>CM072530.1:25765557-26965557 GCA_036898165.1 Silybum marianum
CACCCTTATACATGGTATTTATTTATTGAAGCGTCAAAGCCTTTTTCATTGATGTTCCATAAAACGGTGTAAAATGTTGTATTTTTTAACTGTTGTTTCGAAAACTTGTTAAATATTTGTATTTTTTTTAGTTTTTTATTAGAGTGGTACAAAATGTGATAATCAAAAGTTGTCACCTTTCTACATCGTTTTTATTTATTGAGGCGTAAAAGTGTGGCTTTTTTCATAGACGTTCAATAAAACTGTGTAAAATGTTTTATTTTTAACAGTTGTTTCGGAAACTCGTTAAATATTTGTATTTTTTTTTCTTAGAGTGGTACAAATGTGATTATTCGAAAGTTGTCACTCTTCTACATCGTATTTATTTATTGAAGCGTAAAAATGTGGCTTTTTTCATAGATGTTCCATTAAATGGTGTAAAAAATGTTTTATTTTTTAACAGTTGTTTCGGAAACTTGTTACATAGTTGTATATTTTTTTTATTAGAGTCGTACAAAATGTGACAATTCAAAAGTTGTCAACCTTCTACATCGTATTTATTTATTGAAGCGTAAAAATGTGGTCTTTTTCATGGACGTTCCATAAAACGGTGTAAAATGTTTATTTTTTAACAGTTGTTTCTGAAACTTGTTAAATACTTATATTTTTTTTCTTAGAGTGGTACAAAATGTGATAATCCGAAAGTTGTCACCCATTCTACATCGTTTTTTTATTGAAGCGTAAAAAAATGTTGTCTATTTCATAGATGTTCTATAAAACGGTGTAAAATGTTTTATTTTTTAACAGTTGTTTCGGAAACTTGTTAAATACTTGTATTTTTTTAGTTTTTTTTAGAGTGGTACAAATGTGATTTATCGAAAGTTTTCAATCTTCTACATCGTATTTATTTATTGAAGCGTTAAAATGTGGCTTTTTTCATAGATGTTCAATAAAACGGTGTAAAATGTTTTATTTTTTAACAGTTGTTTCGGAAAACTTGTTACAAATGGTTTTTTTTTTAGTTTTTTATTAGAGTGGTACAAAATGTGATAATCCGAAAGTTGTCACCGTTCTACATCTTTTGACGAGTAAAAGTGTGTCATTTTTCATAGATGTACAATAAAACGGTGTAAAATGTTTTATTTTTTAACAGTTGTTTCGGAAACTTGCTAAATACTTGTATTTTTTTTTAGTTTTTTTTAGAGTGGTACAAATGTGATTATTCGAAAGTTATCACCCTTCTTCATCGTAATTATTTATTGAAGCGTAAAAATGTGGCTTTTTTAATAGATGTTCCATTAAACAGTGTAAAAAATGTTTTATTATTTAACAGTTGTTTCGGAAACTTGTTAAATACTTGTATTTTTTTTAGTTTTTTTCTTAAGGTGATACAAAATGTGATAATTCGAAAGTTGCCACCCTTCTACATCGTATTTATTTATTGAAGTGTAAAAATGTGGATTTTTTCATAGATGTTCCATAAAACGATTTAAAATGTTTTATTTTTTAATAGTTGTTTCGGAAAACTTGTTAAAACTTGTATTTTTTTAGTTTTTTTTAGAGTGATACAAAATGTGATAATTCGAAAGTTGTCACCTTTCTACATCGTATTTATTTATTGAAACGTAAAAGTGTGGCCTTTTTCTTAGATGTTCCATAAAACGTTGTAAAATGTTGTATTTTTTAACAGTTGTTTCAGAAGTTTGTTAATAATTGGATTTGTTTTTCTTAGAGTGGTACAAAATGTGATAATTCGAAAGTTGTCACCCTTCTACATCGTTTTTACTTATTGAAGCGTAAAAATGTGGCTTTTTTCATAGATATATCCATTAAACGGTGTAAAAAATGTTTTATTTTTTAATAGTTGTTTCGGAAACTTGTTAAATAGTTGTATTTATTATTTTTTTTATTACAGTGATACAAAATGTGATAATTCGAAAGTTGTCACCCTTCTACATCGTATTTATTTATTAAAGCGTAAAAATGTGGCCTTTTTCATAGATGTTCCATAAAACGGTGTAAAATGTTTTTTTTAACAGTTGTTTCTGAAACTTGTTAAATACTTATATATTTTTTTCTTTGAGTGGTACAAAATGTGATTATTCGATAGTTGTCACCTTTCTACATAGTTTTTAATTATTGTAGCGTAAAAATGTGGCTTTTTTCATAGATGTTCCATTAAACGGTGTAAAATGTTTTTTTAACAGTTGGTTCAGAAACTTGTTAAATACTTGTATTTTTTTTTAGTTTTTTATTAGAGTGGTACAAAATGTGATAATTCGAAAGTTGTCACCCTTCTACATCGTATTTATTTATTGAAGCGTAAAAATGTGGCCTTTTTCATAGACGATCCATAAAACGGTGTAAAATGTTTTATTTTTTAACAGTTGTTTCGGAAATTTGTTAAATACGTATATTTTTTTTATTTTTTTATTAGAGTGGTACAAAATGTGATTATTCGAAAGTTGTCACCCTTCTACATGGTATTTATTTATTGAAGCGTCAAAATGTGGCATTTTTCATTGATGTTCCATAAAATGGTGTAAAATGTTGTATTTTTTAACTGTTGTTTCGGAAACTTGTTAAATATTTGTATTTTTTTTAGTTTTTTATTAGAGTGGTACAAAATGTGATAATCGAAAGTTGTCACCCTTCTACATCCTTTTTATCTATTGAGGCGTAAAAGTGTGGCTTTTTTCATAGACGTTCAATAAAACTGTGGAAAATGTTTTATTTTTTAACAGTTGTTTCGGAAACTTGTTAAATACTTGTATTTTTTTTTCTTAGAGTGGTACAAAATGTGATAATTCGAAAGTTGTCACTCTTCTACATGGTATTTATTTATTGAAGCGTAAAAATGTTGCCTTTTTCATAGATGTTCTATAAAACGGTGTAAAATGTTTTATTTTTAACAGTTGTTTTGGAAACTTGTTAAATACTTGTATTTTTTATTTATTTTTTTCTTTGAGTGGTACAAAATGTGATAATTCGAAAGTTGTCACCTTTCTACATCGTATTTTTTTTATTGAAGCGTAAAAATGTTGCCTTTTTCATATATGTTCTATAAAACGGTGTAAAATGTTTTATCTTTTAACAGTTGTTTCGGAAACTTGTTAAATACTTGTATTTTTTTATTTTTTTTCTTAGAGTGGTACAAAATGTGATAATTCGAAAGTTGTGACCCTTCTACATCGTATTTATTTATTGAAGCGTAAAAATGTGGCATTTTTTATAAATGTTCCCTAAAACAGTGTAAAATGTTTTATTTTTTAACAGTTGTTTCGGAAACTTGTTAAATACTTGTATTTTTTTTATCTTTTTTCTTAGAGTGGTACAAAATGTGATAATTCTCCATTAAAAATGGTTCATATGGACAACAAAATTCCATTTTTGTCCCATTCAGTCCTGTCTGGTTCCCCATGTAGGACTCACCGTCTTTGAATCAGATATTGGAATCTTTTAAACGGGATTTGTAAAAGATCTAGCAGTTAATTTGGGTTGATACCTCCCTCGTCATGTTCTTTTATTGCCTAGTTGTAAACTATTTTTACGCACACCCCTTAAGTAATAGACCATAAACAACTACTTTACTCCTAGCCGTTGTTTAGGCATGCAAATGTACTTTGCCCCAAAAGGATCATAATCTCGTATGCTTAAGAGTCTATAACTAGAACTTAGAACTAAAGTAGGAGAGTGAGATATGGAGAAAATAATATCAGTTTTGGCTTTTGTCAAAAGTGTTCATTTCAAAATCTGAGTTTGTTTAAAGTTCCTTTTGATAGAAGTAGCAAAGTAGCAATTGACCAAAATTGTTGGTATGGACAAAAATGCACCACCAGCCACTACTACTACTACTGGAAATAAAGATAACGGATATTTTTGCAGAAAACACAAAAGGAATGTCTATTCCCTTGTTTTTCACAACCTTACAAAAAATAGCATCACATATACATATTGTTGTCAAAATAGCAAGACTAATACACTTGAAAAAAAGATCAGTTATTTATATAAAGCAGGAATGTTGGTTTTTAACTTGGGAAAAGTTAGCGAGTGGAGCGACGTGGTTCTCCTAAGAGTGAAAGTGGAACATGTAGAAGCCTTCAAAAAAACCCAACAAATTATCCCATTTTGAATGATTAAGTCCCTCGACTATTTTTTGAATGAAAAAAACATTAAACTTTCTCATTTTGAATGAAAAAACTATTTAACTTTCTCATTTTGAATAAAAAAACTATTTATCTTTCTCATTTTGAAATTTGATAGATTTAAGTCCCTGAACATTTTTTCCAATAAATTAAACCATCGAACTCTTAGAAATTGGTTACTTCCATCATTTTAATCCGAGGAAAGCTACTTGTAACCGGTTATCTATTTATTCTCCCTCTTCTGATAGATAAAAAAGAGGGAGATCAATGGCAGACGCTACAACATGTTAGGCGATATGAAGAACGAACTACTTATGTTAGGTCTGAAAATATTGTATCCGAAATGACAACTATTGAAGACGTGAAAGGCTAAAATGTAAAGTCAACAAAGTCATTAATTAGGAAAGGTTTAATGTTTAAACATAAAGAAACATTCTATTTTGTAAATAAGGCAAGTGTATAATGCCTTAATCTTTACTTTCCTTATACCGTATTTCCTATTCATATAAATAGAGGGTTAGGGACATTCATCAGATGTAGAGGTTTTAGCGAGACATTTAGAACACGTTAATTCATATCATTCAAGAGAGAGCTTGATTGTAATATTCGTTATTCATAATATAAGTGAGATATCCGACTCCGGATATTCATTATTCATAGTGTTCTTCATGTTCTTGAATATTCAATGGTTACCTGATCAAATCTGGGATCCACAATTGGTATTAGAGCAGAGCAGACGATCAGAGTTTTGAAGATTTTTTTAAACAAGTTTGAAAAAAATGCAAGGTATAGATCTCGACTTTTATTCTTATCAATTCAGTCTATTTTGTAGTCGATAAAACTGCTTATTTTAAAATCCAAATCTGAGCTTTCAGTTTGATTTGTTTTACCCGACAAAAACTCAAAATTTTTCTGTTTAAAGACTTGTCGATCCAAATCAAAATTACTTGATTTATGTTCGGATTATTGAATCTGTTTTAGATTAGTCTTGTTTATTTTGGTTACATTTGATTTTATTTACATAAGAAAACTCAGGAACTAGTGACTCTTGCAACTTTTCTTACAAAAGAATTATTGAGTAAAAATCATAAACTTTAATAATTTTAAATTTTTGTTCTTAACTATAAAATAAGAAACACGAGAACTTAGCTATTCTTGTCCATAAAAATACTTGTTCTTTTTAGTCAAGAACCCTTTGTTCTTGTTTTTTGGTTTATCAGTGAAGAAACTCAAATTCATTATTCTTAAATTTTTATCGAGCCCTTTCAATCGACATTTGTTTTTATCGAGTCCTTTTCTATCGACATCTTTTGTTCTTGGTTCCTTAGTGATCGATAACTTGTGTTTATCAAGTCCTCTTTGATCGATAAAACTTCTTGTCGATCCCTTTGAACCCGACAATTTTTTTTTATCGCGTCCCCTTTACTCGATAACAATTCTTGTCGATCCAACCAGATCCGACATAAATTGTTGTCAACCCCTTGGCAAATCGAGATATATCTCCTATTTTCTTTAATTTTTTTTTCAAAACTCACCGATCAAGATCAATTCACCAGGTAACCCGTGCTTTCACAATGAGTTCTTAAAAACAAATCTCTGAGCTAAATGCAAAAATTTCTCAACTTCAATCCAGACACACAAACAACATGCAAGTGTTGGATGAACTTTTAAGAGAACATGTCACTCTCAAATCTAGGCTTAATAACTCAGAAGAATCAAGAAAAGTTTTGCAATCAAAATGAATTTTTGGAGAAACAACTTAAAGAGTATTCTAGGAATACAGATCATATGAGGTATGAAGACTTTTGCAAAAAGACAAATCTTGAGTTGATAAAAATAAATTTTGATCTGAAAAACAAAATTTCTAAGTTAGAAAAGTTTATAGATCATGAGACTTATAGTGTAGTTCTTAAAAGAAAATTAACTGAATTTTTGGAATGTGAGAAAGAAAGGATATTAACTACTGATGAAAAACACAAGTTTGAGAATGAGCGAAAAGATTTTGAAAGCAAAATTAAAACTTGTGAACTAACCATTCAAAAACTTTCTAAACAAGTGTCAGATTTTGAACAAATTGTGATTTTAGAAAGAAAATCATCTGAAACAAAAAGTCAGGAGTTTTCAAAACAAATTTCTGATCTTGAAAAACATTTGAAAGATGAAAGAAATGGTTTTAAAATTGAGAAAACAAATTTAATCAAGAAATGTAGTTTGATCATTGCTAAAAACAAAAATCTAGGAAAAGATTTTGAAACAGAAAAGCAAGCTTTTGAAAATAAAATTGATAAACTTTCAAACAAATTATCTGTTTTAGAAACAACTCTTGTAACAAAAAAGAGTTTGAGTTCTGAATTTAAAAATAAATATGATTTGGTAACAAAAGAAAGAGATGATTTATCATGCAAAATTAAAGAACTTGAAAGAAGAGCCTTGCAAACTGAAGTTGACAAAATATCCAAGGCTTCTACATGCAAAGTTTTTATTAGCAACTATTTGGATGACCAAATCAATACTTCTTCAAGAAGCTCTAAAACTTCCGACGATGAATTAGACTATGTTGAGGAAATGCCTCGTTTTGACGAGTACATTGATTACTTTTCAAATGAAAAATTCAAGGAACAGATAGATGATTTTATAAAAATGATTTTTCCTAATGATTCTAATTCTTCTTCAAGTTCGAAGATGACCCCTCTTTCTCCTGTCTGTAAAAGAATAACTTTTCTTCAAGTGCTAAATCAAATAGTTATTCTAACAGCTCCAAATCATATAGTTTTTCAAATTATCGAACTCATAATTATGATCAGTTTCAAAATGATTTTGTTGCTAAATCCGATACTTTCAAGAAGTTTAAAATGGTTTGGAGAAAGAAATCAACTACAGATGATAGTGTTAGAAACATGCCACATATGTCTCCTGTAGTTGATGCAAAATCATTTGTGTTCAATACTGATATACCTCATTTTGTCAAAACCATCAATCAGTTAATCAGTCTAAGCGCCAATAATCTTTGTTGTTCTATTTGTGGAACAAATGATTTTGTCAATCAAAGGTACACATATAAATGGTATGGTACTTACAGTATCCCCACTTCCCGATTTGTTGCATCTAAAGCTAACCTCCGAGGACCCAACAAAACTTGAGTACCAAAATCTTGTTAATCTGTTTTGTAGGTACGTCATGTATGGTCAAAATTCCGAATATTCACGTCACATGACGATCTTTCCAAAGGTTTTGCTACATTTGAGGGGGAGTACCACATTTTTACCATTTACTTAGCTTCATAGTATCTCAGCTATGGACCTGCTCTTAACCCGTTTTTTTATGTAAATCATGACTTTTGAATACATCAGTTCATAACTCGGACTTCAAACTTTCAGTTCTATATTTAAATGTTTTAACTATTGGTGTGTTAGGAATAGAAGTTTCAATGGTCTATCCAGAACTGGAAAGACCTACACATGAAACAAATCCCTAGGTTAGAAATTTTGAAAGGGTATATTGAGTGCTTGTGAGATAAAAGAAAAATGAGGGTGTGACAGGACTTAAAAGAAAATTGGTCCTTACCAAACCTAAACAGTTATCCGGGTAGCCACATAATCTATTCATTGTCGACTCTTTGGAGATGAATATTGAAATAGACATGGATCCAATGTCGATAACTTGTGTCACCCCACCCAACTACTCAAATATTTCACAAAAGATATTTGTTTCATAAATCACGGAGAATGAGCATATCTGTTACCTTGTCTTCACTCGGAAGATTAAGATATTGAAAAAGGAAGACACACCTCTTGTTTCCAAACTTCACATTCAATGCACATTGAGTCTGTGAAATGTGTTTTCACATCTTAAGCCTTAAAAATAGCATTCAATGCTTAATTTTTCTACACATTGCACGAGTCTTTGTGGTTGACACTGCATATCTATGTGTTTATGCCGGAACAGTTTGAGAAGTTAGTTTTACAACTTACTTCTGTGATAACTGGAAGTCCTATCAGTGCTACACAGTTGCCAACACTGAAAATAGGCCACTTAATTGACTTTGTTTTAATTAAGTGATAACAGTTGGCATACTCTAGAACCTGATCGGAATATCGTAGAACCTGTTGGCATACTCTAGAACTTGACCAGAATCCTCAATAACCTGACCGGAATCCTCCGAATGCTGCTGGAATCCTCCAGAGTCTACCCGGAACCTGTCAGAACAGCGTCTGAACCTATTGGAATCTACCGTAACCTGCCCGGAACACATCTGAATCTGTTGGAACTCATTTGAACCTACTTGGAAAAAGCCGGAACTTGTTGATATAAACTGAACACGTCGAAATTTGTCGGTATAAACTAATATCTACCTAAAACTTAGCCATCGTTGCTCGCCGGACCACCCCCTTTGAGATCCAACCTTCTGAATTTACAACTTAACAATGGGAGACAAAGTTAAAGTTCAACAACCGTCGTCCAATGAATTTAGAGTTTCGGGTCATCCTGAATGTCAAGTCCTATATACTTTTGGTGCAATACCAGCACAATCGGGAATCTCTACATGTTTTTCTTCAAGCTCACCATCTTGGATTATTGATTCTGGAGCCACATATCACATGACCGGGAACAAGAACTTTTATCCAATCTTGAGACTAATATAACCCATAATCCAGTTCGGCTTGCTAATGGATCTTCGTGTCAAATTTTGGGCATTGGATCCACTAGTAACATGTCAAACCTAAACTTATCATCCGTCATTTACGTTCCTACCTTCCCTTAAAGTCTAATATCTATTAGCCAAATTACTAGAAAACTTAATTGTTCTGTAACCTTTTTCCCTACACATTGTGTGTTTTAGGAATTAGGAACAAACCAGTTGATTGCACAAGTTTTGAATCTCAAGGTCTTTATCGCTTGTCTATGTTGCAATCTCCAGCTACACATCTTCGTGATTCCAATATCAGGGAGGTGCATAGTCGGTTAGGTCACCCTTCTTTGACAGTTCTGAAACAACTAAGACCTGATCTTTCATCTATTCATGAGTTGACATGTGAGTCGTGCCAGTTGGGTAAACACACTCGTTGTTCCTATCCCCCTAGTAAGTCTAGTCAAGTCAATACTTTGTTTGAACTCGTTCACTCTGATGTATGGGGACCATGTCCAATTACTTCTACCTATGGTTTTAAATATTTTATTACGTTTGTCGATGAATTTTCTCGTGCAACGTGGGTTTATCTTCTTAATTTTATCTTTCGTGAATTTTATGCCTATATCCAAACCCAGTTTGATGTTTCCATTAAATCATTGCGATCTGATAATGCAAAAGAAGATTTCTCTCATGATTTTACAAGTTACTTGTCTGAGCGTGGTAATATACACGAATCTTCATATACATATACACACCAGCAAAATGGCATTGCTGAACGAAATAACCGCCAACAACTGGATGTGGCTCGCATTATGATGATTCACTATAATGTACCACAAAGTTTTTGGGTTGATGCAGTTCTTACGGTTAATTATCTGATTAACCGTATGCCATCTTCTTTTCTTAAAGGGAGGACACCTTTCTCCATTCTTTTTCCCAAAGGCACTCATTTTCCTTTGACTCCTAAAATATTTGTATGTATATCTTATGTTCATGATCATCATCCAGGCCATAATAAACTTATAGCACGTGCTATCAAGTGTGTGTTCATTGGGTATTCGCGTGTCCAAAAAGGTTATTGTTGTTATAGTCCAACCCTTCGTAGATATTTCACATGTACAGATGTCACTTTCAATGAGTCGAGTCCATTCTTTCTGAAATCTACAAGTAATGCTCCAGAGTTAGCAAATCCTGTTCCTTACCCTTGTGAATCTTCCGATACTCCAATCTTTCACCTCCCTGTACTAGCATCAAATCCCGTTATTCAGACAGCTCCGCTTGATACTCGGTTCACCAAGGTGTATGTTCGACAACCCGAAAGACAAGTGCATGAGACCCAAGAGTCCATACCTGTGCATCATGATTCTGATGAGTCTCCCATCACACCACATGATACACACACATCGTCACCTACTGATATAGTCCCTGATCCAGTTTCTGAAGCACCTTTACCACCACAAACCGAGCCTCATGACCCACCCAATGCACCACTCCTTGATATTGCAATTTCCTTCCAAAAAGGCACAAGGACTCTTACCCGATATCCCATTCAGGATTATCTTGCTTACTCCCACCTGTCTTCCGAGTCGTGTCCCTATACTACATCCATTGATAGCCATTTTGTTCCCAGGAATGTGATTGAGGCTCTTAATCACCGGAGATGGTTTAAAGCCATGCAGGAAGAGATGGATGCCCTTCAGAATAATCATACTTGGGATTCGAACAACTTCCTCGTGGCAAGCGCAAAGTGGGTTGTAAGTGGGTATTCACAGTGAAACTTCATCCTGATGGTTCTTTGCATCATTTGAAGGCTCGGTTAGGTGCAAAGGGTTATTCTCAAGCCCATGGGGTTGAATATGATGAGACGTTTTCCCCGATGGCTAAAATGTCATCTGTTCGCATCTGTATAACTTTGGCTGCCATTAATCAATGGACACTTCATCAGCTGGATGTCAAGAACGCCTTTCTTAATGGCATTTTTAAGGAGGAGGTATACATGGAACAACCACCCGGGTTCGTAATTGAGGAGGAGACCACAAAGGTATGTCGACTACGAAGATCATTGTGTGGTCTCAAACAGTCCCCTAGAGCATGGTTTGGACGTGTTTCAGATGTTCTCAAAAAGTTTGGTATGACTAGCAGTTCCCAGGATTTTTCTGTGTTCTTTAGACACCATGACGGTCGACGAATCATACTAGTGTTTATGTAGATGACATTATTATCACCGGAGATGATAGCATTGGAATTTCAGAGTTGAAACAATTTCTACACACCCAATTTCAGGTTACGGATCTTGGACGACTTTGTTACTTCCTTGGAATAGAAGTATCCCGATCTCTACAAGGGATTACTCTGGCTCAACGGAAATATGTTCTTGATATGCTTACCGAGTGTGGCCTATTGGGTGTAAACTAGTGGACGGTCTGATGCTTGTTACGGGAAAACTACTTCCAAATAACGGGAATCTTATGAAAGATCCAGAGAGATACAAAAGACTTGTTGGAAAGTTAAACTATTTAACAGTTACTCGACCATATATATCATTCCCGGTTAGTGTCTTGAGTCAGTTCATGTCCGCTCCTTATACGGGTCATTGGGATGCTGCACTTCGTGTTTTGAGGTATCTTAAGGCCACACCGGAATTAGGGATACTCTATTTTGACATGGGCCACTGTCGAGTGGGTGCATTCACTGAAGAAGGAGATGGCAGGATATTCGGCTTCTCGGATGCAGAGTGGGCTGGTTGTCCAGTTTCCAGGAGATCAACTACAGGGTATTGTGTATTTGTCGGAGGATATCTAGTTTCTTGGAAAAGCAGGAAACAACATATTGTCTCCCGATTAAGTGCCAAATCAGAGTACAGGGCCATGGCAGATGTGTTATGCGAAATGACGTGGGTAAGGAGACTCCTAAGAGAACTTGGAGTGATTGCAGACGATTTGATGAGACTTTATTGTGATAACAAGTCAGATATTCATATAGCCAAGAATCAAGTTTTCCATGAGAGGACCAAACATATTGAGGTGGATTTTCATCTTATCAGAGACCGTGTTGTAGGAACCTAGACAGACCCTCCATCGATTCAACCGGTGCACATCAGGACCGAGTACCAACTTGCAGACATTCTGACAAAGCCATTACGAAAATTACAAGTAAATTATTTGTAGCAAGTTGGGCATGATTAACATCTTTGCTCGAACTTGAGGAGGAGTGTTGGATATATTAAATTGGACCTCTCTTTCTTAGTATGTTAGTGTCATTTCCTTAAATAGGTTACTATCTTGTATATTCAGAAGTGTAAGTTTTATTCTAGTAAAATGAGAAATACATCATCTTTTTGAGTGTTTACATTTCATTCAAAACAATAGTTCAGGGACTTGATCATTCAAAATATGATATTTCGTTAGGTTTTGCTGAATTTTTCCTTTTTAACTTATGTCAAACTTTATACGAATTATGTGTTCGCTTTTGACCATGGTACAGACAAATAGACATTAAAGATTAATATTTGCGAGTATAGCCCATGAAAATAAACAAACCTGCTTATTCTTCCACATGCATCCCTGTAATGGAGAAATACAGAATAAATACACATGATTCCAAGTAAGAAGTTCTTTTGATCAAGAATATGTGATATTACCTACTCAAAGTGTGCATAATCATTCAAAGAACCACCACCCACCGGCAATTCTCCCTAGCCAAAGCCTTGTAGTGCAGAAATCCAAAAGAAAAAAGATCAAAAAGACAAATAATATGGTCAACAAATGAAACCTGAATAGTACAATGAAACCATAAGCCTCTAATGTGAGTCCTATTACAGGCCTCATTAGTGATAACAAAGAACATGTGCATATCAAAAAAAATTGTGCCATATGCAATCAATCAACCAAAACCTAAATGAATTACAATGGGAACAAATGAAAGCACACAAACACAAACGGAATCATGATCGAATGCAATGACCTCATTTTACGCGGTACAAATATTAACGAGAAGCTAAGCATGCTAATATTTAGTCAAATCCCACCTCAATCCCATTAAACTTTAAACTAATATTTGGAAGTTTTTAATGTAATTTACTTGCTCCTTTTGTCCCCAATAAGTATCCACATTTCTATTATAGTGTCCCAAAATAAGTGTCCACTTTCGTAAGTGCCTATTTTCCAATTCTACTCTTAATTATGAGTGGAGAAATTCATTATTCCCTTTATTATTAAGAGTAAAGTTGTTATTCCATTGATTTAAATGTGTAATAACTAAGGGTAGAATTGTCATTTAGTCGAACACTTTCCTTAAACTAATCAAATATTGCATTTTTGGTGGGATGGAGAAACTACGCAAACCATACATGCTAGAACAATGCTTTATTGATAAAATCTTAATAGTGAAGCGTTTTTATGACATGTGGATGCTTATTGTGTAAAATAAAAGATTATCACAAACCTATTTAGCACTGGCAGAACAGTTTCTAGATACCGCTTAGAAGAGGCATAGTACTCCCTTGTGCTCCAAGCATACTTGCTGGGAAGCTATTTAACTATGGAGACTTCATTGTACCTCAATAAAGTGATCAACGACAAATATATCAGTGAAAGAACTGCATAGTAGATGTAACTTTTTACCGGTGGACTGTGAGTTGAGAAATAAAAAGCAGAAAAAGAAGCTAAGATAGTGGGCCAGCAATACCTTGAATCTTGGCAGACAGGATTTACATTAAGGCGTGGGATTACTAGTATTGCACTTAAGATTTAGCAACAACAATTGCATCACAAATCTTTTCGTGAAAAGATTTCAGGGAAGACATAGAAATAAAAAACAAATACTAAACACATGTGAACAATTTTGTGAATGTTAGGCATTTCTTCGTTTCTTATGCTTGTTTGTGTGTTCAAGAGATGATAAAAGAGCACGAACCCCCATTCTTTGCTGGTTCAATCCTCCATCAAGAAACACCTGAATATACCCCTTGGATTTCTCTTGATTGACTTCAAAAATAAAATTGTGATTTTGATTAAAGAATGATTACAAATGAAAAGAGAACTCCTGGGACCCAAGTGGAATGATAAAATCTAAACATATTCAAAATATATCATCAGCCTTTAGATCAAATTTTCCAAGATGATATCTATCATTCAAGATATAACACTTACATCCGAAGATATGTAGAAAACTCAGAGATAGTTTTCTTTTATGAAAGAGTTCATAGGCTGTTTTCTTGAATCTTTCAACTATCAGGGATCGATTTTGAGTGAAAAATGCAGTATTAGAATTGATTTAGTAGATGAGATTCACTGAGCATTGAGTGAGCTGCTTCAATGATCGTTCAATTTCTTCTTTCAGCAACACCATTTTGCTGAGGAGTCCCGAATGCAGAGAAATTATGAGAAACTCATTTGTCTTTAAAGAAACTAATCAGTGTACTGTTCTTGAATCTAGTGCCATGATCACTTCTCATGGAGCGTACAATGAGATTATTCAGGACATCCATCTTCTTGATGAAGGTGTATACTTTAGGACATCCATCTTTAGGAGTGTCAATTTTGGATTTTAGAAAGAATACACAAGTATACCTTGAATACTCATCAACAATGATAAGTGTATACTTCTTTCCTACGATGGAACATACATTGACAGGTCCAAAGAGATCCATATGGAGTAAGTGAAGAGGTTTGGTTACTGATGATACTTGCTTCGCTCTGAAGCTTGCTCTTGTCAATTTTCCTTTTTCACATGTTGAGCAAAGATATTCCTTTGCAAAAGATTCATAAGACTGTGCTCTTCACCAATAAGTTACCCATCAAAAAGAATTCAGCATGGGAAGCCCCAATTCTCTTCGTCAAAAAGAAAGATGGATCCTTACGAATGTGCATCGATTATAGAGAACTCAATAAGTTAACCATCAAAAATCGATACCCTCTTCCTCGAATCGACGATCTGTTCGACTAACTCCAAGGTGCTACTTACTTTTCAAAAATTGATCTTCGATCTAGATATTATCAAATGAGGGTCCGTGAGGAGGATATTCCCAAAATGACATTTAGGACTCGCTACGGCCATTACGAGTTCCTAGTTATGCCTTTCGGGCTAACAAACGCACCAATTGTCTTCATGGACTTAATGAACAGGGTCTGTATACCGTACTTGGATATGTTCGTGATCGTGTTCATAGACAATATACTTATTTATTCGCAAAGCAAGGAGGATCATGAACGACATCTAACGTTGATACTAGAGTTACTCAAGGAACATAAATTGTATGCGAAGTTCTCCAAATGCAAATTCAGGATTCACGAGGTACATTTCCTTGGTCATGTTGTCAATGAGAAGGGAATCCATGTGGATCCAACAAAAATTGAGGCTATCCAGAAGTGGGAAGCTCCGAAGACACCGACATAAATTCGTCAATTTCTCGGTTTAACAGACTATTATCGACGATTCATTGCAAATTTCTCAAAAATTGCGCAACCATTAACGACATTAACCCAAAAGGATAAGAAGTTTATTTTGGGAGAGAACCAAGAAGAAGCATTCCAAACACTTAAGCATAGGTTATGTAATGCCTAGTTCTTTCATTGCCGGAAGGCACGGAGAATTTCGTGGTCTACTGCGATGCATCACAACAAGGTCTAGGGTGTGAGTTGATGCAAAAGGACAAGGTCATTACATATGCTTCGAGGCAACTTAAAGTTCTTGAGAAGAACTATACCACTCACGATTAAGAGTTAGGAGCCGTAGTGTTCGCACTCAAGATTTGAAGACATTATCTTTACGACACTAAATGCACTGTCTTCACCGATCACAAAAGCCTTCAACACATTCTCGACCAGAAAATGCTCAATATGAGGCAAAGAAGATGGGTTGAATTGCTTAGTGACTATGAGTGTGAGATAAAGTATCACCCAGGCAAGGCCAATGTAGTAGCCAACGCACTAAGCAGAGAGGAAAGGGTGAAACCATCAAGAGTGCGAGCAATTGGAGTGTTAGTCCAGACGAGTTTAAAGACAAAAATTCTTGAAGCTCAAGAAGAAGCGTTGAAACTAGAGAATTTGAATGATGAGATCCTACATCATTTGGAAAATAGATTTAATACAAAGCCAGATGGGGGTATGTTACTTTGAAGACAGAGTTTGGATACCAAAGGTTAATACTTGGGAACGGGAATATTACATGAAACGTAAGTACCCTCACCTTTTTGTAAAGGATCCGACCGGGAATGCCAATCATTGAATTTCGGGACAAAATTCTTCTAACGAGGGGAGAATGTGACATCCGTCTATCCGAGCACTTAAGTTAGTATCTAGCCAGCATAATACATGCCTTAGAATATAAAAATAATTTATTTATAACTTAATTATGTTAGCCAAAACCTTAGTTTCCTAAGAATCCAGCAATGTGCTTAGAAAGTCTTGTTACCGCATACAGCTGTTTAAGTCGTCTTATAAAATGTCAAACGCAACAATTTGCAGTTAATTATAACAAAATAATAATGATAAGAGTAAATAAGTAATTTTTCATATCCAAAATATAATTTTTTTTCTTAAATTAAATAATCAGGCCAAAAATAGAAGAAAATAAACTGAAATTTTGGCCTTAATCAAATATATTCTTGTAAAATTACCTATTACAAATATTTGTATACAATATTAATTAAAAAAATAATAACTTTTATTCAAAAAAAAATCAGCCGACCTTCCCTATAAAGAAGCAATTATAACCCCTAACCCCTCATTACTCCACCTCTCTCACTCTCTCTAATTCAAATTTCTCTCAAACTCTTCCAACTCTCTTTTCCTCTCCTTCTTGGCCAAAAATCAGCCTCCATCCCTCCAAAAATCTGATTTTGTGAAGAGTTCTTGAAGGAAAATAGCAACACAAAGTAAGTATGTTCGTGACGTGCGAGGAAACTAGGCCATGTCACGAGAAAACCAAGCCGTGTCACGATAAAAACGAGCGATGTGCGAGGAAACTAGGTCATCCCTCTTACCTTCTCATACGTTTTCTTCACTTTTGGTGCAATATTTCTCCTTCTTTTCTTCATCTCTTTATTTTTCTGAGTTGTAGAACCCTCATGGGTCTTTAAATGGTAGGTTATACACCAATAACATGTTAAATGTCAAGAAATGGTGATAACCCATGATCCATGCTACTAAACTCAAGAAAATAGAGTTTTGATGATATGCATGTTCCTTTTTCTACAAACTATGATATAGAGTTCATGCATGTGTTTTAAAAAAGTTAAAGAATGATCTTTTTCTAAAACTTGTGTTAAAAAGGATGGTGAAAATGTTTTTGACAAAAAAAATCCACGATATGAGTGAAAATAAGGATTAAAAACACTCATATCTTCATGTTTAAACATTTTTGGTTTCTTGAAGATTGTATGCATAGACTTCATCCGTCCATATATTGAAATATATTTAACCAAACAACCTGAATCTTATTTTGGAACTTTATTTAGTGAAGTACCTTTCTAACCCAACTAGCTTGATGTAAAAATATGGAGTTTTGACCCCTCAACCACTCCTATTAAGTTATGAGCGCAAAGTGAATCTGATGGGACAAAAACCCTATTTCAAACAACCATAACCTTCTTAATATTCCATACAAACGATTGATTTTTGTTCTGGAAGTAATTTTGATGAGTTATCATTCAAACAAAATTGGTCTCATTAAAAAATATGGAGATTTAAGGTCTCAACCATTCAAAACAAGTTGAGTGTGCAAGAAATCATAATCTGACAGAACTGGACTCATGATTTTAAAAGACCATAACTCACTTTTCTGGAAGATGTATCACTGAGTTAGGTTGAAAACCCAATTTGAATCACTGAAATATAATAGTATTTGATCCTCCAAATGATCGTGATAAAAAGTGTGTGGAGACTGCTTGGTTATCTGTGACCAATAAACATTAATGAAATCATTAAAATACCTAAACACCTCTAAAAATGGTGTTATTAATGTCAAATGTTCCCTAAGACACTGAATTGAAGTATATAAAAATTTGGCTAAATAAAAATTAGAAGAAAATACCTATATATGACCATGTTTGGACTTAAACGTTTTGCCAATCAGAAAATAAAATTCTAGGAACATCCTTTTCCTTTTGATAATTTAATACATGTATAACACCTAGTTTAATATACATATTTGACACTTAATTTAATATATATATATATATATAACACTTAATATATATATATAACATTTAATTTAATACATATATATATAGGCCACGTTTCCGTTGCAAACCATACTTTTTTTACAAACTATGTGAACCAACGTGTACCAATGAATAAGCGACATGTGGAATGTGGAATCCTGTCAAGGCATATAAGTAATTTAGCAAAATAAAAAAAAATTTAAATATAAAATCCAAATAGTTTTTAATAATACACCTCCAGAATTTTGTTAACCATCAATCTGATTGATTATGTTGCTCTTTTTACGTGAAATTGGAGATGGAAATCAAATTAATCGACAAATCAAACAATATTCAATTCTTCGTCTGCAATTGCTCTCGTTGAAAACAATGTCCAACGTAAGTGAAAACAATGATGTTGGTGAAGAACATTCATATGGAACATATGCTGATGAAGAAGATGAATATCATCTAAACGACTCTAATGGGTCGTTCACTGGATATGAAACAAACGAAACTCAGTTGGGAGAGAACGACTTACAACTGGGTGTTGAAGATGAAGGTGTGCAGGTTATGGAATCATCATCTGAAGAAGGTAATGAGTTGGGAGAGAACGACTTACAAGTAGATTAGTGTACATCATGAATCCTAAATATATAATGGAAATTGAATGTATACCATGTATGGTTCATCAGTTCATGCAAAATACTATCCAATTCATGAAACTAGAATCAAGTTCATGAATCTATCAGGTAGTTCATGAAAGTACAATCATAATCATCAAATTACTACCCTTTTCATGAATATACAATCATCTTCATGAAACCAATCACATGCTAGTGAACTAACCAAATATTCATGTATATTTAATCAGGACCATTGACCTACAATCAGTTTCATGAAACCAATCTCATATCAATGAACCTACTACCTCTTCATGAAACTGTGATCAGCTTAATTGAACTACAACCACATTCATGCAACCACTAACATTTTTCTTGGTTTTACACTCGAGGTTTTGAAACTACTTTCTTACTCATGAACCCTATTATTTTTCTGGATATACATATTGCTTGAATATAGGATTCTTTCCGATGATTGATACTGAAGATCGCTGGCTAATCGTTAAAATATCAAAACAATCGGAGAGTATTTCTGGAAGATATCATTCACAAATAGTTTCCAAAATTTGAATGTGTATCGTTTTAATGTGTTATGCCCTAATTACCCTTCAGTCAAATAGTGCACATCAGCATCTTATGACCAAGTTCATTAAATTTACAATATTGCCACCGAAATAAAGCAATCGTTGATCTTATTAATGGATGGTCTAGATTAGTTCACATAGTTTACAAATAATGTATGTTTGCAACGGAAACAACACCTATATATAACAACTAATCTAAAAATATATATATATATATATAACACCTAAATTAATATGAATATATAACACCCAATTTAATCTTTGTATCATCAAAAACTTTATATTTGAAAAATGGGGGACTTGGAATCAAGTATTTGGCTTTATGGAATAGTTGTCTTCTATTTAAGCATGTGTGGGATATATTATCCAAAAGGAACTTTTTATGGGTTAAATGGGTGCAAACCAATTATATTCGAGGGAGAAACATGCTACTCATGCATGGGAGGATACTTGGTCTTTTCAAGGTCCTTTATCCTAAATTATCTCATACCGATTCATCAATGGTCATTATTTGGAAACTAAGTGCATGGTAAAAGACATTATGGACCGGTTTGGGAATGAATGGCCGGAGGAATGGAGGCAAAGATTCCCACTTCTTCAGAATGTTGTTATTCCGACCCCCAATGAAACGGAAGATCGTGTTCTTTGGTTGGGGCCACGCGACGTCTGGCAAGAGTATTCAGTTAATGTGGCTTGGAAAATGTTAGAAGAATTAGGTCCAATTGTTCATTGGAATAAAGTTGTTTGGAATAAAGCATTTATTCCAAAACATGCTTTATATATGTGGATGACATGCCATAAAAGACTCCCAACCCAGGACCGCATACAACAATGGAAGACTGAACCATTGGACATGAAATGTGTGTTTTGCATAGGTACTATAGAAACACACGATCACCTTTTCTTTGAATGTGGTTTTTCGAAAACGATTTGGACTGACTTAAGAAATATATTGATCTATCTATAGGTTCGAATGGGTGGGGTGATATCTTATCTTATTGGGCATGGGAAACTGGAGAAGACGGTCAACAGTGCACAAGATTGCTATATCGGCAGCGGTTTACCATATATGGCTTGAAACAAATCAAAAAAAATTTGATAACCACAATCAAAGTGAAGAGCAAGTGGTGGCTATAATCAATAAGGAAGTGATGCTCAGAATGGCGTGGAAGACTGAAAGAAAGCTGAAAGTTCATATGTTGTTTGAAGATAGGTTTTCTGGTTGGTTTTTATGGGCTGGTTGTGGGCGCTTTTGCTTATTGTCTAGCTTTATCCGTGCCTTTTTCTAGTTTATTTGTTTGTGCTTGTATTGGCTTTTAGTTGCTTCGCTTATTTTCCCAAGCTTTAGACTTTTATTTCTTTAAAACTTTGTTTGTGATTTTGTTTTTTCTCTATAAAATTGCCTGGGGGTGCTCCTCCTTTCAATATAAATATATTCTTGTATCTTATATAATCAACAACACAAATTAATACCCAACCATGTTACTAAAATGAAAAGCATTTTATAATACATGAGGATCTAAGCAACACTTTAATTTTAAGAGTTAGGTCCGAAACTGATAGTGTGTTCCACTCCCATAGGAAGGACCTAACACCGGGCGTTGTACAAATCATGCGGCCACTTTGGGAATCACTAATGAACATTGTAAATATTCACAGCCCCTCTTTTTATTGTTTATACGTTTTGGGGTGAAAAGCATGTGAAATTATAAATTGTTACTACTATCGATGTTTATTCTTTGAAAATTTTGAAACTTAAATATATTTGATTATGCACTACGGTATGTATACTTTACGATGTACTTGAGTTTTAACTGAAAATGTCCCCATTGGTTAGACACTACCTATTAACTCTTAATGAGCCGATGGTACTTGTGGGTAGCGTTATTTGGTTTGACAATCCCACTTTCAACTGACAAGTTAGAAGTGCACTTTACCATTAACAACAAGGGTCTTACACATGTGGAATTATTTCACCGCTGAGGTAGGACGTAAGGAATATAATGGCTCATTGTCGTAGCGTCTTTGTATACATTATACCTCGTGCAAGTACTCAAACATCCGGTTACTTAAAACTTGTGTGAACAAACATTCACAATAACAATTTCTTCATAAAAACTTACTTTTGTGCATACAAAAACCTGTGAATTCACCAACTCTTTGTAGTTGACCTTTTTCTTTTATCATGCTTTTCAGGTGCTAATAAGTAAGTGAAGGCACGTAGTATGCATATTGTGTGACAACATCAACATTAGGAACTCAAAACTTCTTTTGTTAAATTTTTCAATGTTCTTGTTATTTGGTAACAATCTAGTATTATCTTTGTATTTTTGTACCTTGTACTTCTTTAGTTAATTTTGTGGTTGGTGTTGTCTATTACCTAATGCTACGAAACCCTGAACTGTCATATCTCATGTTTCCGCTTTAGCAGGGTGTGACATTTTCCATTTCCACCAAATGTCACTGAGGAACCTTTTTCTTCCTTATAATCAGCGAGCAGGGTTTTTGTCCAGTCATGTGCCTTGAGCATCCGCAATCGAGATACCATATACCTTTAGCATTCTACAATAGATAAGGGAATTAAATTTTCATAGGTACCCGTAGAACCATGGGTCCTGCACAGTTAGTGGAAATGTTAGAAGTAACATCTTTCTCATTCTCTAAAGATTTAACTTTAGTGGACTTTGTCACCTTAGTTGAGTTACCACCTTTGGTGGATTTCACCTTAACTGATTTCTCACTTTTAGCTACTTTCTTTCCATGAGTTATCTTCTCACCCATGGTGGCATTTGGGCACTTGCTTGCAATGTGAGTAGTTTCCCCACAATGATAACACTTCTTATATCTGAAAGATGGTTTAGTACTAGAAGCATGAAACATAGAGGGCTTAAGATTTCCAAGACCAGGACCAAGAATTCCTTTTTCCATAGACCTTTGAGGAACCACAAGTTTCTCAGGTTTCTCAGGTTGAGTGAGATCTATCTTGATTCAGAGAGTTGATCTCTGAATAGATCCAGGGATTTTCTTCCTAGAAGTCAAAGGATGACTCATTGAAGGAGTAGAAAGGACTCTTCTTCAGTTTAGGAGATTTCTTGACCTTAGGAATATGAATAATGAACTTGTTTTTAATCACCTTCCCTGATTCCTTAGAGAGGGGCTCAAAAGGTTTTGACTCAGGTGTAGAGGAACACTGAGTGGAAGTGTCAGGGATAGAGGATACAAAGGGTCCAAACTTAAGAATTGAAGAGGTTTTTCCTGATGAGTAGAGTATCCCAGACCACTTTTAACCTGTATGGGTATATGAGAATTGATGATCTCATTTGCCTTTACAGAGCCTTTGCACCATCCTTCAATTGTGGATTTTTCAGCTTTGAGGTCAGCGATGGCTTTTTCGAACTTAGTGATAGCTTATTGTTTCTCAATGTTTATAGTTTGATTTACAAAGACTTGGTCTTTAACATCTTCTTCGACCTTAGTTGATTCTTTGATTTTCATATGGCAATTTTTAAGATGTTTAGTTAGATCGGAGTTAATTTGTTCAGCTTTGGTTTTACCATTTAAAGTATTGTAGAGATCATCAGTTAAAGTGTCGAGAGCCGACAAGCTATCAGTTTCATAGATAGATGAGTTCTTTAGATTTGATACCTAAGAAAATTTCGATGAAGGAGTTATAGGTGAGGAAGTTTCAACGACTTCTTCAGCTTCTTCAATTCTTGCCATAAGGCAAGTAAGAATTGTGTCTTCTTCATCTGACCCTGATTCGTCAGTGGTTCTGGGCCAATCAATTTCTTCAGCGACAAAGCCTTTGCCTTTGCGCTAGATTTTCTTCATCTTCAGATACTTATCCTTTAATTTGATGTATTTATCATCTCTGGATTTGAGAGGTATCTGAGAGGTGCATGGAAGAGAAACTTTGTTAGATCTGCATTCACTGGCAAAGTGACATTTGCATTGACAATTAAAACATATTGCATAAGCTTTATCAGTAGAAGATGTCTTTGACTTGTCAGAGTCAGTGATAGAAGGATTTCTTTTGAAGTTGCTCTTTCTGGCAAACCTTCTAAAAGTATTAGTCGGTAGGGCCAGAGAATCATTAAATTTTGATAGATTAGCGTCAGAAATGTCCTAAGAGTTAGAATGGTCTAACTTAGTGATTGAGGTAATAGAAGAAGAAATTGTTCTTGAGGGATCAGTCTCTGATGACACTAAAGAAAAGGAAGAACTTTTGGTACTTTAGTTTCCTTTAAAATATTTTTCTTTAAAACTTGAGATTGCTCATGATTGAGCAATATTCCATATAGAGCACTTAAAGAAAGAATTTCAGTGTTCTTGACAGTTTAAGACAGGTAGTAAATGTGTCCCATTGTTCAGTAAGAGCTTCCATGAACTTTGTTAGTACTTCTGTGATAGAATATTCTCGACCAACTATTTTCAGATCTATGATCAGAAAGTTGAATCTTTGGTGAATTTGAGAAAGTGTTTCATTATTACCACAAATGAAATTTTCATACTGTGTCACCAGATGAATTTTTCGAGATATTTGAATCTCATTAGTTCCTTCATGTTGAATACAGAGTGTATCCCACATGGATTTAGAGGTTCTCACTTTCATGACTGAATGATACACATCATCTGGCAGAGACATAGCAATAATAGACCTAGCTTTTGAATCAACAGCTAGTTCTTTCTTATCTTCCTCACTCCAATGATATGGAGCTTCGAGAATACGTCTCAAAGGAATAGCAGGAGTGGTCATAGTCTCAAGGATTGTAGGAACTAGAACTGTAGGGACAAATGGTCCATTTTCTATATAGTAAGGGATCTTAGGTTCTGACCGTTCTAGAAATAGAGTCATTCTTTCCTTCTAGACAAGGAAATTATCTTCGCTAAATTTAGGAGGTTTAGCAAGTGATCCGTTGTTGGTCTCTAAGCAATAAACACTGCTATGATACCACTTGTTGGTCTCTAAGGAGTCTACAAGAATGTATAAGTATAGGGGAGGATGAATACAAACACAACTTTTATGCTTTTAAATGACTTTATTTAGATAAACAAATTTACAGGTTTTAAAGGAATAAAAACAAGTATAAATACCTATTCTATTAAAACCTAAGAATCATAAATTATTTGATGCACAAGATAGAAAAGAAAATATCAGAGGTTCGAGAAAAGAGTTTGGCATGCATGAAGATGAAGAAGGGGTTCTTCATCTATTTATACCCACTATATTAAATGCAAGCCAGAGGGCACATGCCACTGTCAAGCATCTATTGGAGGCTTGTTCTTTGTTCATAAAGCAACCATACTTTTAGCCGAATATGAATAGTAACCCTAGCAGAGTTGGTAAGCAGGTGGGAGGCACTAAAGTGTTTCCATACGTACTTTCTGACAAGAGTATGGGGGTTTGACTTTTGTGCATCGAGGATAAGATGAACTTTGATCTTGCTTAGTAGGCTTCAATTGATCGCTGATACTTGAGGCTTTAAGGAGGAATCCTTCAGGTATCACCGAGGCATACGCAAGATCTCACACTTCTTTTAAGACGAACTTTGTTATCACTGAACCGCTTCAGATCATGAGCTATTCGTCTCTATCTTCAGTTAGGTATTCGACTGTCACTGAAGGTTCTTTCGGTGTGAATGTTGTTCTTCAGATCTTCTATGTTCAGATAGTGTTCCTAAGTTTCAGCGATCATAAAGTGCAATCCGTATTTGCTCTCCCTGAATTTGAATAGTAACTAGAACTTGGATTTCCATTAAGTATACAGAGGAATGATAATTAAATCACTGAAGCAGCTTGGATCAACAGCTTGGGTTTCACGTGGGTAGAAAAAAGAAGAAGAAAGAATATGGCCAAGCTCTTATTTCTAGCTGCTTGCTAGTTTCCGGGACCGAAACCAATTTCCTATCCAGCGACAACCACTGTTTTGTGGCCTATAAATGCGTCGGGGGAGTTACGCCCGTGGTTTTGGTCCAAGTACCAAGTAGCGAATGTCAGAAATTGAGCGACCACGTTCCTGATTCGAGCCGTTATTTCGATTGAGGGTATAAACTCAGATGGGAATTGTTGATTGAAAGGGTAATCAAGACCATAAATTGAAGATTGAAGAAGAGAAGGAGACGACATTGGAAGGCTATTTCTTCAAGTTCATTAGGTAATTTTGGGTTCAATGTTAAATCATTGATTGCATAGTTATTTTTCTTTTCAAGCAATGAGTTTCTAAAAATTTGATTCGGATTGTGTTAAGACTTGTTGAACCATCTCATTTCATTTAATTTCCATGTATGCGAACCTTATTTTAATTATTTATCATAGTTGGTTAATCAATTTGAGTAGGTACCCTCATATCATTTAGCCTTATTGTGAATTGCTAGATAGTGTTGTGAATTTGTAATTGTTTGCAGTTCTATGTTAGTAGCATTCAATATTTCAATTGATTGGGCGTCCGATTAATTTTAGTGTTGTGGTTTTGCCTAATTTAGTCTAAATGGTCGGCGTTCGATCACTCGTTAGGAATGGCGCTTGTCTAAGTCTAATGCAATTGATAGTTGAGTCTATGTTCGTAAGTAGACTTAATTAGTTTATTAGAAACTAGTTTATGGAGCGTTTCATGCATGTTTAATACGGACAAACAAAGTATCTGTGCGTATCGATGCTTATAGCGATTCTGGAATAAAATGAGAAAAATCCTATATGAACAAATTTAAGATACACTGTCCGATCATTGATTTACACTCATTGCTAATTTTTAATTATTTGTTATTCCTATTAATTTCATATGCTTAGTTTAGTATCGCAATCCACCCCCCCCTCTTTACATAAATCATAGTTGTTTGACACCATTCACGGCCAATCCCTGTGGATTCGACCCTGTTTGCCACTATTACAATTTATGTTGTAATTTGAGGTAAATAGGATATTATTATTGGTCGGGCTCGACACCCGTCAAGAGGATTTGACTAAGATTTGTTATGAATATGAGTTTGGGGTTTTATTGATGCATCTCTAGGTTTTGGTTGTGACCCAGACAAAGTTTGAAGAGGTGGGTGTTGAATGATCTAAAGCCTTCACTATTTTGGAAGCTAAGATTAGTTTGGAACCTAGTTTTAACTTAACCTAACAAAGTGAGTTCAAGTTACTTTGTGAAAACTATGTACATGCCAAAAATGTTTATTTTGATGTATCAAAATGTTTTCCTTACTATTTAGCAAATGTGATGAGTATTTAATGAAATTTTCACACTTGATGTGATTGGGTTAATATGTCTTAAAAAAGCATATATTTGGGATATTTGAATATTTTGTTAAATAAATCATAAGTTTGAGTTATTTTGACGACTTATCTCATAAATGAAGATTATTTGGTATTATACGCATTCTTGGTGTATTTGGTTTTATAAACCTTTTGGAAAATACACATTTTTGTGTTATGAAGTATTTTGGAATAATAATTTGTATGATTTTCATTTGAAAATGGTTGGTCTCACCCAATGAGGATTTTTTTGAGTAAATCATACTTTTAGAACATATGTATTGGTCCCAAAGGAGTCCGCAAGAATGTATAAGTACCACACAGTTCGTAGAAGGGGGGATGAATACAAATGCAATGTTTTAAGTTTTAAGGAGTTTATTCTGAATAAACATTTTATAGATTTTTTGCAGAAATAAGAACAACTATAAATACCTATTCTAAAATAATTAAAGGAACACTAAGTATTGACGCACATGATAAGGAAGAGAAAGAAGTAGAGGTTTGAGGAGATAGATATGTAAGCATGAAGATGGAGAAGAGGTTTTTCATCTATTTATACCCAATGCATTAAATGCAAGTCAGAAGGTACATGCCACGTGTCAAGCATTCATTGGAGGCTTGTACTTTATTAAAAAAGCAACCATGCTTTTAGCCAAATATGAACAATGACCCTATCATAGTTGGTAAGAACATGGGAGGCAATAAAGTAACCCCTTACGTACATTCTGGCATGGATTATAGGGATTTTGTCCTAAAGTATAAGACAATATCTAATCTTGTTGAGTATACTTCATTTTCATAACTGATATTGAGGGTTCAAGGATGATCCCTTGAAGTATCACTGAAGTATACATAAGATCTCACACTTGCGGTAGAAAATCGTTGATATCATTGAACCACTTGAGATCACGAGCTAATTATCTCTATATTGAACTCTGTCTTAGGCATTCTCTGAAGGTTCCTTTGTGTGAACTTTGTCTTCGGGTCTTCTAGGTTCAGATATCATTCCAGATGGGTTTCAGCAATCACTTAGTGTAATTAGTATTTATGTTCGCTGAACCTGAACAATATCTATAGATCCCATATATGTTTCAACAATTAATAAAAATATTAATAATGGAGAATTGAGAGTGAATTCATCATCCTCATATTAGATTTGTCATGAAAGCACCATACATGACTCTCAATTCTCTCTCTAACTAGCTCTATCTAACATGCTACATTGTGACTAGTCAACTAACAAATGAATACAAAGCATGTTATTTATACAAGGTTAACTATACTAAAGTCAACATGATGACTTCCACAACATTCAATATCAATAGGACATTTTAGTCCTAACAGTATCTAAATCTAAGATTATCACCAAGTATAGAAGGATCATAATTAAACCACTGAAGAAGCTTGAATCAACAATCTCCTCCTATTTGATTATGATTAAGCAATATAAGGAATTTGCTTGCAATTATTAGTCGGAAATTATGATTTACAAAGTATAAATCCTAAATACTAATCTATGAGATCTTTTTTAGTTTTTACACTATCTGAATTGAGTTTCCTTCATAAGACTATGTAGTAACAACATATTACAAGTTTTTTAAACTAAGAAAACATATTCACTAATAAGTGTAGGATAGATAATTATCATTGAATGTTAGATTGTAAAATGATAAGGACTCATATGTGCCTTGTCCCTGATTACTGTTTTATTGATCTTTTCAGTACTAAATGGAGTAAAGTACTTCATTGAATATTTCATTAATGATAATATTGAAGATTACATTAGATAATGAAATTACAACAATGTAAAGTACAATACACTCAAGATTACAGAGAAAAAAATTAAGGCTGTGTAGCATGGGAGGCTATGATGACGTTTCTTCACTGAATTTCTTTCTTGATCCTTCTTCTCATTATCTTAAAATGATCGTTGTCATCTGTGAAGTAATAGTGAAGGATTTTGAGGAATTTGGAAGGAGCGATCATGATATCCCTATTTTTGAAAAATCTGAGCTACCATATGTTGTTAATGAAAGTCATTCCTGATTCAGGGAAAGTAACGAGCATAGAGATGTCAGGGATCTCAAGATGAGCAAAGATGCTTGCAGTATATAATTTTGTCTCAGGTTCATCTCAGATACACTTTTTCTTCTTTTAGTTGCTTTAGAAGGAAGATGTGGAATTGCATCTCTCTTCGAGATCCTTTCGAGGAGTGGTTTGGTGATCTTCAACTATGCCTTTGAACTGAAACTTGGATTTTTGAATGTTGTCTATGATCTCGAGCCATTCTGAAAAAAACCAAAGAATTTTAAGAATCGTGGTTGTTCAGTTCTTTCCTTTGTTCCTCTGAAGACGTTGATAGAAATTCGGGGACCCATTCTTGAAGATCGTCCAGAGATAGTGACGCTTGTAATCTTCTTATCGTTGACGCATGTGTTCATCCTCTCTCTATACCATTCATGTTCTTGGTCTTGTAGGTCCAGAGTCTTTTGGTGGTCAGGTTTGTGGCTTGAAGAATTTTTTCCTAAGCTCTGACGGTATTTTTATTGTTGAGCTTTGCTTCAATAATCTTTTTCCTTCCCAAGGCTTCAACAACTTAAAATTTGGCTTGGGTTTCTTTGATGTGAGCTTCAATGATTCTTTCAGCCTCAAGCGCCTCTTCTCTTTCAAAGGGAGAAAGGAAGGAAAATTCGTCTAGTTGTTCTTCTGTATTTACAGGGACAACTTCCTCGGAACCAGAGGTATGAAAAATAATTTTTACTATGGTCTGGTATAGATCCTCTATTAATTGGTCCTTTCTGGCTTCTTCTTTAGCTACCGAGATTATTCTCTTATTTACGCGCCTTTGTATTGGGCCTTCTTCTTCAACGTCTGAGTCGAATGTACAGGAACACGTATGCTTCAGAAGGTTCACTCAAAAATGGAGTAACCTTTGGGAGAAAGGTTGAGCTGTGAATAGACGTTGAAGGTTCAGGTTTAGGGATTTCTTCAATATAGTTTATTGTAGAGGTAATGGTGGGAAGAATAAGAGGTAGTAGAGAAGCAAGAGTTTGGGGTTCAGGGATGGTAAGGATGAAGAGAGTAAAAGGAAGACATACTTCAGGGGTGTCGAGCTCTCCCTCTTTCTTGAGGAGAATGGTTAAGTTGTCCTGGGCCATTCCTTTGTCCTTTCCTGTAGATGGAGGGTTGTGATTCTGAGGGGACCTTTCTCCCTGGGGTTCTCGATGGTTATTCCGAGCATGGTAGGAGGCCTAACTAACATGAAGAAGTTGTCAGGATCAATATCTTCATAATTTTTATTCTTCCTCCTTCTCCTCTTCTTATTCATCATCATCACCATCATCAATGATGGGAGAGGAATCATCCTTTGCCTCAGCTAAGAGAATTTCCTCTGCAACTTCATTGATGAGGGCTTCAGAGCTTTGCCAACGCTTAACTAAAACGATGTGAGTGATGAGGATGTATTCAACCTCCTTGGCGACCTTCTCCCGCTCCTTTTTGTCGTCAGGGAGAAGTTGGTCAAGGATAATGTTTAGTTTGTCCTATAAGGCATCTAATGTCGATGAGTGCCCCTTCTGAATCAATTCTAGCCGATTCAAAGCATATCAGTCCTCCGAGGTGAAGATGGAGGATTGATAAGGACAGGGGTCTTAAGAAGATTCATCATCTCTGAAAGAGTTTAGCGACAACTCTCCAGAGAGTAGAGATCTCCGTTAGTCTTCAGATCGGGTACCCCTGCTCCCTATTTGTAGATGAGCTCAGTTGATATATGGAAGATTCAACCACAAGGTGGTCTAGTGCTGGCATATGAAAGATTGCATAAAGGGATGCTATGGCCTCGATCTTCAGAGAGGGCAAAGTTTTGCCCAATACTTCCTTAGGTTCATCCTTTTTCAGAGGATCAGCCTTCTTCAATGACTCGTCCACCTTCGAACCTATGTGCAACAAAGACAAATGAGCCAAGATGAGCTCAAGTTTAGAAGAAAGGAAAGAGGTAGGAATGTGTGTATGAACCCAGATCCTCTATAAACTCAGTATTTGGTGAATTGAAAGAGTATAAAGTGAAAGAACAAGTAAATCACTATATAAACTAGATGAGATGAATGTAAACAGTAAGTTGAATAAGGAAACAAACTCAAAAATTGATCAACAATCATCATGTGTATTGATGAGTAACTTTAAACATTTACAATGAAGAAAACCAAGAATACATACAGTAGTATGTGAGAAAAACTTTGAAGGATTACTCAATCTCCAGTACCATATCTCTAAGATATTCTGTTAAAAGCACGCCTATTACATTGAACAACTTCCTATTTATACTATGGAAAAGGAAAGTTAACTCATTAGTCAATGAGGATATTCCAAGATGTAAAGTTAAGTAACTACTTCTATACACGTGGCATCTTGTAATAGGTCCATCTGTATAAGTGAGTGTCACTGGAGGAAACTCTAGTTGTAATCCGAGAAGACTTTGGGAGTCAGAGGCTCTGCATAGTACATGCAGAGGCTCTGCATCAAAGACTTGAGATCTGCACTACTCTGACTTGTATCGCTGTGCCTTACTCTTCTGCTTCCGAACTCTATATCCGCCTCTGTGTCTCTAGTCACATAGTCTTCTAATCAAAAGAGTTGGGATTCTTTTTACTTAGACCTTCTAACAGACTTAATTTCTAACAATCTCCCCCTAAGTGTAAAAAGATGGATACTATGAATTTTCTCATGTGTACATGTTCTTCTCATTTCCCTTTGCTCATTCGATTCAGGCACATATTTCTCCATCTTTTTATAGATCATCTTCAGAGTAGCACTTGAGTACTTATTTGTCTGAGATCTTCTTTACACCTTCCTCGGCTTGTGCTCGTTCTTATACGCAAAACCTTCATCACGACCCAGAAAGTAAGTTCCCCTCTTCACATTTTCCAAGCCTTCAAAGTATTTGTTTGGTGCAGAAACGAAGAGCTTGTCCACACCATTCTCCAAACCAATCTGGAAAGCCATCTTGCTTGCGAAGGCTACCCATTCTTTCTTGGATTTTGTGATTGCACTGTTGGCACCCTTATCCACCTTGTTATCTGTATGGCCAAACAAAGTAAGCAGGTCATATGGATTTAAGTTCAAAAGGCCACAGTAAGTAAACTTGTGCATTCTGCGTTGTGCTCGTTCAACCGTATACTCAAATTAAACTAGACATGGTACGCAAAGGTCCTCTTCTTTTTGTCAAGTATCCCCTTGATCCCTTCATTTGAGTAGACAATGGTTGGATTCAGAGTCTTCATTTTAATAAATATCTGTCTCACTTCTTCTTCGATCTCTGGATTTAACTTGTAGACTTTTCTTGCAGGAATGTCACGGTCTGGGTATAGGTATTGGAATATGTATTCATTGACTGTAGATTTTGTATATTTCGATGTTGGAATTGGTCTTCTCAGAGCATCAAGTGATTCTATGATTTCTTGAACTCGTTTTTCAGAAATTGGTGGATTGGATCTCTGAGTTGAAGCTTGTGGCTTGACTTGAGGTTGAGGCAGTTGTGTATTTTGACTCGTCGCAGAGGTTGATGTTGGTTTTTGTCTTCCCGTGATCAGAGGAACTTCATTTTCATTAGATGAAAAATCGGAGTCAGAACTGCTATGATGAAGACAAGGTATCGTGCTCTTCTCTGTGCTATCTATGGTTGGAGAATTTTCTTGCCCAAATAATTAGTCTTCAGCAACCATACTTGGTTCTGGTTCAGTTCAGGGCATTCTCCTATGCGTCTTCCTTGCGCTTGTATTTTCATTAGAAACTAGAACGGTCTCTGGTTCAGTTGTTGAGTGAGGCATTTGTTGAGATGAAGATGGTTGAGATGATGAAGAGGATGGTTGAAATGGAACTTTCTTTAGTGGTACGGTTGGGATCAGTGAAGAGGTAGATCTGGGTTCTGTCTCCCCCCTTTGGCGACCACGAGGGCCAGACGCATCTGTGTCCTCTAGGTCATCAAAGTGAACCCTTTTGGATAGAGGCTCTTTGCAGCCAGAAGATGAATTCTTCCTCTTTTTTGTTGGTAAATCTGTAGGGGCAACCTCTTGATCTTCTATTCAAACAAATTGACCAATCCCTTCAGGGCCCTTGTTGCCTTGTTGACTTCATAATCACATCATGAACTTTAGAGTAGCATTGGACTTCTTAATATCCGCAGCTGCTTGAGTGGCCTTATTGTTGAAGACAGAAGTGAAATCAGCCACCTTATGAAGTATATTATCGCTTAGAGAAACCATCTTAGATATTCTTATATAATCATCTAGGACAGAGGGACCAGGGATCATGGTGCTCTGTATCATCTCCTTCATTTCACCTCTGAATTGTTGAAGCTCTGCAAGAGGAACAAATTTTTGGATACTCTGAATGGCTAGTTCAGAGGAGCTAACTCTTTTCTTGGAGTCAACGAGTTTGCATGCACTTGAAAAAATCTCAGCCTTTAAAGCAGATATGAGATCTCGAATATTCTCATATCTGATGCAGAGGTTGAGGTCTCTACACTTGACCTAGCGTCTTTTAGTTCTTGCCTAGAACCCTTTGCAGAGGCATCAAGAGTTTGGAACTCATCTCTTGTTACGTACTCAGGAGGTGGGACCTCTAACTCAACACATGGGCCAAAGTTTTGTGTTGTTCCTACATCGCCTTCTTTCGATCCTGGATTAACATTGAGCTTGAAAGGACTTCGATCCGATTCTTGTACCTCTGTTTAAGACGTAGAGTATACTACGAACCTTCTGTTGGCATTCCACTCACCTTTAGAGTCAGAGTCATGAAGATGTGAAATACTAAGTGAACCCTGTGGGCTATGGAGACCCACGGAGCCATGTGCCCTAAGACGTCGTTTTGGTAGTTCTAGTGCAGAGGAAATACATTCCTCTGTTGGGATTGGTGTCATACCATGGGGAGACATGGAACTTATATATTCAACGGATACATCTTGTTGGGAGGATGCATTTAGATTGGAGGTTTCCCTTTGGCTGTAATGCTCAAAGGAAACATTGTCTTCTGAGTGGTCTGGCTGGTTGGGGATCGAGGTGTGCACCTTTGTTTCAATATCCCTTGATGCTCGTACATTTGGGATAGATGATGTGCTTGAACTAGGAGTGAGGGAGGGGAACCTAATATGTGTGCCTCTTGGGGCATCTTGTCATGCAATCTCACCATTTGTTCCCTCTGGCTTAGTTCTAGGTTTCCTTTCTGTATTCCCTCTCACTCGGCTCACTTATCCTTATACCCCCGATGGGTACTATAAGGAAACGAATGCTCTTTTCTTTTCTCTTCTCTCTGGCAATGATCTTTCCTTTTCTTTTTCTCTCTCTACTCTCTTTCTTTCTCTCCTCTCTTTTCGCTCTAATTTTAGTCTCTTTGGAATTTCAGCTCTAACTCTCTCTTCCTCTGCACTTGCTTCCTCTTCCTCTACTCTCACTCTCTCTTCCTCATCTACTCCATTCCTCTGTACTCTTCTTTGTCTCCTTCTCTCTTAATTTCCTAAGTAGACCAATGTGTCTAGTTCTCCTAGTCATGGGGGGGGGGGGGGTTATCATCCTTGGTTCTTGGGGTTGGATCCCACGTCTATATGCGCATTTAAGAGTCTTAGGCCTAATATAGTGTTGAAGACGTTGAGACAAAGCTCTGGCCGATGGATACCCGTCCTTTGAGATTGTTGGGTTGTATGAAGAGAAGGTGTGAGAGTGAAATTTAGGTTCTGCATCACATGGTATACGTTGTTCTACAATGGTTGGCTTCATCCACATATGTAGAAACCTTACTAATAAGAGTGATGGTACGGGTTTCTGCTTCGATTTTTCAATCTCCTTCTTTTGTATAGCACCTCTGTACTCGTTGAATATGATCAGAGAGTAGTTCAAAGGTTGGTCAAAATACATTCCATAAAGAAATTGCAGGATGTTGGTTGAAACCATCTCCATGCCACCTATTTTTGCAGTTAAGGACCTATTGACTAGAGTGAATATCTTGTTCCACATTGGGGGTAAATATTGTCTTCAGAATTGGGATGGGAAAGTGATTTGGCGATTGTAACCTAGCATTCTAATGAATCCCACCAGTTCTTCCCCATTAGATAATATTGCATAGTCCTTTAGATAGGTATCATGATGAGTTGGGGTTTGTAGAACACCTGATAGCAGAGATCTAGAGATTCGAACTTCACATTTATTCTTGAGCTTAGGTACATGGAAGTATCCAACAATTCCCTTCTTTTCGATGTACTGACAGGTTTGCCAGAACTCTTGAACATATCTTTCGGGCACTGAATCATCAGTGTTAGTAAATGTGTGGCACAGTGGGTGTTCGGATAGCAGTTCGATGACAGGATGGAATTCTTTAGCGAAGTTCTTGAAGTTGAGGTCGAGTTTGTGGTTGTTGGGTTTAATGGGGAGGAAGACGACGTTGGAGCTTGTTCCTTCGATATTGTTGCATGTTTGAGCTTTGAGAAATTGCAATTGCAGGTTCTTTTGCCTAGAGAGAAATCAGAGAAGATGAAAGAGTAAAAAATGAAAATTAGGGCTCAAAAAGGTATTTATATTTGAATTTGGAGGGCACTTGAGTGTGAACAGTAGCCCAAACGGTTGGATTAGACGCAGAGTATGAAACGGTTTTGGGCGGGTCCTCGTAGAAATTGATACGTGAGCTGACGTGCTCTACAAATGAGGCACTAAAGTGACGTGCCTACCCACGTTTGAAGGGTTTCTAAAAATAACAGGACTGTCACCCGCACCTTCTATTGGAGTCCAAAAACACATAAGTGTAAATGGTACAGAGATGCACTCATACAGAGATGAGGCATTTGATACAGAAGGGCGTTTCTCTATCCATTAGATTGCACCTTGTGTTTACCCAAACATTTAAAATGCAAGTTCTAATCCTTAAATATACAAGGTTGCAAAATTCTGAGCGACATAGACTCTGTATCGAAAGTCGTCAAGTCTTGTCTTATCAATGGATTTTTGAATCAAAACAGGTTTTTATGAGGTAATTTGAAAGTATAGAGAGAGTTTATAACATACCTTGTGAGCAAAGACTTTCTCCCCCTTGAATTGAGCCCATTTTCTCTTGCTTCCACTTAAACTATGCTTGGATCAGATAATCGTAACAAATGCAGAGTTTGAGGTGCAGAGGCTATGTATAGTACATATAGAGTCTCTGCTTCCTTCAATGAGTTCATAATTGTGAAACTCTATATATATGATGCAGAAGTGATATGCAACCAGGATCATAGAATAGGCATGCTAAGAAAAGGGTGCAGAGGCTCTTACTTTTTACTGCATATTTAGCATGCCCAACTTGCTGAATGGGGATCTTGTCATACATAAGACCATAATCCCTGAGTTGAGTTTTCATCCAGACGACTTGTGAACATCAACTAGCAACAAAAACATATTTTGCTTATGTTGTACAGGTTGACACACAGTTCTGCTTCTTTGATGTCCAACAAAGTAACATGGTTCCAAGTAGTTGACATCTCCCAGAGATGCTCTTTCTGTCTAACTTGCCTCTTGCATGATCAGAGTCAGTATATGCAATTCAATCAAAGCCAAAGTTCTTTGAATACCAGAGACCCATAAATTGTGTCCCTTTTAGTATCTAAAGATCCTCTTCACTGTAGCCAAATGAGACTCTTTAGGTTGGCTTGATATCTAGCACAAAGACTTATGGCAAACATAATATCTGGTCTACTAGCCATTAGATACAGAAGTGACCCAATCATACCTCTATAGTTCTTGACATCTACTAGTTTACTAAATAGATCAAAGTCAAGTTTAGTACTAGTAGAGATTGGTGTTTCACTGTTGTTGAGTTATGAAGTTTGTATTTCTTTAAAATGTCAAAGACATACTTTGCTTGATTTATAAAAATGCCATTAGTAGTTTGTTTGACTTGGAGCCATAGGAAGAATGTTAATTCTCCATCATGCTCATTTCAAACTCACTCTTCATCAACTCAGAGGATATGTCACACTCTGCTTGGTTTGTAGAGCCAAAGATTATGGCATCGACATAGATCTGGACCAGAATAATCTCACTTTTGCATCTCTTGATGAACAGAGTTGTATCAATTTTACCTTTTTCGTATTTATGTTTGGTCAGAAACGAAGTGAGTCTTTCATACCATGCTCGTGGTGCTTGTTTCAACCGATACAGAGCTTTGTCTTGAAAATAGACATAGTCTGGATGTGCAGAGCTCTCAAAACTAGGGGTTTGTTGCACGTATACTTCTTCCTTGAGCTTGCCAATCAGAAAGGCTAATTTGACATCCATTTGATAGACTTTGAACCCTTTGTATGCAGAGAAGGCAAGAAACAATTTGATTGCTTCAAGTCTTGCTATTGGAGCAAAGGTTTCGTCGTAATCAATCCCTACTTATTGACAATAGCCTTTGGCAATCAATCTGGCCTTGTTTCTGATCACTATTCCATCCTCATCCTTCTTGTTCCTGAAAACCCACCTAATGCCAATTGTAAGTTTATCTTTAGGTAAAGGAACGAGTTTCCATACCTTATTTCATTCAAATTGGAGTGTTTCTTGCATGACATCTATCTAGATTGGATTGTGGAGGGCTTCATGAGCTTTCTTAGGTTCTACCATTCTCAGAAAGTTCACAAATAATGCTTCATTTGCAATGGCAGACTTTGTCTTTACGCCTACAGAAGGATCATAAATTATTTGATTTGAGGGATGATCTTTGGTCCACTTCTTCATGGGAGGTTGAGAGATTAGCGGGGGTTTAATCTCTATAACATTTGGTATATGTTTTGTTGAGCTCTGTATTAGAGAGGAACCAAGTTGCTCCCCCTTGAAGGTTGGTCCAATGGTGCAAGCATCTATTGCAGAGTTGTTGGGCTCTACTTCAGACGTTTGTGTTAGTCCCCAAAGAGAGATGGCTAACTAAGAGAGGGTTTTGTAGAAGGGGGGGTTGAATATAAAACACAAAGAATATACTCTTTTTAAATTTTTTAGTATAAATATTAAAAATTTACACACAGATAGTTTGATGCGGAAAAGAACAGGCAGACTATTCTATCAAACTAAACACACAGATAACAGTAATTAACTTTTACACTAAGCAAGTTAAAACAATACTGTTATAGCACACAGCTTTGCCACAGTCACACAAATAATCACTCTGAAGATTTGTTGAAAGCGTGAGATTTCTGGGAAGGACTTCATCTCCTTTTATAGTGTCCATGCATGGGATGCAAGTGGACGAGTTTGTCAAGGTTTCATTAGGCATTTGGAAGATTATCTGATGGACAAAGGAAGAGACCACTTCCTTTGTACTTGAATAATGGATGAACCATTCCTTGTAGCACGTAATGTCAGATAACTTTATCTTCTTTTCTTCATGCTCTGTGAAGTCCCATCAAGCCTTTTAGCTAAAAGACAAATATTCCTTTTATAAGAATAAAAGAGAATGTCTTTATTTAAGGCTTGGTGCCCAAGTTCTTGCTGGCTCACGTGTCTTGCAATTGATGTGAGTCAAGAACTTATCTCTTTGAAATTGCTAAGTGATACATCTCACTATGTATCACATCGGTGGATACCTTATAAGGCTGGAGTTGATAAGTGTACACTTTGCTTGATAACTTCTTCTTTCACTAAGTGACAAAAGTGTATACCCTTGTGAGTTGATATCACAGCCTTAGAAAATATACCTGCAATTTCGGTGACCAAGATTATAGTGTCGGTGACCATGACATCAAACTTGATGACCTCATCTTTTTTTGATGTCCTTAGTACTTTTGATGACTTTTGAGTGTACCATCGGTGACCCACTATATTGGTCTTTGACTTGGCAAAATGATCTGAATATTGAAGTTGGTTGATACATCCAAAATTCCACTTTTTGATGTACAACCCCTTGATTGAATAGTCTTTGACTCTTCAATACTTGAAGCATATTTCAGACCTTCAAAAGAACCTGTAAAAATTCATTCATATAAAGGAAGGTGGTTCATCACCAAATCATCGGTGACCCAACAATCTCCCCCTATTTGATGATGATACCTGTAGGTTAGAAAAGAATTATTTTTGACCCTTTCTATTTTTCTTTTGGGTTATTTTGACTCAGATTTTTTTTTTTCATTTTCCATTTTTTTTTTGATTTTTTTTTAACTGAGTATGTACAGTATAAGAGTATAAAATAAATGAGAGAATAAGTATAAGTTTAAATATGTGCAAAGCTTGTAAAAATATTAACAAGAGATGGGATGGAAGAAAAGTATGAACTTTTATTAATCAACACATAGGATTGATCAGAGTACATGATTAATAAAGTTCATACTGTACTATACGTCTGCAGGATCAAGGATCTGAGGAGGGTTCTCTTCTTTTAAGTTCATCCAGGATCATTCTTGTGATGCCATGGTCTTCAATAGGAGGCACTCCAAGAATAGCAGACAAAAAGGAGTTGTGAGCCCTTGGAATGTCAGAGGCTCTGAAGAAACCTATGCTGCCATAGATATCCTCAAAGAATACTCCAAGTTCAGGCTTAGTCACCATGGTTTGCTCTGGATAAGCAATAGGAGTGGGAATAGAAGTATTTATACCTGAAGCATCAATCTTGATGCCACGTTCATGAAGCATCACAAAATGTCCCTTCTTTTTAGATTTGGGAGGATTGATTATTTCCCCCGAAAGCCCTCGCTGGATAAGGTACATTTGTTGTGCTTCAATAGTTGTTACCAAGATATTGTGCTCCTTCTGAATTTTCACCATTTTGATGAAAAATTTTCTAAGAGTATTTAGTACATGCTCCTTGTACTTTCCTCTACTCTTTGAGACACAATTTCCAACTTCCAAACCATTCAGTTATCCCAAGAACTCAAGCCATTCTAATTCATAAACTTTCAAGAGTGAGTCAACTCTTTTAATTGTGACCAGAAGTTTGGGAGAATTCTTTGTTGGAGGATGGATGGTAGCACCAATGATTTTTGAATCATCCTTTCTATTCTTCAGCCTTCTTTTAAACCACTCTACTTCCTTTGCCTTCTTGGCCTTATCAACCAATTTTGCAGCTTCAGATTTCTTCTTTATATTTTCAAGCTCATCTTTTTGAGCTTGAATTGCATCGGTGACTTTGGCATGAACAGCTTCATCATGAGCTAGCTTGAGTACATTAGTCTGATCATACTCAAGCTGAGCCTTGATAGCTTCTTCTCTTTCAGCCTCAGAGAGAATTACCCCAAGAGGATCGGTGAGTGCTGGGGCAGGCTGAAGTCTCAGAGTATCTGCTTGAGGATCTCTCATCCTTTTCCTTTTCTTTTTCTCTTCCTTCTGCTCTTCAAAGGAAAGAGGCTTCTTTCCTTTGGCTTTTTCTTTTCTCTTCTTCTCTTCTTCACTTTCAAGGGGTTGAGCACTGACACTCTCCCCCTCAACAGCTGCTTCGGGTACCAAAGGAACAGGGACCACCTTTGTGACCACACCTCCATCGGTGGCTGTAAGAGCCACTTTGGTGGCTGCCACGTCGGTGGTTGGATGAGATGGAGAGGCCACATCGGTGGCTGGCAGGCTGGCGTCGGCGGCTGTTTTGGCAGTGTCGGCATCGGCGGCTTTGGTAGCTGGTTGAGTGGTCTTCTTATTTTTCTCCCCCTCAGTGGTTGAACCCTTGAAACCCACTGAAGAGAGAAACTCTTTTACCCGTTCCATATCAGAGCAGAGAGCACCAATTTTCTTCTCAACTCTTTGAAGGACAAATCTATCAGTGTCCTTGAAGAATGACTCACCAATATCCAGTTCAACCGTTGGAGCAGAGGTTGGAACTTTATCAACTTTGGTGTGAAGACTGATAAGAGAATCCATAATTGCCTGTTGATTGGCAATGAGAGAAGAAATGTCTGTGACTTGACTTGAAGAGGAACTCCGAAGTTCCTGAATGGAAGAAAGCACAGACGCCTGACTTGAAAAGAACCCTTGCTGAAGATCAAGGATGTCCAAGTGTAGGAGATCTAAACATGTCATTAGAGTTGGGTGACTCACCGACAACTCCTCAATGTTAGATCTAAGAGATGAGGAAAGGGAATCCATTCTTTCCTTTTCTTTAGCAGCAAGATCTTCTAGAGCTTCTACCCTGCGTAAAGTAGTACTGGTAAAGCTTGTAAAAGCTGTGAGAAGATCATCTCCCTGTTTGGAAGACATGGGAGCTGAAGGTTGAGGCTTTGGTGGTTGATCAGCATCATCATCATCACTTGAAGAATAATCCACCAAACCTGTAGGTTTACTTGGGGGGGATTTAGGAGATGTGGGGGAGACACGTGGAGAAGAGTGTCTATGAGGGGATTCCTCAGTAATGGGTTCCTCCACAACCTTTTCATGTACGGGAGACGTACCTGATAAAGGTTCAGTGTCAGACACAGTGGGGTTAGTAAAATGGGATGCTCCATCAAGTGCACCTGGTTGTGATGCACTTTCACGTGAAGTGTGGAAAAGGAGCTGTGAGAGCTCAGGGGGTGGAGAAGAGGTACCTTGGATGGGATACTCCAAGTCATCTTCATCAACTAGTAAGTAAGTTGATGAAGGAATAGTACCGGTGTCCCTATTTACAACCATGTCCTTTTGAGAGGGCCTGGAGGAGCTGGGTATGGATGAGTGTTCCTTGGGTTTAGTGAGGATCTTTTCAACATCTACTGTCTTTTGGGAGGCAGTAGATGGATTATGCGTTTTAACCCTTTGGGTACCCTTGGACTTCTTTGAGGAAGTCTTTGGGGGGCTTTTAGAGTGTCTCCGCTTATGGGATTTAGATGCTTGGGTGGAAGCCAAAGGTTCTTTTGGCTTCGTAGCATCGGTGGGTGCGGAGGTAGATGTGCCCGACGCTTTGGATGTCTTAAGAAATTTGGGCACACCAATGACTCTAGGTACAGAGGGGATAGAAAACATACCTGAAGTTCTCTGGAGACGCGGTTCATTCTCTCCCCAAGCAAGAGTTGCATTCCTTGCAAACTCAACCATAGAAGGTCTGAGAGGGTTGTCTGATGCTAAGACAGCCTTTTTCATGATCTGGTTACCCACTTGGTGGAGAGGGAGATCATATATGATGTCATCCCTTTTCTTAAGTTTCTCTGCCAACTTCGCATGAATAATAAGAGAGAAAAGTCGTTGGAAGGGTACCTGAGGACGTCGGAGGGTAGAGAACGAGGAGATCATTTCATTAAAGAAATAGCTGGCATAATCTATTTTTCTCTGAAAAATAAGAGCATGTGCCAGCTCAGTTACTTGAGAAGGTGACTGATCCGGACCACCTGTCTTCTTGCTCAGGCACAGAATCAGATGAGCAAAGAAGAAGTTCCAAATACTTCCCATGTTTTTGCGCAATAAAGTACCCGGACCCTTTGACTTTGAGCCCTTCTTCTCTTCCAGATAGTTCAACACATCAACCACCATTTGATGTTCATTACCAAGAGGGAAAGGTTCATAGGAATCATAGACAGAAAGCTGGAGAATGCTTCTAACATCTTCCACATTGAAGATCACATCATGTTCATCATTACTTAGAACAGATGCAAGAATTTGATCCGATGAGGCATCAAATGTGCAAGTTAACCAAAAGTTTCCAAGAAGAAACTTACTCATTTTGGGTTTTGCTGTCAGAGCATATTGTAGAGGGCATCTCTGCAGAAACCAACAAACATCATTGTACTCTGGATGAGCATTGTCAACTCCTATTCTTCCAAAGTAATTGCATGCAGGGAATGAGAGAGATCCAAAGGTGATTGTTTGTTCTTCACCAATTCTTGATGGAGATGCCATTGAAGAAGAAATGAAGTTGCAGGTTGCAGGTTTTTGCTTTTGAAGGAGAGGAGAAGATGGGTGCGAGAAAGGTGGTGAAGTAGTGGGATGGGTGGTTATATATGAGAGGGAAAATTCAACTTTCAAAAGTAATTATTACTTTTGGTGATTGAAAGGTCAGAAATTCTAAGGGTTTTGACTTGGGAATCGGCGCATGTTCTGACATTTATGATGTCATTTGAGATAAGAACAAAGAATCTTGCTTATCAAGATTGGCAAACCAAGGGTTATCTCTAAAAGGGTTTGAGAATGTGAAAGGTTTGTAACGGTTACCTTGGTGAGTGGACAATCGTCGGTGGCTATGTAAATGTCGGTGACCTGAGAGACAGGGGTAACCGACGTCGGTGGCTTAGCAAAAGGGCAAACGTCGGTGGGTGTCTCCACGGTGGCTAAGGATGAACGTCGGTGGCTCAAAAGAGAAGTCGATGACGGTGGGTACGGATCTCGGTGGGTTGTATCATCGGAAAGTGGTGACGGCGTGGTGGGTCGACGACGGTGGATGGGCCGCCGTCGGTGGATTGCGAGAGAGAGACAGACGGCGAGTCGGTGGCCTCGTGGTTGTCGGCGACGTCGGCGAACGGAGAGAGAGAGAGACGTCGGTGGATTTGTCGATGGTTGTGCCCTCGGTGGATAGCGACGGTGACCGTCGGTGGCTAGATCGTCGGTGGGTTCGATGGATCTCGGTGGTTCGACGTGTGGTGTTGCCGTCGGAAAGTGACGCAAGCGTCGGTGGCTCGGTGGCTCGGTGGCTCTTGCCGTCGGTGGCTTGGCTCGTGGTGAATAGGGTTAGGGTTTGAGAGATTTAGAGAGAGAAGAGGGATAGGGGTACTGTCGGTGACTTAGTCACCCACACTAAGGTATATATATATATATTATTATTATTATTATTTTCTTTTTCTTTTTCTTTTTATATTATTTTCATATAAATATATAAATATAATATAATATATAATTTATAAATATATATAATATATATATAAAGTATATATAATATATATATATAAGATATATATATAAAACATATAACATATATAAGTTATAAATATATAAATGTATATAGTATATATATATATATGGAATATATATATATATATAAAACATACATTATATATAAATATAAAATATATTAGTCTATGTTTACCATACCTAACTCACCAATGAGAAATTTGAACCTTGCTTCATCAAGGGGCTTTGTGAACAGATCAGCTAGTTGATAGTCGGTGGGAATGAAATGTAACTCCACATCACCTTTAAAGACATGATCTCTTATAAAGTGATACCTAATATCAATGTGCTTGGATCTTGAATGAAGAAGCACGGGGTTGTTGGCAATGGCTATTGCACTTGAGTTGTCACACATTATTGGGATCTTTGGGAAAATCTGATTGTAATCACACAAATGATTTTTCATCCACAATATTTGTGCACAACAACTTCCAGCAGCCACATATTCTGCTTCAGCAGTAGATGTAGACACCGAATGTTGTTTCTTACTTGACCAGCTCACAAGCTTTCCACCAAGTAACTGACAACTTCCAGTTGTACTCTTTCTGTCTATTTTTGAACCTGCAAATCAGAATCAGAGTACCCGATGAGATCGAAACCTGAGTCTTTGGGATACCAAAGACCCAGATTTATGGTACCTTTCAGATACCGAAAAATCCTTTTTACAGCAGCCATATGTGATTCTTTAGGATTTGCTTGGTATCGGGCACACAGACAAGTAGCAAACATAATGTCAGGTCTACTTGCAGTTAGATAGAGAAGGGATCCTATCATGGCTCTATAATTTGTAATATTAACAGAAATGCCATCAGGATCAGAAAAGAGTCTAAGAGGAGGAGCCATAGGAGTTTTCATGGTAGAGCAAGTATCAAACTGAAACTTTTTCAGAAGGTCTTTAATGTATTTACTTTGATTTATGAAAATACCTTCTGGAGACTGTTTTACTTGCAAACCAAGAAAGAAGGTTAACTCCCCCATCATGCTCATTTCATATTCTTTTTGCATGAGGGAGCTAAACTCATCACACAAGGATTCATTGGTGGCTCCAAAAATAATATCAACAACATAGATTTGAACAAGAATGATATTACCTTGTGATTTCTTGAAGAAGAGAGTGTTGTCAACCTTGCCTCGTATGTACTTATATCTAAGTAGATATTCTGAGAGAGTGTCATACCAGGCATGTGGAGCTTGCTTCAGTCCATATAGAGCTTTATCCAGCCTATATACATGATATGGATGGACTGGATCTTCAAACCCAGGAGGTTGCTTCACATACACTTCTTCAGCTAATTCACCATTCAGGAAGGCACTTTTGACATACATTTGGAATACCCGAAAATTCTTGAAAGCTGCATGGGCAAGAAATATTCGGATAGCTTCCAATCTGGCAACAGGAGCAAAAGTTTCATCATAATCAATTCCTTCCTCTTGCTGATATCCTTGAGCAACCAACCTTGCCTTGTTCCTTATGACAGTTCCTTCTTCGTCCATCTTGTTTCGAAACACCCATTTTGTTCCAATAATTGTTTTGTTGGATGGACAAGGAACCAACTTCCAGACTTTGTTTCTCTCAAATTGTGAGAGCTCTTCTTGCATGGCAATTACCCAACTAGGATCAGCTAGGGCTTCATTTATTAGTTTAGGCTCCATAATGGAAACAAAGTTGACATATAAGCACAGATTGCTTATGCCTCTTCTGGTTTTTACACCAACTTGTGGATCACCTATGATTTGATCTATTGGATGATCCATGGTCCACTTTAATGCAGGAGGTAAGGAGGGAGGTAGAGAAGAGGATGAGGTAGGAATTTGAGATGGTGAAGAAAGGTTTAAGGGAGATATGGTGTTTTGGTGGGTAAGGTCTTCTGAAGAGTTAGTTTCAGGAGGTGGAGAGGAAAGAGATGGTTCTGAAGGTAAGGTGGTGTTTATGGGAGGCTGAGAAGAGTTGTTATCTGGATGATTGGGTTGAGAGGAGGATGGAATTTCACCAACACATGAATTTATCCATAGGTTTAATTCTTCTTCATCACAAGATAATGAAGAAGTTTCAAACTCATCAAACTTTACATGCATGGATTCATCTATGCATTGTCTTCTTAGGTTGAAAATTCTGAAGGCTCTTGAGGAGAGAGAATAGCCCATGAAAATTCCATCATCAGACTTCGGATCAAACTTTCCAAGTTGTTCTCTGTTATTTAGCATGTGACAAGCACAGCCAAACACATGGAAGAAGTCAACTGCAGGTTTTCTACCATGGAAAACTTCATAAGGAGTTTTGTCATGCCTTTTGACTATGATAGACCTATTTTGAGTAAAGCATGCAGTGTTAACTGCTTCTGCCCAAAAATAGGTTGGCAACTTGGATTCACTAAGCATAGACCTTGCAGCTTCACATAGTGTTCTATTCTTTCTTTCAACAACACCATTTTGCTGAGGAGTGCGTACGGCAGAAAAGTTCTGAGAAATTCCTTTTAGGTCAAAGAAATCTTCCAGAGCAACATTCTTGAATTCCGTGCCATTATCACTTCTGAAGGACTTCACTAGTTTACCATTCAAATTTTCAATCTTTCTTGTAAACCTGATGATTTCTTCAGCAGCATCACTCTTGTGTTTCAGAAAGAACACCCAAGTATATCTAGAGAATTCATCAACGATCACTAGCATATACTTTTTACCACCTGCATCGGGGTGTGCTTACTGGACCGCATAGATCCATGTGAAGCATTTGAAGAGGTTGAGAGATAGAAGAGCATTGTTTTGTTTTAAAGGAAGTTCTGGTGAGTTTTCCTTTTTCACATGCTCCACACAGCTTTTCTTTTTCAAAAGCTATTTTTGGCATTCCAACAACCAGCTCCTTGTTGGAGAGTTTGTTCAAGGTTTTAAAGTTTAGATGAGAGAACCTTTTATGCCACAAATAACTCGTTTGGCTAGTTCTTGAGAAAGGAGACACACAGCTTCTCCTATTGCACTTTCCTTCAAGTTGATTATGTACACATCATTCAGTCGGGTTCCTGCTAGTACAATCTTGTTCTGTACATCAAAGACCAAGCACACACACAGCTGGAACATGACCTTATAGCCCAAATCACATATTTGGCTGATGCTTAGAAGATTGTACATTAGCCCTTCAACATGAGCAACTCTGGAGAAAGTGATGGTTCCATTTGAAATGGTACCATATCCTTTGGTGACCCCTTTTCCATTTCCTCCAAAGGAAACAGTGGGTCCCTTTTCTTTTGAGAAGTTAGAGAGAAGAAGTTTGTTTCCAGTCATGTGTCTTGAACACCCACTATCCATGTACCATATGTGATCTTTATTTGGTACCTGCATCCAGAAACAAATTTAGACTTTTGGTACCCATTTTGAGGTGGGTCCTTTGGGATTAGAAGGCATTTTAGTTTTGCAAGGAACCAAGTCTTTTGGGCAATTTTTAGCAAGATGAAGAGTGTTGCCACAGTTATAGCACTTCTTTAAAGGAAAGGCCTTTTTAAAATCCCTATCATCAAAACTTTGGACAGAGGTTGACGACTGAGAAGAAGAGGGGTGTCCAACACCTGGTCTTGGTCCAAGAATACCTTTACCAGGATTTCTTGATTTCTTCAAGTTTACTGACCGAGGAATAAAGTCAGTAACTATTTGAGATTTCCTTTTAGATGAAATTTTTTATTTAGAAAAATTTTTCTTTTGAGGAGAAAATCTTTTTGAAGAAGGATATTCAGCAACGTCAGAAGGCTGCTCCTGGGAGTACCTTGACTCATGCAGACTTAAGGAGTTTAAAAGTCTTTGGATAGGTTTGGGAGAAGAAGAAGAGCTTGGAAGAGTTGAAGCTTTTGAAGACTCAGAAGAGATTTCTTTAGCTTTAACAAAGACTCCAAACTTTTTAGAACCAGATTCTACTTTGAGCATGTCAAGTAGATCTATAGAGTGAACGGAGGTAGAATCCTCAGATGAGTAACCGAAGAGATCATCATCGTCATCGGAAAGGAAACCAGCAGGAAAACCTTGACACTCAGAAGAAGGGAGTGGAAAATCAAAAGGTTGAGGAACATCTTTTCCATAACCAAGGCCAGACTTATCCTTGCTGGTGAATTGATCTTGAAAGATCCTTTCAAGATTCTTAGAAGATTTAGTCCATTTAGACAGAACCTCTTGTTCCTTTTCAAGAGTGGAAGAGATCTTTGATTTTTCCTCAGAAAGACTGTTGTTTAAGTATCGAAGGTTTTCTAGATCAGCTTTCATTTTGTCAAAATCTTTTAGTTTTGAAAAGCAAGAGAGGAGTTGATCATTTAGACATTTTATGTGTATATCAGCCTTTTTCTTTTGAATCTTTAAGTCACAGAAGTCAACAGTTAAAGAATCAAAGGCATCAGCCTTTTGATCATCAGAGAGAAAGGTAAAAGGATGTACCTGAGGTTTTGTTCCTGAAGTGGATCCCTCAGCAGATACAAGGGTGGTGTAGAGTGACTTCTCCATGTCTTCTATCTCATCGATTTTGGCCATGAGGCATTTAGTGACATACTCACTCTCACTCTCAGAGGTTTGCTCATCTTCCCAGCAATGAGCCTCAGCAACCAAGGTTTTATTTTTACCTTGGTTTCTCTCTTTTTCTCTCTTGTATTTGGCTTTGTATTTCTTATACCTGGAGGTTTCTTTTGATTCAGAATTTTCTTTAGAGGATTGGCTATTTCTCTCTTCATGCTTCCTAGAAGCTGATTTTGAGAAGTCATGGCCATAAGAAGAAGAAGGTTTGACAGAAGAGGAAGCTTTTGATCTGCATTCAGAAGCAAAATGACCTTTCTTTCCACAATTGAAGCATTCTTCATTTGCTTTATCAGAAGAGGATTTTTTGAGAAAAAGGTTTTCTATTAAATTTGGAACGGTTTGAAGAAAATCTTTTATTCTTAAGGTTTCCAGCAAGCATTGCCATACTATCAGAAAGTATGTCAATGGCTGATTCTTCTCCTTCATCATCAGCAGCACTATAGTATGCATCTGACATATGAGAAGAGTCTTCCTTAATATCTTTTTCAGAATCAGAGGAAGGATAGGTGATTCTAGGAATACAAGAAGAAGATTTTGAATCACCTATCAAAGCAATAGAAGAGGATTTGATATCCTTTATAAGAGATTTTCTCTGGTTCTTAGTTTGTTCATAGTGAAGAAGAGTTCCATAGAGAGCAGTTAAAGGCATTATTTCTAAGTCCTTGGTTTGCTTGATGCAAGTACAGATAGTTTCCCAGAAATCTGGAAGACAATCCATGAATTTGCAGAGAACTTCTTCATTATCATAAACTCGTCCAAGAGCTTTGAGATCATTGAGAAGACAGTTAAAGCGATTAAAGTAGGTAGAAAGAGATTCTCCCTTTTCATGGGAGAAGAGTTCATACTTTCTAACAAGACAGATCCTGTTAGATTTCTTTACTTCTTTGGTGCCTTCATATAAGACACTCAAAGTATCCCACATCTCTTTAGCAGTGGGAAGGTTAAGAAGAGAATGATACACATCATCAGGAAGGGATACAGCAAGAGCAGACTTGATTTTAGTGTCTAAAGCAACTAGGTGTTTATCATCTTCACTAAATTTATTAGAAGGTTTGATGATATATCTACCAGTTTTCTCACTTCTTTCGTCATCTGACTCTATGTCCTTTCCTTCAGCGTCCTTTTGAGGGCCAAAGCGAGCCCATATTTTAGGAACAATAGGTCCCTCACTGAGAATGTTGGGATACCTGCAATCGATCCCTTCCAAGAATAATAACATGCGATTTTTCCATAACCCAAAGTTGTTTGGGTTGAATCTTGGGGGTTTAGCCAAAGATCCTAAATCATATGTATTACTGGAAGAGGTCTGCAAGGTACCATCAACATTTGAGGTAGTAGCCATCACGTATCCGGTTTATGAGATTAAACCAATCAGCTTCGATACCAATTGTTAGTCCCCAAAGAGAGATGGCTAACTAAGAGAGGGTTTTGTAGAAGGGGGGTTGAATATAAAACACACGAATATACTCTTTTTTAAATTTTTTAATATAAATATTAAAAATTTACACACAGTAATAGTTTGATGCGGAAAAGAACAAAGGACTATTCTATCAAACTAAACACACGAGATAACAAGAATTAACTTTTACACTAAGCAAGTTAAAACAATACCGTTATAGCACACGGCCTTTGCCACGATCCACACAAATAATCACTCTGAAGATTTGTTGAAAGCGTGAGATTTCTGGGAAGGACTTCATCTCCTTTTATAGTGTCCATGCATGGGATGCAAGTGGACAGCTGTCAAGGTTTCATTAGCTGGAAGATTATCTGACGGACAAAGGAAGAGAGCACTTCCTTTGTACTAGAATAATGGATGAACCATTCCTTGTAGCACGTAATGTCAGATAACTTTATCTTCTTTTCTTCATGCTCTGTGAAGTCCCATCAAGCCTTTTAGCTAAAAGACAAATATTCCTTTTATAAGAATAAAAGAGAATATCTTTATTTAAGGCTTGGTGCCCAAGTTCTTGCTGGCTCACGTGTCTTGCAATTGATGTGAGTCAAGAACTTATCTCTTTGAAATTGCTAAGTGATACATCTCACTATGTATCACATCGGTGGATACCTTATAAGGCTGGATTTGATAAGTGTACACTTTGCTTGATAACTTCTTCTTTCACTAAGTGACAAAAGTGTATACCCTTGTGAGTTGATATCACAGCCTTAGAAAATATACCTGCAATTTCGGTGACCAAGATTATAGTGTCGGTGACCATGACATCAAACTTGATGACCTCATCTTTTTTTGATGTCCTTAGTACTTTTGATGACTTTTGAGTGTACCATCGGTGACCCACTATATTGGTCTTTGACTTGGCAAAATGATCTGAATATTGAAGTTGGTTGATACATCCAAAATTCCACTTTTTGATGTACAACCCCTTGATTGAATAGTCTTTGACTCTTCAATACTTGAAGCATATTTCAGACCTTCAAAAGAACCTGTAAAAATTCATTCATATAAAGGAAGGTGGTTCATCACCAAATCATCGGTGACCCAACAGTTTGTTCCTCTAGTCTATTGCTAATTGTGAAGGGTGTAAAAGTGATGTCTTCTGAAGTAGATGGTTCATATTAGGGGTGAGCATTTGACCCATAAGAACCGGCCCAAACCGGGACCTGCACCGACACCGTTATAGTCCAACCGGTCCGTTTTCGGTTCTTCAAATCCTCCATATTCGGTTCCGGTTCCAAACCAGGTTCGGTGCCAATTTTTCGGGTAATTAACCGGAACCGGCCCAGAATTTTAAATGAGTATCTAATTCTAATTTAATTAATTTATTATGTTTTCTAATATCTCAAAATAACCTTTCAAAATTTATCAAGTATATCTTTTGTAACAAAAAAAGATTCCACCTTTCTATTATCCTAAAACACCATGATTTACATGTCATATTTACGAAATTCTAAATGCATGGTTGCAGCTTCAACCAGAGTTCGATTTTTACGCTCCACCACTCCATTTTATTGAGGAGTCCTTGCTGTAGAGAAGTTTTGTGATATTCCTTATTTGTTGAGGTACTATTCAAGTTTGGCATTCTTGAATTCTATACCATTGTCACTTCTTAACTTTTGTATCTTACTTTGCAAGAGCACTTGTATTCTTCTCAACATAGTGATGAGCACTTCTGAAACTTCTGTTTTCTGTCTCACAAATTCAAGCAAGTATATCTTAAACATTGATCAATTAGTATTAAGATATAATTCTTACCAGACATACTCTATACATAGATAGGACCACAGAGGTCAACATGAAGCGTGTATAGAGGTTTAGTGCATGAGACATCACTCGTTGTCTTATAGGAAGCTCTTTTGAGTTTTCCCATTTCACATGTAGGACAAAAGTGATATTTCTGGAATTCGACCTCTGGGAGGGCTGTAACCAGATTGTGTTTAACGACTTTCTCAAGATTTGAAAAGTTCAAATGAGACAACTTGTGGTGCCAGATCCAAGATTCTTCACTCTTCTTGGATATGAGACAGAGAGTCTCATTTCCATTCTTCAAAAAGAAGTTCATTATATAAAGGTGATAACTCTCGGAAATGAGCGTTATTTTATATCATTTTCCTTAATTTATTTCCCTTATTTCCCATCTTTTTAGTCTTTTATATCTTATTTTCTTATAATTTTGTTTCACACGATGATTTGATACCAAAAGATAAATTTCTAGCTTTTATTACTCTTTTTGCTGGAAAACACCACATAATCACCACCGTGGAATGTCGTTGTGCTTAATGGTTAAGCTGCTGAATTAATCCAGCAACTTTCGGCTGAAGAAATGAAGAAAAAGAAGACAAAATACAGCTGGAAATGTGGCATGATGAAGACTCTAGTCTTTACCCGAAGGTCCTTGCCTTTTTAGTAGTATAAAAGGAGGTCTTGGGGTTCATTTGTAACACACCTCCAAGAGCTTTAGACTCTTTCTCTCCTCTTCTTTTCAGCACTTGATGAATTCTTTTTATTTTTAGAATAGTTTTAATTTATTGTCTTTTATTTTCGGCACTTTAATTTTTTAGTATTGTATCCTGTAACCACAACTCATACACTGTGGTGACAGTTCTTTTATCTATATTAATGCAAGTTATATTCCGGTTTTATTTCTTTTATTTACTGTTTTCCATGTCTCGTAGTAGCTAATTGTCTCTATGGGTGTGAGTGTGAGTTTAACTTAAGTGTTCGTATAATATGTGGGTGTTCTCATCTTTAATATTTTAAATGTTTGGTCACTTAAATTGGAACTTAAACTCGACGCGGATAAGCCGATCACTTTGAAGTGTTAATATAAGATCTTAGACCCAGAGATGGGCGGATCCGAAATACAGTTTAAGTGATGCATAAAGATTCGAGAAACTTTGCATAGTCACGCAGAGATGCAGGCTTTGTATGTATTTAGCTAAGAATTTATTCGGTTGTCGTACTTTATATCACAAAGAGATTTGGGTATATTCCGTACGCCCAGTGTAATTTGGATCTAAATCGGCAAACTTTAAAGTACTAAATTTGGGAACTTTACGTAAATTTATAAGTCGTCTATAAGAACCTCACTCTCGAGAGGGTTGGGAGGCTCTATAGATTGTTTATAACTTTCCAACCACGTCATTATATTTATCTTAAGGAAAACTTGCACCCATACCCATTTTTAATTTTATTAATTTTAATCTCGTTATTTGCAATTAATCACCAACTCTCAAAATCTTTTTAAAATCAAACCAAAACCGAAAACCAAGAAGTTCATAAAAATCTCAGATTCTAAGTAGTTCTAGTGCTTGAGGGAACGATACTAGTATTTCACCACTTCATTACTTGAAGGCGACCATAGTGTCGGCGTGCACTTGCACCGCCACTGTGGGGACAAAGTGCCCACTGTATTTATACACGAACGGTTTTTAGCGGTCAAAAGGTTACCTTTCCTGTTGGATCTTAGCAGCTCTTTACCTGAGTCTGTAAGTAAAGAGTAGTGTTTCTTTTGAAAGAAGACTCTCATGTCTGCATCGCAAAGTTGGCTTACGCTGAGAAGGTTATGTTTAAGTCTAGAAACAATAAGTCCAGAAACATAAGCCACCTTTGATAAAGATACGTCTCTTTTCTTCAATGTTCCATAGCCTTTGATATGTCCCTTGCCATCATCTCTAAATGTTACACTTCCTCCTAATTTGTCTTTGAATGAGGTAAGTAAACCTTTGGAACCAGTCATGTGCCTTGAGCATCCAGAGTCAAGATACCACACGTGCATATGTTGTTTTTGTAATACAGATTAGAGAGTTTTTGCTACCCATCTCCTAATGGGTCCTTTTATGTTAGGCTTTGGATTTACATTTTTCTTGTCTTTTATCTTACTCTTGGCTTCAGGTTATCCATCCGTATTTGGTTTTCCTGGCTTGGTTTTAGGTTTTTGCTTCCTCTGATTCTTAGCAATTTTGCTCTTGGCAGAATTAGAGAGAAAGCAATGTGGACTAGAGAAGAGCTTTTTCAGCTTTACTAATAGAGAGAGACATTCAAAATTTTGGGAAATTAATGATTTCGTTGAAATTTCATTTCTAGCATGAGAATTATAAGATATTTATTTACATTTGTCCTAGCATCAGTTGTTCTATTGAACTTCTTATCTAGTCAAGAGTAATTCTTTTTGCAATCTGAAGTCTTCTCTTGGTCTTTCTTCTTGATGGTCCACTCCCCTTTGACCATAGGAGATTTCACTGAAATAGAGGAATTTAGATTTTCATAATATTCCATTTTCTTTTCTGTTCTCGTGTGAACTTAATTGGTTTTTGAATGATTGACTTTGAAAGGCATTTGAGATTTAACTCTTTTCTTGACTTCTGCTTCTTTTTCTAGATCAAGACTTGATTTGGCTTTGATGCACATATCCAAGAAATCAGGACACATGGGAATTCTGGGTATCCTATTTGGAAGTCTTTTGACTTTTGGTCCGGATGTTCTTATTTTTCTAATGTTAACATCTGTGTCTATTTATGTCTCACAAGTAAACAAATATTATCCTTTTTCAGGATTTAGTATTATTGTAGAAACATTTACAGAGGGTAATCTATTTTCAAAATATGTTAGTAATTTGTCTAAACAAAGAAAGAAATCTTAACAATCTTGATCTTGAGATTCCCATGGATAGATTTCAAAGCCGTCGTCATCTCTATATAGACAGTCGTTTAAGTCAACAAACGCACAAGGGATTATATATGGATGAGTTTGTGAAGATGCAGAGCATTCATTTAAGGTTTCAAGTATGTCTTGTTCAAAAGTTTTCCTTTCTTGCTCTGTAACTTCTTTTAATGTGCATTCATCCAGAGTTTCAAGTAAATCTTTTTCAAATTTCAGTCTCAACTCTTCTTCTGCATTCATGGGTATAAACTCATCTGCCTCTGGATTTAACGTGATATGAGTGAATGATCCAAAGTTAAAAACTTCATCTTTTCTCTGTACCAGTTTTAAATCGACTTGATTTAATTTGCTGTTTTTTCGTGAAGACCTATTAGTGATGTTTTTGTATTTAAGTTTTCTAACTCTATGACCATTTTTCATATTTTGATCTTGAAAACAGATTGTTCATACAGAACTAGAGAATCAGACTTTTGTTTTTTTCCCACATGAAATACAGAATCCAAAGTTGATCTTTTCTTGCAGGTATAAGGATCAAGGTCATCGAAACCAAGACCAATCTTATCCGTTTGCATACTAATTTTCTCATGCACATTCTGAGCATCATGATAATTCTTGATCAAGAGCTCCTTCTTTTGAAGGCTTATGTGTAGAATTTTTTTTTTTCTTTTGAAAATAGTTTTTAAGTGCTACAAAATTTAATCTGTCACTTTTTTTTGCCTCAATCACTTTGTCCTTTTCTTTCAAAAGCTTCTTAAGATCATCAATCTCCATCATGAAAATAGTGTTTGGTTTTCCATAGAAAATTCTTGTTTTTCTTCAGTCAGAAGCTTCATCTCTCTTTTAAAAATATTTCTTTCTTATTCGATAAGTTCAAAAGATTTTTCAAGAACTTTCCGTTTTTCCTTTTCATTAGAGAGCTTCCGTCTGAGAATTTCAAAACCTAGAGATCCAGTCTAGGCCCTTGTTCGATCCACAAGGATCAAGATCAAATGAACGCTTATTCTCTTTCTGTCAAGCGAAGATATATTTCTAACCCCTTAATAACTAATAATCAAGCGAGACACAAATTTTTTATCTTGACTAAGAATAAAGATGTTCTCCTCTGGATGTGGAGCAAACATGAGAGTCGGAGGAAGGATCATCTGTATCACTATTTTTCATGGCCATGCGACATCATAGAGCTTTTGCATCATTGAATATGTCAGAGACCCAGTTCTCTATCTCGGCAACCTTAGCTCTCTCATCTCTGTTTTATTTGTACTCGTTTTTGTAGTACATATCATCCTTAACTAGAGGGCCTTTGCATTCAGCATAATAATGGCCAGGTGTACCATATCTGTAGCATCTATCAGTCTTCTTCTTCAAAACATCCTTTTTCTCTTCATCCTTCTTTACAACCAGAGGTACTTCTTGTCTTGGTTCGTACGATGGTTTACTAGACCTTTCACCTCTATCTTGTCTTCTTGTGTTCTGGAATGACCTATTTCCAAACTTCCGAGTGAATTGTTTCGTAATCAAGGCCAGAGACTTAGCAAAGGCACTTATATCATCATCTTCTGAGTCAGAAAGTCTTGACTCTGAATCACCTTCAGACATGAGTGCCTTCCTTTTCCCTTGTCTGTCTTCTCTTGATGATTCATATTTGCTCCTTCTTGAGTTTCCAGAAACAGTTTCTTTTGACGCAGAGATCAAAGCAAGAGGGCCACCAACACTCGATTTCTTCTTCTATACCTCCTTCTCATTTGCTTGTAATGTGCCAAACACATCATGTAGCGATCATTGCTCTAGATCTTGATTTTCTTGCAGAGACATGGACATGTTTGACCACTCTTCATTCAGACGCTTAAAGAATAAGACATTGTTGTCTTCTTGTGATCTTACTATATCACATCTTCTACATAGATTGATAAGGGTGTTAAACCTGTGATAGGTCTGTTCGAGAGTTTCATTAGGCAGAGCTTGGAAACTGTTGTACTCATTCAGACCTTGTGCTCTTCTGTTCCTTCTCACCTTAGCACCACCTTCAAGTTGATTGGCCAGTTGATCCCGAAAGTTCCTTGGCTGTGTTGCATGAATCTAGAGATCGGAAGATATCATTTGGAATTTCCATGATAAGAAGCCTTTTGGCTTTAAGATCGATTTAGACTTTCACTTATCATCATCATCCCAATCCTTCCTTTCCTTAGGTTTGAGCAGAAATTTCCTCAGTATCGGCTGTGTAGCCGGAATTCTAGGAATAACAGGACAACACATATGGTCCATTCAACATTGATGAGTATAGATCTAAATCAAGGTCTTCGTAGAAATTAATCATACGAGTTTTCCATTGGGGATATTCATCCCTTAGAAAAGTAAGAGGTTTATGTTATGTTTTAGACAAATCTACTACCACATACCAAATACCAACAATCCAAGACAAAGCTTAAAACCCTAAACGCTTTAATAGGGTTTACGATTTTTGGAAAGAGAGGGGAATGGGGCGCCGGTTTTTGAAGGCCAAAAGAATACTATGGTTTAATCCCTAGTTATCTATTTATAAACCTTCTCAACTTGTTGCCAAAGTTATCTCTTTTTGAACAACTAGCCCCCGAACTGATAAACATGTTAAAATAACTTTAACTTATGAGCAATCAGTCCCTTACTTTATATATTTAATCTAATTAATTATATTTTAGCATCTAATTAATTTATCATCAAATGACAAAATAATAAACTAATTACTTTTATTCCCTTTATTCTTCTAATTGTTTATTTGGGTCTTAAGGGCAACCCAAAAGGACCCTGCTACTATTTGAAGTATTACCAATAATTAATGACTCTAGACAGTCTCAACTATTACCACTTGTTCAAGTATTACCACTTGGACAAGTTATCAACTCTATGTGGTCCAACACTCTCAAATAATCAGCAGAGAGCAAGCAATCCAATGCAGCTGCCGAACTGTGATAAAATATTTGGTCCTAAGATAAGTTATTTAATGTTCCTTTGTTCTCAAAGATATCATATGAGCCTGAGACATGGATAAATGTCTATCTCATGGTTCAAGATTATGTTTCCCGATTTCCGATATGTGTTGAATTCATCAGACTACTCAATCAAACACATCAATTCTAGTCAGGGTTTCGCCAAACATTTAATGTCAATCATCGAGGGGCCCATGGATATCACTTCTCCTATTTAGGCAGAAGGAAAAAATTGTGACATCCGTCAACCAAAGCATTTCAGGTTGGCAACTAGTGAGCATAATATATGCCTTAAAATATATAAATAACATATTTATAACTTAATTATGTTGGCTAAAAACTTTAGTTCCCTAAGCATCCCTACAATGTGTTAGAAAGTCTTGTTACTGCGTGCAACTGATTAAGTATCTTATGAAATGCCAAATGCAACAACTAACAGTTAACTATAACAAAAATAATAATAATAGGAGTAAATATATAGTTTCTCATCCCAAAATATAAATTTTCCTTCAATTAATTAATCAGGCCAAAATTGATGTAACAACTAGAATTTTGGCTATTTATATACATATATTTATATACATTAATAAAAAATAAAAAAAGAGGAAAATATATTAAATATAACAAAAAGAAAATCAGTCAAGCCTTTGGCCTTCCCAATAAAACCATTACAACCCTCCCCTATCTCAAGACCCCCCCCCCCCTCATTTCTACCATTCACTCTCTCTCTCTCTCTCTAATTCAAATCCTCTTAACTCCCTCTCCGTCTCCCTATTGGCTGAAAATTAGCCCCCCCCCCCCCTCCATCCAAGAAATCCTATTTTGAAGGTCTCTTGAAGGAAGATAACAACTCAAAGTAAGTATGTTCATGACTCTTGAATTCTTTGCTTGTTTTCTTCATACTTCGTGCAAAAGTCTCTTCCTTTTCTTCTTCTTTACTTCATCTTCTTAAGTTTCTAAGTTAAAGAATCCTCATGGCTGTCTAAATGGTAGTTTATACACCAATGACATCTTAAATATCTAGCAATGGTGATAACCCATGATCCATACAACAAAAACTCAAGAAAACTAAGTTTTAATGATATGCATGTCCGTTTCTCCTACAATTTAAGATGTTACAGTTCATGCATGTGTTTTAAAAGGCTAAGGAATGATTTTTTTTTTATAAAAACTATGTTAAAATGAATGGTGAAAACGTTTTTAGCAAAGAATCCATCTTATGAGTGAAAATAAGGATTAAAAACACTCATATCATCATGTTTAAGCATTTTTAATTCTGACAGATTGAATACATGGATTTCATCCGTCCATATCTTGAAAAGTATTTAACCAAACGACATGAATCTTGTTCTGGAACTCTATTTAATAAATTATCTTTATCTTTCTAACCCGACTACTTTCATGTAAAAATACGGAGTTTTGGTCCCTCAACCTCTCTTATTAAGTTGAGAGCGCAAAGTGTATCTGACAGAACAAATTCTCTATTTCAAACAGCCATAGCCTTCTTAATATTCCATAAAAATTATTGAGTTTTCTTCTTGAAGTAATTTTAATGAGTTATATGGAGATTTAAGGTCTCAGCCATTCAAAACAAGTTGAGTGTGCAAGAAATCATAATCTGACACAACTGGACGCATGACTAAAAAAGACCATAACTCACTCAATACGGATCCAAATGTGGTGAATCTTTTTCTAGAAGATTTATCATTCAGGTAGGGTTAAAACCCAATTTGAATACTGAAAAAAATACTAAGATACCTAATCACCTCTAAAAATGGTCGTGACAAACAGAGTGTGCAGACTGGTTGGTTATCTGTGACCAATAAACATTAATGAAAGTATTAAAATACCTAATTGTTAGGACTTTAATTAATTGTGCCAAAATAAGATAAGAATATGCTTAATTGTAAAAGGAAAGTTTATAATTCCTTCAACTCTTACCTTCCTTACATAGATTAGTCCTAGCAATATAAATAGAGTGTTAGGGTCATTCATTCGGTGCGTGAATTGATATTGAGAGCTAATTAGAGAGAGAGTCGATTTCTTGTTTATCATATTGTAATCGATATATTCCAGTGAGATATCCGACTTCGGATCTCATCATATTCTTTGTGTTCTTTGCATAATCATACGTACTTGATCATTATCTGGGATCCACAATTGGTATTAGAGTTTCACGATCTGAGTTTTCATCTAATTCTGATTGAGTTCGAAAAGGCAAGGTAAATCTCGATTTTTCTGTTCATTCTTAGCGATCCAAGCTTCAATAGCCTGGATCGACAAGTCTCAAAAACCCAAAATTCTTATCGACTCAATATATATCGACAAGCTTTCAAACGTCTAATCGACAAGTTTTAATTATCGTATTACCGAGCCCTATTTTTATAATTACTTTAGTTTATTCAGCGGTACCTTTGCTTCTCTTTCACAAAAGAAAACTCAGGAACTATTGACTCCTGCAGCTTTTCTTGTTTAAGGGTTCTCAAGTACACACCATAAACTTTAGTAATTCTTTTTTTTCTTTATTTGAACTAATTGAAGACTCGGGAACTTACCTCTTCTCTTCCATAAAAAGACTTGATCTTTTTTGTCGAGAAGTCTTCGTTCTTGTTCTTAGATTTTTCAAAAAAAAGATAAAAACGGAATTCGATAAAACTAATCATTCAAACTTCTCGAATCTTTTTTGATAGATATAATTTTTTTTATCGAGTCATCCTATGCGATAAGATTTCTTGTTGGTTCTTTGTGTTTCAAAAATTCAAACTTTTCAATCGACATATTTTTTGTCGAGTCCTCGACACCCGATATAAATACTTGTTGAGTCTTTGTCACCCGATATAAATTCTTGTCGATCCATCTTCACCCGATATAAAAACTGTTGATCCGTCTTCACCTGATAAGAATTCTTGTCGAGATACCTTAACTCGACATAAATTTTTATCGGCCCCTTTCCAATCGACATCTTTTGGATTCTTTGTCAATTGAGATAGTTTATTCTTTTTTTTAGAACTCTTAGAATTTTTTTCAAAATTCTTTGATCGAGATCACTCTGTCAAGTACAATGACCACACGCGAAGCTATGGCCATCGGTTCGGACACAAAACCCCCAATTCTTTTCCAAGGTGAATACTCATAATGGAAGGATAGATTTCTAGACTTTGTTGCACGCCATGATTAGGCGGATGAAATCATGCGCTCCATTACTAAAGGCCCTCCACCCGTCTTATATCAAGACCTTCCTGTCATGCCAAATGCTGATCATTCTGTTCTAGCATGAAAAGGGATCAAGCCCAAGTCTGCCTATGATGATAATGAGAAGAGGATTAGAAAAGGTGATCAATTTGCACGATCATACCTCCTTATGAGCATCCCAAATGAGATCTACATGAGCATTGATAGCCACAAATGAACAACCAAAGAGATGTGGGAATAAATTGAAAGATTCTTGCTCGGCACAAAGATCGGGATTCAACTAAAGATCACCAATTGTATCTCACAATATGAAGAATTCAAGGCAAAAGAGGGTGAAAATCTTACGAATACTTACACTCGTTTTGTTCAATTAGTAAACGAGCTTAGTAAAAACGATATTCGTAAGACAAAGATCGAGAACAACGTGAGGTTTGTAAGTAATCTTCAACCGGAATGGCGTCGCTTTGCCAATCAAATCAAACACAGCAAATTTCTCGCTGAACTCGATCTTCACGAAGTGTACGAAACCCTACAACAAGTCAAAGAGGAAGTACTTGAAGCTATGGGGGCAAACAACAAGATCAAAAATCCTTCCGATCCAATCACTCTAGTGGAAAAAGAAAGCTCGACTTTATCCCGAAGCGCACCCTAAGAAGCGTTTTCTAAATTAGAGGATGAAGAGTTCGACTATGATCCGGAGATTGCCCATTTCCAACAGCAATTGGTTCTACTCACAAAGGCATTTCAACAGAAGTTATCTCGTCGCTCAAACCCCAATCAACAACGTTATGTCTCGGGACCAAATAATCATGAGCGTAAAGCAATGTTCGAGCCAAAACCAAGAAGAGAAGAACAACATCCGCCAACCAAACCGGAAGACAAATTCAAAGGCAAAATGAGTTTGTGCTACAACTACGGAAAATCCGGCCACTATGCTTGTGAATGCAAAAAGCCAATAGTCAAAGACTCCAACTATTTTACTTACAAGTTGATGTTGGCTAAACAAAAAGAGGCCGGAAAAGTACTTATGGCGGAAGATGAACACTGGATCAATCATGGTAACGAAGATGGTGATATGGAAAACGAGATCCAAGCACATTTCAATTTGATGGCTTATTCCGACCCTTCCGATGATTCCACTTCCAACGCTTCCGACTACACACCCGAGGTAAGCCATTCTGACTATAATAGTTTTGTTTCTCAAATGCATGACTTAATGAGCCAATTGCAAGAATTACAATCTAAATTGAAAACCGAGAAACTTTTGGTTTCCAAATTAGAGGCATGTCCAGAAAATAATCACAACCAACTTCTAATTATCACATCCGAACTTGCTACTTCTTAAAGTATAGCCCAAAACTTTCAAAAGGAGAAAACCGCCTTTCAAAATGAAAATTTAGATTTAAAACAACAAATCTCGGATCTCACAAATCAAATTACCAAATCTAAACCTGAGATCGAAGAATTTTCATCAAAATATGAGTTTGTCACTATACAAAGACAAGATCTTTTAGAAAACCTCAAGAATTTGGAACTTAAAATTTACAATATTGGTCAAACTGAACAAATGATTCATTTGAACGCTCCAAAGGATTTAAGTTGAAGAGCGGGATTAGGTTTTGATAACCCAAAACGCTTAAAAAAGGCCGTTTACAATGCACCGATACTTTATAAACTTGAATATCTAGACCTTGGTCTGGAATATAAATTCAATTTATGAAGTCACATCACAAAGTTGAGAGTAGGGATGACTGGAATAGGAAGAACAAGAAATATCACCAAATTCCATTCTGCTATCCTACGCAAGTGGAAAAGGAATCTTCAAAAGAAACTCTTCCAAGTGACTATTTTCCATCATATACCGACGAAGAACTTCACACTCAAACTACAGAATTTAAACCATATATTCCCACCTTATTTTTAGAAAACAAAATTATTCAACTTGAAGAGATGTTGGAATTTGAATGTTCTTTGTCGGAAAAGGAAAAGGAGGCTTTAATCTCTAAAATTTAAAAACTTGAAAACGAAGCTTTACACTCCAACAAAAATCCTGAAGCTGATACAACTTCAAATATTTCTTCGTGTAAAGCTTTCGTTAGCAATTATTTAGATGATTGTGAAGAGTTGTTCAAACTTGATCCAAATTATTATCCTCCTAAATACCAAACTTCCCCTACTCCCGACCAAATTAATGCGGAATTGGATGACCTTGAGAACATGATTTTTCAGGATGAAAATTCTAGTCTTTCTCAACTTAAATTCGACGAATAACAACGGCATGACGATAGAAATTCCGGAGATGATAAAAACAAAGGCAAGGAGAAAGAAACGGTAACACCTCAAAACCCAAATTCGATCGAGTCTCTTTCAAAAACTTTCGTAGTAGCGGTGTTACTGAGTTCTTTGGGAAGGTTGATCCAATGGAGGCACTTGAATGGATATTGAATACTGAGAAGGTCTTTCGGATCACCCGAGTGCTAGATGATGATAAAGTGAACTTTGCCACAGCCATGTTCAAAAGTAGCGCTTTGTCATGGTGGAATGCTACTTTTGCAGCTTTAGGTGAATCCGAGAAAGAAAGTATGTCTTGGGAGTCTTTCAAGACTCGTTTCAACAAACAATATTGTCCAACTGATCTACAAAAACGATTGGAAAAGGAGTTTCTTGATCTCAAGCAAGGAAAGATGTTAGTGGTGCACTACGAGACCGAGTTCAATCATAAAGCACAGTTTGCCACACGTTTCTTGACTATAGAACAGGAACGTATAGACCACTTTATAGACGGATTGCGACCGGAGATTCGAGATGTCGTCGCTAATCGTGACATTCCGGAGTTTTAGAAAGCAGTGGAGTTCACGCGACGACGCGAATACGATTTGAATCGCCCAGATCGTAATCTAGCGCCGCCAGCCAAGCGACCTTGTATTGAAGGTGCGACATCTGCACCAACACAACAATTCCCCTGGAATTTCAATCTGAGATACATTCAATCCCAAGCTAGATCGCGACCTCAATCTCAGTCCCAGGCTTATAGCCTGCAGGTACAATTGTGAAGTATAAGTCATGTATGTTAAAATTTAATTATATTATAACTGTGGTTACTTTCCAGTCGAATGCTCCTCCACATTGTTCTTGTTGCGGTAAGTCTGGGCCGATGAAATATTGTTCGCCCTTAAGATAGATGTCATGGTTGTGGTGAAGTTGGGCACATTAGACTGAACTGCTCGAGGAGGGATATGACATGCTACTCATGTGGTGCTATAGGCCATCGCCAGAGACAATGTCCTCGATCTAAACCTGAGGAAAGTAAGGCTTCCTCGTCAAAAGGAGGAGGTACTGCACACTCAGGCTAGAGCTTTTCAAATCACTGTTGAGGAAGCTCGAGATAACCTAGATGTGGTCACGGGTATATTTCTTGTTAATTCTCATTTCGCTCGTATGTTATTCGATTCCGGTGCTACTAATTCATTCATTTCCCATACGTTTGCTCGATGTTTAAACTTTGTGCCATATGTGCTTGCTAATCCATTTTATGTTGACACTGCTAAGGGCACATCTATGCTAGCTGATAAAGTTTACAAAGATTGTATGCTGCAATTAGACGAGCACGAATTTCCTATAGATCTTGTACCGGTGGATATTCGTAGCTTCGATATAGTTATTGGTATGGATTGGTTGGCTCGGAATCGGCTGATATGCTGTGTTCTCAACGGATAATCCGTATACCGAATGATGATTACTATTTGTACGTTTATGGTGAAAAGCAAAAAGGAGACGTAAAGTTGATTTCTACGCTTAAAGCTCGAAGACACCTATCTAAAAGTTGTTCTTCCTACATAGCCTATATTCTTGATTCGTCAAAGGAGGTGAAGAGAACGGTTAGTGACGTACCGGTTGTGTGTGAATTCCCGGATGTATTTCCCGAGGACTTACCTGATTTACCTCCTGACAGACAAGTTGAATTTGGAATTGACTTAATTCCTGGTGCAGCGCCGATTGCTAGAACGACATATCGTCTGGCTCCGACTGAAATGAAAGAAATGATGAATCAGTTGCAAGAACTTCTAGATAAAGGTTTCATCCGACCGACCACTTCTCCTTAGGGTGCTCCAGTACTATTTGTAAAGAAGAAAGATGGTTCAATGTGTATGTGCATCGATTACCATGAGTTAAACAAAGTAACGATCAAGAACAAATATCCACTTCTGCGTATCAATGATTTGTTCAACCAATTGCAAGGTGCGAGCTATTTCTCTAAAATCAATTTAAGTCGGGTTATCATCAACTGAGAGTGTGTAAAGAAGATATACCGAAAAAGGCTTTCCGTACACATTATGGCCACTATGAATTTTTAGTTATGCCATTCGGTTTAACTAATGCACCTACAGCACTCATGGATATGATGAACCGCGTGTGTCGGCCAATGTTAGACTAATCTGTGATCGTGTTTATAAATGATATTCTTGTATATTCCAAATCTGAAGCGGATCACAAGAAGCATTTACGTGAGATGCTTGAAACGCTTCGACAGGAACGTCTATATGCTAAATTCTCGAAATGTGAATTATGGGTACGCCAGGTGCAATTCTTAGGTCACACAATTTCTGGTGATAGTGTGTCGGTTGACCCGTCCAAAATTGAAGTTGTACAGAATTGGGAGCAACCCAAAATGCAGCTACGGTCCGTAGTTTTCTTGGACTCGCGGGGTACTATAGACGATTCATACAAGATTTCTCTAAAATTGTTGTGCCTTTAACTTCGTTGACCCGCAAAGATGTCAAGTTCGAATGTGGTGAAGCTCAAGAGAATGCTTTTCAGAAGTTGAAGCATTGTTTGACAGATGCTCCTGTTTTAGCTTTACCAGAGGGCAGTGATGACTTGGTAGCTTACAGTGATGCTTCTAAACTGGGTCTCAGTTGTATTCTTATGCAACGAGGCAAAGTAATTGCATACGCATCGAGACAGTTGAAATATTGTGAAAGAACTACCCAACTCATGATCTTGAATTGGCAGTGGTGGTTTTTGCACTGAAATTATGGCGTCACCACTTATACGGTACCAAATGTCAACTATTCACATATCATAAGAGTTTCTTCACTCAACAGACTTTGAACATGAGGCAACAACAAGCCATGGAACTGATTAGAGACTATGATTGTGAAATTCTATATCATCCAGGCAAAGCTAATGTTGTTGCGGATGCTTTAAGCCGGAAGACGTATGCAAACTCCATGTGTTATGCTATAATACATACGCCAGTGACATCCACACTAGTTGACGACATACGAAAATGGCAGGTAGAAGCTTTGAAGCCTGATCGTGAGAAACCAGAACGTATGGTTGGTTATGTTAAATATCTGACGGAGGATAATCGCGGACTTAAAGTCTTCAAAGACCGTGTTTGGATTCCGAAACTCGGTGGTATTCGGGAACTAGTATTATTTGAAGCACACAAGTCGCGGATGTCTATGCATCCGGGCAGTACAAAGATGTATTACGATTTGAGATCTGAATATTGGTGGCCCGGAATGAAGCGTGATATTGGAGGATATGTGGAACAGTGTGTTAAGTGTTCACAAGTTAAAGCTGAACACCAAAAACCTTACGGTAGCCTTCAAGCTCTCGATGTACCGGTGTGGAAATGGGAGGAACTTACAATGGATTTTGTAACAAAGCTACCGAAGACGGCTCGTCAGCATGACAATATCTGGTTTATCGCGGATCGCTTAGCGAAAAACGCTCAGTTTCTGCATGTTCGGGAATCGTATTCTATGGATAAATGGGTACAAATTTATATCGACGAGATTATTGCACGACATGGTGTTCTTTTCAAAGTATTTTCTGATTGAGATTCCCGATTTACTTCGAAATTTTGGGCCGGTTTACAACGAGAACTAGGGACGCGCATAGTGTTGAGCATGGGATATCATCCTCAAACTGATGGTCAGTCCAAATGCACGATACAGATGTTAGAAGATATGTTGTGTGCGTGTATACTTGAGTTTGGTGGTAGTTGGGATATGGATCTACCATTGGTTGATTTTTCATACAACAACAGCTACCACTCGACTATCGGTATGGCGCCTTTTGAGGCTTTATATGGTCGTAAATGTCGTACTCCCTTAGGTTGGCATGAGATGGGAGAGAAAATGCTTGCTGGACCCAAAATGATTCAAATTACGCATGATAAGATTCAAGTTATTCTGGATAGAATGAAAGCCGCTTAGGATAGACAGAAGTCGTATGCTGATAAGCGTCGACGACCAATTGAATTCACCGTGGGCGATATGGTTATGTTGAAAGTTTCTCCTTGGAAGGGTATTCTACGATTTGGTAAGCAAGGAAAGCTTATTCAACATTTTGTTAGACCATTCAAAATCATTGAACGTATTGGCAAACAAGCATATCGACTTGAATTCCAGAAGAGTTATCTGACATTCACGATGTATTCCATGTTGGATATCTTCGAAAGTGTTTGGGTAAGTACAATGAAACAGTTCCCTTAGATGAGGTTAAGATTGATGAACGATTGAGATATATTGAGGAACCCAAAGAAATTCTAAATGAAAGAACAGCAAATCGTCGGAATAAAACAATCGATTTGGTATTGGTGAAATGGAAGCATCACCGTGGTCCGAATTGTACGTGGGAGAGAAAAGAACAGATACTTGCCAAATATCCCGAACTATTCGAGAAATGAAAATTCCGAGGCCGGAATACTCAAAAGGAGGAGGTAATTGTAACATCCACTTCTTCAAATATGTTGTAATTATCTTTTTTATACTTGTTTATGTGACCAAAACATGTAAAATTACGTATTTGAAGAGTTAAAGTTGAACTAAGTGTTAGTCGAGGGCTGAAAGGTTTTAAAATGAAAGCTCATGGGCTAAAACCGATTTTTTTTCGGGAAATATTTTCTGGAATATTTTTATTGTAAGTTGTGTATTATCTCGTTACGAACACGTGAGCGAAAACCGCGTCAAAAATGAAGGTTCGAGCAAAAAGTTATGTGATTTTTAGTATTTAGTGAGTCAAACCGAGTTTTCAGCCGAGTCAACTCGGCCCAACTCGTAAGAAGTCGCATTATACCCGATTTTCCTTCATTTTTCACCAAAAAACTAACTCTAAGCTCATACTCACTTCCAGGGACGATTTTGGCTTCTTAGGGGTGAATTACAAAGTGTTCATGCTTGATTATTATACCAAAATCATCTACAAAGTAAGGTAAACCTAATTTCTTGGTCAATTTCATGATTTGAAGCTAGTTAGAGTAATATTGGTGATACAAGGGTTTGGGTTTATGAACCCTCAACCAAATTATGGTAGTATTATGTTGTATTTAGTTTGGTTATAGCCTAACTAAGTTGTTACTATGTTTGATTCATGAATTAAACCTTTTGACAATGAAAAACATAAGTTGAACTTTGATTTTCTTCATAAATGGCTATGTTGGTGAAATCTTTGGGTATTGATCTTGTAAACAACAATTTTAAACATGGTTAAATGATATTTTCATTGTTGGAATAAAGATTAAATCCAAAATATGGATTTTAGCCTATTTTCTTAGTAATTTTGACAGCACCAAATTTACCAGAGAGGTTGTTTTGAAAGTGTGATAACTCGTTCACCGTAGCCCGGATTGCTATGATTCTGGACATTTCGGAAAGCTTATAGGTAGCTCTAAACCTGTCCTTCAGACACTTTCTAGAAATAAGGTTTGTAATTGCCTCTCAAAATTTATAAAAAGTGGATTTTGAGCTGAAAATTTAAGTAACTAAAATATATTTAAATTAAGTTTGGTTAACTTATTGTTGTCAAATCTTTATGAAATTTGGATACATATTACAGGTGTTAAATAATCCCACTTGGTCCTTTCGGAGTGACTGTTGGAGGACGTTTAGGCTCATATGGACTTGGAGCCTAATTTAGCTCAATTTTGAATATCGATAAGCACTGTGAGTTTATGGGATTACTTGACTTACTATTTGCTAGACATGAGTTATCTATTTGTTACTTGCTTCCATGCTCAATGTTATGTCCCCTTATCTATTTCAAATGATCATTAATTACTGTACTTCGTCCTTCCATACGTGCTACCCGGTGGTTACTTTGTGTTTCAAACTGGGAGGGCACAATTAAGTCCATGTCAGCTGATATTACTCGGGAATGGTGCGTATTTGACCGTGTTAGAGTCCGGTCGTTTTCCCCGCTGTCCAAGATAGCTCGGGCAGGAAGAAAAATCCACTGGCCGGGATATCTCGGGTGGGAAGAACATTCCACTGGTCGGGATAGCTCGGGTGGTATGATATTTATGATATATTGTTGTGCTTGCCACGTCCGGGATAGCTCGGTGGACATACATACTAATTATTAACCTCCACGTGATATATTTATTGCATACTTCGATATTCAGATGTTTGGTTCCCTACTGATGATTATTATTTGTTTATATTATTTACATCCTTCGTGATCATTAACTTCCATGGATCACATTTGTGATGCTTTAGTAGTTAATAATTCCCGTTTACTCACTAAGCATTTTGTGCTTACCCCTTTAGTTGTTCATAATTTTTTTTACAGGCTGTCTGAATAAGACGAAGAACAAGCTTGAGGAGATTGAGATACTTGCTTTTGGTGTTTCTGGTAGAACTACTCTTTTGGATATTAAGTAGTTAGTCGAATACAACTTTAGATTGTAAATTATTAGTCATCCTTTGGTTGTAACTACAAATATCTAGTTAACGGGTAGCTACTATCCTTCGTCTTGTATATATTTTACACTTCCGCAAAGCGATTACTTTTGTTTTGTCCGTTTTGGAATATTTTGGAAAAATAGGTCCTTATGGAAACCTCCTGTAAACCAAGCGGACATTTCGAACTTGAAACTCGTAAATATTATATTTTGTTTGTCCTTCAATGGTCTAAAAGGTAACTTTTGGTATTATTTATGTAATTTAGGTCTTTTGTTTTCTTGAATATTGTTACTATTAGTGATCAATTCTGAGTAAAACATGCAGTGTTAGCTGCTGCAGCCCAGAAGTGAGTTGGTAGATGAGATTCATTGAGCATCGAACGGGCGACTTCATTGATTGTTTGATTTCTTCTTTCAGGAACACCATTTTGCTGAGGAGTCCTGACTACTGAGAAATTCCTTTGTCTTCAAAGAAGTTGATCAGGGTACTGTTTTTGAATTCAGTGTCATGATCACTTCTTAGAGAACGAGCAGTAAGATTGTTCAGGACTTCAATCTTCTTGATGAAGGAAATGACTTCTTCAGGAGTATCGCTCTTGGATCTGAGAAAGAGTAGCAAATATACCTGGAATACTCATGAACAATGACAAGTGTATACTTCTTTCAAGCTATGGATCGAACATTGACAGGTCTAAAGAGATCTATATGTAAATGAAGAGGAGTTGTTACTAAAGATACTTGTTTAGATCTGAAACTTTATTTTGTTAGCTTTCCTTTTTCACATGTTGAGCAAAGAGATTCCATTGCAAAGAAGTGTTGAGGAAGGCAGTGACAAGTTCTTTTCTTGATAAATCATTTATCATTTTAAAGTTCAGATGTGAGAGAATTTTATGCCAAAGTCAGTTGACATATGAAGAGGCCATTGAGAGAAAACAAATATTCTCTGATTTAGTATTGTCCATGTTGATCACATAGACGTTTTCAGAGCGTTTGCCAGTCAGGGAAAGTTTTTCATGCTTATCAGTGACTGCACATTTTGTTATTGTGAACAAGACTTTAAACTCTTTATCACATAGTTGACTAATGCTTAGCAAGTTGTGCTTCTGTCCTTCACCATAAGCAACACATTTGAATGAGGTTGCTCCATTGGTCAGAATACCATAATCTTTAGTGTATCCTTTGTCATTTCTACAAAAGGTCATTGAGACACCTTTTTCTTCCTTAAAATCAGAGAGCAGGGACCTTGTTCCAGTCATATCTTTTGAGCATCCACTATCAAGATACCAAATACCTTTGACATCCTACATAAGATAAAGGAATTAACTTTTCATAGGTACCCATACTATGATGGAACCTGTAATGTTGGTGGAAATGTTAGAACCAACATCTTTCTCAATCTTTGAATATTTGACTTCAGTGGATTTCTTCACCTTAGTTGTTTTACCAACTTTGGTGGATTTCACTTTAAATAATTTCTCGGTTTTGACTACTTTCTTTTCATTAGAGATCTTCTCAGCCTTGGTAGAGCACTTTCTTGTAATGTGAGTAGTTTCCCCACATTGGTAGCACTTCCTATAGTTGAAAGAAGCTTTAGTACTAGAAGCATGAATAATTGAAAGCTTAACGTTTTCAGGGCCTGGACCAATAATTCCTTTCTCCATAGACCTTGGAGGAACCACTGGTTTCTCAGGTTTAGATGGAGTGAGATCAATCTTGATTCAGGGAGTAGATTTTGGAATAGATCCAAGAATTTTCTTCCCAGAAGTAGAAGGTTGACTCACTGAAGAAGTAGAAGGACTCTTCTTCAGCTTAGGAGTTTTATTGGCCTTATGAGTGTGAATAATGGACTTGCCTTTAATCATACTCTTTGAACCCTTAGGAATAGGTTCAGAAGGTTTTGACTCAGATGTTGAGGAACACTAAGTGGAAGTGACAGGGATAATAGAGACAAACGTTCCAAACTTAAGCATGGAACGATATTTTAAAGGTTCTTCCTGATCATAAGAGTATCCCATACAACTTTTAACCTTTACAAGAATCTGAGAATTAATTATCTCATTTACCCTTAATAGAGGCTTTACACCATCCTTCAATGGTAGCCTTTTCAGCTTTGAGTTCTACCATGGCCTTTTCGCGCTCAGTGATAACTTATTGTTTCTCAATGCTTATTGTCTGATTTACAAAGACTTGATCCTTAAGCTCTTCTTCGACCTTAGTTAATTATTTGATTTTTAGGTAGCAACTTTGAAGTTGTTCTTCTAAATTGGATTTTAGTTATTCATCTTTAGTTTTACTATTCAGTGCATTGTAGAGATCAATAGTTAAAGTGTAGAGAACCGACAAACTATCTTTTTCAGAGATAGATGAGTCAGCCAGATTTGATACCTGAGTAAGAGATGAGGAGATGTTTGATGAAGTAGATTCAGATATTTCTTCTGCTTCTTGAATATTTTCCATAAGATAAACAAGGGTTATGTCTTCTTCATCTGAACCTAACTCGTTAGTGAAGTCTGCCCAATCATGTTCTTCACCGATTAATCCTTTGTCTTTTAGCTGAGTTTTCTTCATCTTCAGGTACTTCTCTTTGAACTTGAGATATTTATCATTTCTTCGTTTAAAAGATATTTGGGAAGAAGTAAGAGCAGCAACTTTCTTGGATTGAACAGAGATAGAAGGATTGCAGATACTTTATCAATAGAAGAGAGCTTTGACTTATCAGAGTCAGAGATAGAAGGATTTCTCGTAAAGTTGTTCTTTCTGGAAAATCTTCTAAAGTTGTTGGTTAGAAGAACTAGTGACTCATCGAATTCAGAAAGATCAGCATCCGATATGTCATCAGAGTTAGATGGATCTAACTTAGTGATAGAGGTGATGGAGGAAGAGATTGTTTTTGAGGGATCAGTCTCTGATGACACTAAAGCCAAAGAATAACTTTTAGAGCCTTTGGTGTCCTTTATCAGATACTTCTTTAGTACTTGGGATTGCTCATAATTGAGCAATATTCCATATAAAGCACTTAAGGACATAGAGTTAGTGTTCTTAGAATATTTAAGTCATGTAGTAAAGGTGTCCCATTGTTCAGGAGGGATTCCATGAACTTTGTCAGAACTTCAAAATCAGAATATTCTCGACCAACTATTTTAAGATCTATAATTAAACAGTTAAACCTTTGATGAACCTTAGATAGGTTTTCATTTTTACCACATATGAAGCTTTCATATTGTCTTACAAGATTTATTTTTCGAGATTCTTATACCTCATTGGTACCTTCATATTGAACACAAAGAGTGTCCCACGTGGATTTAGAGGTCCTCGTCTTCATAACAGAATGATAAACATCATTTGGAAGAGACATAGCAATAATAGATCTAGCTTTTGTGTCATTGATGTGGAGATTTAGGAATCCGCCTTTCAGGGATAGCAATAACGGTTGTGGTAGCAGGAACCGCAGGAACTATAGTTGTAGGAATGAATGGTCCATGCTCTACATAGTAGGGATCTTAGGATCTGAACCTTCTAGAAATAGAGTAATCCTTTCTTTCCATACAAGGATATTATTCTTGCTAAACTTAGGAGGTTTGGCAATAGAGCGCTTGTCATTGTGGTTTGTATTAGGATTAGTCATTTTAAAAACAACAAGATATTAGTTTTTTAAGAATAGAAAGCAATGAATACTGCTCTAATACCACTTGTTGGTCCCAAAAGAGACCACCAGAGTGTATAAGTATCACATAGTTTCTAGAAGGGGTGTATACAAACACAAAGTTTTTAAGTTTCAGATGGGTTTATTATCAATAAACAAATTTACAGATTGTTTTCAGAAATAAGAACAAGTATAAATACCTATTCTAAAACAATCATAGGAACACTAAGTATTGATGCATAAGATAACGAAGAGAAAGAAGTAGGGGGTTTGAAGAGATAGATACGTATGCATGAACATGAAGAAGAGGTTCTTCATTTAATTTATACTGAATGCATTAAATGCAAGTCAGAAAATACATGCCACATGTCAAGCATCCATTGGAGGCTTGTCCTTTGTTCATAAAGCAACCATGTTTTTAGCCAAATATGAACATGATCCTCACAGAGTTGGTAAGCACGTGGGAGGCAATAAAGTAACTTCGTACGTACTTTCGGACATGGGTTATGGGGTGGTTATCCTTTGTGCGTCGAGGATAAGCCAATATCTAATCTATTTGGGTACGCTTCATTTTTATCATTGATACCGAGGGTTCAAGAATGATCCCTTCAGGTATCACTGAATCATATATAAGACCCACACTTTATGTAAACAATCGTTTCTATCACTAAACCGTTTCATATCACGAGCTAATTGTCTCTATATTCAACTTTGTCTTCGACATTCACTGAAGGTTCCTTTGTGTGAAATTTATCTTCGGGTCTTCTAGGTTCAGATATCATTCCTAATGGATTTCAGCGATCACTAAGTGCAATCGGTGTTTGCGTTGGCTGAACCTGAACACTATCTAAATCTAAGATTATCACTAAGTATAGAAGGATCATAATAAAATCACTGAAGGAGCTTGGATCAACAATGTATTTGCATAAACATGGGGTAAATACATTTTATTGCTTTTAATGACTTTTATTTATTAGTCCTTTAAAATGTTAAGCCTTTTGACTGAGTTTGACTTAAATGAGTCTTGGGGACATTTCTCTGACTTAATTTGATCTATTTTGGGATTTGGAAATTATATGCATTTATAGCATATGTTTATAAAATTACATGTTTTTAGTGCGTTGGTCATTCATTTTGGAATCATGTAATTTAGACTTTGTTCACCCAGATTTACACAAATAATACCAAAAGTTACCGTTTTAGACCAATAGAAGACAAATGAAATGTAATATTTACGAGTTTCAGGTTCGAAATGTCCGCTTGGTTTACAAAACGTTTCCTTAAGCACCTGTTTTCCAAGATATTACAAAACAGACAAACTAAATTAGTAACTTTGCGGAAACGTAAACTATATATAAGACGAAGCATATTGGCTACCCGATAACTAGATACTTGTAGTTACAACCAAAATACGACTAATAATTTACAACCCAACGTTGTATTCGACTAACTACTTAATATCAAAAGAGTCATACTACCAGAAGCACTAAAAGCAAAGATCTCAATCTACACGAGCTTTTTCTTCGCATTATCCACACGACCTGTAAAAAATATGAACAACTAAAGCGGTAAGCAGAAAATGCTTAGTGAGTAAACGAGAACTACTAACTACTAAAGCTTCACAAATGTAATCCATAGAAGTCATTAATCACGAAGGATGTAAATTATGTAACAAGTAATCATCATTCGGGAATCAAACATCCGAATATCAAAGTATGCAACAAATATATCATATGGAAGTCAATAATAGATATGTATGGCCACCGAGCTATCCGAACGTGGCAAGTACTACATTATATCATAGATATCATACCACCCGAGCTATTCCGGCCAGTGGAATGATCTTCCCACCCGAGCTATCCCGGACGACAGGAAAAATGACAGGGCTCTATCACGGTCAAATACGCACCATACTCGAGTAATCTCAACCGATATGCGCTTAAGTGTGCCCTCCCCGGGTGAAACACAAAGTAACCAACTGGCAGCACGTATAGAAGGACGGAGTACAATAGCTAATAATAATTTGAAATCGATAAGGTGACATAACATGGATGAGCATGGAAGCAAGTAGCAAATAGATAAAACATGTATAGAAAATAGCATGTTAAGCAGTCCCATAAACTCACAATGCTTTTCATTATTCAAAGTCGAGCCAAATTAGGCTCCAAGTCCATATAAGCCTAAATGTCATCCAATGGTCACTCCGAAAGGACCAAGTGAGGCTTATTTAACACCTGTAATGGTGTATCTTAAGTTTCATAAAGATCTGTGTTGGGTCACCGATGATTTGGTGATGAACCTTCTCTATTATTTGTTTGATCTTTTACAGGGTCTTTTGAAGGTCTGAAATATACTTCAAGTATTGAAAAGTCAAAGACTAATCAATCAAGGGTTGTACATCAAAAAGTGGAATTTTGGATGTACCAACTAACTTCAATATTCAGATCATTTTGCCAAAGTCAAGATTGTTGGGTCACCATGGGTCACCGATGGTACACTTAGAAGTTATCAAAGTACTATGACATCAATACAAGATGAGGACATCAAGTTTGAAGTCATGGTCACCGACATTACAATCTTGGTCACCGAAATTGCAGGTATATTTTATAAGGCTGTGATATCAAGTCACAAGGATGTACACTTTCAACACTTAGTGAAAGATGAAGTTTATCAAGCAAAAGCAAAGTGTACATTTATCATTTCCAGCCTTACAAAGTATCCACCGATATGATACATGGCTTCATGTATCACTTAGCAATTTCAAGAGATAAAGTTCTTACTCACAACAATTGCAAGATACGTGAGCTGCAAGAACTTGGGCACCAAACCTTAAATTTAGACATTCTCTTTTATTCTTATAAAAGGGATGTTTGTCTTCTAGCTAAAAGGTTTGATGGGACTTCTCAGAGCATGAAGAAAAGTAGATAAAGTTATCTGACATTACGTGCTACAAGGAATGGTTCATCCATTATTCTAGTACAAAGAGAGTGGCCTCTTCCTTTGTCCATCAGATAAACTTCCAGCTAATCAATCCTTGACAGCTGTCCACTTGCATCCCTTGCATGGGCACTATAAAAGGAGATGAAGTCCTTCCCAGAAATCTCACGTCTTCAACAATACTTCTCTGAAAGTATTTGTTTGATTTCGCCAAAGCTGTGTGCGCTAACAGTCTTATTTTAACTTCCTGTGTGTATAAGTTAATTACTGTTATTTAAGTTTGTTAGAATAGGTTGTCTATTCTTTTCCGCAACAAACTTCTGTGTGTAAATTTTTAATATTTATATTAAAAAATTTAAAAAGAGCAAAAAATTGTGTGTTTGTATTCATCCCCCCCACCCCCTTCTACAAACTCTTACTAGCTTAGCCATCTCCCTTCCGGGACTAACAATCTGACAACAATAACTTAACCAAACTTAATTTAAACTCGTTTTAGTTACTTAAATTTCCAGCTCAAAGTTCACTTTTTAAGCCAAAATCGTCCACAAATCAAGGTATACCTAATTTCTTGGTTAATTTCATGATTTCAACCTAGTTAGAGTTGAAATCGGTGATACTAGGGTTTGGATTTATGAACCCTAATCTGAATTATATTAGCATTATGTTATATTTAGTTTGGTTATAGCCTAACTAAGTTGTTATGATGCTTAATTGATGATTTAGAGCTTTTGAAAATGAAGAACATAATTTAAACTTTGATTTTCTTCATTAATGGCTATTTTGATGAAATTCTTGGGTAGTGATCTTGTAAAAAATAATATAAACATGGTTAGATGGTATTTTGATTGTTGGAATAAAGATTAAATTCAAAATATGGATTTTAGCCTATTTTCTTAGTAATTTTGACAGCACCAATTTGTCCGAGAGGCTATTTTGAAAGTGCGATAAATTGTTCACCGTAGCTTGGATTGCTATGATTCTGGACATTTCGAAAAGCCTATATGTAGCTCTAAATCTTTCCTTTGGACACTTTTTATAAATAAGGCTTGTACGTTGGTTATAATTGCCTCTCAAAATTGATAAAAAGTGAATCTTGAGCTGGAAATTTAAGTAACTAAAACGAGTTTAAATTAAGTTTGGTTAAGGTATATTTGTCAGATCTTTATGAAACTCTGGTTACATATTACAGATGTTAAATAAGCTCATTTGGTCCTTTCGGAGTGACCGTTGGACGACGTTTAGGCTTATATGGACTTGGAGCCTAATTTGGCTCGATTTTGAATATCAAAAAGCACTATGAGTTTATGGGACTACTTAACTTGTTATTTGCTAGACATATGGTATCTATTTGCTACTTGCTTCCATGCTCATCCATGTTATGTCACCTTATCGATTTCAAATGATTATTAGCTATTGTACTCCGTCCTTCCATACGTGCGGCCCGGTGGTTACTTAGTGTTTTCACCCGGGGAGGGCACACTTAAGCCCATATCGGCTGAGATTACTAGGGTATGGTGCGTATTTGACCGTGTTAGAGTCCGGTCATTTTTCCAGGCCGTCCGGGATAGCTTGGGTGGGAAGATCATTCCACTAGCCGGGATAGCTCGGGTGGTATGATATCATTGATATATTGTTGTACTTGCCGCGTCCGGGATAGCTCGGTGGTCGTACATATCTATTATTGACTTCCATATGATATATTTGTTGCATACTTTGATATTCGGATGTTTGATTCCCGAATGATGATTATTTGTTACATAATTTACATCCTTCGTGATTATTGACTTCCATGGATTACATTTATGAAGCTTTAGTAGTTAGTAGTTCTCGTTTACTCACTAAGAATTTTGTGTTTACCCCTTTAGTTGTTCACATTTTTACAGGTCGTGTGGATAAGGCGAAGAACAAGCTCGTGTAGATTGAGATCTTTGCTTTTAGTGCTTCCGGTAGTATGACTCTTTTGATATTAAGTATTTATCGAATACAACTTTAGGTTGTAAATTATTAGTCTTATTTTGGTTGTAACTACAAGTATCTAGTTATTGGGTAGCCAATGTCCTTTGTCTTATATGTAGTTTACGTTTCCGCAAAGTTACTACTTTATATTTGTCCGTTTTGGAATATTTTGGAAAACAGGTACTTACGGAAACGTCCTGTAAATCAAGCAGACATTACGAACTTGAGACTCGTAAGTATTATATTTCATTTTGGTATTATTTGTCTAAACCTCGGTCATTCAGATTGGATCTATAGGCATGTGTGTTAGTTTTGTGTTGATTATCGTGTGGGTATTACGGGGATAAATTCTGGGAGCCTTGTTTCATGACCTTAAAATTCTTCAAATAGGCACTAGGAGGGTTGAGCCTTGAGGTGTTACCCGAGGGGTTGACACCAAGATCTCTGACACTTGAGGTGTTACCATGAGGTAGACATTAAGTGTGTCGAGCCTTGAGGTGGAATTCACAAGAATAGACACTAAGGGTAACTGAATCTTAAGTTGAAACTTGTTAAGGAGTCAGAGGGACACTTAGGCCTTAAGTTGTGAAGTGTTATGCGATTAATGTTGTGCGAGTGGCACATGTTGTCACTCTCAACGGATACGGGTCTCTTCCGTTGTTGTAAAACGTTGTTTTGGATAGTATATTATCCATGTTTCAATATTGCGCAAGTTTTGGCAAGTAACCGTAATTTATGATTTTTATGTATTTGGATTTTAATCCTATATGTAGTTCTTGTGAGTGTGGAGTTTGGTCCCAAACTTGTGGGTAATTACTATTTAAACGTTTTAGCACAAAAATAGTGGATTTAGGAATTGTATCCCTTTTTATTTTCTAAAAGCATTTTATATTTGAAATTATGAATAAACATTATTCTCTTTATTTTACAGTTTTATATAATTGGTGAAAACTGCGTAACACTTTTTATTATCAGCATGGCATAGGTCATATGGGTTATGATTCTAGCAACACTTTGATGTGAAGAGTAGTTAAAGATTCAATGAGGACCTAGCTTTTTGGGAGTCACCTACGTTAATGTTGGAGTTAGCGTCTATTTGTGGGTTTTAGTAACGCCCTTCTCTTAATGTAGTTGGTGTTTTTGGTTGGATCTTATTTATTAGATGTAATATTGAGAAATTTTTAGACGCTCTCTCAAAATTAGAGGATATTATGGTATGTATTTGGGAAATCGCAAGTGTTATCCTTCGTCCGTGTTTGATGCTTGTTAATGCCAAAAAATGACTTAACGGTAGCCGGATGATTCGGAGCTTAATCAACTAAAGAAAGGAAAATCACTTCTAAAAACCAAATAACAGAAAGTAAACAACACAAAGAATTGTTGACGCGGAAAACCCTCTTCGGGGGGAAAAACTGCGGACGACCGTAAATACGATCGCCGGTGCACTATGGACGTCAAACAGGGATGCCGGCCATTGGAACAAGTAAATAAAGTGACAAAGCAAAAGTGTGTGAATGTGTAGTCGTAAGTCTAGGACTGGTGTGGTGACTCGTGGTACAGTTGTCGAGACTATCGGTGACGTCGTCGAGAGTTGGTATGAATGTTCTTAGAAAGCTTTCTCCGGTATTCTTTAGCTAATAAGTCGTACCATCCCTGCTTGTTTAATCTCTCTTTTATACTTGATCTTGAGATTCCATCTTCAATTGCTTTCTAACGGCTAACGGTCGTGCCTTGATGATTAGTCTTCATGACTGTCATAATGTCGTTGACCTGTAACTGAAAATAACATAAATGTATACATAACGGACATAACGGTCGTCTACGTCGCCGTTAGGTGAGTTTTTACTAATGTTTCATTAGTTAAGTTATGTTAACTTCTGACGAGACTAACGATAGTAACGGAAGAATCCTTAACAAAGTTAACGAAGTTAACAGTATAAATTTTTGGGTATAACAGTTTGCCCCTAAATTTTTGAAAAAGTTTTTTGGCGGAAGATTTTTCAAGAATTTATTTTTGTTACACGATCGATTCTTTGGTAACTGTATCGATCAAATGCATTAACTAATGTAGTTAGGATTTGCAACCGGTTTTAGATTAAAGGATAGGGATTCGGATGATGTCATCCGCGTGATATGTGAATGACATAGGCGTGGGACAGGTGTCGAACGTTCGTTGGCTGCATGATAATTTCCGGCTTTGCAGCTGTCGAGCTAGGGGGTGAACGAATCGCCCTTTTTACTTGATATATATGGAAACGATTTCTTTTCCATTCTCAGTCATTCTTCCTCTTTTTAATGACCTGCAAGCTTTTTTCTTAAGATCTCCATTTTTCTTTCTATCAAAATGTCGAACTTTTTAAGTTCTATTTCTACGTTGGACGATATTCAGGTCTTTAAGGACCTTGGCTGGATTCCCGACTATATCGTGTTGGAGAGTTCTGGCGCTCGTAAGGCCAAGGATTGTCCATCTGATCAATTTGTCCTCTATGAGTATCCATTTAAAATCGGCCTCCCAAGGGAGTTTTCTGCTTTAGTGAGAGACTTCCTGGGTCGATTTACGATATCGTCGGGGCAAATGATGCCTCAATTTTGGAGAATCATTCAAACCATCGAACAATTAACCACCAAGTGGGAGCATGACCTGACTGTCCACAAGTTGCTCTTGGCTTATCAAATCAAAGCCGACTTTGACCACCGTTTCAGTCCTTATACCAAGGATCGCAGGGGTCAAGTGCTGATTTCGGGGACGGCGGTGAATGATCGTGGCTGAAGGAAACGTTTTGTTTTCTGCAGTTTGACCCCAACCGCTCCAGTCGTGGCCTGGATTGTCTATGGTTGGCCCACCGAAGGTATAAGTTTTTTTTTTATCTTTTGCTTATCGTATATGTATATTATTTTTAACTCTTGTTGTTTTTTCAGAGGTGGTATGCGATCTTGCCCCTCTACCTGATTCTTCGGCCAAACTGGCGCTCTTTCGACAGATCCCGGACCGGGGATTTCGTGTCTACGACCCCACAGAAGAATGTGAGGTTATTGTGGATGAGGGGGATGAGGGTGCGGCCTCTATGGATGAGGAGGATGAGGGTGTTATCTTCATCAGATCGTCCTCTCCAGTCTCAGGTTAATCGAGTGAGGAAACATGTATTTTTATTTGTTTCCCTTGATCGATTAACCTTGTATATATATATATATATTTTTTACTTTCAGGACCGTAAAGGGATTTTCCCCATGGTCGTAGGATTTTGCCTGCCCGGAAGGGCTTAAATCGTCGAGGCGCTTTAGAGACTCCCCTGAGGGAACCGCCTTCTGGAACTTTTAGTTCCAAGAAGGCGAAGATGTCGGTGGTCGTGAGGCCATCGTTCGTAGCTGGGTCCTCTATCCCGTCTTGGGATGAAGGAAAAATGCCTATGGAAGAGTAACCTTCCATTTTTGGCGATGACTCTAAGCCTACCACTTTTCAGGTAACGACGTTTCTTTCGTCATCATGCGTCATGCGTTTCGGCAGTCGTGCGTTTTTTTCTGACGTTTTTGTTTTATCCAGGCGTCTTTGAGCCAAGCCCTGGCGACTGCTTCCGCTTTGGAGGAGAAGGTCCGTGACCGGGAGAAATCTCTATTGATGTTAGAGGAAAGGGTGTCGGGCGACGCGGCGAGGCTCTTTCATCGCCTTGAAGAGACCCAAGAGGACCTCTATCAAGAGAGAAGCGTCAACCTCGATCTTCAGCAGCGCTTAGACGCTGCCATGGAGAAAATCAAGTCCCTAGAGGGGGAGTTGGAGGCTGACTTTATCGGGAAAGTGACCGAGGTCAATGGCCTTAAGTCTCAGCTAAGTGAGGCTCAAGCAAAGATCGTCGACCTAAGTGGTCGATGGGTGAAGCCTGCTTCTTCCGTTCCTTGATTTTTCTTTTTCCTTTTTTGTGTTGCATTGGCGACACTTTAGGTCATGCCATTTTTTGTAAGGACTATTAATTTATACATTAATCACTTTTTGTTATTTATCCTTGTTTTCGTGCGATCTTTCGACTTCTGCGTACCTGCGTTCGAAATAAAAATGTTAGGGGTGGTCATTGATTTGACCAACGACCCTCCGACGCTCAAGTTAGTAATCGTGATAAAAAATAAAAATAAATAAATCATGCGAAAAATACTTGCGAATTTTAAAAGAAATACTTCCTGACATGAGTTGCATTCCAGCTTCGTGGGATATCTTGACCATCCATGCCTTGCAGACGATAGACTCCTTTTCCAATGACCTGGGTGATCTTGTAGGGTCCTTCCCATTTAGCCGCTAATTTACCGGCGTTGAATTCTTGGGTATTTTGGAAAACCCGTTGTAAGACAAAATCTCCTTCCTGGAAGGTCTTAGACTTCACATCCTTGTTGAAATGTCGAGCGATGGTTTGCTGTTGAGATGCCATTCGAATGAGTGCGGCTTCTCTTAATTCTTCCAGACTATCTATGTCGTAACTCAGGTCGACTAGATTTTGTTCGACTGTCGTATGGCGTGCCATAGGTATCCTAGCCTCGACTGGTGATACCGTGTGACAACTGTCAAAATTCGAGCTTTCAGGTTAGTTTCTAATAAGTTTATTAGTATTATATAGTTTAAATTTTAGGATTAAGAGTTAGTTGGTTTAGAATAGCCGAAAAACCCCTAGCATTCCCGGTAGTTGCTTAAAATTTCCGGTTCCGACCCGTGATTTATGATCGAAACGTCCAATATAGTGCCAAATGCCCTAATTTATACCCAATTATTATAAAATATGAAATTTTAAAGTTTCAAAAATAAAACTTCTTATTTTAATTGAAATTAACCATTTTGGACATTCATTTTGAGAAAAAGGTCAAAAATTTGAGAAAAATTGCATTTTATCATTTTGGGCTTGTGTATTCTTTTAAAAAAAAAATTTGGGCTTGGGGTGGGGCCCACAAGCCATGGCCGGCCCCTCCCTCTTTTCCCCATATAAATATATTTTTTTTTCATTTTCCTCATTTCAACACCAAAATTTTTGAAAAACCTCTCTCTCTCTCTCTCAAGAATTCAAAGGGGCACCTTTAAGAACACTCATCTTCATCATCATTTCCAGCCATTTTTAGTTCCAAAATTCATCAAAGTGGAGTTTTATTTGAAGATTTAGAGATTTAAAACATCATCCAATCAAGGTATGAACTCATGTTTACGTTTTTGCATCATTTTGTGCACACTTTGTGCCATTTTCTTGTGTTCTTGCATCATGTTTATGAATCTGAGTTTTGGGACATTTTGCATGCATAAACTAATACATATTTTGAATATTTCTTTGTGTTAAACACAATATTTTATGGTGGGGATAGCCTCTTTGCAAATGAACCACCATTCTTATGGAATTTCATGCTTAAAAACCCTATTTTGTACTTTTAACTTGCTGTCCAGAAAATGGTCTGTGTTTGGACGACCACTTAGAGTAAATTTCAAGTTCAAATTCGTATTTATTTTAGATGGTGTTTATGTTTTATGTGTTGGGGTTCTAATCCAAGTGGTTTCACTCAAAAACATTGAGTTTTGATCCCCCAAATGCTCTTTGCAAGATGCATGTGCATCTGGGAGTTCAACACTAGGTAAACCCTACTTTGAACGACCATAACTCTTTGAATACTCTTCCAAATCACTTGATTTTTCTTCTGGAAGTTAGCTTAATGAGTTACCTTTCATATGCATCTGATTTCATTCAAAAATATGGTGATTTGAGGTTCCAACTGATTGAAAGAAAATGAATGTGCAAACTATCAAACAATGACAGATTTGTGCATGCATGTTCAAATCGCCATATCTCTCTCAAAACTCAATGAAAAAGGATGATTTTTCTTTTAAGAGTTATATTTATGAGTTATCTTTAGTTTTCAAGTGGAATCACTTAAAAATATGGAGTTTTGACCCTCCAAACACCTAAAATACTTTAGGTGTGCAATCTGTGAAACCACCAGCAGCTAAACTCTACTTTGTGTGTTAGTATCTCCTTTGTTATTTGTCTTTAATGCATGATTCTTTTTCTAGAACTTCATTTTATGAGTTAGGATTCATATGGATCCAGTTTCATGCAAAAATATGAAGTTTTGAGGCACTAACCAATTTATTTAAGTTAAGTGTGCAATCTGTCAGCTAATGGCAGAATTGTGCATGCAACTTTGTAGTGTCATACCTCCTTCATAACTTCTTGAAAATCAGTGAATCTTATCTCAAAAGTTTCCTTTATGAGTTATGATTCCAATCCAACTGGAAATTCTAGAAAACACTGAGTATAACTCCTTAAGTGAGTGATTCACTAACATGGTGTAATCTGTTTTACCGGTTGTGATATAATATTTTGCATGAATTATTTGAACCACTTGTACATGTCCAAAAGGCATGAAATTTGGTCACAAAAACCATAACTCAGTAATTTATCTTATATAAAAATATAGGAAACTAGATCATTTTGGAAGCCTTTGAAAACTGATCATTTTTAGGACAATTAGTTTCTGTCCAGAAGAGAAATTCTGGACTTAATTGATTTTTATAAATATTGATCATGTGATGGATAATAAGATCACTTTCGGTATAAATTACGATATTAATGAGCATATGGGCATTTTGTATAATTGGACATATATAGACACTTATGGGCTTAAGATTTATTCACCTCTAAGTAGTATTAGACCTATAAGTGACGGTTTTGAGTATTACTCTTTGATAGGGAAGCGTTAGGTCGTTGTGCGGAGATTCGGATTGTATTGTTTTGCGTTGCGGAGCGTTGCTATAAGATGAGTATTCACAGCCCCTCTTTCAAAGTGTTTTATACGTTTTGGGGTGAAAAGCATGATTGAATGTGTTTTATGGGCCATTGTCATTATGATTATGAAATCTTGTTAAATTTGATGTTGTGGGCACTAAGGCATGTACACTAATAGTTATATTGAGTAAAATGTAACATAAAAGTTTGTACACTACTATTAACTCAAGTGAGGAGCCGAGGGTATTTGTGGATAGCGCTATTTGGACGGACAATCCCACCTAAAAACCGATAAGTAGGGGTGTGGATAGCAATCCCACCTAGAAACTACAGGTAGGGGTGCACGATACTTAAAAAAACGAAGGTTCTACATATGTGGGATATTAGTCCCACCGCTAAGGTAGAATTAAAAAAAAAATATTGTTTTGTGGTCGAAATGTTTAGTGGTGGCTCTTTATATACAAAAATTAGAGTACATAATGCCTTAACGTTTTAAGATATTAATAAGTGCCAAAAATTTATTTTGCTCGTATTCACTCACACAATTGGATTTTTTTTTGAAATATCGAAACCTGTGAACTCACCAACTCTTTGTAGTTGACTTTGTTTTTATCATGCTTTTCAGGGGTAAGAAAAGATTAACCGAATCTTTCTTTTATGTGGGCGCATCGACATCAACCATCTTGTTTATTTGAAAACTGTTTAGTTGAAACACTTGGTTTATTTTGTTTTTGTTAGAACTTGTAATTGATGCAAAATGTAAAATTTTAAACTTAAACTGTTGTTTATTTGAATGGATGGTTGGTGTTGTTTTTATCCTATTGTTATGAAATCTTGCGCTATCACGCCTCGTGTTTCCGCTTTAGCGGGGTGTGACAGACTTGGTATCAGAGCCATAGGTTATAGAGAACACCGGTTTTTCTAAACAAATACTATAACCAAAAGTTTTCGAAAACTGTTTTTATAAAAAAAAAAAAAGCTTAGTAGTAGTATAATTGGAATAAGTGTCGACTTAGCATATTGATATTAGGCAAAGCCTGATCACCTATGTCTAATTCAATATGTATAGGGGAGACATGGAACAATTATATTGGGAACTTCTTGCCCAAATGGACAGCATGGTCATAAGTGTGAGTTTGCATAAGTACTTTAATTTTTTTTTACTAAAGTGCATTTAGTAATTAAATTTGTTCTCGCCGCGCTTTAAAATGTCTAGCTCTTCTTCCACTCCCGATCACTCCCCCGACGAATCCGGGTACTTTACTAGCCTCCCTAGGAGGAACCATCCCATGCTTGAAGAGAGTGATCCGTCTGAGGAAAGTGACGCGGCCACCCGAGAGACTTCTGTGGAGACTTCTGTACCTGCGCCACCTCCGGTCGATGTGGCTGGACCGTCACGCGGACCTAGGACTATTCGGACAGCCCGAAAGTGTGTCCTCCCTGGCCGAAGGGTGGTATTCACGGTTCCGTCCGACCCGTCGGGCGAACCAGCTGGATCGCGATCTCGATCGCGAAGCGTGACGCCTCCGTCTCCGGCCGTGAGAGTTCCAGAGCCGCAGCCTCAAGGGATAACGGCAACCGAGAACCTCTGGGTCACAGGATTGGAGGTTTAGATACAGGGACAGCGAGATAGACTAGAAGAGTTTAAGCAGGCCTTAGAAAGCATTCTTACAGTCTTGCACACTCAAGACGAGATCACTACGGGGATCAGGGTGATCGCACATGAGGCCGGGAGGGCTACTCGGAGGTTGTACACGTATCTGTCTTGGGCATTAGGAGCACTGATGGTGATGATAGGAGTATTGATTTGGGTAATGATCCATTAGGGAACTTCTGTTATTAAGAATCTTTTGGAGGACCATATTTGCTTTTGAGGCTTGTAGCCTAGATGTTTAAGATTAAACAATTTTATGTTATTTGGGTTGTACTTTAAAACTTATGTTTGAATTACTTTGGTTTATTTTTGATAATTATGTAAGTTATCTATTTATCTCATGTTGTTTTGAAATGTATGTGTTCGTGAGTAGTATTGGATGTATGTTATAAGATGTGTATGATTTAGTAAGTAGATTTATAATGGCCATTGTAACACAAAATTGACTAAAACTCAATTTAAAATCGTGTTTAGAACAATGCCTCCAAGAAGAGAGAATTTCGAAGTTGCGAGACTTGTGTCCGAACAACTCATGGCTGCACTTCCGAACATTGTTAGTCAAGTGGCGGTGGCTTTGAACAATAATCAAAACAACGATCAAGGGTCCGGAAACGAGAGAATGTACATATAAATCCTTTAGGAGCCGTAACCCTAAAGAATTTCATGGAACCGAGGGAGCCGTGGGATTATTAACTTGGATAGAGAGCATGGAGTCTGTGCTCCATATTAGCAAATGTACCGAAGGTAAGAAGGTAGAGTTTGCTACATGCTTATTACAAGGACGAGCGTTAACATGGTGGAATATACAAGTACAAACCCGTGGTCGAGAAGCTGCTAACAGTCTTACGTGGGAGGATTTCAAGAAAATGTTGAAAGAAGAATACTGCCCAAGAAGCGAAATTCGTGTTTGGAAGCGGAATTGTGGAATCATGAAATGAGAGGGAATGATATCGACTCCTACACAGCCCGATTTCATGAATTGGCAAAAATGGTACCGCATCTGGTAACGCCTGAAGAGAACCGCGTTGATAGGTATATTTGGGGATTATCTCCGGAGATACGCGGGGATGTTACCTCATCAAACCCAAAAACTCTACAAGAGGCAGTAAGTTCGGCAACCAGACTCACAAACAATGCTACTCGCTCGGGATTGTTTGTAAGGGATAAGGCACAAGGGAAGAGAAAACTGGATGAACCAATGAGAAAGCAGCTTGGAAAAAGGACAAGCAAGGAACAAAGAACTACAGGTAACTACGGAATTCAAACTCAACCTGCAGAGAAAGGGAAAGGACCTTATCCCAAATGTGACAAATGCAATAGACAACATATCGGACAATGTATTATCTGTCAAAAATGCAACAAAGGAGGTCATTATGCCAAGGATTGCAGGAGCACAGGAAGGCGGGCATGTTTTGAGTGTGGAAGCCCGGATCACTTTCGGAATACATGTCCACGATGGAATCAGAGACCGAACACTCATCAAGCAAGACCGGCCAACCGAGGAAATCAAGGAGGCCCCGCAAGAGGTCGAGTGTTTGAGATTGGAGCAGAGGAAGCAAGGCAAAACCCAGATGTCGTTACAGGTACGTTTCTTCTGAATAATCATTATGCGTCTGTACTATTTGATTCTGGAGCAGATAGGAGTTTTGTGGCGACAGAATTTAGATCAAAGATAAATTTAAAACCTCAAAAATTGAAAGAAATATATGTCATTGAATATGTCAACGGACAAGAATGTAGGGCTAAAGACATATTAATGAACTGCACCTTAAGTTTGGCCAATAGAGATTTTAGTATAGATCTAATACCGATTAAATTGGGAAGTTTCGACATAATCGTGGGTATGGATTGGTTGTCCAAAAACCGAGCTGAAATTTGTTGTTCCAAAAAGATCATTCGAGTTCCGTTACCCGAAGGGGGAAAACTCGAAGTACACGGCGAGAAAACTAGAAGGAGTGTTAAAATAGTAACGTGTATGAAAATGCGAAAGCATTTGAGAAAGGACGGTATTGTCTTTCTAGCTCACGTTAAGAATAAGAAAGCTAAAAAAAACGTGTTCAAGATATTCCTATAGTTCGGGACTTTCCCGAAGTATTCCCAGACGACTTGCCTGGAATACCCCCGCCAAGACAAGTTGAATTTCACATCGATTTAATTCCTGGAGCTGCGCCCGTGGCGAAATCACCATACCGGTTAGCGCCATCCGAGATGCAGAACCGTCGTAACAACTTCAGGAGTTACTCGATAAGGGATTCATCAGACCCAGCTCTTCACCTTGGGGAGCTCCAATCTTATTTGTTAAAAAGAAAGATGAATCTTTTCGAATGTGTATCGATTATAGGGAACTCAACAAGTTGACAATTAAGAACCGATACCCCCTTCCCCGGATTGATGATTTGTTTGACCAACTTCAAGGCGTAACGTACTTCTCGAAGATCGATCTTAGGTCTGGATATCATCAAATGAGAGTGCGAGAAGAAGATATCCCCAAGACGGCCTTTAGGACTCGATACGGTCACTACGAGTTCCTAGTCATGCCATTTGGTCTAACAAACGCACTGGCAGTCTTCATGGATTTGATGAATAGAGTATGTCGACCATACCTAGACAAATTCGTGATCGTATTTATAGATGATATACTCATTTATTCTCGAGACAAAAAGGAGCATGAGCAACACTTGAAGTTGATATTGGAATTGCTCAGAGACGAGAGGTTGTACGCGAAATTCTCTAAATGTGAATTCTGGATTCGTGAGGTACACTTTCTTGGCCATGTGGTGAATGAAAAGGGGATCCAAGTTGATCCAGCTAAGATTGAGGTCATTAAGAAATGGGAAGCCCCAAAGACACCGACCGAGATCCGACAATTTCTGGGATTGGCAGGGTATTACCGGCGATTTATCGAGAATTTCTCTAAGATCGCGCAACCACTAACGACTCTAACACAAAAAGATAAAAAGTTTATTTGGGGAGAGAAACAAGAAGAAGCCTTCCAGACGCTCAAACACAAGTTATGCAACGCACCAATTTCGGCTCTACCCGAAGGAGTCGAAAACTTCGTAGTCTGTCGTGATGCTTCACATCAGGGAATGGGTTGCGTGTTAATGCAAAAAGACAAAGTTATTGCATACGCTTCGAGACAACTAAAGATTCACGAGAAGAATTACACCACTCATGATTTGGAATTAGGGGCGGTAGTGTTCGCACTCAAAATCTGGAGACACTACCTATACGGCACCAAGTGCACCATTTTCACTGATCATAAAAGCCTCCAACACATCCTTGACCAGAAAATGCTCAATATGAGGCAGAGAAGATGGGTGGAACTACTTAGTGACTACGACTGTGAAATAAAGTACCATCCGGGAAAAGCTAATGTGGTAGCCGACGCGTTAAGCCGAAAGGAAAGAGTAAAACCAACAAGAGTATGTGCTATGGGAGTAATGGTCCAGACGAGTTTAAAAACTCAAATTATTGAAGCACAAAGAGAAGTTTTAAAAGAAGAAAATACGAAGAATGAAACCTTGCAGCATTTAGAGAAAGAAATTGAAATGCAAGAGGATGGTGTGTATTACTTCAAGAATAAAGCATGGGTACCGAAGGTTGGTGATCTACGGTCAACCATTTTGGATGAAGCCCATCGATCCAGATATTCGATTCACCCAGGAGCAGATAAAATGTATAAGGATTTGAAGGAGTATTATTGGTGGCCGGGAATGAAGAAAGATATTGCTGTATTCGTAAGCAAGTGCCTGACTTGTGCTAAGATAAAGGCCGAACATCAGAAACCATCTGGTTTACTCCAACAACCTGAAATACCACAGTGGAAGTGGGAGCAAATAACAATGGATTTCGTAACTAAATTACCCAGAACTGGAAAGGGGCACGACACAATATGGGTTATAGTAGACCGACTTACCAAATCGGCTCATTTCATCCCCATTCGCGAAGATTTCAGTATGGAAAGGCGTGCGTAAATCTATATTAATGAAATAGTTACACGTCATGGTGTACCTATTTCCATTATTTCGGACAGAGATACACGATTTACATCGCGTTTTTGGCAATCACTCCAAAAGGCATTGGGTACACGTTTGGATTATAGCACCGCCTATCATCCTCAAACGAATGGACAATCGGAAATAACTATTCAAACGCTAGAGGATATGTTACGGGCTTGCGCAATAGATTTCGGTGGAAGTTGGGATACCCACCTGCCACTTGTTGAATTCTCCTATAACAACAGCTATCATACCAGCATACAATGTGCACCGTATGAAGCTTTATACAGACGTAAGTGCAGATCGCCGCTTAGTTGGGTGGAAATCGGAGATAGACAGCTGACAACGCCTGATATTATACAGGAAACCACTGACAAGATCTCAATCGTCAAAGAAAGACTTAAGACGGCAAGAGACCGTCAGAAAAGTTATGCGGATAATCGGAGAAAGTCGTTGGAGTTTCAAGTGGGAGATAAAGTGCTATTAAAAGTGTCCTCATGGAAGGGACTGGTACGCTTCAAGAAGAGAGGCAAGTTGGGTCCAAGATACATTGGTCCATTCGAAATACTTGAAAGAATCGGACCAGTGGCGTACAAGTTGAAGTTACCACCGAATCTAAGCGCCATCCACGACACCTTTCATGTGTCGAATCTAAAGAAATGCCTAGCAGATGAAACGTTGATGTTACCCATAGACGACGTTCAGATTAATGATCGGTTAAACTTCGTTGAAGAACCAGTCGAGGTTTTGGACCGAGAAGTTAAACAGTTAAGGCGCAGTAAAATCCCTAGTATTAAGGTCCGTTGGAATGCGAAACATGGTCCAGAATATACCTGGGGAACGTGAAGACTTGATGAAGAAAAAGTATCCCGACTTATTCATGAACACCCGGAGAAAGCCACTTCGTAAATTTCGGGACGAAATTTCTTTAACAAGGAAGACCGTGACAAGCTGTCAAAATTCGAGCTTTCAGGTTAGTTTCTAATAAGTTTATTAGTATTATATAGTTTAAATTTTAGGATTAAGAGTTAGTTGGTTTAGAATAGCCGAAAAACCCCTAGCATTCCCGGTAGTTGCTTAAAATCTCCGGTTCCGACCCGTATTCGTTCGAAACGTCCAATATAGTGCCAAATGCCCTAATTTATACCCAATTATTATAAAATATGAAATTTTAAAGTTTCAAAAATAAAACTTCTTATTTTAATTGAAATTAACCATTTTGGACATTCATTTTGAGAAAAAGGTCAAAAATTTGAGAAAAATTGCATTTTATCATTTTGGGCTTGTGTATTCTTTTAAAAATAAAATAAAATTTGGGCTTGGGGTGGGGTGGGGCCCACAAGCCATGGCCGGACCCTCCCTCTTTTCCCCATATAAATATATATTTTTTTCATTTTCCTCATTTCAACACCAAAATTTTTGAAAAACCTCTCTCTCTCTCTCAAGAATTCAAAGGGGCACCTTTAAGAACACTCATCTTCATCATCATTTCCAGCCATTTTTAGTTCCAAAATTCATCAAAGTGGAGTTTTATTTGAAGATTTAGAGATTTAAAACATCATCCAATCAAGGTATGAACTCATGTTTACGTTTTTGCATCATTTTGTGCACACTTTGTGCCATTTTTTTGTGTTCTTGCATCATGTTTATGAATCTGAGTTTTGGGACATTTTGCATGCATAAACTAATACATATTTTGAGTATTTCTTTGTGTTAAACACAATATTTTATGGTGGGGATAGCCTCTTTGCAAATGAACCACCATTCTTATGGAATTTCATGCTTAAAAACCCTATTTTGTACTTTTAACTTGCTGTCCAGAAAATGGTCTGTGTTTGGACGACCACTTAGAGTAAATTTCAAGTTCAAATTCGTATTTATTTTAGATGGTGTTTATGTTTTATGTGTTGGGGTTCTAATCCAAGTGGTTTCACTCAAAAACATTGAGTTTTGATCCCCCAAATGCTCTTTGCAAGATGCATGTGCATCTGGGAGTTCAACACTAGGTAAACCCTACTTTGAACGACCATAACTCTTTGAATACTCTTCCAAATCACTTGATTTTTCTTCTGGAAGTTAGCTTAATGAGTTACCTTTCATATGCATCTGATTTCATTCAAAAATATGGTGATTTGAGGTTCCAACTGATTGAAAGAAAATGAATGTGCAAACTATCAAACAATGATAGATTTGTGCATGCATGTTCAAATCGCCATATCTCTCTCAAAACTCAATGAAAAAGGATGATTTTTCTTTTGAGAGTTATATTTATGAGTTATCTTTAGTTTTCAAGTGAAATCACTTAAAAATATGGAGTTTTGACCCTCCAAACACCTAAAATACTTTAGGTGTGCAATCTGTGAAACCACCAGCAGCTAAACTCTACTTTGTGTGTTAGTATCTCCTTTGTTATTTGTATTCAATGCATGATTCTTTTTCTAGAACTTCATTTTTTGAGTTAGGATTCATATGGATCCAGTTTCATGCAAAAATATGAAGTTTTGAGGCACTAACCAATTTATTTAAGTTAAGTGTGCAATCTGTCAGCTAATGGCAGAATTGTGCATGCAACTTTGTAGTGTCATACCTCCTTCATAACTTCTTGAAAATCAGTGAATCTTATCTCAAAAGTTTCCTTTATGAGTTATGATTCCAATCCAACTGGAAATTCTAGAAAACACTGAGTATAACTCCTTAAGTGAGTGATTCACTAACATGGTGTAATCTGTTTTACCGGTTGTGATATAATATTTTGCATGAATTATTTGAACCACTTGTACATGTCCAAAAGGCATGAAATTTGGTCACAAAAACCATAACTCAGTAATTTATCTTATATAAAAATATAGGAAACTAGATCATTTTGGAAGCCTTTGAAAACTGATCATTTTTAGGACAATTAGTTTCTGTCCAGAAGAGAAATTCTGGACTTAATTGATTTTTATAAATATTGATCATGTGATGGATAATAAGATCACTTTCCGTATAAATTACGATATTAATGAGCATATTGGCATTTTGTATAATTGGACATATATAGACACTTATAGGCTTAATATTTATTCACCTCTAAGTAGTATTAGACCTATAAGTGACGGTTTTGAGTATTACTCTTTGATAGGGAAGCGTTAGGTCGTTGTGCGGAGATTCGGATTGTATTGTTTTGCGTTGCGGAGCGTTGCTATAAGATGAGTATTCACAGCCCCTCTTTCAAAGTGTTTTATACGTTTTGGGGTGAAAAGCATGATTGAATGTGTTTTATGGGCCATTGTCATTATGATTATGAAATCTTGTTAAATTTGATGTTGTGGGCACTAAGGCATGTACACTAATAGTTATATTGAGTAAAATGTAACATAAAAGTTTGTACACTACTATTAACTCAAGTGAGGAGCCGAGGGTATTTGTGGATAGCGCTATTTGGACGGACAATCCCACCTAAAAACCGATAAGTAGGGGTGTGGATAGCAATCCCACCTAGAAACTACAGGTAGGGGTGCACGATACTTAAAAAAACGAAGGTTCTACATATGTGGGGGTATTAGTCCCACCGCTAAGGTAGAATTAAAAAAAAAAATTTGTTTTATGGTCGAAAGGTTTAGTGGTGGCTCTTTATATACAAAAATTAGAGTACATAATGCCTTAACGTTTTAAGATATTAATAAGTGCTAAAAATTTATTTTGCTCGTATTCACTCACACAATTGGATTTTTTTTTGAAATATCGAAACCTGTGAACTCACCAACTCTTTGTAGTTGACTTTGTTTTTATCATGCTTTTCAGGGGTAAGAAAAGATTAACCGAATCTTTCTTTTATGTGGGCGCATCGACATCAACCATCTTGTTTATTTGAAAACTGTTTAGTTGAAACACTTGGTTTATTTTGTTTTTGTTAGAACTTGTAATTGATGCAAAATGTAAAATTTTAAACTTAAACTGTTGTTTATTTGAATGGATGGTTGGTGTTGTTTTTATCCATTGTTATGAAATCTTGCGCTATCACGCCTCGTGTTTCCGCTTTAGCGGGGTGTGACATACCGCTTCGCACCCATAAACCAGAGAAAAAAGAGTTTGCCCCGTGGCTGTTTTGGGTGTTGTTCGATTGGCCTATAAGACAGTCGGAAGCTGTTCGACCCATTTTCTTTTTGCAGTGCTAAGACGTCGCTTGATGTTATTACTAATAGTTTTGTTGCTTGATTCAGCCAACCCATTAGACTATGGATACCTGGGCGTCGATGTTATGAGTTCTATGTGGCGATCTTCGCAGAATTTCCTCGTTCTTTCACTGATGAACTGTGATCCGTTATCACATACTATTTCTGAGAGGATTCCAAATCTACAGATTATGTTCTTTTGTATGAAGGTGATTACTTCCTTGTCCCTTATCTGTGAGAAGGTTGCGGCCTCATTCCATTTGGAGAAATAATCCGTGAGTACTAAGAGGTATACCTTTTGTCTGGAGGCCGGAGGTAGATTTCCGACTATGTCCATTCCCCAACGCATGAACGCCACGGGGTTAATGTCGAGTGTAACGTTTCCGATGGTTTATGCGTCGACCCCGCATGCCTTTGACATGAATCACAACTTTGAACATACCTTGACGCATCTTGTCGCAACGTCGGCCAATAATATCCTTGTCGCAAAATCCGGTTTGCTAGGCTTCGTCCTCCACAGTGACTTCCGCATTCACCCTCGTGCATTTCTCTGAGGATTTCGGTCATCTGGCTTTTACCTACGCATCGTAGGTTGAGTCCAGTAGAAGATCTTCTGTAAAGATGATCGTTCGTTATAACCTATCTGGAGGACTTAAAACCGTATTTTTCTGGCTTTCAATTTATCTTCCGGAAGTCAATCGTCTTTGAGATAATCCATGATTTCTTTAAACCATTTTCCTTCGTCGTTGCTTGTTATGACCATAGCATCATTCCATTCAATCGATGGTAATTCTAGATGAATTATTGGTATGCTGTCAAACTTAGCTTTGCTGAGGGCTGATCCTAAGTTAGCTAGCGCATCTGCTTGCATATTTTGATCTCTTGGTATCTGCTGTATCGTACAGGATTCAAAGTTTTTCATTTTTTCTTTTGCGACTTCGAAATACTTCATTATTCGAGTGTCTTTAGTCGCGAACTCTCCATTCAGCTGATTGACAATCAATAGTGAATCGCTTTTGACCGAGAGATGTCCTGCCCCCACATCATGGGCCATCCCGAGTCCGGCAATCAGTGCTTCATATTTTGCTTCGTTGTTCGTTGCCTTGAAGTCACGGGATATTAAATATACCATTGTGCCCCCCTGTGGCGATTTTAAAACGAGACCTAGCCCAGTTCCTCGTATATTGGATGAACCATCGACATAAAGAGTCCATTGACCGTCGTTTAAAGTCGCCACAGATGAGATCTCTGCAAGGGCTTCCTGTTCTAGGTCAGGTGTAAAATCTGCGATAAAGTCGGCAATCACTTGTGACTTTATTGTTGTTCGCGGAACGAATGAAATGTCATCACCACTCAGATATATGCTCCACTTCGCGAGTCTTCCCGTTAATTCTGGTTTTCTTAAGACAGACTTGAGTGGATAGTTGGTGACGACGTTCACCTGATGAGATTCGAAGTAATGTCGCAACTTTTTTGCAGAAGTTACTAACGATAGGAGTAATTTTTCCATCGATGAATATCGTGTTTCAGCGTCGACGAGGGATTTGCTTACATAATAAATCGACTTTTGATGGCTTTCATCTTCTCGAACCAGTACTGAACTTACGGAAGTTTTACTTACCGATAAGTATAAGTATAGGGTTTCGTAATCTTTTGGCTTCGATAGGAGAGGTGGGGACATCATATACTCCTTAAGTTCCTCCAATGCTTTCTCATGGTTTTCAGTCCAATCAAAGCCTTTATTTTTTCTCAGAACATTATAAAATAAACGACATTTATCCGAAGATTTCGAAATAAATCTCTTCAAAGATGCGACTCGTCAGGTTAAGCATTGTACTTCTTTCAGGTTCCTTGGCGATCGCAGGTCGAGGATAGCCTTGATCTGATTGAGGCTTGCCTCGATGCCTTGCCTCGTGACCATATGTCCCAAGAATCTCCCGGCTCGAACTCCAAAGGAACATTTGGTTGCGTTCAGCTTCATGTCGTATTTCCTGAGCACTTCGAATGATTCTACGAGGTGTCCGATATGATCGGTTGCATGCTTTGACTTGACGAGCATGTCGTCAATATAAACTTCCATTGTTTTTCCAAGATAATCCTTGAACATCAAATTGACAAGTCTTTGATATGTCGATCCTGCGTTTTTTAGGCCAAATTGGTCGTCAGGATGCATTAGTATCTGATTGTACCCGGAATACGCATCCATGAACGTCAATAATTCATGTCCTGCAGTAGCGTCGACCATAGCGTCGATATGTGGAAGAGGAAAAGGATCTTTAGGGCATGCTTTGTTCAAATCTTTAAAATCGATACAGACTCGCCATTTTGCATTCTTGTTTTTGACCACGACAACGTTGGCCAACCACTCTGGATATTTGACCTCTCGAATATTTCCCGATTTTAGCAAATTGTCGACCTCTTCGTTGATGATTTTGTTCCTTTCCGGAGCGAACTTCCTGCGCTTTTGCTTGATCGATGGAAAGTTTGAATCCACGTCCAACTTGTGTGATATGATATTTGGGTCTATGTCGACCATATCTTCGTGCGTTCAAGCGAAACAGTCGGAGTGGTTTCTAAGGAAGTTTACGAGGTCACTTTTTATTGCTTCGTTTAGGGATGCCCCCAGAAATATCGTCCGCTCTGGCTTGGCGGGATCTAAGGCAATTTCTTGAAGTCCATAATCGTCAGGGGACGCATCGTCCGCCTGGCTCTGTAATTGCTAGATGTTCTGCTTTCGGGGATTCATCGCGACTTTGTAGCATTCTCTAGCGTCCTTTCGTTCGCTCTTTATCTCTTGAATTCCCCATGGAGTGGGAAAATTTATTGTTTGATGAAAGGTCGAGGGGACCGCTTTCATGTCATGTATCCAAGGTCTTCCCAAGATAACGTTGTAGGCTGAGGAACACTCGACCACATTAAAGCGAGTCGATCGATTAACTCCTTTTACAAAGATTGGCAGTGTGATCTCCCATACTGTTGTGGAAGCGTCGCCATTGAAGCCGAATAGGATTGTCGAGCGTCGTATGATCTCTTTCTCGCTTATCCCCATTGCTTTGAGTGTGCTAAGAAAAATAATGTTGGTTGAGCTGCCTCCGTTGACAAGGATCCTTTTGGTCAGACAATTCCCGATAGTTAATTGGATGACAAGACCATCATGGTGTCGTCGTCTGACGTCGCTGAGATCTTCATCACCGAACGTTATTGTCATGGAATTGAGTTTTCCGTCGTCTTCTTTTTAGCGGTCGATGGGAATGTTGGATTCATCGTACTTTTGGCCCGCGTGTCTCTTTGTGGCAGAATATGTCAATCCACAGACGTATGATCCTCCTGTTGTGGGTCTAGAGATCTTACCTGGGTTTTGCATCGAAAGCAAGTCACTAAGATAATCCTTTGGTGATAACCATGCGATTTCTTTCTTCAGGGCCTGATAGTTGTCTGTGTCATGTCCATGGTCACTATGGAAGTCGCACCATTTGGTCATATCTTTCTGATCGTTCAGTCGATCGCTTTTCTTAGGCCATCGAATCGTGGTTTGAGCATTCTTTAACATTTCTACCAATTCCTTGGGGTACCTGCAAAACCAGACGTAGAGATTTTCGGATATTGGGTGAATTTAGGTTCTACCTTGCTTTCAGCCTTTCTCTTGTCGAGTCGAACGTTAGAGACGACTTTCGAGTTCTTGAAATCTGGCTTCTTAACCCCAAGAGTCTTTTTATCAGTCGAAGTTCTTTGTCGGAATGCAGCGTCGTCTTCGACTCTCATGTGAGCAAGGGTCCTAGCTCTTACGTCCTCAAATGTATCAGCCGGGTATTTAGTGAGATCCAGGTATAATCGTGGGCTATTATTCAACCCTCGCTTGTAGGCTTCAATCTCTGTCCTGGTGTCACAGTTGCGAATTCCGATCATTTCCATGTTGAACCTGTTGAAATAACTTCTGACGGATTCACCTTCCTTCTGGATTACGTAATAAAGATCGCCTGTTTGTTTCTCCATCTTGTGACTACTAGCGAACTGCTGAAAAAATTGATTAACTAGATCGGCGAAGGAGTGTATTGACTTGGGCTTGAGGTTGATTTACCACTGCAATGCAGCTCCAGTGAGAGACGCTACAAAACTTTTGCACATGCAAACCTCTTGGAAGTTATGGGGTATCGACGTTGTCCACATAAGTTGTTTATATTGTGCGACGTGCTCATTGGGATCTGTGATACCCGAATATTTTGGCATGAATGTAGGGATGTTGTATTTCTTGGGAACGTCTACTAGGGCGATCGAATCCGTGAATGGTGAGGCTTGGAATCCTGTTGGAGGCTCGACGACGACCGGAACTGCTGCTCCAAGAAGTTTTTCAAGTATCGACAACATTCTTTCGTTTTGTTCTTCAAGTTGTCTAAACTTTCTGGCGACCGATCCGTCGAATGGAATTTCAATGGTATTGAATGGATTATTCACGTTCGTCATTGGGATCGATGTGTGGTTGGTCGAAAATGGTATGCTCCGATGGGTAGAATCATGACTTTCACCATTAATAGTCATATTCGGATTAACGGTGTACGTGTATACGGTGGTATTTGGGATAGGGGTGGATACGTATGTTTGTCTCAAGAAAGGATTATCTGCTTGAGAGGGCGGTACATATGGCATATATGGTTGTTCTGTAATAGAGTTACTCGGTGCGGGTGTATGCGTTTGTGAGGTATTCCGAGGAGCTGACTTGGTCGTGAACAAATGTTCAAGCAACGGTGGGATTGGTACGGTCACAGATGCTTGCGAAGTCGCTTGAGAAATTGGTGTGTATGTTAGCGGAGCAGATGAAGGAATTGGAATAAACGGATATGCCTGCGGAGAGGATCGAGGCAATGGTGGCGGCAAAGGAGTTTGAGATCTGGTCCCAGGCACCGATGTCGACGTCAAAGCGCCATTTGTATTTCTTAGGGCCTGGATTTCTTGGTTAGATCTTTGGTTTTGTTCTTCCAAGAAATTTATCCACTGGCGCATAGCTTCTAGGTTGTTAGACATATTTCCGCCTTGAACATCCTCTATTCTCACCATCCTGTGCTTACAGAAAATTCAAACAGTTTAGTAAAAAAGAAGGGTTTCTCAAAGAGATTTTTTCTCTAGTTGGGTCCAACGGATGGCGCCAAATTGTTAATGCCAAAAAAATGACTTAATGGTAGCCGGATGATTCGGACCTTAATCAACTAAAGAAAGGAAAATCACTTCTAAAAACCAAATAACAGAAAGTAAACAACACAAAGAATTGTTGACGCGGAAAACCCTCTTCGGAGGGAAAAAAACCGCGAACGACCGTAAAGAGGATCGTCGGTGCACTATGGACGTCAAACAGGGACGTCGGCCTTTGGAACAAGTAAATAAAGTGACAAAGCAAAAGTGTGTGAATGTGTAGTCGTAAGTCTAGGACTGGTGTCGTGACTCGTGGTACAGTTGTCGAGACTATCGGTGACGTTGTCGAGAGCTGGTACGAATGTTCTCAGAAAGCTTTCTTCGGTATTCTTTAGCTAATCAGTCGTACCATCCCTGCTTGTTTAATCTCTCTTTTATACTTGATCTTGAGATTCCATCTTCAATTGCTTTCTAACGGCTATAACAGTCGTGCCTTGATGATTAGTCTTCATGACTACCATAACGTCGTTGACCTGTAACTGAAAATAACATAAATGTATACATAACGGACATAACGGTCGTCTACGTCGCCGTTAGGAGAGTTTTTACTAATGTTCCTAGTTAAGCTATGTTAACTTCTGACGAGACTAACGATAGTAACGAAAGAATCCTTAACAGAGTTAACGAAGTTAACGGTATAAATTTTTGGGTATAGCAATGCTCACATGTGATTAGCTCCTGTAAATCACATGAGAATCTTAGGTTTGTTAGTGGGAATTAATTATGGAAGGATTTTATGGTGACAACATGATAAGAACCATTAGGATCCATAGTGGCTTTGGGTTAAAGGACATGTGCAACAACCATTTTGATATTGTTTTATTGAGTGGGGATGTATGTCCGGCCTTTGAACCATAGCAACCGCATGGTGCACGTCCAAGATCAGCGGCGGTACAAGTTCAGATCAACAACCATATTGTGTTTTTTATACAGTGGAGATCCAAAACAACAACCATATTGTGTTTTTTATAGAGTAGATCCAAAACAACAACCACGTTGGTGTTGTTCTATCAAAGGAGTTGTTTCGTGGGTGAAATAGATGGGAACGGACCGACAGTTGACCCTAAGGTGTGCCAACTGTTGTTTTCAGAGCCGACTTTCTTTCGGTTCCCACCCATTTTGTGAACATTTTTATTCATGAAATAATGATTATTTGTAAACATATTTAATTTTTGAAATTATATTTTTATGTAAACACATTTGATTAAATGTATAATGTCTAAATAATCAAAATACTAAAACTAAAAAAGTACATGTTAGTGATATGAAATAATAGGAACTGATGATCGTAAGAAATGACACGTCAACAATATGACACATGTGAACAACCTATAATAACAATGAGGTGACATGAAAATTTGGTGTAACGAATAAATTTATATCAAAAAATTACCCAATACTATAATAGATAAAATTTTCAAAATATGATACTCTAATAAAAACTAAAAATACAATATTATAAAAAAAATATAAAAATAGATTTGTTATTTTGCGCTATACACGATGGCCAACTAGAGATAAACAAATGTTACTAGTCCTTGGGACCGGTCAACAGCATCCAAAATCGCGTCCATTCCTAAACTTGTTAAGGAAGTAGTTGGGGCAGATACCACGTAACCAACTAGATCCAACAATTACCTATGCGACGGCCGATGTCAAAAAGATTATTTATATTTATATTTATATCTACTAGAAGGGTACTCGCGCAATGCAGCGAGATATATTTTTATTTTTGGTTTTATTTTAGTTTTTGTCTCTATCGATATTCTAATGATTTTATGTGGTTTTGTGAAAATGATTTTAATGTTCATTTTAAAGTTCTATTTTTTTTTATGTAATTTCTTTAATTCAATTTTTTTTATCATAATTTAATTATGTTTATTAATAAAATAATTTATTTTTTGTTTAATAATATAAATTTTTATAATGATAATAATTAAGTTTTCTGTTAGAATTCAATGGTTATCTTAATTATACTTTATATTTTTTAATATTTAAAATTAAATTTTTATCATGTATTTTGGATGATGCTTATCTTCAGTTAGTTATATTCAGAAATAAAGCTTTAATAAGTTGTACTTACGCATAATTTACTTGTAATTTTGAAAATTAAGTAATTAGAATTAGATAGGAGTACTAAGGCTTAAAAGGTTGGTGTTAAGAGTTTTTGATCAAATGTTTTATAATATAGTATAGATATCTATAATCGAATAAATAAAATCTTAAAAATCTTATTTGACTGGAGTATATACCACTTGTTTAATTTAAGTTGCATGTAATTTATGTTTTAACACATTTATAATTTTATATATAATTTTAAAAAATTAACAGGTCGAGTTATAACCGATCAGCCCAACCACTATCATTTATAGAACTTTCACCTAGCAATTTGTTATAACCGGAACCATGATCAGCTTAGCCGGTTACTTTTTTGTGCGACTAGGATTGGGACCAGTAGTGATGGTTAACCGCCTGCTCATCTCTAGAGCCAACAATTGATATGTCTAGTCCTCTTGAGCAGGAAAGACACTATTTCGAATACATTTCCGTCAAATAGAATATGATGAAGAAATCTACATCCCAAATAATCTTTAACAACCATCCACAGGATTCAAATGGCTTGATATCCCAAATTGTGTAAAAGTGATTTTTGTACAGGAAATACATATACCAAATTGATGGATTCCTACTTATCCATGATCAAACTACTACAATTTACCCACAAAGAGTCTTGCTGCTATTATGTATCAGTGAGGATAAGCATATGGTCTTTCTACATCTCCGCAGCAAATGACTTACCACAGCCACATGTTTGTGTAGCATTCGGGTTTTTGAATGAAAAACCTCCTCCGATGAGTGCATCACTGAAGTCAAGTTGCATCCCAAAGATGAAAAGAAGGCTCTTTGGATCACACACTGCACATCAGCATTAAGAACCCACAATCCAGATCAGAAAGTAGACAAAAAAAAAATTCATATACTTCCTTGGCTTCTTCACCCTGGAAAAAGTCCACTTGCAAAATTTGAAAATTTCATACCAAGGGTTCGTTTGCTGAAGGATTTGGATTTCATAGAAGAATTTGGATTTGAAATTTGGTTTGTAAAATTTGGAACGGAATTGGATTCCATTACTATAAAAAATTAAATTGCAATTTTATTAATCGATTGTTAGAAAACAAATATTTTTAACATTTTTTAAAACCTTTTCATACAATCTTACGAAATCCCATAAAGGATTTCAAATACGAACAATCCAACAAACCAAACATGGGATCGGAATGGATTTTAAATCCAAATTCCCCAAAATACATTCCATTCCAGCAAAACAAACGAGACCAGGTGGAGACAAGGGGGGACTGAATGGTGCTAAGCCCCCCCCCCCTAACTACTCTATCATATATAATATATATATAGGAAATAAAACATATAAGCTTAATTCTAGTTCGAGCTTGATTTCGAGCTTGAAAAATGATTATCGAGTTCACGTCGAGTTTGGATTTTCAGTACTCGCGAGTTTTCGAGTCAAGTTCGAGCTTGAGAATTGGGTTTCGAGTTCAAGTATAGTGATATTCGAGCTCGACTCGCATCATTTACACCCCTATAAAACGCCATGGCCTCGCCGTAACTCGTAAGGCTTGAGGTTTGACCACGCCTCACGCCATTTAGAACATTGATAAAATATCAATGGTTCGGAGGATAAGTTTACAAGTCATATTGATCCAAAAGAACACACTTGGTCCAGGTATTATTCATACTTGATAGGTTGATGATTAAGATGGTATATTATGTAAAATTTCATTCATCAAAGCATAGTTGAAGCTACATTGGAAGAGGATAAGAATAAGCTATAACTAATAATTTATGGGTTTCAGTTTCCTACACTTCTTTTCTATATCCCCCTCTTTGTTCACCTACACTTGTTTTCTATGTCCCCCTCTTCTTTTCGGTTTCCTCCCCAAAAGATTAAGAAAGTTCACTTGTCTTTTGTGTGTCCAATTGGTAACTTTCTAAACTAAAATTAACGAGAACTCATTCGGTCTTGGGGGGAAAACAATAACTACATTAAATTAGGAAAAAGTATATTACAGGAGAAGAGTTTTAGAGTGTATAAACTAAAAACATTTTATGTCAAGGTTGAATACAAATGTCAAAAGCAAAAGATGTTTCTAACACACTTGGTCCATCACATGAAACTTGCAAGATTTGACTTGTTACTAATTTAAAATCATTACAATCAATTTGTTTGTAACGATGAAAATGGGTAAATAGGTAATTCTTATATGAAACTTCCCTAAAAAAGAAATGGTGCATTGTTAAAGTCAGCGGAACCTAAAAAAGGATGAAAATGGGTAAATAGGTAATTCTTATATGAAAATGGATCCTCGGTTTGAGACTCCTCAGGGACACCGGCCACTGGGAATATTCCTGACTGTTAGCTTCAGGGACCCATGAGATTTATAATAGATTGTTTCGAGATGGAAGCATACCAATGACAAAAAAAAACAATAAATAAAAACTAAGATGGAAGCATACCAATGACAAAAAAAACAATAAATAAAAACTAAGATGGAAGCATACCAATGACAAAAAAAACAATAAATAAAAACTAAGATGGAAGCATACCAATGACAAAAAAAAACAATAAATAAAAACTAAGATGGAAGCATACCAATGACAAAACCATTATATTCCATAACTGTGTCATCTGGTCTAGCATTTTCCTTGCTCTCGAACTCCATGGTGTAGGACATGCCCGAGCATCCACCCTGTTTAACGCCAATTCTCAAGCATAAATCTTCCCTCCGCTCCGACCTCATCTTATTTAAATGCTCCAATGCATTATCTGTCAATGCAATGGCAGGTGCAACTCCTCCAGATGCAGGTGCAGCTACAGGATGCAAGTCAGATTAATTGGAAAAAAAGCATTAAAATTGTCATCCATGTGGATTATAAAGTATGCCATTAATCCACATTAATGCTAAAAGCTTATTTATTAATTAAAGAAGAAATTAATGAACTAAGATATGGAAATGTAGATTGAAAGACGAGAATGTGCTTATATGTAATGGTATATAAAGTTTTAAAGCCTTTATTTATAAAAGATTCTTTGAAAGAATAATGTCGTGTTCTCGAATTTAGGGAGAGAAGAAAAGAAAACAAAAGAAATGGACGGAAAAGGAAACAAAAAGGAAAAGAAAGGAAAATAATTTTTTTTATTTGTGTTCTCGAAAGGGAAGGAAAGAAAAAGAAAGAAAATAGTTTTTCATGTTCTTGAACAGAAGAGAAAGAGAAAGGTAAGGAAAGATGTCATTTTTGCAAATATACCTTTTAAAAATATATCCTTTATAATGAAAGGACCGGTAGTTTTGTAATAATCATAATCTTTTTAAAGTGTTTTAAATTTTTTTCCTTTCCTTCCCTTTCCTCCCACAATTGGAAGGAAAGTTTTAGAAGGAAGCTTATCATTATTTTCCTTTCCTTTCTCTCCTAAATAGTTTCCAGAACACGAGTTTTCTTACTTTCCTCCCTTTTCCATCCCTTGCCTTTTCTTTTCCTTTCCTTTCCTTTCCTTGGTAAAAATTGTTTCGAGAACACAGCGTAAGAGAAGACATATTTTTTATGTTATTCATTTGTACCAAATGTTTTAGAGATCTCATGGCAATTTAATATTTTCAATTTCAACTATAAAGTGTCATGCATTCAACCCTAAACATGAAATATCTGCATCAATAAGTGGGAAGTCATTCCAATATATTGTACATATGTCTCCTCTCGTCTTTGTTTACTCTTAGGATTACTCATTCGCCTTTTTTCCAGTTTACTTAAATTGGCTTTTGCTTGCACCTTCTCCAATGAAGTCTTTCAAAAAAGAAAAATTATGAGAGAGTTAAGGGACATATTTAGGATTATGAAAGAGCTGACAAGAGCTTGAATATTCTACTCCGCGTTAAGCATCTACAGTTTCAAAAGTAGACTAGCAACTAAAGAAGAATCATCTTCGGTAGGTGATTCCTTGATGACTGAAGTTTCCCTTTGTTCATACCATTTTCCATGTCTCCTCATATCATGTAAATGAGACCCATAATCATATCTTGATTTCTTTTCTCAACATATAAATTGGACACACAATCGTGTCTTCATATCCTCAAGTATATATACTTGTGGTTACATCATCAGAACATTTATGATGAATAAAGAGAGAAGGGTGATTCGAAATGAATCCCCTCTACTTGCTAAATAAACCCCCTACACGTCGTCTCTCTTTTTACATTTACAACACTGGTGTGACCCAAAAATGAGTTTATTTAGCAACACCCCTATCCCTGGCATATGATATGGCGTCTAATCCTTATGGGCTAACAGGAAATTATAATCTCCAAATTAAAATAGCAAAGATTCTAAAGGGCTGTTTACCAAACGCTTACCCACTTACCAAGTCACATCTCTGTGATCGGAGAAAAGAAAACTATACCTGAAGAATGGGATACAGATTGACAGAGCAGAATCACGTGTGTACTTGGTGTATAACCTCAGCAGTATCTTCCATCAGAACCCCAAATCGGCAACGAATATGTCCTTTATAGCCATACGAGTGGGTTGAGAAGGCAGTTGTCTTTAGGCCGGAGCTTAGGAACCTCCTTTTCTGATAGAGGGGAGTGAGAAAGAAATTGCTGGGTGAATAGGTTAGGGACCAAGAGTCTTCTTATCAGTTACAGGTAAGTGAGGGCGATGACTCTTACCATGGTAAGTGCTTATCAAGTAAATTGATGCCGTTTTGGTGGATTAAAATCTTACCCGGTAAGTAATTGATGGTGTTGAATTTTACGGTAATCACTTACCCGGTAATTGTTTGGTAAAAGTCCCCTAAGAGTTCATTGAATTACTAATTTACTATACATGTTGAATTTATGTTATGTGAGCATGCTTAGCTCAAAGATTAGAGCATTGCATTTATCAAGGGGTTGTGGAAGGTTTTCAATTCATCCTATTGTTCTGAAAGGAGTGGCTTGGAAAATGAATCTTTCTTAAATGGAGGAGAACCAAGAAATATTTTCAAGATTGGTAAAAATCGTACTCCTCCCTCAATTACAAACCCTAAACCCCAAAAGAAAGATAAAAAACAGAACTCCAATAATTTGAAATTTGTACAAATATAACCTAACAAAATACTTTCACACCCTTGTTACTACTTTAAGCAACATGATCACAATCAAGGCAATACAACGATCTATACATGATGTGAACATACCCAATCTTTATAAGAAAACATGTAACGAAATATCAGAAAAGAAAAATCAATACCTTGTGGTGAAATCGAGCGAATGAAGAAATTCTTTCTGCGAAGATTTAGATTAAGACGAGAAGGCAAAGATCGAGTGGAAAGCGAAGCGGGTGGAATAAATAGTGAAGACGAGCTCGACGTAATAGGCAGACGGCAAAGAGCGAGGGAACGTACCGCCGAAGAAAACTCCATTGAAGCCATGAAAGTGGTTCAAAGAGAGGGGACTCTTGGATGTGAATTTAACATGTACGACTTCTACATGAACCACAATTAACATTTTCTTTTTGGACAAAAAAATATAGTATAAACTGCAAATTTGGTCCCTGTGGTTTGTTTTTTTGGGTTTTGGTGCCTACAAAATTTTGATCGCATGAAAACCTATGTGGCATGCAAAACTTTGTGGTTTGGGTCCCTCAAAGTAACGTCTGTTAAACTCCATCCGTTAAACGTTTTTGTTCTTTTACTGAAACAACAAAGCACAGGGACCAAAATTTAAATTTACTTTTCTAATTTCAAAAAAACATATTATATATCTATTTAATATGCATTTGAGTAAAAAGTATTAAAGACAACTTTTCATGCATGATTTACAACCAATTTATGCATCCAATATGAAAATCTCTTAATTACATGTTTTAAAGCATATTGTACAAATTGTTCATGCATACCTTTTGTATCTTTCAAAGCTACAGGTTTGTGAGTTCCCACTGTTCATCCAAAAGAGATAAAAGGGCTTTTATATGTATCCCTAAGGCAGCTTTAGGATCTAAGAGTTTCCTAAAGTGTATCCAACTTCAAATTCACAAAATCTGTTATGCAATCTTTGACCCCTGAACCAAATTTCCATTATCCAATAAGACAAATTCAAATCTTCTCTATGCTTCTACATTTCAAATCGTCTCTCTGATTTCTTCTCTCTCCTTCTATATTTCAGGTTTAGCTCTCTCGTCTCTCAGAATCAAGGCAGCAGCCATGGAAAAACTTCAAAGTATCAACGGGAAAATTTCAATTTCAAATATAGATTCCAGGTGTTATTTTCCTCTCTTACTTTTATCAAGATTTTGACTCTGCTTGCCTGACTCATTCAGTTTTTTAAAGTAGACTTTTGCTTACCTGAGTCGCCTTTTGCTTTCAATTTTATTTATTACCCGCGTCATTATCCATCACCGTATGTGTATCTCCATAAAACACCTATTCAATGGCGTCACTACCTTCTCTACCCTACCTGACTCATTTTTCATCGCTTTCATTACTCTCTCTCTCTCTCTCTCTATTTGTATTCAATTTGAAGCTCACAATGACGTGATTTATGTTGAAACTGATTACGTTTAGGGTTTCAATTTTTTGTTAGTAGTTTTCGGTTCTGACTTACAAACAGAATATTTGGTTGGATTAGTCAAATTTGAATAGTGTAGAATGAGATTTCGTGTTGTATGATTCCCAATTTCGTTGCTGATTAGGGCTTTTTTTAGAGTTTATGGGTGTGGATTGTAGCTTATACTGAGTTTTTGTTTATACCTTGTTGTTTAAATTTAGGCCATTAACCAAGAAAGAACGTGGCCATGAACTTAGGAGTTGTATATGCCACTTTTGGTCCACCTGGGTTGGTGGAATGTATGTGTGAAAAAGAACTAACTCGTTGTGTTAGTCCCGTTTAGGGTAATTGTAAGCAGATAAGAAGTTGTAGAAGGGGGTTGAATACAATTACACAATATTTTTCAACTTTTTTTAAATTCTTATTGATATGAATATCAAGAATTACACTTAGAAAGCAGATTGTTGTAGAAAAGAACAGATAAAATCTATTCTAACAAGCTAACACTTAGTAAACAAGAGTACAACTTAAATCACAAAGAAAGTTATAATGTTGTTTCTGAAAATGCTGAATCAAGCTGACCACTTAGAAGAAATCTTGTTGAAACCGTAGTTTGCATGAGAGCTCTTCTTCTCCTTTTATAGTGCCTCATGCATTAAATGTATGGGGACACTTGTCACAGTACATTTGATAGCTGAGTTTCCTTTGGACAAAAGATGGGGTGTCATTCTTTATCGTACAAATGAAAGGACAGGGCACTATTCACCTTTTCTTCAAGTCCTTTGTTGTCACATCAAGTTTTAGATAAGGACAAACAAACCTTTCTGATATTTTAAGGAGAATGTTTGTATTTAAACTTGGGTGACACGTTCTTGCAGATATTGATGACAAGGAATATCTTCATAAATATCCATCGATGGACTTGAGAATTTCATCGGCGGATATATCAGCTATAGAGATTGGCACCTTAAAAGTCTAGTAGATGATCGGAGGTCATATCTTCATTTCCACAAATGTTGACGTGCTCCTTTGGTATTAGCTAGTCTTCGATCTGAACTTGTTGAGTCTGACCAGACTTTTACAAAGAACCTAAAATACAAAATATTTTGACTAATGAAAAATTGAGGAGTCATCAAATAATCATCAGTGACCCAACACATTATACCTATGCTTTAGCTAAATTAGATATTGTATAGAGGTTGTGGGGTTAAGAAAATAAATAATTGGATTTTCATCAAAGAGGTATAACAGATGTGGTAGATATCAACCATTTTAGAGCATATTTGATTTGAAATATATCTTTATTTGGATCCGATTATTGGTACTATTTTCAACTTTATCTCCTTGTTGATCTATACTAAGTCTTAATTTTTGACATGTCTATCACCCATGATATCTTCTAGCGCGTTATAGACTCGGTTTGAGCATTCAAATATATCACACATGGCTTGTTGGTATTTCAATTAAGAACTCAACGCACTCCAAGACTGGTTAAGTGGTTCTTTTCGCTGATATTAAAATTTCACACAACCATCAAATTTATTGCAGTATAATGATCATTTCGTTCTGGGTGTGTGTAAATGTATAGAGCACGCACTACAAAGGATTTAGGTAATGTACTGAATATTTATTTAATTTCATGGGAGAAGAGCTTTTAAGGGTTCTGATATTAATATGGTTCTAGGTTCATTCTCACTACTAAATTGGAAGACTTTCACCTACGACCATTTTTCTGGGAAATCTGTCGCTAAAGGGTGATTCGTCACAAAACCGTCACAAAAGTTGGTGGCTAATTTGTTGGTGGGTAAATCAAATCAGTGACAGATTACCCAGGAAATTCCTGGGTAATCCGTTGGTATTTTCTTGAAAACATCGGATTTTACCAGAACCATTAGTATTTCCTGGGTGATCCGTGGTAATTACCCAAAGAAATTTTTATAGGTAAATTTTTGTGGGTGAAAGTCATTTGTTTTGTAGTGTCTTCTTGGGACATAATGTGCTTATTGTATTAAAATGACTTTGCTTTTGGATTTTCATACGAAAATATGGCCAAGTGTTGGTTTGTTGATTTTGATGAGTGAGATACGATCATGTAACTCAAACCATTAATAATATTGATTACACATTTGTTTGTATTTTGTTTCTTAGGTGGAACATAGAAGCAAAGGTATTTTCTGACAGATTATAATAAATCCATGCACTGATTCTTGGAGTCTTTGGCTAGGCTACATGGGGGTCATTGCAATTAATACCGTTATGGATTGAAGTTTTTTTGTTGTTGCAAACCTTGGTATATTTTATAGCTGAAATTCCTCTTCATAAGCCTTTTTACCGCGTTTATTGGGGGATTTGAATTCCATTCGGTGTAGTAACTCTTGAATTTACAACATTTCAAAATCGAAGCTTCATTCTACATTCTATATAACTAGATGGTTTGTACAAATACCTTTGACAATGCCAAAAGCTATAGAAGTTCCAGCCTAGGGATGAAAGTGGTCGTTTACCAAATGCTTATTAGGTAAGTGCTTACCGGCAAAAGTTTACCACCCCCACTTACATTATCATATAAGATTCTCTACATCAAAATGGATTGATGGTAAACGTCTATCACCAGGTATGTCGGTATGTACTTACCGGGTAAAAGTTATCGTTCTCACTTACCAGGTAAGACTCTTAGGGGCCGTTTACCAAATCTTACCCAGGTAAGTGCTTATCGGCAAAATTCAACACTATCACTTACTTATCGGGTAAGATTTTAGTCTACGAAAACGGCATCGTATGCAACAACTTACCCGCTAAGCATTTACCGTGGTAAGAGTCGTTTCCATCACTTACCGGGTAAGACTCTTGGTCATTGTTTTCCTTGTCTTCGCTCTTACTGTGTAAGATTTTTGGTACTTGTTATAGTCCTTCGGTAAGGCAATACGACTTGGTAAGCACTTACCCTGGTAAGCATTTGGTAAACGGCCCCTTAATCATTGCCTTCCGTCTTACCGGGTAAGATTCTCAGTTCTTGCTATACTTATCTATTTTTCATTTTGTTTTTCTGCATTGTCCTTTATCAATTAATTTTTCTCTGAAAATAATGTTTTGTATTCCTTTATAGTTAAGTTTGATATTAAACATATTTAAAAGCAATCAGTTTGATATTAAACATATTTGAAAAGCAATCAGCTTAAAAATGGCAAGCATCTTTTACAATTTTAAGCTCGAAAAATCACAAGTATTTAAAAGAATGGATATTTAAGAAATAGTATTCGAGAAAATGTTTAAAAACACTTATTCCAAACATAAGGGTATAAGGGTATAATGGTCTTTTCACTCAATCAATACTTAATACAATTTATTTGGTAAACAATAATTCTTAGTCAGCAATACGATAGACATATATCTTATCCCAGTCAGATATCTTACCATAATGAGCACTTACCCATAAATTTTGGTAAACATCCCTTACTAATTCGGACTTCAACACCACATCTTATAAATCAGAAGTGAAATTAGACTTCAATCTTCAGCACCTCTTAAAAGACAAACGTCACCTTACCCTGTATTTAATGGAGTGCTCATCAAAAGAATTAAAACAAATGATCGGTTTTATTATCAAATGTAAACAATAGATAATTTTTTTGAGTTGTTGAAACAAATAGACTATTTTTCGTTTTATTATCAAATGTAAAAAAATATCTTTTCAGTCTCTTATGTCTGATTCGATACGAGGTATAGTCATTCAATTTGTTTTTTTTTTCTAATTTTTCAAAGCCTGTTATATCGTACCATGTTATAAAAAAATCACATATAAACCTAACCCCTTATTCACCCCTTATCTCTTCAATCAAAAGTGAAATATTAGTTCATATTTCAATAATTTTTAGAAAACAAATAATACCCCATAATAGAATTTACTCTTTTTTTAAACAAAAGAATTACTATTAATTATCTAATGTTGTGTCACGGCTTTAGTTGAAAGGAAAGAGGATTGTTATTTGCGTCCTTAATAGGTAGGGGTGTAAATAAAAAGTCAAAAAGTACTGAAAAGTAACATAATTTTAGAAAAATCATCATATCATTCTCTCTCCCCCTCTCTCTCTCTCTCCCCCCCCCCTCTCTCTCTCTCTCTCTCTCTCTCTTCTTTTTCACTTTTAATTATTAAAAAATAATAGCAATTAGTCTATACTAATTATTATTTTATTTAAATTATATATAAAACTATTTTAAATAAACAAACCAAAAATATAATATTTCTTTTTATTCACTAAAAATAATTTAACATTTATTTTGCAACTTTATAAATTTTAATCATATGTATTTAATCGTATAGTTTGACATAAATAAATCAAATAAAAACTTTAAATTTTCAAAATGTAACCAATATTTTTTTCATTTTTTCTATATTTGTCATAGAATATAACATCGATCCTTCTGTAAATTTAAAAATTTATAAAATAACACATCATTTTTTCCAACTTCAGAAATTGAAAAATAATAAATTAATTCTTATTTAAGTTAATTGCCTGAGTGCTTATGATTATGTATGTGCACATTATTGGGCAATTATGGTATTGTAAACGATAATTTCCACATTATTAGAAAATTATGGTTTTGCAAATAAGAAACGATGTTGTTGAAATACAAAGGATTGATGGGTTTATATTTCTCATTCACCCATTGAATACGATACATAAGTTGGAATCATTCAACCTATGTTCTAATGTTCATTGTAACACCTCCGTATATATGAATATTATGGCTCTATGCTATGGCCTAGGTCTAGATGTATATATTTTTAGGAAATGCACCAATTAGATTTGCAGCCTGCTCAATAGTTTTTACCATCTACTTTCAGATGGTGTGTTGCAGTTGAGAAAATATTTGAACATGTATAGTGTTTTCTCATTTTCTCTTGTATTTTCTTATATACAACATCTAAAGGAGCTGTTACCATCTACTTTCAGATTGTGTGTAGGTGTAGTGTTGGTGTTCTGCTAGGCTGCTAGATGTTGATCACATACATTAAGGAGTTGTTGGACGGCAGGTTCCAGTTGCTAAAATCTCAAAAAATGGCTGTTGGATTAGATCACTTCTTGATTCACATGTCATTTTGCCAAAGATCGTCATCAAATAAATTCGAGCATGGCTCGGACTCGTCACTGCTCTACTATGTTGCTCGTCGAAATCAGGTATCCCTTTTCAATTATTGGTTGTCACTTGTCTTCACCATTGTGATTTGGGTGCAATTGGCACCATTTTCATGAGCATAAATTGACTGATAGTAACATTTAAACATGATCCAGATGTGATACTTTCAGCAAGAAAGTATGCACTTTTAACCAGGCTTTTTTTTCATTTTCACCCTAAAAAAATGTTGTGAGTTGTTTTCTATTGATGATTACCTTGATATACTCCTCTTGTTAGTCACCATTAACTCTCATTAAGCATGTAGCCGGTCATTACACAAAGACTTATAATTCCCATGTGCTAGGATTAGGGTATTATTAAAGTGGGGAAAATGACATCAATTCAGATTTTTTTGCTCTCTGATTTTTTGCACATTATAATAATAGTTAAAATACAATGATCTAAGTGACAAGACAACATTATAACATGACTAAATAGCTTAGGGAGAGCATGTTCTAACTAAATAATTTTATATGCTTGTTTGTATATCATCATCTTGTACATAGAAGGTTGGCTATTCCTTTTTTTTAGAGTAAACTCTAATTTTTGTCCTCAATGTAACACCCTGAATTTCGTCCTAGTTGAAGAAAGTGTTAATCCGAGCGATTCAATAACCGAACGTTAATTTCAGAGTTTGAGCAGTAGTGCCTTATGAGGGTGACATCTGTCACAATAGCAACGATGGTACTTAGAGGATGGTCGTCTCGACTATTGTGCCATGCGGTTATGACATCCGTCACAATAGCACCGATGGTACCAAGTAGTTGGTGGTCCCAACAATTGTGCCATACTATAGTGACAATGACACAATGCATCAACCGGGTCCTCTTTGTATTTCACTCTTAGGATCAACGAGTTAAGTATTTTTGAAGTTAATTATATTGAGTATCATTCACAAGACGAGTAGCGGGATCAAAACGGGTGAAAACTGGGAAAAACACCTCAAAATGGCCCCTGGCTATAGTGCCAGGCGATACTGACAGGGCACCATCGCATGGCAGCATCGCCCCAAATGTACCGAGACTTAGGAGATGAATCAGATTGGTTTTTGGGCATGGGCTAGTGTGCCGGCGAGTGTGACAGGGCACACTCGCATGTCACACTCGCATGCGGCCTCCAGTGGTTAAAAATCGGGATTTCTTCATTTGGCCATAACTTCTTCATCACAGCTCCGATTTAGGCGATTCAAAGTGCTGTGGTTTTGTATTTGAAGCTCTTCAACATGGAAACAATGATATCTAGAGGTTACTTGATGATTTGGGAGCTCATAGGGTGGAAGGTAAGATCACCTCTCCGAAATCTTGAATCTAGGGTTTGGGTTTTGCACCAACAACTCTCATTCTCTCTTGGGTTTGTTTTGTGTATGTTTTGGAAGTCATGTAGGTGTTCTTAGAAGAATTGCACCATGGATCTAGAGTTGTAGCTCAAGGATCTAAAGTCTTCACCGAATGGAACTCGGTATTGGGGTAAAACCTAGATTTATCCTAAATATAGCAAGGTAAGTTCAAGATACTTTGTGAAAACTTTGTACATGCCAAAAACGTCCATTTTAAAGTATTAACGTGTTTTACTTGGTATTTATCAAATGTGTGAGTATTTGGGTAAGGTTGCATATTTGGTATAAAAGGATTTATAAATAATGAAAGGGGCTTATACTTGGGTTTTAGACATTTTGGAAAATAAAGTATAAGTGTGGGTTGTTTGAGTTCAATGTCTTTAAATGAAAACCATTTGGTTGTATTTGCATCTGTAAAGTATTGGAAATTATAAATCGTTGAAAAATACAGATTATTGCATTATGGGTCATTTTGTAAATGCATGAGTATGAGTTCAAATCTAAACTTATAAAATCAAATACTTGTTGTGAATGTAGTATTTTACTAATTCCTAAACTTAATTTCAAATGGTTGTGTATTTGGGTAAGTTTGGAGGTTTTGGGTCAAAACGAGGATTTTGAGTATTTTGTTGTAGATGATGAGTTGAGCATCATTAATGGTTTAAAATACTTGGAAAGGTTATAAAATGAAATAATCTTTGGTTTTGAAACTCAAAATGATTTGACCTAAATTTTGGTAAAACTTGGACTTGAAAGGAGATGGTTTGTTGAAAATAGTTTTCAAGGTTGGAAAACTAGTAATACGTCTCGTTGATGTATTCGGTAGTAGGACTATTATGTAATTGATCCATAGGCATATAGTCGGTTTAAAGGCGGGATTGTTGTCCCTTTTTGGTCGCATAGAAGTCATAGGGGGCCTCTTACCGTTGGGTATAATGCCGGATCATTACCGGATGCCATTGACTCTATGCATGCGCAATTTGGGGTCATTAGGGGGCCGTGTACTAAGGTGCATAATCGGTTCTAGACCAGTTGCCAGTGACCATTGCGCGGGCTTTCGTAGGAGCCATCGGGGGCCGTGTACTAAGGTGCATAATCGGTTATTGACCGATTGCCATTGACTCCTATAATTGCTCAACATCGAGTAGTGACCTACTTTTGTATCCGTCACCAAAGATGGTATGATCGGGAATCCCCTGTGAACTTCGGATATTTCTATCCCTTTAAAGGTCCGCGTGAGTTAACGTTTTATAAAACACGGTTAAATGTATGTTTTCTATCTCACGTTTGTAAATTCAATCATGGTCGTGTGAGTATTGGAATTGGTATTACGTTAATAGAATATTTCTATTTAAAGTTTTCTCTTCTAATGTCATTTTGGTCTAAAGCTTTTATTATGGGACTATTGAATTTGGGGAAAGACGTTGCTTTTATAATTAGGTTACTTCCTTTGAGAATTATATTTTATCAAGCAAATCTTTGGGTTTTCAAATCAATCATAAATATGTTAAAAACTCTTGAGCTCACTAGGCGTTAAGCCTAACCCTTTTTCTTTGTCGGCATGTGCATCAGGTTATCGTTGGGGGTTGGTACTAGCGACACGTGTGGACTTGAGTGCTAGGAAGTGGCACGATAAAGACTCTTGGTGACGTTTTCCGCATTCGGAGATAGCGACTCTTATTGGTTTAGTAACACCCAACCGTAAGTGGGTCTTGTATAGGACTTGATTTGTTTGTTGTAGAGGTTTATTACTAATTGTGGTTTGAGGAAAGTTATTTACTGATGTAATATTAGAAATTTTAAATTAGTCGCTCTTTTCCAGATTTGAGGGTGTTACACTCAAGGTTTGGTGAAATTTGTGAAAGTGGGACCTAAACTTTGATAACTCTAAAAATCGCCCTTGTGGTTTTCATTTTGTTTTGAAAGTGGTCCCTTGTTACTAACTACGTTAAAAAATCTATTAAAAGAAAGGGTATTTATGTCTTTATATTGGTTTTTTGTCTTTTTTGTATTTTATATTTTACATTATGTAGTACAACGTATTGGAACCTACCCTAACCTTTCCCATTTCCCCATCCCCTTATATTTCCTTTACCTATCTCTAATCAGTAAACCCACCCACCCCTTCTCCGGTGAATCCCCCAACTCCCCTTCCATTTTCTTTATCCCTCTCTAATCAGTAAACCCTACCATTTTCCAAAAATTGCCCCTCCTCCTCTCTCTAATCGGTAAGCTCACCCCCTCTCCCCGCTTTGAAGAAAATTCGACTCAAAGGCTTGGTATGGTTCTGGTTCTGGCCTAGGGCGAACATTAGAGCTTGAAGATGAAGTCGAAGGTTCAAGATTAGAACTCGAAGCAGATGAGGTAATTCTTTCTTTGGAAACCTCGAACCAGATGAAAAAGATTGGAACTCGAAGTAGAAGAGGAATTTCTTCTTTGGAAACCTTTCAAATCAGATGAAATTTATATGGCAGATCGAACAAGATGAGGTTGTTATTCTTTATATTTAGGGGGTTTTCTTCTTTGTATTTAGATTCAAATTTGTAAACAGCTTTTTATTTCTTGATATTAAAGATTTGAGTTAGATTTTTTTTGTTCCTGAATGGAGTTAGATAAACATCTAATTCACTGCTGGTTTTGGGTTTTATTTGAATTTGGATTCCGATTTATAGAGAGAAAGCTACAACCATTTCTGTTATTTTATGATTCTGATTTTTATGAATCTAAATTGCAGAAAGAAATATGAGTTGTGTTATTATGTTTGTTCATCTATGAATATTGACTGTTCATATTCATTTACATTTATTCTGTTCCGTCTGTTCCTGGTTGTCGCGGGAGGGGGGGGGGGTTGGCCGGTGACGGTCGATGCTTCATCGGTGAGATTTTATACGTATATATAAATACGATATATAATTATATAAATTGTTTTAAAAGGGAATTAAGGAAGTAAATGAAAGGACAAAAATGCCCCTTTCTTAACAGATGATATTTAACAGGGTTAGTGATCAAAGACCATTTTCAAAAAAAAGAAAAACATGAGGACCATTTTCAGAACAAAATAAAAGCCATGAGGACGATTTATAGAGTTATCAAAGTTTAGGTCCCATTTTCAAAGATTTCACTAAACCTTAGGGACCAAAATTAGAGTTTACTCTTTTTTATCAATAATCTTTATTGTTGTAGCTCATATACGGAAGGTTGACTATTCCTCCATCATTGTATCTCTTACCTAGGGTTCATATTTGGGGTTCTATAGTCAAATATTTGATTTTATTAAGATCTATTGGCTATAATATTGGATGTATTTCGTATTATGGATTTGAAATTGTTTTGATTTTCATTGTTGTTTTCAACTTTGAAAAGTGATTAAACAAGGATTATATTCAAGATTGGAAATTGGTTTTAAGGAAAGGAGATTCACCCCAGGCAATATTATAAAAGACAGAAAAAGAGAGCAAACTTTAAGATTGAGTTTGAAACCAAACTTTAAGTTATAAACACTATACCTAGTGAAATTCTTGCAAGATATTCTTTTTATGAGGGTTTTAGTAAACCACTTGAGAAGATTTTAACCCATGAAAAGTGTTTAAGCAAAAATTGAAGTTGAAAACTTACAACATTTGATTATCTTTATTAAAGTTAAACTATGGTGATTGAGTTTAATGTATTAAAATTGATATGAAACGGTGAAAATACTTGATGCAGATTGTTCCATAACAATCTTAAGATGATATTAGATAGATTCAAGAAGAAAAATTCCACCCAAACACGTTTACGATAGGAGATTCAAGACTAGATACAAAACTATTTGACTTTTTCAAATATGTCAAATTGTTATGTTTAGTGCTCAAAAATTGAATGGTTTTATACAAAATTAAAGGTTGAAATTCAATATATCTAGCATGAATGTAACATCCTAAAATTTAGAGTAAATTTAAACCGAAATTTAAATGTGGCACCCAAGTATATTATAAAAGGATCGCCCATAAGATGGGGAAAGTAACGGAGTTTACAACGAATACGAATACTAAATGACAACCGATTAATCTATACAAAGTTCGGATTATAGATTATAATCGAGTGCCACTAATATCCTCAAAACAAACGTTACTGCTATCTTCAATATTTACACTCGTAAGTGTAATCCCAAAAGGGTGCCTCTACCGGCACAACGCTCCCCTCCGCACTAAGGATCCACATGAACGCGATCACCTGCTAAACATGACATTTAAGAACAAGTGTTAGGCTTACGCCTAGTGAGAACAAACAGGTAACAATTAACGCGTATGAATTTCATGAATGATGGTGTAGTTTTAATGCAGGCCTATATAAATAGTATCAACCCTAACCGAGTACTTAGCCACACTTTACTTTATAGCATCAACCCTATCCGGGTATTTAGCCAAGCAACATCATATAACATCAACCATATCCGGGTATTTAGCCAAGCATCACCATGTAACGTTATCATATAGCATCAACCCTATCCGGGTATTTAGCCAAGCATTATCATATAGCATCAACCCTATCCGAGTATTTAGCCAAGCATTATCATATAGCATCAACCCTATCCGAGTATTTAGCCAACCATTATCATATAGCATCAACCTTATCTGAGTATTTAGCCAAAACATTATCATATAATTCAAATACACGGATTAAGACATTTTTAAGGTTTCCCAAGTATCATAAACTCTTACATGAAAGTTTCCCTAGAGATAATAATTTGTCCGAAATGTAGGTCAAATACTTGAAGTCTTAAAACCTAGGATTTCTTTATCATAATCCAACATAATACATTTTCGAGCAAGGCAAAATCATAAGAAATGCTTGTTTCACAATCCAAGATCAAAATACCCAAGTTCCTCATTTTGACCTAAAACTTCCCACTTAACCAAATACATAAATACTTGAATTTATAAGTTTTGAGGGAGTAAATTTAACATATTAGAACAAGTATTTAAGTTTATAAAGGTTGGATTTGAATTCACCTAGCTAGATTTAGGCTAAATTTAGGTTTTATCCCAATATCGAGCTTCATTAGGTGAGGACTTCAGATCCACAAGTTTCCATCTATAAAACCTTCATCTAGATCATAAACAAACCCAACATACAGCAAAATCAAACCCAAATCAGAAATCATAGAACCAAACCCTATATATGGTGTAAGAACACTAAAATCTCCCCTTTCGACACAAAGGAACCAAATTTCTTTGAGGAATCACGAATCCTTATTGCTTCCATGTTGAAGATCTCTGAAATACGAAACTGTAGCAACTTGAATCGCTCAAAACGGAGCTATGGTGAAGAAGTTATGGTCAAATGAAGATTTCTCTCGTTTTTCGGTCTTTTTGTGCAGGTCAGGGGGTCACGCGGGTTTCCAAGCGACTAGGTCGCATGAAAGGTCGCCCGGACCCTCTGGAACACCCAAACAGTAGGTGATGCGGCTTGGGAGGCGGCATGGTCGCTTACCAGGTCCCAGGAGGTTGTTTGTTGCTCAATTTACGCCGTTTTTCGCGTTTTTCGACCCCGATTCGAATCCTAGACTTCCCAACATGATTTCTATATCAAACTTCTCATATTTTATCAACTTAATTACCCTTAGATGAAGAACTTACCGAAATAAGAATTCCCAAAATTGCGGGTGTTACAATGAAAGATACATAATAGTGGTTCTTGATCAAAACAACATTTCTTATGCATTTTGATGGATTTTCAAAGTTGAAGTTCATTCTTGTCCGATTTGAGCAAAAGGTGATTTTTTGTGTGTTACTTGAAATTTACGGATTTATTTGACGTATTACTATTTAAACATGTTTATAAATGTTCAATTAACATGTTTTAAGGCCTTGATGTTAATAATAGTTTATATATGAGAAGTTGAGCATTTGATGGTAAGTTGGATTACGAATAAGTTTGATGTTAAAACAAGTTTTTTCGAAACCATGGGTACAGACAATGATATTTTTGACATAAATTTTGGTTAAATTTAACTATGAATGCTTTTGTTGGGAGTTCAATGTTGGAACTACATAAGTTGAAATAGGTAGTATATGTGTGAGGTTGAGTTTTGAAAGTATATATAACTCCAAGATAAAGTGACTTAGTTGAAATTGATGTTTTGATTATTGCTAGAAGCTGTAAATTTTTTAATAAGTCACCTGTGACTAAGATTTAAGCATGTAATATCTATCTGTAAAGGTTAAAATGTCTGCTACAAATCACAAAGAAACGATATGTTGTATTTCTTACTTTAAAACTCTCAAAAATGCATTTGTATAGAACTGGGCAGTTAATTTTTATATGTGAAAAATTATTTAGCTTTCATAAATTTGTGTCAAAATAGTTACACCTCTATTTGGAATTGTTCTTGATAGTTTAAAAAGATAGGAAAGTTATCTTCATGTATACTTGTATGTTGGTAACTTAAAAGTCATTTATGGGGATTTTATATTAGGCCTAGGCATATTGTTAGACCTCATTTTCAGAGAAGTATGAACTAGAATTGTACAAATGCAGGAGATCAGAAGTTCATCTTCTGATCTCACTCATCACAGAGACGCCCAGAGTTTGGAAAAACAGCTGGACTACAACAAAGGTATCACACGCACTCCTGATGACGTGGCCTGCACATGTTCCGTGTTTCTAATCTAATAACTGAATTTGTTACAAGTTTTGCTTACGTGTCAGTTTGTAATAGGCTAGAATGTTGACTTCTATTCATTGTACTAGTATAAATAGATCATTTTATGAATGTAATAGTTGTCGATAAAAGATACTTTTTGGAGAGCAAATAGAGCATTTCATTCATCGTATTGTAATCATCTTTCAGGTTATTAATACGAATTACCATTTGTTCTTCATCATCGTTCTTACTGTTAACTGTTTTAATTCGTAGATCTAATTTGCTTCCGCTCATATTTTCACATTCGATCTATTGATTAATTGTTAGAAAGGGATCTGGGTTCCAACAATTGGTATTAGAGCCATCTAATCAATCTATTGATTATTAGATCTCTTCCATTTGGATAAATCCCTCTTCTATTTGCAATTATTTTTAGTTTTAAACTACTGTTCGTAATTCTACCCCGTTTTACGAGAATTTGTTAATTTCATAACAATTTTCTCCAAATCGGTGGTAATTTGGGTTTAAATCTGAAAATCAGTAAGAATATCGTCCTGTTTCAATTCATTTGAAATTTATTCGTACTAGATTTCAAAAATCCTCCTGTTATTTTCTCAACTCCCTGTTTTCTGAAAAAATGACAAATTCAAATTTGAATGCTGTTTACACCTCCGGATCCCTGACCAAACCTCCTACTCTAATTCGTGATGAATATCCGCAATGGAAGATTCGTATGATCAATTTTTATGAAGGATTGGATGTAGAACTTTACCCTATTGTTCAAAATGGTTCGTTTGTTCCAATGACAATGATTCCAAGGGTTCCTGCTACTGCTGTTACCGATGAAATCCCTGCAAGACATGTTCCAAAGTCGAGGGATAGTTAGTCTGATGAAGAGAAGGCAAAAGTGGAAGTGGCCAAAAAGGCAAAGAGTCTCTTAATCATGGCAATTCCAAATGAGATTTTCCAATCTCTGGATTCCTGTGATACTGCTAAAGAGCTATGGGATCAGCTGGAAAACATTCTAGAAGGCGGCGCTAAAATGAAGAAAAACAGAAGAGCTCAAGCTCTGAATGAATACAATAGCTTCCAGGATATTCCTGAAGAGTCTCTGGAGCAAACTTTTCATAGATTTAATACTCTGTTAAATTTATGCAAAAGGTGTGATATCATCATATCTAAGGAAGACAATAATGTCTTATTTCTCAAACGATTGAATCCAGAGTGGTCAAATCTCTCAATGTCTCTGCAAGCAAATCAGGATCTAGAACAATGGTCTCTACATGATGTATTTGGTACACTTCAAGCTCATGATAAAGAGGTTGTTCAGAAGAAAACGACAATAGGTGGACCTCTGGCTCTAATTTCTGAATCAAGAGGGTCGGTCAGAAGGAGTAAAGAAATCGAGAAAAGAGGAAAGAGTAAAGCTCTCATGAAAGAAGCAATCCCAGAAGATGACTCTGACTCTGATGATGAAATCAAAGCTTTTGCTGAATCCCTAGCACTTATTACCAAACAATTCACAAAAAAGTTTGGTAATAGATCTTTTCAAGGAAGCAAAAGATTTGAACGTTCAACTCCAAATTATACTCCTAGACAAGAGATCCAGAGGGCTGAGAAGACAGAGGCAGAGAAGAAAGAGGATGAACTGAAGAAAAAGAAGGATGTGTGCTATAAATGTGGCAAGCCAGGGCACTATTCAAAGGATTGCAGGGGAGCTCTGGACAAAGACAAAATGTACTACAAGAATAAATACAAGTATAATGTCGATGAAAGAGCTCACTTTGCAGAAAAAGAAAACTGGCTAGGAGATGAGTCAAGTGGTGATGAAGCCATGTTCCGCGGAATGGCCACAACAAATGAATCAGAAGATCAGCCTTCTGAATCACCGGTTAGTACTATCTCTGAATCATCTGAACTTGAAAACACCATTCTGATTTTGTCAAATAATTTTGAAGAACTTAAGCAAAAGCTTACAGTTGAAAAGAAATTGCGAAAAAATATTGAACAAACTCTTTCAGTAACTCAAAGGGAAAGAGAAATTTACAAAAGAGAGATGGATCTTTTAACATAAGAAAAACTGAAGCTAAGTTCTGAAAATGAGAAGATTTCTAATGTTTTAAAAATTACTGAAGTTAAGCTCAAGGAAGAGAAATTGAACTTCACTAAACTTTTGGAAGGCAAAGATAAGGAGATCAAAGCAAAAGAAAGTGACAGATTGAATTCTGTAGCACTTAAAAACTATTTTCAAAAGGAGAGATAATTTTTACATATAGAACTTCAAAAGAAAAAAGCTACAGATCAAAACATATCTGGACTTGGTTTCAAGGATCTGGATCCCTACACATGTGAAAAAAAGGTCTACTCTGAAATCTGTTTTCTGTCTAGGACAAGAACAGAAGCCTATGTTTCCAATTTTATATGAGCAATCTATTTTTAAAAAATCAAAACATGAAAATGGTCATCATCAACGAAAACTGAAGTTTAAAAACATCGAATATTCATCTGGAAAAACAAACGTTGATCTGAATAAAATTCAGAAGAAAAGTGACATGATCAAATTTGGCTCAAATGTTCATATAACTTTGAATCCAGAGGCCGATGCTTTCATTCCTACACAAGCAGAAGAAGAGATAAGACTTGGTTTTGAAAATGATATTCTCTCAACTTTGAATGAATGCTTTAAACTAGAACATGAAAATGTTAAGCAAAATTCTTCAGAAAACCATCCAGAGATATTTCCTTGTTCTTTGGTTGACTTAAATCTTTCAGAAACACAAGACGATTTAAAATTAACTACATATCCCTGGGAGAATGATGACCAAAGTGATGATTTCTTTGATAACTTAGAGAAATATTTTTCACATTTAGAAAATCAATTACCTTCTGTTTACAAAAAGGTTCCAGAGGTAGTTAAGAATGAAAATGCCCTCTTCTTGTACACAAATGAACCTCTAGAGATTAGAGCCTCTGGTCTGAATGTTGAAAAACATTCAAGTGGGATACCAATACTCTCTGTTCCTCCAACAGGACAGAGAAAACCGGTTTCCATTCATCCAGACTTCATTTGAATGCGTCTTAAGGCCAAATCTTGTCTTGAACTTGAGAAAGAAGAAAGTCTTAAAAAGAAATTGAATATTCAGCAAAAATCTCTGCAATTGAGTCCTCCAAAGTTTACTGCTGCTCAAAAAGGCAAATGGAAATCTAATCTTTCTGCTTCTGTTTCAGTAATTCCAAAAGCTCCAGAGAAGGTTTATTAGAGGAAGCCTCAACAGAAGAACACTTATGATTCTAAGCATAAGTCTAGCCTAGCTAAGAAGTTCAATAGAACTACTGATACTAGTATAGACATAAACAAGAAGAATTGTAATTATCATTATTTTAATGAAAATTCAATGCAATCTTTTATGTCTTAGAATTCTGAATGTTTTTCTTTATTCTTAAAACTAAAGCAATTTTTCTCAAGGCCCTCTGATCGTTCATATAATAGTTCTTCATACTTCAGGACTAAACCAAAGAAAAAAAAAATTAAAGAAAATAAAAAGAGCAAACTTTTAAATCCTGCTAAATCAAATCATGTGCAAGATAACAAAAGTGAAAAGTCTAAAACTAACGTTAAAGGACCCATTATGAGATGGGTACCTAAAACACTCTGATTGTGATTGTAGAAGCAGCGTGTGCACATCTGCTATCTTGACTTTGGATGTTCGAGGCACTTGACTGGAACGAAAAACTTACTCTCCCAATTTAAAGACAAATGTGGTGGAGCTGTAACGTTTGGAGACAATGGTAAGAGTCAAATAAAATGCTACGGTACTTTATAAGAAGGTAATATTACCTTATCAAAAGTAGCTCATGTTTCTGGATTGAAACATAACCTGCTGAGTGTAAGTCAACTTTGTGATTCTAAAATACTTGTCGTATTTGATGAAAAGCATTGTTACTTGATTTCTAAGGCAGGTGAAGAACTCTGGAGAGCGGACAGAAAAGGTAATCTGTATATGATGAACTTCACATCAAAGGACGGTAAAGAAACCCTCTGTCTTATCTCCAAAAAGAGTGAAGTTGCGTGGTTATGGCATCACAAAATGTCTCACTTAAATTTTGATAACCTTGAGATGCTTGTCAAACACAATTTGGTAACTGGTCTTCCAGAAGTACACTTTCAAAAGGATCACCTCTGCCCTGCATGTGAAATGGGAAAAATAAAACGAGCATCTCATAAAACAAAAAGTGATCATTCTTGTACTAGGCCTTTGCAATTGTTACATGTCGACCTCTGTAGAACCATTGCAATTCAAAGTTATCTGGTAAAAAGTATATACTGGTACTTAGTGATGAATTTTCCAGGTATACATGGCTCGCATTCGTTAGACAAAAATCAGAAGTGCCTATTGTCTTGCAAAAGATGATGACCAGAATCCAAGTTCTTCTACACCAAAAGATTCAGCAGCTAAGAAGTGATAACGGTACTGAGTTCAAGAATGCGAAGCTTGAAGCATACTTTGTTGAAAATGGAATTACACAGAACTTCTGTGTTGTGCGTACTCCTCAACAAAATGGTGTAGTAGAAAGACGCAACAGAACCTTGGTGGAAGCAGCCAAAATGATGCTTGCAGCTTCTGGACTTCTTATCCATTTTTGGGCAGATACTGTAGCGACTGCTTGTTTCACTCAGAACCGTTCAATTATTGTCAAGAGGCATCTCAAAACCTCTTTGAGCTTATAAATAAAAGAAAACCAAGTGTTAAATTCTTTCATATTTTTGGTTGCAGGTGTTTTATTTTAAATGACAGAGAAAAACTTGGCAAGTTTGATAAGAAATCCGATGAAGCTCAATTCTCAGGATATTCGTTAAATTCAAGAGCTTTTAGAGTCTTTAATTTACGTACTAAGACTGTTATGGAAAGCATTAACATCGATTTTGATGATCAAACTCAACTGACTTCTGAGTATTCTACTTCTGAACTCAAACTTGACACTGTTACCTCTGATTATCTTTCAGGTTCCAGAGAATCCGAAATCGATGCCATTTTTCAAGATTTTATGGGAGAAGAAATCTTTTCAGAGAAAATACAAAAGAATCCATCATTAAGTATTCCTGAAGTTCTTCAAGCTTCTGGAATTACTCTTTCTGGTCCTGAAATTTCTGATGAGAGTCCACCAGCATCTTCTGTTCTTCCCATTCCATCAAGCGACTGTCCAAAAGCCACTTCAATTCCAGATGAAAATTATTATGTGCTTCATCTGAGGGGGAGACTTTAGATGCTGCTCACGATTCAGAATCAATTCCAGATGAGGTTATTCAATCTTCTGAAACTGAAGTTCAAGCTCAACAAGTACCTCAAACTAGGATGACGAGATGGACTAAATCACATCTGAAGGCGTTAAAACAAGATCTGTTACTGCAAATGAAGCCTTTTATGTTAATTTCCTTAGCATGATTGAACCAAAACATGTTCATGAAGCCTTGCAAGAACCTAGCTGGGTGGAAGCTATGCAAGAAGAATTGCTTCAGTTTGAACGCAATAAAGTTTGGAACTTAGTACCCTTGCCAAAGGACAAACTCGCAATTGGTACTAAGTGGGTCTTCAAAGACAAGAAAGACGAAGATGGCATATTGATCAGAAACAAAGCTCGACTGGTGGCTAAGGGGTATTGTCAAGAAAAAGGAATAGATTATGACGAGACCTTTGCCCCTGTAGCAAGACTTGAGGTGATACGACTATTTCTGGCCTTCTCTGCATACAAAAACTTTAAGGTGTATAATATGGATGTTAAATGTGTATTTCTGAATGGCTATCTCAAAGAAGAAGTGTACGTTGAACATCTGGTTTTAAAGATGCTAAACATCCAGAGTATGTCTATCTTATCGACAAAGCTTTATATGGTTTGAAGCAAGCACCAAGAGCCTGGTACGAACGCTTATCTACGTTTCTGATCAATAAAGGTTATGAAAAAGGTAAAATTGATACAACTCTGTTCATCAAAAGAGGCAAAGGTATGCTAACTGTTTTCTAAATCTATGTGTTGGGTCACCGATGATTTGATGATGAACCACCTTCTTTTATAAGATTGATTTTTCATAGGTTCTTTTGAAAGTCTGAAATATGCTTCAAGGTTTGGAAAATCAAAGACTATCCAATCAAGGGTTGTACATCAAAAAGTGGAATTTTGGATATACCAACTAACTTCAATATTCAGATCAAATTGCCAAAGTCAAGATTGGGTCACCAATATAGTGGGTCACCGATGGTACACTTTTATGTCACCAAAGTGTTGGGTCATCAATACAAGATGAGGTCATCAAGTTTGTACTCATGGTCACCGACACTATTATCTTGGTCACCGAAATTGCAGGTATCATTTTTAAGACTGTGATATCAAGTCACAAATACAAGGATGTACACTTTCAACACTTAGTGAAAAATGAAGTTCACCAAGCAATGTGTACACTTATCAATTTTAGCCTTACAAGGTACCCACCGATGTGATACATAGTTTTATGTATCACTTAGCAATTTTCAAGAGATAAGTTCTTGACTCACAACAAATGCAAGATACGTGGGCAGCAAGAACTTGGGCACCAAACCTTAAATTCAATTCTCTTTTATTCTTATAAAAGGGATGTTTGTTTTTTAGCTAAAAGGTTTGATGGGACTTCACATAGCATGAAGAAAAAGAGATAAAGTTATCTGACATTACGTGCTATAAAGAATGGTTCATCCATTATCCTAGTACAAAGGAAGTGGCCTCTTCCTTTGTCCATCAGATATACTTCCAGCTAATGAATCCTTGCCAGCTGTCCACATGCATCCCATGCATGGGCACTATAAAAGGAGATGAAGTCCTTCCCATAAATCTCACGCTTTCAACAAATCTTCAAAGTGATTGTTTGTTTGACTCCGGCAATCCTGTGTGTTCTAACAGTCTTGTTTTAACTTCCTTAGTGTATAAGTTAATTACTGTTATCTGTGTGTTTAGTTTGTTAGAATAGTGTGTCTATTCTTTTCCGCAACAAACTTCTGTATGTAAATTTTTAATATTTATATTAAAAAATTTAAAAAGAGTATATTATGTGTGTTTGCCCCCCCTTCTACAAACTCTCTTGTAGTTAGCCATCTCTAAACAGGGACTAACACTATGTGGATGACATAATCTTTGGTTCTACTCATCAATCAAAAGTTGATATGTTTTCTAAATTGATGGAAAAAGAATTTGAAATGAGTATGATGGGAGAACTAACGTTCTTTCTAGGACTCCAAGTCAAACAAAATGCCTCTAGCATTTTTATAAATCAAGCTAAGTATGTTTCTAACATGCTTAAGAAATTTCACCTTCAAAATTCCTCACCTATGAAAACTTCTATCTCTACTAGCAAGAAACTTGGCCCTGACCCTTCTGGGAAATCAGTGGATGTTACGGGCTATAGAGGTATGATAGGATCTCTTCTGTATCTGAAAGCTAGTAGGCCAGATATTATGTTTGCCACTTGCCTCTGTGCTCGTTATCAAGCCAACCCAAAAGAATCCCATTTGGCTGCTGTTAAACGAATTTTTAGATACCTTAAGGGAACTCCTTCACCGGGTCTCTGGTATCCTAAAAATTCTGGATTTGATTTAATGGCATATACAGATTCTGATCATGCAGGATGTTAGTTGGACAGAAAAAGTACCTCTGGTAGCTGTCAACTTCTGGGGAACAGGCTTATAAGTTGGACATCCAAGAAACAGAACTATGTTTCAACATCTACAGCTGAAGCTGAATATGTTGCTACTGCCAGTTGTTGTTCCCAAGTCGTTTGGATGAAGACTCAGCCCATCCTATGTGACTCAGAAAGTGCCATTGTCATCACTGAAAATCCTGTTCAGCACTCCAAAACTAAACACATCGATGTCAGGTATCATGTTATCAAAGATCATGTAGAGAAGGGCACAATAGAAATGTATTTTGTCTCTACTGATTATCAACTTGCTGATATTTTTACAAAAGCTCTGGACGAGAAGCGCTTTAATTTCTTAGTCAGCAAGTTGGGCATGTTAAATATGTAATTCCTTTTAAAACTATGATCTTCATAGGATTAAAACATAATTACTTATTTATGTTTACAAATTTTGGTTTGCTTTTATTTTTTTCTGTTTGTATAAATCAGAACTACCCAGAAGCTTCTAGTCACTTTTGATGGTTACATCCAGAGCACTCAGAAGCCTCTGGACACCTCTGTGCTTCAAAAAAATATATCTTACATTTTTGCACCAAGTGATGGCAGCAAGGGAGCATTACTTGAAAAAGTAAGAGGGAGCAAGATGCAACTTTTGAGGGGGAGCACAGCGATCAATTCGGGGGGAGCAAATCAATTCTAACAGAAGTTAGCTGTCTTCTGAACCTCTTTCCACTTCATTTTTTTGTTGAATCTGTTTCTTCTGAATAACTCTTGCCGTCAAGGTTACTAAGAATTTTCAGATTCCACTAAAACGTTTTCTGGAAGGATGTTCTTTTGACATTTTTGGTCACAAAATGTTTTCTCTGACCAGATATTTTCTGACTTCGTTTCTCCTCTGGAATTTTCATTTTAATAAGTACATTTTAATTAACTCTTGCCTTCAAAGTTAATTAAAATTTTCTTATTTTATTAAAATTTCTTAACAAAACACATGTCTTTAAATATTAAACTTTCATTTGGTTCAAAAACTGATTTATTCAACCAAATGTCTGATTTTAAAATTCAATTAAAAAGCTTTATTAATCTTAAAAATTATTTTCTTCAACAGATTACCTATTGATTAATTAATAATTTTTCTTATTAATTTGTTTTTAATTTTATTTATGGTATTACTGAATGGTTTAAAGGTAATTAAACCCTTTCAGTGACTCATCCATACCCGTGCTAGTCATCACACACGCAATCAAATTGTCCACGTGTCAATGATCTGGTTATTGCATGACTGCACGCCTGCGCTTACATCAGCATATACGAACCGTTTTTTCCCATTCCCAAATTAAAATCCTTTCCATTCCAAAATACACTCGAGTACTCTTTCTCTCTCATATATAAACCTCCCAACTACAGTGCATCATCCTCCTCCCAAACCAAGCAACTGCAAACCTGCTCTCTCAATCGACTTCCAAACACCCAAATTTCATCAATGGCGACCCAATATGCTAATCTCAATGTCCAAAATGAAGATGGAAGGTTAATCGACTCAACGGATGACATTGCTCCAGTCATCAAACTGCCATTGAAGGCCAACAATGTTCAGGTACTTCTCGATCCAAACATATATCTGGCCGATTACAAGGTCATGATAGAGTTCCTCCAACACCATTCTCTAAACCGAACCCTAACTTTAACCAATCCCAATGTCCTTGAAATTTATGTCCAAGAAGTTTGGCAATCCATGTTCATACAATATGAAGAAACTCTTATTGGAAACTTCAGCCACCCTACTGAATCTGACATTGCTGTTGAAATACCCATTACCAAGAAGAAAATCGCAAGGTATTTTTGTTTTCCCCAACCCATTATCGATGATGGTGAACAAAAAATACCCAATGCTGCCCTTGAACAAAACCCTACCCCTGAAGCCTTACTTGCCTTTATCAACTTCTTGGGTTACAATGAACCACTCACAAAGTTATCTGAGTTCAAAAGAAAGCATCTACCCCCAATGTGGAATGTACTGGTTTCCATTCTGAACAAGAGCCTAACTTGCAAAATCGGCTCCTTAGACCAGGCAAGCAAAAGCATCCTTACCATCATGTATGGTATGTACTTCAATCGACCACTGGATTATGCAAGTTTGATTTTCCAAGAAATGAAAGCTGCTGTGCATACGAAGGTTACTCACTAGAGCCAAGGAAGAACTCTCCCAGCCCTAATGTTTCCATGATTTTTATCCCTATTCACTTTTCTAGCCATAGGAGCTCTGAAGGCTCCTCTGCTCAACCATTTTGCAAGATTGCGTCTATGAGCTCCCATAAGCCGACCATCAACAACAATGGGTATTCATCACCAAGGGCGCTCTGTAGCTACATGCTTAATCTCATACCTATAACCTCTCCTAATCTCATATCCTATAGAAGCTCTCTGGTATCCTCAGAACCGAGAATACCTACCCAGAGCACTTAGAGCCTAGTTTAGGCAATGAGGGGTCAAGTGAGCATGAGGTTGAAAAGAATGTGAGTGAACATCCGAGTGCTTCTACCCATCCTGACCTCTTACTACAAGAGGGTACTGAAGATGTCCATAGAGACACATTTGAGCGAATCTTACCTTCTTTCCAAAGGGCACCCACATTTACTGAGGTAGATGCCAACACATCTACACTCATTGACCAAGGACTACCCAGTCCAATCCACCCAGAAGCCAACCGATCAGAGGATATTCTTCTTTCCTCTGGATCTAGCACTACCGGGGATTCCACCTCTTCTTCATCATCCTCTCAACAGGATGATGATGACACTATAAGAGTTCCATTGCCCCAGAACTCGCCACTACCATCACCACTCGTTGACGTCTCCGTGACCAACGAGGTCCTAGGGCAAGCAAAGGGTACGTCCATACCCTTTGATAGTATAGATGCTGATGAAGTCCTATCAGAGGGGTGACAGCCACAGGATGCACCACTTACCGGGGTCTTTACCCTTTATAAAGGTAAGCCACATTGTGTTCAGCTCCCCATCCTCTGATGATAGGGAAAAAGCTGAACCAATCAGAACAATCGAAGAGGTGCCTGTCAATGACAGCCCTCGAAGACAGGTTGGAAGTCCCTCCACATTCAACGTCAATACAGGTGTGAATGAGGGCCTCTCTGAGCGCGAGAGACAAGGGCTCCATGTGTTGGAGATGTACCGGTTACACCTTCTGATTTCGTTACCAATGCAGCGTTTATGGCATTTGGTGATAAAGTTCAGAGATCTATGGACGATCTAAAACTATCCCTTGACTCTCAGCAAACCATCCTTAACAATATTCATACAGAACAATTAGCTCAGTCTCAAGCTCTGGAGGCCATCAAGAAGCTCATCACTGATAATGCAGATTCTGAGAGGAATTTGGCTTCTGACCACTTTCATGCTCTGGACGCTCGCATTAAGGCCAAGTCAGAGGCAATTTTCCATCTTCCTGAAGAGCTTCCATCCCCAGAGGTTACCATTTCTGTTGTTGAATACGGTTCTTTTGTAGATGATATCAGAAGATTATTAAGGCCGTTATTCCTACTGAAGATGCTTCTGCTTCCTCCTCCTCCCTTGTAAAGAAGTCTGACATGGCTATTTTCCAGAAAGCCATGATTGACAGGATTAATGCTTTAACTTCGAGATATCTCTCCAAGACAAATACTAGCACTTCAAACATGGATCAGAAGATCACTTCTTTAGAAACCTCTGTCTCGAAGTTATCCACCATGGTAAGTTCTATCTCTACTGCTTTTGATGATAAGAAGAAAGCTAAGGAGGTAAGGGCATGTAATAAAGCAGAGCACAAGCGCAAGAAGTCTGAGGATTAGGATCCTGATTCTCAGAAGGGGGAGAATCTGGAAAATCTTAAGACGGCCAAAACCGAAACTGCTCAGTAGATGGATCAAGACAGAGGTAAAGCTTCTGCCCCTTCACCCTCTGCTCCTCCTCCATCTAAACAAACTCCTTTAACTCCAACTCCACTTGCCACACACACTGGTCATCTTCCTAAAGATCCAGAGGTGGCCAAGTTTCTGCTTGAGATAATTGGCAAAACAAAGAGACAATCTCAACCTTCAAGTACAAGTCCTTCTGTCCCTGCCACTCAATAATCAAATATCGATGATGAAAAAGCCAGAGGTGAAGAAGATAGAGCCAGAACTGAGGCTGAACTCAGAGCCAAAGCTGAAGCTGACAAAGCTAAAGCTGAAGCTGATGAAGCCAAGGCCGAAGCTGAAAAAGCCAAGGCACAGGCAGAAATAGACAGAGCAGAAGCTGATGAAGCAAAGGCCAACGCTGAAAAAGCACGGGAAAATTTAGAGAAAGCCAAATGAGAGGAGTCATTAAAATGCAGAGCTGCATATGAAGAAAGACAACATAAGTTGGGAAGACTTGAGTTACCAACTCTGGAATTGAAAAACAGGCACATGTATGCTCCTGCTGATTAGAAGATTTTCTTGATGCTGCCTAATTTTGCAAATGACTATCAAGTAAGTGATGCTATCAAGGATAAATTTATGAGTCATAGGCAAGCAAGAAAGGATGCTTACTTGATTGTACCAATCAAAAAGATCTCTGCTATGAAGCACACTCAATTTGAACAATCAGAGATCTGGTACACAATATATGAGGTAGTCAAAGAAGACAAACGGACTTACTCCCTTCTGATCTTCTGATCCTGGAGAAATTCATGAAGATTCAAATGAACAAGAAAAGGGATAATCAAGATAAGATTGCTTACTTCAGAATCATTGAGTGCATGAAATCTTTTATTAGATACAGAAGACAGGTAGATTTTCAGACTGGGCTGAACTACAATGTTGACAACTTATGTATCTCTGTTCAAATGAAGACTTGGAAGGCCTCAATGCTCTGAGAATTGGTAAAGTGCTGACTGAGCCAGAGGAAGGGGTTGTGTTCAAAAGGCCACACAGAAGAAGCTTCTTCAGAATAAAAGAGGCATACAAATATTCATCAGAGGTAGTATACATTGTCAAATGTTATGCCTTTGTTGAAGTTGGTGATCATGACCAAGAAGCAATAGACAAGATAGTGAAGAGACTTGATAGCATTTTGAAGATCAGAGAAATCACAGATCAGATCTCCAAGATTATCTCACAGGTTTCCCCCTTTTGTCACAAACGGAACTAAAGCCAAACAAAGTCATCTTTCAACATTTTGGACTTCATACTTAGGGGGAGATTGTTAGACCTCATTTTCAGAGAAGTATGAACCAGAATTATACAAGTGTGAACTTCTGATCTCACTCATCACATAGACGCCCAGAGTTTGGAAAAACAGCTGGACTACAACAGAGGTATCACACGCGCTCCTGATGACGTGGCCTACACATGTTCCGTGTTTCTAATCTAATAACTGAATTTGTTACAAGTTTTGCTTATGTGTCGGTTTGTAATAGGCTAGAATGTTGACTTATATTCATTGTACTAGTATAAATAGATCCTTTTATGAATGTAATAGTTGTCGATAAAAGATACTTTTTGGAGAGCAAATAGAGCATTTCATTCAGCGTACTGTAATCATCTTCCAGGTTATTAATACGAATTACCATTTGTTCTTCATCATCGTTCTTACTGTTCTTACTGTTAACTGTTTTAATTCGTAGATTTAATTTGCTTCCGCTCATATTTTCACATTCGATCTATTGATTAATTGTTAGAAAGGGATATGGGTTACAACACATACCCTTCATAGACCTGCTTCCATAAACAATATTTCCAGCATATCTTTTTTATTACATCTTACACTTCGTGTACACCAATCTTTGTTAATTCATTGTTGCTTATGCTTAATGTCTGAAGATGTTCTTTTTGTTTTGATTTAAGAGTCTTTCCTTTTCATTTTTACTAGTTTATGTAGACAATGATGTAGATGAAATTGATGTAAAGTTTCAAAGTGAAAAAAAGTTGAATTCAAGGTCTTTGGGGATAACTTGAACAATGGTATCCTCGTCCCATTTGTTTACATTATCACTCGATATGCACCATGGATGTCGTCTTAAGTACTTTCTTTTCACTAGTTGTACATTTTTAATTTTTTCTATGGTTGATAAATCGCTCATATGTAAGGCTAGTTTGTAAACTTTATGCATAAACTATGTTATGGCATTTGAAAAAAGTTATCTGTTATATAATCTTAACATCTAACTATATTTTGTTCAACGTAGGGTGATTCTGAAACTTTATACGAGGGTTCCATTTATAGTTGTAACGTGGTGACACTCTTTTTTTTATGGTACCAAGAAAAGTCCCTTATCAGGTTCAATAAGGCTCTTTGAGGGAATCTTATTCCCAATATAATTGGACAGTAACCTGTTATGTTCTTTTCAAGAATTACTTGTATCTTTAACAAAATTAGGAAACTATCTCTACGAATAGTTGTATTATTTACATATTCTTACAGAAAATGTTGTTGAAAATCCCTCAAAAAATTTGCAGGGTTTGTTGAATAGGAGGATTAGAGCGACAAGTATAAATACTAATTGTTCTTACTCATACAATGTGTGTTTACTTGGTGTTGTTGAGTCATGATTTAAGTTAATAAGTATCGGGTAAAGAGGCTACATGTTTGACTTATATTCATTGTCTTGTGGTGTTGCAACAAAAGTCTATTTAAAATTTCCAAATTTCATTGTCTACCATTCCCTGTTTATTTATTTGTATACAAATGACCATAAGTTTAAATTTTCCAATTCTATAGTGTGGATGGTTTGAGTTGCTTCAAAACAAAGTTCAATGGATTTTGTTGACATTGTCGGTGGTTCGAGAGACAAAAGTTACTGGTGCAATTCGACAACATTTGAAAGGTGGTAATATTAATCATTCTTATTCACACCTAGGGTATGTCATTCATTTGGTTGCATTTTGTACTCATATTAGAAAAGTGTAAGTATATCTATGATTTAATTTAATTATAAATACTTTTCTTGTTGTTGGATTGGCGTAAACTTGATTAACATTACAGCTGAAGTCTCCTAAACAGGAAAGCAAAGGCACATCCCCTATAGAGATTCCAAATTGATATTTTGGATGCAAAACTTGCTATGGTTTGTGGCACTTCTCTGGTAAATATGATAATTACTTTTGCCATGTTTGTTTTCTTTATCATTATAACATGAATGGAAATACTATGTCTCAGTAGTACATTGTGATTGGCCCAATTTGCCATGGCCAAGAACAAGGAATTTTTTAATCAACAAATGTAGAATGATATGCTTATATAGGTGATCCTTTCACTTGGCAAGAGCTAATCTGCAACAAAAGGATAATTGATGTTTTTGTAGCAGCAGGGGGTTAAGAGCTTTCAAGAACTGGTGCAGAAGAGAGAATTGTTGCAAGCTAGTGTTGCATACTTTGAAGATACAAAAAAGGTCTTTTAGCCAAGCATTCCATTATAGAGAATTGTATCTAGTATATGTTTAAACTATATTCGACAACGCATTGGAAGAGAAGCATCGAAGAATGTTAGAGTAGTGATCAGAACTGTTTGCAATATATTATTGGGTTTCACCATTATGTAGTTGTTTTTAACCTCCAATTTTGGTATTGAGCATGTCTATTTTTTTAATTCTCTTTTTGTCGCAATTTAAAATGATGGTGACAAGGGATTTTGTTGGTAAAAATTGATTTATTTTGATAAGATTTTTTTGTCATGAGTTCTGTTTGGGTATGGAAACCTGTTTCGATTTTTTTACATATAATGGAATCAAGTTCAAGAACTGTGAGATTGATTTCAGAGACAGAAGATGGAGACCATGTATACATCTGTATAGAGAGGAGATGAAACGAGAAGTTCGCCAATTTGTGAGAAGACGAGAAGTTGCAAGATCATATATGATTATAAGTGATAAAGTTTAATCATATTGTCACACCCCGCTAAAGCGGAAACACGGGGAGTGAATAGTTCAAGATTTCATAGCGATAGAGCGAAAACAACACCAATTGTCCATTCAAATACATAACAAAATAAATCTGAACATTACATCATACAAGTTCAAGTTTTAACAAAATAAAAGAAACAAGGTGTTCAACAAAAACGTTTTCAAATTTAAACTTGGTTACCCTTTCTTACCCCTGAAAACAAGCATTTTTAGTTACCCTTTCTTACCCCTGAAAAGCATGAATAAAACAAGGTCAACTACAAAGAGTTGGTGAGCTCACACGTTTTCAATATTATAATCATCTTTTGCATAAATGAATATTGAGCAAAATACTTTTATGGCACTTAGTAAATCTTTACATCTTAAAACGTTCAAGGCATTTTGTACCCTTATTATATGTAAGTAATGAGCCATCACTAAACCTTTCGACCACAAAACTCTTTTTAATTCTACCTTAGCAGTGGGACTAAAACCCCACATATGAGAACCTTTATTTTAAGTATAGTGCACCCCTACCTGTATTTTTAGGTGGGATTTCTATCCGCACCCCTACTTGTCGGTTTTTAGGTGGGATTGTCCGTCCAATAGCGCAATCCACAAATACCCTCGACTCCTTACTTGAGTTAATAGTAGTGTACAAACTTTTATGGAACATTTTACTCAATACAAACTATTAGTGTACATGCCTTAGTGCCCATTAACATCAATTTCATAGTGTTTCACATTTGGTAATGCAAATAGCTCAAATATTACATTTAATCATGTTTTTCACCCCAAAACGTATAAAATACTTTAAAAGTAGGGCTGTGAATACTCACCTTTTTGCAAAAGCTCTGATTAAAGCACGATTCGCCCACTAGCCGGCCTAACGTTTCCCTATTAAAGTAAAATACCCAAAACGGTCATTTATTTGTCTTAAGGTTACTTATGAGAATGAATATGTTTTAAGTCCATAAATGTCCATATATGTCCAACTTGTTTATCTATAGTCCCGTTATACATAATGCATATATGCTCTTTAATATGGTAATTTATACCGAAAAGTAATGTTATAATCCTTCAAGAGATCAAAGTTCATGAAATCAAACAATTCCAGAATTTCACTTTCGGACATAAACTAATAGTGCTAAAAATGATCAAATTACAGTGACATCCAAAATGACATAGTTTCCCATATTTTTATATGTCATACATTATTGAGTTAAGGTCATTGTGACCAAATTTCATGCATTTTGGACAGGTAAAAATGGTTCAAATAATTTATACAAAACAGTGTATCACAGTAGGTATGACATATTACACCCTGTTGGTAAAGCAACCATTTGAGGAGTTCTACTAAATGTTTTTCAGAAATTCCAATTGGATTATAAACACAACACATAAATGAAACTTTTAAGATAAAAATCACTCATTTTTAAGTTGCATGCACACATCTGTCATTAGTTGACAGATTGCACACTTAATTTTAATAAATTGGTTAATGCCTCAAAACTTCATATTTTTAAATGAAACCGGATTCATATGGACTCTAACTCATAAAATAAAACTCCAGAATAAGAATTATACATTATGGACAAATAATCAAAGAGATATTAACATACAAAGTAGGGGTTAGCTATTGGTGGTTTCATAGTTTGCACACCTAAAATGTTTTAGATGTTTGGAGGGTCAAAACTCCATATTTTCATGTGATTCCACTTGAAAACAGAAGATAACTCATAAAACTAACTTTCAAAAGAAAAATCATCCTTTTACATTGAGTTTTGAAAGAGATATGGCCATTTGAACATGCATGCACAAATTTGTCAACTTTAGACAGATTGCACACTCATTTTGTTTTGATTAATTGAAACCCCAAATCACCACATCTTTGAGTGAAACCAATGGTGTTTGATAGGTAACTTACTTAAATGAATTCCAGAAGAAAAATCAAGTAATTTGGACGATTATTTTGTGAGTTATGGTTGTTCAAAGTAGGGTTTACCTACTGTTGAACTTCCAGATGCACATCCAACTTGTTATGAGCATTTGGGGGGTCAAAACTCAATGTTTTTTAGTGAGACCACTTGGATTAAAACCCCAACTCATATAATAAACACTTAGAAAGAAGATTCATGATATTTGAACATATTATTTGCAAGAAATGGACGATTTATGCACATGCATAAAATCTGTCAGCACCCAAAAATGCATTTCTAAGAATCAATCCAACATGCAAATGTGTTTTTGCTTAGATTTCTTGTGTTCTATGTGTTTGGGTCATAGATTATCACTATTATAGATATGTTTCACATATCTTGGTGCATAATCTCCCCTTAGAACTAAGAAATTCGTGGTTGGTTGAAAATAAAAACAACTCAAAGAACACAAAAAAAAGGTTTTTCAATAAAATTTGCAAGAAAGAGATGAAAGTAAAGTTGGTACCTTGTTTTGATGATGAAAAGGATGTATTATCTTCAATGTTCTTGCTATTTTAATGGAGATTTGTTAAATTGGGTATAAATTAGAGCATTTGGCACTATATAGGACGTTTTAAATAATTACGAGTCGGAATCGGACTTTTAAGCAACTACCGGAAACTCTAGAAATTTTTCGGTCAATCTAATCTAACTAACTCCTATTCTTATAACCTAACTATAATAACACTAATAAACTTAATAAAAGGTAACCTGGAAGTTCAAATTTGACAGTTGTCACAGTCTCCCCCTGTTAGAGAAATTTCGTCCCGAAATTTAATGACTGCTACTACCAATTGACTCCTTTGCAAACAAATGCGGATATTTTCCTTTCATGAAATCTTCCCGTTCCCAAGTATACTCTGGGCCATGCTTCGAATTCCAGCGAACTTTTATGATAGGAATTTTACTGCGTCTCAACCGTTTGACTTCTCGGTCAAGTATTTCGATTGGTTCTTCAATGAAGCATAACCGATCGTTAATCTGAAGATCTTCCAAAAGGTAGAACTATTGTTTCATTCGTTAGGCACTTCTTCAAGTTCGACACATGAAACGTGTCGTGGATGTCGCTTAACTCCTGTGGCAACTTTAGTTTGTACGCTACCGGTCCAATTCTTTCGGTTATTTCAAATGGACCAACGTATCTGGGACCCAGCTTGCCTCTCTTCCTGAAACGTACTAGTCCTTTCCATGGTGATACCTTCAAAAGCACTTTATCACCTACTTGGAATTCGAACGGCTTTCTCCGATTATCCGCATAACTCTTCTGACGATCTCTTGCTGTCTTGAGTCTTTCTTTGATGATTGAGATCTTGTCAGTGGTCTCCTGAATAATATCAGGCGTGGTCAGCTGTCTATCTCCGATTTCTAACCAGCTAAGTGGTGATCTACATTTTCGTCCGTATAGGGCTTCATATGGCGCGCACTGAATGCTGGTGTGATAGCTGTTGTTTTATGAGAATTCAACAAGTGGTAGGTGGGTATCCCAACTCCCACCAAAATCTATCGCGCATGCACGCAGCATATCCTCTAGCGTTTTGTTAGAGATATCATAATAGCTTCAAAAGGCACTGGGTTCTGAAGGTATAAAGATCTGAAGAATGAAGATTCAGAACTCAGAAGAAAAGACAAAAGCCTAAGGCATAACTTCTGAAGTGTCAACTTCAAAAGTTCTGAAGAGGTTCTGAAGACACTTCTGAAGAAGATATTAAGAAGTTCAGAACCTGTTCTGAACTTGTCTGTCATATTTGTGCTGTTACTTTAGTATTTCTATTTCTTGTATAAATAGATAGTTTGTTAGATAGTTACAAAAAACGTTTCCATAAGCCTTGTAAAGACATATTTTGTAATACTGTTCATTCTATCAATACATACGACATTTGGCTATCATATTACTGTTATAATCTTTACATATATTGAGATCTTGATTGTTTGGGTCTTAACAATTGGTATCAGAGCCAATTCATCTGTTTTTGAAAGATTGTGAAAGAACTTGTCAGATCTGACAGTTCTTGGTGTTCTTGATCTACAAAATTCAAATTCAACTCAGGTGAATTCTCAATCTTCTAACAATCAAAGATGTCTAAAGAAATAGTCTCAATCGGATCTGAAACGAAACCACCAACTCTCTTCTTGGGAGAATATCATCAATGGAGAATCAGGATGATTCAATTCTTGGATAACATAGATGAAGCCTTAATGCAATCAATCACAAATGGCCCACTAGAGGTATTTGTTGAGATTCCAGTTGTTCCTTAACCGAATCCACTCCTGAAATCCCTGCATCAAGAATTAAAAAGAGTCCTGGAATGTATAATCCAACAGAAAAGGCTCAAATGAAAGTTGATAGAAGAGCGTTGACTTTACTCATCATGGCAATTCCTAATGAAATATTCAATAGGGTTGATAGTTTAACTTCAGCCAAAGCCATGCGGGATGAAGTGGAAGCTCAGATGCAAGGAAGCACAAAGGCTCAAGCACAGAGATTAAATATCTGTGTAGGAACATATGAAAACTTCAGATACAAAGAAAAATGAATCTATCACTGATACATATCATAGATTCAACAACATTCTGAATGATCTGAGAAGAAATGGTGTTCAGAAATCAAATTCTGAGATAAATAACAACTTTCTGAATAATCTGGGAAATGAATGGTCAAGTTTTCAGATAATATGGTAACTAGGAACTTGTCCAGAAAGACTGTTCATGATGTCTATGGCATCTTATTCCAACAAGAGGACAAGATCAAAGTTAGGCAACATGAACAAAAGAAGACAAATGAAACAGTTGCCCTTCTGAGCAAGAACTACAATAATTCTTTGACCATGGCTACTAAGAAAGTTTGTGAGATTCCAGAGACAACTGTTTGTGATGGGGATGAATCAGATGAGGAGCTGAAAAGGATTTCTGATAATATTGCTTTTATGACAAGGCAATTCAAACAAAGATACAATCAAAAATATCAGAATAAACCTAGATCTGATGTTGGACCTAAGAAAGGTCAAGAAGCTGGTCAATCTGAAACATCTAGACCAGCAAGGTGCTTCAACTGTGGAAAACCTGGACATTATGCAAGAAAATGCAAGATGCCAAAAGTCAAGAATTCAGGCTACTATGAGAAGAAGCATCTGTTAGCTAAGAAAAAGGAGCTTAATCCTGCTCTAGTGACCAAGTATGAAGAGGACTGGTTAAACTGGAGTGATGGAGATGATGATGATGAAGAAGTTGCTCACTATGCAACCAATTGCTATATGTGTCAAATGTATCCAGAAAAGGACAAACAAGACAGTGAGGTATCTTCTTCATCTTCTGAATTAAATTCTGAAATAAACTACTCTTCTGAACAAAATTCTGAACATAACATTATAAATTGTGAAATGAAAAATCAACTTCAAAACATGTTTTCTGAATTTGAAACACTTAGAAACAGAATCAAAGGTGAAAGAATTTTGGTCAATCAATTCAGGGTTGAAAGTCAAATATATAAAGAAAAAATTGTCAAGCAGCTGAACAGATTCTTGAAAAAGTTTCTGAAGAAAAACTTGTTTTAAAAAAAATGGATAGTTTACAAAAGGAAGTAATTAATGAGAAATCTGAAAAGCAAATTCTAAATGTTAAGATGAATTTTCTGAATCAAGAGAGACTTGATCTTTATAAAAAGATTAAGGAATTAGAAGATTTAAATTTTAAAAAAAGGACAAACTGAACAAACTCTGAACATTTTAACTAGTCAGGCTCAGAACTCAAAATTTTACAATATAAAAGCAGGTTTAGGATATAATGACAGTCAAATATTAAAAAAGGCACCTGCAAACTTGTATGATTATTCTAAAATGAAAATTTTCAATGAATCAAATACAGGTGTCATTTCTAAACCTGTGAACTATTCTTTGCTTGAAAGAATACCGTTTGTAAAATCAGAGACTTTGTTTTCAGAAAAACACCTCTTAAAACTGGTCAACCAGAGATAACCTCTGAAACAGAAGAAATAAATATAAGTTCAAACATTTGTGAATCTTCTGAATCAAATATTATTTCTGAAGAAAAATCTGAAGTAATTGTTAAGTCTGAAATAATTTCAGAAGATACTTCTAATAATAAATCAGAACATGAAGAAAAATATGATGAATTCTCAGAAATTGACTCTTTAGAAGATGTTGATGAGAATCTCAATATATTTTTTGATAATTCTGATGATGATTCTACAACAACAAAAAATTCAAATATTTTTGCAACTAGTATGACTCAAAATAAATTTTCAGATCTAATAAATGCTTCTGATTCAGAAGATGATGATGATTATATGGTGCAAGTGATTGATAAAAATGGCTATTTGGTTTACAAATCACAATCTTGTATGACTGAAGGAGAAATACTAAAATCTGAAGCTTCAAAGATACCTTCAAAAATGTTTGGTCCTGTGTTTTTAAAACCAGAATATCAAAATTCAGATTTTTCTCCTACTAATACAAATACTTCATTGACTTCAACACCATGTTCAGTAACATCTTATGACTTCAACACCAGAGTTAAAAATTTTGAACAAGGACAATCCTCAAATTCTCTCTCTGAAGTTCAGAAAATTAACTCAATTTCTGAAAATAAACCTAAAGTGAACAAAAAAATTTCTTATACTAATCCTCATTTCTTATCTTTTATAGAGCTATCCACTTTAGTATGGAGAAAAAAAGATGAAAGACAATCAAAGAATGACAACTTAGATAGTTTTCATTTTCAAAGAAGAATGATGTACCTAAATCAAAGAAAGTAAATAAAAGAATTTTTGTTGAAAAATCAAATGTTATTGATTCTTATATGTCTAATGCTGTTGTAAAAACATTAAAGAATCATATTCACTGTATTAACTGTGGTCATCATAATTTTCATCTAAACTCCAAAACAAACAAGAAAAATTTGATGAAATCTATTCAGAAATGTTCAGCTATATTGACAAATTTAATTAAAAGAAAGAATAAAAATAAAAATAAAACTAAGAAAGATAAATCTCAAAGTTCTAAACAAACTTCTAAATTGAAAACTCTGAAGAAAAAGTTCAGAACTTCAAATTTTATTACTAATCTCAAAGGATCCATTCTGAAATGGGTACCTAAAACTCAATAATCTGTTTTGCAGATATCTCATGTGTGGGTCTTAGATTCTGGATGTTCAAGACACATGACACCTTTCAAAGAACTACTAACTGATTATCATGAAAGATATGGAGGAACAGTTAGCTTTGGAAACAATGCAAAGGGATATGTAAGAGGATATGGCACTTTCATTAAAGGAGATGTGAAAGTAATGAACGTTTTCTATGTTGAGGGACTAAGACATAATCTTTTCAGTATTAGTCAATTCTGTGACAAATACTGGAAGGTTAATTTTGACATAGATTACTGTCATGTTCTGAGTACAGCAAACAAAAATGAATTAACTGCTTATAGAGATGGAGATATCATAACAGCAACATTCACTGCAACTGGTCAACTACATGGTGTATGTTATATGTCTACATCAATGAAAAATGATAGTTGGCTTTGGCACAGAAGAATGTCACATCTGAACTTCAAAGCCATTTCTGAACTAGGCAAACATCAATCTGTAAGAGGACTACCAAAGATCAGATTTGAAAAGAACTCTCTTTGTTCTGCGTGTGAACTAGGGAAGATCAAAAGAAGTTCTCATCCTCTGAAAATGCTATCTTCATGCAAAACTCCACTAGAAATGCTACATATGGATTTGTGTGGACCAATGAAGACTCAAAGCATGAGGGGAAAGAAATACATCCTTGTCATAGTAGAAGATGAATATACAAGATACACTTGGATTGAATTTCTGAGACTCAAATTTGATACTTCTGAACGACTTATACCTTTTCTGAAGAAAATTCAAGTTCTTCTTCAACTCCCAATTCAAAAGATCAGAAGTGACAATGGAACAGAATTCACAAATTCTTCACTTCAGAACTTTTTGGAATTTGTTGGAATTTCACATAATTTTTCCGCTGCAAGAACTCCTCAACAGAATGGGGTGGTTGAAAGAAAGAATAGAACTTTAGTAGAGGCTGCAAGAACCATGCTTGCATATTCAGAACTTCCTCTTTCTCTTTGGGCAGAAGCTATTGCTACTGCATGTTTTACTCAGAACAGGACCATTCTAAACAGAATATTTCTTAAAACTCCTTATGAAATGCTAAAACAAAGAAAACCCTCTATTGATTATTTTAAAATCTTTGGTTGCAGGTGTTTTCTAAAGAATGATACTCAGCATCTTCACAAATTTGCACCAAAAGGTGTAGCTGGTATCTTTGTTGGCTATTCTCAAAGATCCAAAGCATATAGAGTACTACTTAAAGGAACTCAAAGGATCATTGAGACTACAAATGTCAGATTTCATGAGCCAACATTGACTTCTGAACAAAACAGTTCAGAACTCGCACATAAACCAACTTCTGAAAGTTTGGACTCAGAACATAATCAGACAAACTCTACTTCTGAATCTCAAACTTTACTTAAAACAAATTTAGACAACTTATGTCAAGACTTATTTGATATTTCTGTAAATGTTTCTGCAGATTATCAAAATCCTTCTCTCATCAGAAGAACAAATGATCAAAACGTTTCAAAAATACAAATTACAAGTACATCAGCACCACAAATCTCAACCTCAAATTCAGAACTTCTACTTTCTGAAAATGTACATCCAACTTCTGAACCAGTTCAAGTCACTTCTGAACATGTTCAAGTTATTTCTGAACCAGTTTCAGATACTTCTGCACATGTACATCAAAGTTCTGAGCCTATTCAGAATTTTCCTTTTAAGGGGGAGACTTCAGATTTACATTCAGTTATCAATCATGATACTGAAACTCAAGCAATTGTTGATGATTATGATTCTCTGAACAATGTTTCTTCTGTTCAACCATTGCCAAATTTGAACAAATGGACATCAAGTCATCCAGTGCATCAAATTATTGGAGATGCATCAAAAGATGTTCAAACAAGATCTGCAACAGCAAATGAATGTCTGTATGTTAATTTTTTAAGCAGTATGGAACCCAAAAAGCCATGTGAAGCACTTCAGGATCCAGACTGGATTTTAGCCATGCAAGATGAGTTAAATCAATTTGAAAGAAACAAAGTCTGGAGATTGGTACCAAACCAAAAGGTAAATCTATCATTGGCACAAAATGGGTATTCAGAAATAAAAAGGATGAAAATGGTATTGTTGTAAGAAACAAGGCAAGGCTTGTAGCTAAGGGGTATTGTCAACAAGAAGGAATTGATTATGATGAAACCTTTGCTCCTGTTGCTAGATTAGAAGCAATTAGAATATTTCTTGCATATGCTGCTCACAAAAATATGAAGGTGTTCCAAATAGATGTGAAATGTGCATTTCTGAATGGTATTTTACATGAAGAAGTGTATTTTGAACAACCAGAAGGCTTTATAAACAAAGAATTTCCAGATCATGTCTACATTTTAGACAAAGCCTTATATGGACTTAAACAAGCACCAAGAGCATGGTATGATACTCTTACAACTTTTCTTTTGAATTCTAAATTCAAAAGAGGTACTGTTGATACAACTTTATTTCTGAAAAAGGAAAATGATGATATGATATTGATACAAATATATGTAGATGACATTATATTTGCCTCTACTAATCCAAAATTTTATAGAAATTTTGAGAAAATCATGCAAACTGAATTGAAATGAGTATGATGGGAGAGTTGACATTTTTCCTTGGTCTTCAAGTTAAACAACTTTCCACTGGCATATTCATTAATCAATCTAAGTATGTCTCAGATTTACTTAAGAAGTTTGACATGACTGATTGTTCAAGTATTCAAACTCCAATGGCCACTGCAACTAAGTTAGAACCTGATCTAAATGGAAAATCTGTTGATCAGAAAAAGTACAAAGGTATAATTGGATCTTTGCTTTACTTAACTGCTAGTAGACCAGATATAATGTTTGCTACATGTATTTGTGCTAGATATCAAGCAAATCCTAAGGAATCACACCTTTTAGCTGCAAAAAGAATCCTTAGATATCTCAAAGGTTCTCCTTCATTGGGACTTTGGTATCTTAAGGATTCTAGTTTTGAACTAAAGGCATTTACAGATGCAGATCATGGTGGTTCCAAATTAGACAGGAAAAGTACTTCTGGATCATGTCAGTTTCTGGGTGATAGACTGGTTAGCTGGTCTTCAAAGAAACAAAATTGTGTTTCTACTTCTACAGCAGAAGCTGAGTATGTAGCAGCTGCAATATGTTGCTCACAAGTGATCTGGATGCAAATTCAACTCAAAGACTATGGTTACACTTTCAAAAAGATTCCCTTGTATTGTGATTCAAAGAGTGCCATAGCCATCACTGCCAATCCTGTTCAGCATTCAAAGACCAAGCACATTGATGTAAGATATCATTTTATCAAAGATCATGTGGAAAAAGGTAATCTTGAAATGTTTTTTGTTCAGACAGATTATCAGTTAGCTGATTTATTTACCAAAGCTCTTGATGAAAAACGTTTTAACTTCTTGGTAAGTAAATTGGGCATGATGAATATGTCTATGTAAGTATTAAACATCAACTAAAATTTAGAAGTTATATTCTGAGGTTTCTTATTTCAAATTCTGAATACTTTGCTCTTCAGAAATCTTCTGAAGATGTATATTCAGAAAGTTAATTTTTTTTTAAAACTCAGAAGTATACTCCTTCTTTATCTAGCTTGATTGTCTTTCAATACTTTTCAAAAAAATTAATTTCTTTAAATATTCTCTTATGTCTTTGATAAATATTGCACTGTTTAAAGGGGGAGAATCATAGTTGCTAATGATTCAAGGGGGAGTGGTATTAATGTCAAATTTTTGAACTACTATTTCCTACTAATCAGATCTGAATTGCTGAATCAAAGTCTTACACTTCATATCTAAGAAGTATGAACAAACTTCCTTAGATAAAATATTTTACAATTGTTCAAACCTACTTCTGAATTCTCAAAATGATTTCTATTTTTCAGAAGTTTGTATTTTTAAATGATTTTTAGTGTTCTAAAGTGATACAAGTGTAGTTCTGAACTAAACTTAAAAGTTCTGAAGTTCCTCTGAATTCTTTCTTTCAGATTTCTGAACTTCTTCTCAGAAGTTCTGAACTATTTCTGAAGTTTTTGAACTTGTTCTCAGAACTTAACTTCCCGTTGATATTTCTTAAGTATCACTTAAGCGTGTGCCACGTGTTTTAATTTCATTGGATATTTCTTAAACACGTCGTCTAAACGGTTCATTTATCCAACTTAATGATGATTACTACTCTAATCACATTTACTTTTTGGCCACGTGTCCATCAGCGATTATCTAGTCATATAAATCAATGGATTCTTCATCGTCTTCATTTTTTTTAGCAATTTTTCACTGAGAAATCTATCTGTGTTCATTGATCTTCGTTCTATTACCAAGCCTTGTTCTTCAAACATCATGTCTACTTCAAATGCAATGGTTTCTGCTTCCTAAAGCTTCAATGACAGCAATGGATCATCGAGTGATGGTTCATTCAAGATCGTGCCTCAAAAATTAGTGGTTGGAACAATGGAAATCCCACTGAACAATGATCAAATGGTTCAAGATACAGCCACAACTTCTATGAATCAAGCCGGACCTTCAAACCCTAACCCTAACCCGAGAACTGATAAAATTGGAAAAACACAAATTGAACCTATTGAAGTTGTTTCTGAATCAAATGCTGGTGATAGTAAATCCCAGACTCGTGCTGCAAGTAGTGATATATCAAAACTTTATGTCCCTGCTGAGAAATTGCTAGAAATCAAAAGAAATAACTGTGCTTTGAACTTCAAATCGACAAACTTTGCTGATGATCAAATGATTTTGATCGAAATTCTGAAGAAACATCCACTACGTACTCTACTCTCTAGGAAATTCTCTGTTCCTACTTCTTACCTTCAACAATGGTGGTACTATGCTGAGGTTGATGAATCTGAAGATGAAATCGTGTCCTATGTCCATGCTTACAAGGTATGCATCTCTGTGGATGATATTAGGAGTCTTGACTATCTGTCAAAACCAGATGAGGTTCTTGGGAAAACCTGTTATGATCCAATTCCATCTTCATCAGAAATGATATCATATTTCATGAGTTTGGGATACTCTGAAAATCTAAGTTCTTTAAGCTCTTTTAGAAGAAAATGTTTACCTCCAATATGGTATTGTTTATTCTCAATTCTGAATACCTGTTTATCTGGGAAAAGTTCAAGTTTGGATCAAGCTTCATCAAATGGGAGGATCATCTTTCATGGCGTTGCATTCAAAAAACATTATGATTATGCTTCCCTTATTTTTGAAGAACTCAAATCTGCTGTTTTGAAGAAGTCCACATTCAACTACATACCATTTCAGAGATTCTTTCAAACACTTATCAAAGGAGCAATGAAAGCAGTGTCAAAAATCCCTGTTCTAGCACATGAGGTACATGTTCCTATCTTTTCTATGGACAGTTTAAGACCCCCAAATGCAAAACTTACATTTCCAAATGTAGTTCCACTTCCTTCTCACTTACTTGATCTTGTAAGTACACCAAATAGGATTGTGAGTGAGTATTTAGAATCTATGGGATTACCTCAACCAGTAATTCATTCCCCTGATTCAAACCAGAGTGGTGATAATGCAAGGGAGTCTAGACTTGTTAGAAGGAGAGGGGAGGTTGTTCAAGGGGGAGAACAACCTCAAAGAGTAAAGAGGAAAAATGAAAATGAGAGAATGGGTAGAAGAGTTAGAAAAAGAATCGAAGAGGGGAGAACATAGGTAAAAGAAAAACAAACCTGTGAACCACCTGTTACTAGCCAGGCACCCACATCTTCTATCATTCCACATTCTTTGGTGGATGATATTGAAAAAGCCAGTGAGCCCATGGCAAATTTGGTTATCCCCCCCAGCCACTCACCCATCTCTCAACAGAAGGGTGTTTCATCAACACATATGGGGCAAGCAGCTTATAATCCATTAGGACTCCAATTGGAGGTTCCTTTTGTTGAAAATGAAGAATATATGTCCCCCTTCACCATTCTGAGCACATTGAGTCTGAGGGTCCCCTCAACTTTGAGCCTATTGAACCACTTCATGTGGAATCCATTCACACTTGCACACATCTTCCAGATGTCACTAAGCAAAGTGTTTGTCACATTGCATCAACAACTATAGATATTCCAATTTTTGGATATCAAGGATTAGTTGGAAGACCTGGTGGGGTAAACATCACAAAAGCCCCATTCACAGAATCAAATGTGGTTCATGATGTCTCTGTGGCACATACAGGCCAGCCTTCTTCTTAAGGACTGCAAACAAGACCATATGTTGGTCTTGGAACCTTACCTACATCTTCTGAATTCACAGAATTCAAAGATTTCTATACTTCTGAATTTGCAAAGATTCAGAAGGACATCAAGGAATTGACGGATACAACCAAAAAGGTGATGGAGGATTGGTTGGATAAACATGGGGAGAGTATGGTAAATAAGTTGAATGACTTTCAACTTCAATCATCTAATGATCTGCACTCTTTTAAACAAGCACTTCTGACTGCTTTTTCTGAAGTGGCTTCATCTGTTTCTTCTCTAAAATCTTCTCAGCCTTCTTCTTCATCTGCTCAACCAGCTTTTGCAACAAAGGATGATATTTCTCAGATTCTAAATCAGCTTTCTTCTATTCAGAGTTCTCAGACAGATTTAAGCACAAGATTGTCTGCTCTAGAGTGCAGGGTTCAATTAGATACTTCTAAAAGGGTTCTTGATGATCAGGATCCTGATAATCAAGAAGGGGAGAAAAGACAAAAAGTATCTGAATCAGATTATGCTGAAAATGTTCAAGTTCAAAGTTCTGAGAAAATTTCTGAAGATGCTTAGCATGTTGATGAAGCATCTAACAGAGTTTCAGAAGCTATAGAAGATATCTTATCAGCAGAACATGAGGGACAAGAGGTAAATGATCATACTTCTGAAGAAATGATAGAAGAAGGGTATGAAACAGAGAAGTTATCCTTTGATTCTGAAGGTAACTTAAGCTCAGATAATACAGACATAATTCCAGACTCAAATGAAGAAATGCTAAGGGAATATCTTGCATTTGAAGATGTTATTGGAGAGCCAAGTGACCTTTCTGACGTTATTATGTTTGAAGAAGACAGGTCTGGAGAAAATATGGGAGAAAGCTCAGAAGAGATAAAAGACTTAGTAATTTGGAAGCCTTAACAACTTCTGAGTGAAGAATTCAGAAGAGCTTCTGAAGGATTGTGGAATATTCTAAATCAATTTTGTTGGGTACATTTGTTTCTGAATAAACCAAGAAGTCTGGAGTGTAGACTTTTGGATAACAGATTTTTAGTCTTCAGAGATTTTCTTAATCAACTAGATGAATATGTTGAACTTGAAGTTGATCTAAGTCACATGGGAGGAACTGAACTTGCAGATGAAATTCTAATGGTCTACTCTGGAAAATTTGAAGTAAGAGTCAGATCCTGCATTACTATTCCCAAAATTGATATTCCTCTTCTTGAAGAACCTATTCTAGATCAAATCTATGAAAAGGAAGATATGTTTCTTTGTGGAGAAATAAGTTCAGAGTTCCCTGAAGTTATTCACTTTCATATGTATAAAACCAATTTGAAATTTGCAAAGCTTGAAGATTTTGTAAATGATGAGTGGTCTGAAGAACAAGTATCTCAAGTTAGAAACTTTGTTCAGAAACATGGTGTTCAGAATTTGAATGATTCCACTCTTATCAAGAAAATTAGATGTCTAACAAAGACTGTTGAAGATGATTTGGTAATATACAGATTTGGAGCAGAGAGAAGAAATAGATATCTGTGTGAATTTACTCAATATGATCTGTACAAATTAAGATTGCAAGAGAAGTTGACAGTTCTTCAGTTTTGTGTTGCCAGAAGTGAAGTTGAACTTGTTTTTGAAGTTAGAAGAATTCTGGGAATCTACATAAGGAACATAATCAAGCATGACTTTCAATTAGCTTTGGAATTTGGTTTATCAAAAGTGAATCTGTTGGAACCTGTAAACCTTGAAAATACAATAACTATAGTGTTCACTAGTCCAGATCTTGGGTTCAGATACACAGCAGATGGAAATAAAACTTTTTTGATTTCAGATATTCCAAAATACTCTAACTTAACTCTGAATTGGTTTCTTACTTATGCAAAGGATTATATTGAAGATTCAGATATCAAAGAAGAAATCATATATTTGATCAAAGAAAGAGTTCATTTCAGAGAAATTGTAAGGAAAAGTTATCCAGCTGGTCACAAAAGAGAAAACAAGATCAGAGGAGCTGATTATATACTTAGTGATACTTATGATTTCCAAATTCACTCAAAGAAACAAGACTTGGAGGAAATTCTGAAGTTTTCTCTAAACATTGAAAGTTCTGAACCAAGTCAGAAGGATAAAGAGAAAGGGAAAGAAGTAATTTCTGAAGCTATTTCTGAACAGTTGGTTCCTGTAGAGCAAATATCTGAAGAGGAACAACTGCAAGTTCAAAGAATAGAAGAAAGTGCTTTCAACATGTTTCTTGAATATTTCCATCCAAAAATGTTCATGGAATATGAACAAAAGTTCAACTATATTGATTGTTGGATTCAAAAGTCCTTTGGTTGGAAAGAATGGTACTCAGATATCATTAGAAAGATAAGGATCCCAATTAATGAAGCAAGAAAGGAAAGTCCATTGGTCAAGTTAACTAATGCTGACTTGAAGACAAGACAAAGTTACAAGTATGCATTCTTTACAGTTGAAAGACAAAATGGTGAGATTTCTACCTTTTCTGAAGCTGATTTCCAAAATGTGAATCTCAGAGATCTCCTCAGAGTTTACAGAAGTCTTTATCCTTTACATGATTCAATCACCAAGTTCAGAAAATCATTTCCAATCCTCAGAGATGGCTTGTACAGAGAATTTATATGCGCTACAAAGACTGACTTTTAGGTTGCTTATGTTCTGAACAAGAAACAAGTACACTTGAGCAAACCAAATCTGAGCTTACCAGATATTCAGAATCTGAAGAAGAGTACTTTAGTAATTCAACCTCCAGGTTTCGTTTGCAAATGCTTTGAAGAATTATTATTTGTAAGATTTGAAGAACTCCACAAATGTTGCAATGGAACTCTCATGGCAATCAGAGATCGTTTGGTAAAAAGACAAAATAGAAGACCAAAGAATCTGAGCAATGAAGATTGGGAGAAGCACAAGAAGCTTGCAAAAGAGATGGTGAGAATTGCTGAATCATTACTTGAATACAGAAGCTTAATTCTAAAAGATGTTAGAGAAATTATGAACTTCTGGAAGTATGATCTGAACTTTTGAAGCTAAGGGGGAGATTGTTAGAGATATCATAATAGCTTCAAAAGGCACTGGGTTTTGAAGGTATAAAGATCTGAAGAATGAAGATTCAGAACTCAGAAGAAAATAAAAGACAAAAGCCTAAGGCATAACTTCTGAAGTGTCAACTTCAGAAGTTCTGAAGAGGTTCTGAAGACACTTCTGAAGAAGATCTGAAGAAGTTTAGAACCTGTTCTGAACTTGTCTGTCATATTTGTACTGTTACTTTAGTCTTTCTATTTCTTGTATAAATAGATAGTTTGTTAGATAGTTACAAAAAAACGTTTTCATAAGCCTTGTAAAGACATATTTTGTAATATTGTTCATTCTATCAATACATACGACATTTGGCTATCATGTTACTGTTATAATCTTTACATATATTGAGATCTTGATTGTTTGAGTCTTAACACGTTTGAATAGTTCTTTCCGATTGTCCATCCGTTTGAGGATGATAGGCAGTGCTATAATCCAAACATTTACCCAATGCCTTTTGAAGAAACTGCTAAAATCGTGATGTAAAACGTGTGTCTCTATCTGAAATAATGGAAGTAGGCAGACCATGACGTGTAACTATTTCGTTGATGTAAATTTATGCACGCCTTTCCATGCCGAAATCTTCGCGAATAGGGATGAAATGAGCTGATTTTGTAAGTCGATAGACTATAACCCATATGGAATCATGTCCTTTCCCAGTTTTGGGTATCTTGGTTATGAAATCCATAGTTATTTGCTCCCATTTCCATTAGGGAATTTCGGGTTGTTGAAGTGGACCGGATGGTTTTTGATGTTCGGCCTTGACTTGAGCACAAGTTAAGCACTTGGTTACATACTCAGCAATATCTTTCTTAATTCCTGGCCACCAATAGTATTGCTTCAGATCCTTATACATCTTATCCGCTCCTGGGTGAACCGAATATCTGGATCGATGGGCTTCATACAAGATTGTTGATCGTAAATTTCCAACCTTTGGTACCCATACTTTATTTTTGAAGTAATGCGCTCCATCTTATTGTAATTCAAATTCTTTCTCTAAGTGATGCAAGGTCTCATGCTTCACATTTTCTTCTTTCAAAGCTTCCCTTTGTGCTTCAAGAATTTAAGTCTTTAAACTCGTTTGAACCATCATTCCCATAGCTCGTGCTCTCGTCGGCTTCACTCTTTCCTTTCTGCTTAAAGCATCAGCTACTACGTTAGCCTTGCCCGGATGGTACTTTATTTCACAATCGTAGTCACTAAGTAGCTCGACCCATCTTCTTTGCCTCATATTGAACATTTTCTGGTCAAGAATGTGTTGAAGGCTTTTATGATCAGTGAAAATGGTGCACTTAGTGCCGTAGAGATAGTGTCTCCAAATTTTGAGTGCGAACACCACCGCCCCTAACTCCAAGTCATGGGTGGTGTAATCCTTCTCATGAATCTTTAATTACCTCGATATGTATGCGATAACTTTGTCTTTTTGCATCAGTACGCATCCCATCCCTTGATGTGAAGCGTCACAATAGACTAAAAAGTTATCCACTCCCTCTGGTAAAGCCAAAATCGGTGCGTTGCATAACTTGTATTTGAGAGTCTGGAATGCTTCCTCTTGTCTCTCTCCCCAAATAAACTTCTTATCTTTTTGAGTCAGTGTCGTCAGTGGTTGTGCGATCTTGGAGAAATTTTCGATAAATCGCCGATAATAGCCTGCCAATCCAAGAAATTGACGGATCTCAGTTGGTGTCTTTGGGGCTTCCCATTTCTTAATGGCCTCGATCTTAGCTGGATCAACATGTATCCCTTTTTCATTTACTACGTGGCCAAGAAAATGCACTTCGCGAATCCAGAATTTGCATTTGGAGAATTTGGCGTACAGCTTTTCATTTCTGAGCAATTCTAGTATCAGCTTTAAATGTTGTTCACGCTCCTTCTTGTCTTGAGAACAAATGAGTATATCATCTATAAACACAATCACGAACTTGTCTAGGTACGGTCGACATACTCTATTCATTAAATCCATGAAGACTGTCGGTGCATTTGTTAGCCCGAAAGGCATAACTAGGAACTCATAATGACCATAACGAGTTCTAAACGTTGTCTTAGGAATGTCTGTTAGGACCCAAACAATCAAGATATCAATATATGAAAAGATTTTGACAGGAATGATAATAGCCAAATGTAATATGTATTGATTGAATGTACAGTATTACAGAATGTCTTTACAAGGCTTATGAAAACGTTAGTTCTAACAATCTAACTAACTATCTATTTATACATACGATAGAAAGACTAAAGTAACAAAGCATTCATAACAGACAAGTTCAGAACAGGTTCTGAACTCCTTCAGATCTTCTTCAGAAGTGTCTTCAGAACTTCTTCAGAACCTCTTCAGAAGTGTCTTCAGAACTTCTTCAGATCTTTATCTCTTAAGAACCCAGTGCCTTTTGAAGCTATTATGATATCTCTATCAATCTCCCCCTTAGCTTCAAAAGTTCAGATCATACTTCCAGAAATTCAGAATTTCTCTTACATCCTTCAGAATTAGTCTTCTGTATTCAAGTAAGGATTCAGCAACTCTAACCATTTCTTTTGCAAGTTTCTTGTGCTTCTCCCAATCTTCATTGCTCAGATTCTTTGGTCTTCTATTCTGTCTTTTTACCAGACGATCTATGATTGCCATGAGATTTCCATTGCAACATTTGTGGAGTTCTTCAAATCTCACAAATAATAGTTCCTGAAAGCATTTGCAAACGAAGCCAGAAGGATGAATTACTAAAGTGCTTTTCTACAAATTCTGAATATCTGGTAGACTCAGATTTGGTTTGCTCAAGTGTACTTGTTTCTTTTTTAGAACATAAGCAACTTGGAAATCAGTCTTTGCAGCCCATATAAATTCTTTGTATAATCCATCTCTAAGCACTGGAAATGATTTTCTGAACTTGGTGATTGAGTCATGGAAGGGATAAAGACTTCTGTAAACTCTGATTAGATCTCTGAGATATATATTCTTAAAATCAGCTTTAGAGAAAGTAGAAACTTCACCATTTTTTCTTTCAATAGTAAAGAATGCATACTTGTAATTTTGTCTTGTTTTCAAGTCAGCATTAATCACTTTGATCACTGGGCTCTCCTTTCTGGCTTCATTGATTGGAATCCTTAACTTTCTGATGATATCTGAGTACCATTGTTTCCAACCAAAAGATTTATGAATCCAGCAATCAATATAGTTGAATTTTTGTTCATACTCCATAAATATTTCTGGATGAAAATATTCAAGGAACATGGTTAATGCATTTTCTTCAATCCTTTGTTCTTGAAGATGTTCCTCTTCAGATACTTGTTTTGCAGGAACCAGCTCTTCAGATATAGCTTCAGAAATAATTTCTTTACCTTTCTCTTTTTCTTTTTGACTGTGTTCAGAAGATTCCATATTCAGAGAAAACTTCAGAATTTCCTCCATATCTTGCTTCTTTGAGTGAATTTGAAAATCATAAACATCACTTAGTAGATAATCGGCTCCTTTGATCTTGTTTTTTCTTTTATGACCAGCAAGATAACTTCTTTTTACATTCTCCCTGAATTGAATTCTTTCTTTTATCAGATAAGCAATTTCTTCTTTAATGTCTGATTCTCCAACATAATCATTTGAATATTCAAGAAACCAATTCAGAGTTGAATTGGAGTATTTTGGAATATCTGAGGCCAGAAAGGTTTTATTTCCATTCACTGTATATCTGAATCCAATGTCTGGACAAGTGAACACTCTAGCTATTGTTGAATTTTCAAGGTTTACAGGTTCCAACAAATTCACCTTTGATAAACCAAATTCCAGAGCTAGTTGATAGTCATGCTTTATAATGTTTCTTATATAGATTCCCAGAACTCTTCTGACTTCATAAGCAAGTTCTGCTTCATTCTTTGCAACACAGAAAGAAAGAACTGTCAATTTGTCTTGCAGTCTTAACTTGTATATGTCATATTGAGTAAACTCACATAATGATCCATTTCTCCTTTCAGCTCCAAATCTATATATTAACAAATCATCTACAACAGATTTAGAAAAGCATTTGCTTTTCTTTATGAGAGTTGAATCATTTAGATTCTGAACTCCATACTTCTGAATAAAATTTCTGACTTGAAGTATTTTATCTTCAGACCATTCATCATTAACAAAGTCTTCCAGAGTTGCAAACTTCATACTTTTCTGTACATGTAGAGATAAGTTACTTCAGGAAATTCCAAACTCGTTTCTCCAAAACCAAATATATCTTCTTTTTCATATACTTGATCTAAGATGGGCTCATAAAGAAGAGGAATATCAATCTTTGGAATCAAAATGCAAGGTCTGACTCTTACTTCAAATCTTCCAGAGTAGATCATTAAAATTTCATCTGCAAGCTCAGTTCCTTCCATATGTTCTAGATCAACTTCAAGTTCAACAACTTCATCTGGTCGATCAAGAAAATCTCTGAATATACAAAATCTGTTATCCAAAAGTCTACACTCCAGACTTCTTGGTTTATTAAAAAATATATGTACCCAACAGAACTGATTCAGAATATTCCATAATCTTTCAAAAGCACTTCTGAATTCTTCACTCAGAAGTTGTTGAGGCTTCCAAATTACTAAAGCTTTTGTTTCTTCTGAGCTTTCTCCCATATTTACATCAATAACATCCTCTTCAAACATGATCACATCAGAAAGATCACTTGGTTCTCTAATGACATCTTCAAAAGCAAGGTATTCCCTTAGCATTTCTTCATTAGAGTCTGGAATTATATCTGTGTTATCTGAGCTTAGATTTCCTTCAGAATCAAAATATATCTTTTCTGTTTCATACCCTTCCTCTACTGTATCATCAGAAGAATGAACAATTGCCTCTTGACCTTCATGTTCTGCAAATAAAATGTCTTCTATTGCTTCAGAAACTCTATTTGATGCTTCACCAATATTCTGAGCACCTTCAGAAGTTTTCTCCAAGCTTTGTTTCTGAACATTTTCAACATTCTTTGTTTCAGATACTCTCTGTCTTTTCTCCCCCTCTTGATTATCAGGATCCTGATCATCAAGACTTCTTTTAAAAGTATCTGATTGAGATCTGCATTCTAGAGCAGCTAATCTTGTGTTGAACTCTGTCTGAGAACTTTGAATGGATGAAAGTTGATTGAGAATCTGAGAAATATCATCTTTAGTTGCATAAACTAGTGGAGCAGAAGAAGAAGAAGCAGGCTGAGAAGCTTTCAGAGAAGAAACTGATGAAGCCACTTCAGAAAAGGCTGACAGAAGTGCTTGTTTAAACATATTCAGATCATTAGAAGATTGGAGATGAAAATCATTCAGCCTGTTCATCATAGTATCCCCATGTTGATCCAACCTATCCTCCAACACCTTTTTGGTAGAATCCGTCAATTCCTTGATATCTTTCTGAATCTTTGCAAATTCAGAAGTACATAAATCTTTGAATTTTGTGAATTCAGAAGATGTGGGTAAGTTGCCAAGAACAACAGATGAACTTTTTTTCAGACCTTCAGAAGAAGGTTGGCCTGTATGAGACACAAAGGCATCATGAACCACATGTGATTCTGTGAATGGAGCTTTTGTGATGTTCACCCCACTAGGGCTTCCAACTAATCCTTGATATACAGAGATAGGAATATCTATAGTTGTTGATGCAATGTGACAAACACTCCAATTGGGGTCCTAATGGATTATAAGCTGCTTGCCCCATTTGTGTTGTTGAAACACCCTTCTGTTGAGAGATGGGTGAGTGGCTGGGGGGGTTAACCAAGGTTGCCATGGGCTCACTGGCTGTTTCAACATTATCCACCAAAGAATGTGGAATAATAGTAGATGTGGGTGCCCGGCTTGTAACAGGTGGGTCACAGGTTTGTTTTTCTTTTACCTGTGTTCTCCCCTCATCAATTTTTTGTCTTACCCTTCTACCCAGTCTCTCAGTTTCATTTTTCCTCTTCACTTGTTGAGGTTGTTCTCCCCCATGAACAGCCTCCCCTCTCTTTCTAGTAAATCTAGACTTTCTTGCATGATCACTACTCTGGTTTGAATCAGGGGAAGGGATTACTGGTTGAGGTAATCCCATAGATTCTAAATGCTCACTCCCAATCCTAGATGATGTACTTACAAGATTAATTAAATGAGAAGGTAGTGGAAGTGCATTTGGAAATGGAAGTTTTGCATTTGGTGGTCTTAAACTGTCCATAGTGAAGATAGGAACATGTACCTCATGAGCTAGAACAGGAATTTTTGAGACAACCTTCATTGCTCCTTTGATGAGTGTTTGAAAAAATCTCTGAAATGGTATGTAGTTGAATGTGGACTTCTTCAAAATTGCAGATTTGAGTTCATCAAAGATGAGACTAGCATAATCATAGTATTTGTTGAAGGCAACTCCATGAAAGATAATCCTCCAATTTGCTGAAGCTTGATCCAAACTTGAGCTTTTTCCAGATAAGCAGATATTCAGAATGGAAAATAAGCAATACCAAATTGGAGGTAAACATTTTCTTCTAAAAGAGCTTAAAGCACTAAGGTTTTCAGAGTAACCCAAGCTCATAAAATCTGAGATCATTTCTGATGAAAATGGAATTGAATCATAACAGGTTTTCCCAAGAACCTCATCTGGTTTTGGCAAATAGTGAAGGCTCCTAATATCATCTACAGATATGCATACCTTGTAGGCATGAACATAGGAGACAATTTCATCATCAGTTTCATCTACCTCAACATAATACCAGAATTGTTGAAGATAAAAAGCAGGAACAGAGAACTTCCTAGAAAGTAGAGTGCGCAGGGAATGTTTCTTCAGAATTTTAATCAACATTACTTGATCATCAATGAAGTCTTTGGATTTGAAGTTCAGAGCACAGTTATTTCTTTTGATGTCAAGTAATTTCTCAGCAGGTACATAGAGTTTGGACAGGTCACCACTTTCATCATGAGTCTGGGATTCACTTTCAGCAACATTAGATTCAGAAACAACATCAATGGGTGTACCTTGTGTTTCCCCAATTTTAGCAGTTGTCGGGTTAGGGTTAGGGTTAAGAATAGGATTTGAAGGTCCGGCTTGATGAGTTGCAGTTGTGGCTGTGTCTTGAAGCATTTGATCATCATTTAGTGGGATTTCCAGTGATCCAACCATTAATTTTTGAGGCACAATCTTGAATGAACCATCACTTGATGATCCGTCGTTATCATTGAAACTCGAGGATGTAGAAATCATGGCATTTGAAGTAGACATGATGTTGGAAGAACACGGATTGGTAATAGAAAGAGGATCAATAAACACAGAAAGATTTCTCAGAGAAAAGTTGCTAAAAAATGAAGATGATGAGGAATCCATTGATTTATATGACTGGATAATCGCTGAAGGACACGTGGCCAAAAAGTAAATGTGATTAGAGTAGTAATCATCATTTATTAGGAGAAATGAACCGGTTAATGGTCGTGTTTAAGAGAGATCCAATGAAATTAAAACACGTGGCACACGTTTAAATGAAAAATCAACGGGAAGTTAAGTTCTGAGAATAAGTTCAAAAACTTCAGAATTTGTTCAGAACTTCTGAGAAAAAGTTCAGAAGTCTGAAAGAGAGAATTCAGAAGAACCGCAGAATTTTTAAGTGGAGTCCAGAACTAAACTTGGATCATCTTAGAAGACCAAAAACCATTTAAAAATATAAACTTCTGAAAAATATAAAACATTTTGAGAATTCAGAAGTAGATTTGAACAAATAGAAAACTGATTTTATCTAAGGAAGCTTGTTCATACTTCTTAGATATAAAGTGCAAGACTTTATTTCACAAATGCAGATTTGTTTTATAGAAAAGAGTAGTGTAGAAATTTGAAATTAATACCACTCCCCCTTGAATCACTAGCAATTATGATTCGCCCCCTTAATCATTGCAACTTTATCAAAGAAACAAGCAAATATTAGAGAATTGAGAAAAAAAAATATGAAAAGTATTAAAATACAATCAACCTAGATACAGAAGAAATATACTTATGAGTTTGAAAAGAAGCAAAGATCTGAATGTTGAACTTCAGAATATGCAAAGTAATTCTGAAGATCAAAGTATTCAGAATTTGATATAAAAACCTCAGAATGTAACGTCTAGAGTATAGGTGATGTGTAATACTTACATAGACATGTTCATCATGCCCAATTTACTTACCAAGAAGTTAAATCGTTTTTCATCAAGTGCTTTGGTAAATAAATCAGCTAACTGATAATCTGTCTGAACAAAAAACATTTCAATATTACCTTTTTCCACATGATCTTTGATAAAATGATATCTTACATCAATATGCTTGGTTTTTGAATGCTGAACAGGATTGGCAGTGATGGCTATGGCACTCTTTGAATCACAATACAAAGGAATCTTTTTGAAAGTGTAACCATAGTCTTTTAGTTGAATTTGCATCCACATCACTTGTGAGCAACATATTGCAGCTGCTACATACTCAGCTTCTGCTGTAGAGGTTGAAACACAATTTTGTTTCTTTGAAGACCAGCTAACCAGTCTATCACCCAGAAACTGACATGATCCAGAAGTGCTTTTCCTGTCTAATTTGCAACCACCATGATCTGCATCTGTAAATGTTGTTAGTTCAAAACTAGAATCCTTAGAATACCAAAGTCCCAATAAAGGAGAACTTTTTAGGTATCTAAGTATTCTTTTTGCAGCTAGAAGGTGTGATTCCTTAGGATTAGCTTGATATCTGGCACAAATACATGTAGCAAACATTATATCTGGTCTACTAGCAGTTAAGTAAAGCAAAGATCCAATTATGCCTCTGTACTTTTTCTGATCAACAGATTTTCCATTCAGATCAGGGTCTAACTTAGTTGCAGTGGCCATTGGAGTTTGAATACTTGAACAGTCAGTCATATCAAACTTCTTAAGTAAGTTTGAGACATACTTAGATTGATTAATGAATATGCCAGTGGGAAGTTGTTTAACTTGAAGACCAAGGAAAAATGTCAACTCTCCCATCATACTCATTTCAAATTCTGTTTGCATGATTTTCTCAAAATTTCTACAAAATTTTGGATTAGTAGAAGCAAATATAATATCATCTACATAGATTTGTATCAAAATCATATCATCACCCTCCTTTTTCAGAAATAAAGTTCTATCAACAGTACCTCTTTTGAATTTAGAATTCAGAAGAAAAGTTGTAAGAGTATCATACCATGCTCTTGGTGCTTGTTTAAGTCCATATAAGGCTTTGTCTAATATGTAGACATGATCTGGGAATTCTTTGCTTACAAAGCCTTCTGGTTGTTCAACATACACTTCTTCATGTAAAATACCATTCAGAAATGCACATTTCACATCCATTTGAAATACCTTCATGTTTTTATGAGCAGCATAGGCAAGAAAAATTCTAATGGCCTCTAATCTAGCAACAGGGGCAAAGGTTTCATCATAATCAATTCTTTCTTGTTGACAATACCCCTTAGCTACAAGTCTTGCCTTGTTTCTCACAACAATTCCATTTTCATCCTTTTTATTCTGAACACCCATTTTGTGCCAATGACAGATTTACCTTTTGGCTTTGGTATCAATCTCCAGACTTTGTTTCTTTCAAATTGATTTAACTCATCCTGCATGGCTAAAATCCAGTTTGGATCTTGAAGTGCTTCATATGGCTTTTTGGGTTCCATGCTACTTAAGAAATTTACATACAGACATTCATTTGATGTTGCAGATCTTGTTTGAACACCTTTTGATGCATCTCCAATTATTTGATGAACTGGATGACTAGATGTCCATTTGTTCACATTTGGCAATGGTTGAACAGATGAAACATTATTCAGAGAATCATAATCATCAATAATTGCTTGAGTTTCGGTATCATGATTGATAGCCGAATGTAAATACGAAGACTCCCCCTCAAATGGAGAAATCTGAATTGGTTCAGAACTTTGAGGTTCATGGTCAGAAATATTTTGAACCGGTTCAGAAACAACTTGAATTGATTCAGAAGTGGCATTTTCAGAAGTTGGAAGTTCTGAATTTGAGGTAGAGAGTTGTGGTGCTGATGTATTTGAAATTTGTATTTCTGAAATGTCTTGATCATTTGTGTTTCTGAGAAGAGAAGGATTTTGATAATCTGCAAAAACATTTATAGAAATATCAAATAAGTCTTGACATAAATTGTCAATATTGGATTTAAGTAAAGTTTGAGATGCAGAAGTAGATTTTGTCTGATTATGTTCTGAGTCCAAACTTTCAGAAGTTGGTTTATGTGCGAGTTCTGAACTGTTTTGTTCAGAAGTCATTGTTGGCTCATGAAATCTGACATTTGTAGTCTCAATGATTCTCTGAGTTCCTTTAATGAGTACTCTATAGGCTTTGAATCTTTGAGAATAGCCAACAAAAATACCAGCTACACCTTTTGGTGCAAATTTGTCAAGATGTGGAGTATCATTCTTTAGAAAACACCTGCAACCAAAGATTTTAAAATAATCAATAGAGGGTTTTCTTTGTTTTAACATTTCATAAAGAGTTTTAAGAAATTTTCTGTTTAGAATGGTTCTGTTCTGAGTAAAACATGCAGTAGCAATTGCTTCTGCCCAAAGAGAGAGAGGAAGTTCTGAATATGCAAGCATGGTTCTTGCAGCCTCTACCAAAGTTCTATTCTTTCTTTCAACTACCCCATTTTGTTGAGGAGTTCTTGCAGCGGAAAAATTATGTGAAATACCAACAGATTCCAAAAAATTCTGAACTGTAGAATTAGTAAATTCTGTTCCATTGTCACTTCTGATCTTTTGAATTGGGAGTTGAAGAAGAACTTGAATTTTCTTCAGAAAGGGTATCAGTCTTTCAGAAGTATCAGACTTGAGTCTCAGAAATTCAATCCATGTATATCGTGTATATTCATCTACTATGACAAGAATGTATTTCTTTCCCCCCATGCTTTGAGTTTTCATTGGGCCACATAAATCCATATGTAGCATTTCAAGTGGAGCTTTGCATGAAGATAGCATTTTCAGAGGATGAGAACTTCTTTTGATCTTCCCTAGTTCACATGCAGAACAAAGAGAGTTCTTTTCAAATCTGATCTTTGGTAGTCCTCTTACAGATTGATGTTTGCCTAGTTCAGAAATGGCTTTGAAGTTCAGATGTGACATTCTTTTGTGCCAAAGCCAACTATCATTTTTCATTAATGTAGACATATAACATACACCTTGTAGTTGACCAGTTGCAGTGAATGTTGCTGTGTAGATATCTTCATCTCTATAAGCAGTTAATTCATTTTTGTTTGTTGTACTTAGAACATGACAGTAATCTATGTCAAAATTAACCTTCCAGTATTTGTCACAGAATTGACTAATACTGAAAAGATTATGTCTTAGTCCCTCAACATAGAAAACTTTCATTACTTTCACATCTCCTTTAATAAAAGTGCCATATCCTCTTACATATCCCTATGCATTGTTTCCAAAGCTAACTGTTCCTCCATATCTTTCATGATAATCAGTTAGTAGTTCTTTGAAAGGTGTCATGTGTCTTGAACATCCAGAATCTAAGACCCACACATGACATATCTGTAAAAGAGATTATTGAGTTTTAGGTACCCATTTCAGAATGGATCCTTTGTGATTAGTAATAAAATTTGAAGTTCTGAACTTTTTCTTCAGATGTTTCAATATAGAAGTTTGTTCAGAACTTTGAGATTTATCTTTCTTAGTTTTATTTTCATTTCTATTTTTTCGTTTAATTGAATTTGTCAATATAGCTGAACATTTCTGAATATATTTCATCAAATTCCTCTTGTTTGTTTTGGAGTTAAGATGAAAATTATGATGACCACAATTAATACAGTGAATATGATTCTTTAATGTATTTATAATTGTATTAGACATATAGAAATCAATAACATTTGATTTTTCAACAAAAATTCTTTTATTCACTTTCTTTGATTTAGATACATCATTCTTCTTTAAAAATGAAAAACTCTCTAATTTGTCATTCTTTGACAGTCTTTCATCTTTCTTTCACCATACTAAAGTGGATAGCTCTGTAAAAGATAAGAAATGAGGATTAGTATAAGAAATTCTTTTGTTCACTTTAGGTTTATCTTCAGATTTTGAGTTAATTTTCTGAACTTCAGAGAGAGAATTTGAGGATTGGCCTTGTTCAAAAATTTTAACTCTGGTGTTGAAGTCAGAAGATGTTACTGAACATGGTGTTGAATTTGATGAAATGTTTGTATTAGTAGGAGAAAAAGCTGAATTCTGATATTCTGGTTTTAAAAACATGATCAAACAATTCTGAAGGTATCTTTGAAACTTCATATTTTAATTTTTCTCCTTCAGTCATACATGATTGAGATTTATAAACCAAATAGCCATTTTTATCAATGACTTGCACCATATGATCATCATCATCTTCTGAATCAGAAGCATTTATTAGATCTGAAATTTTATTTTGAGTCATACTTGTTGCAAAAATATTTGAATTTTTGGTTGTTGTAGACTCGTTATCAGAATTGTCAAAAAATATATTGGGATTCTCATCAATATCTTCTAAAGATTCAATATCTGAGAATTCATCATATTTTTCTTCATGTTCTGATTTATTATCAGAAGTATCTTTTGAAATGATTTTAGAATTGGATTCAGAAGTTATTACAGAAGTAACTTCAGAAACAATTTCAGACTTAACAATTACTTCTGATTTTTCTTCAGAAATAATATTTGTTTCAGAAGATTTACAAATATTTGAAATTTTATTCATTTCTTCTATTTCAGAGATTATTTCTGGTTCACCAGTTTTAAGAGGTGTTTCTTCTGAAAACAAAGTCTCTGATTTCACAAAAAGAATTCTTTCAGACAAAGAATAGTTTACAGGTTTGGAAATGACACCTGTATTTGATTCATTGAAAATTTTCATTTTAGAATAATCATACAAGTTTGCAGGTGCCTTTTTTAAAATCTGACTGTCATTATATCCTAAACCTGCTTTTATATTGTAAAATTTTGAGTTCTGAGCCTGACTAGTTAAAATATTCAGAGTTTGTTCAGTTTGTCCTCTTTTAAAATTTAAATCTTCCAATTCCTTAATCCTTTTATAAAGATCAAGTCTCTCTTGATTCAGAAAATTCATCTTAACATTTAGAATTTCCTTTTCAGATTTTTCATTTATAACTTCTTTTTGTAAACTATCCATTTTTTCTTTTAAAACAAGTTTTTCTTCAGAAACTTTTTCAAGAATCTGTTCAGCTGCTTGACAATTTTCTTTATATATTTGAATTTCAGCTCTGAATTGATTGACCAAAATTCTTTCACCTTTAATTCTGTTTCTGAGTGTTTCAAATTCAGAAAACATATTTTGAAATTTATTTGTCATTTCTGAATCTTTAGTATTAATTTCAGAATTATGTTCAGAATTTTGTTCAGAAGATGAAGAAGATACCTCAGTGTCTTGTTTGTCCTTTTCTGGATCCATTTGACACATGTAGCAATTTGTTGCATAATGAGCAACTTCTTCATCATCATCTCCATCACTCCAGTTTAACCAGTCTTTTTCATACTTGGTCACTAGAGCAGGATTAAGCTCCTTTTTCTTTGCTAATAGATGTTTCTTCTCATAATAACCTGAATTCTTGACTTTTGGCATCTTGCATTGTCTTGCATAATGTCCAGGCTTTCCACAGTTGAAGCATCTTCTTTGGTTCAGATGTTTCAGATTGACCAGCCTCTTGACCTTTCTTAGGTCCAACTTCAGATCTAGGTTTATTCTGATATTTTTGATTGTATCTTTGTTTGAATTGCCTTGTCATGAAAGCAATATTATCAGAAATCCTTTTAAGCTCCTCATCTGATTCATCCCCATCACAAATTGTTGTCTCTGGGATCTCACAAACTTTCTTGGCAGCAATGGTCAAAGAATTATTGTAGTTCTTGCTCAGAAGGGCAACTGTTTCTTGTGTCTTCTTTTGTTCATATTGTCTAACTTTGATCTTGTCCTCTTGTTGGAACAAGATGCCATAGACATCATGAATTGTATTTCTAGACAAGTTCCTAGTTACCATATTATCTGAAAAACTTGACCATTCATTTCCCAGATTGTTCAGAAATTTGTTATTTATCTCAGAATTTGATTTCTGAACACCATTTCTTCTTAGATCATTCAGAATGTTATTGAATCTATGATATGTATCAGTGATAGATTCATTTTCTTTGTATCTGAAATTTTCATATGTTCTTACACAGATATTTAATCTCTGTGCTTGAGCCTTTGTACTTCCTTGCATCTGAGCTTCTACTTCATCCCACATGGCTTTTGCTGAAGTTAAACTATCAACCCTATTGAATATCTCATTAGGAATTGCCATGGTGAGTAAAGTTAATGCTCTTCTATCAACTTTCATTTGAGCCTTTTCAGCTGGATTGTACGTTCCAGGACTCTTCTTGATTCTTGATGCAGGATTTTCAGGGGTGGATTCAGTTCTGGGAACTGCTGGAATTTCAACAAACACCTCTAGTGGGCCATTTGTGATAGATTGCATTAAGGCTTCATCTATGTTATCCAATAATTGAATCATTCTAATTCTCCATTGATGATATTCTCCCAAGAAGAGAGTTGGTGGTTTCGTTTCAGATCCGATTGAGATTATTCTTTAGACATCTTTGATTGTTAGAAGATCGAGAATTCACCTGAGTTGAATTTGAATTTTGTAGATCAAGAACACCAAGAACTGTCAGATCTGACAAGTTCTTCCCAAATCTTCAAGAACCTTTGAATTGGCTAGGATACCAATTCTTAGGACCCAAACAATCAAGATATCAATATATGAAAAGATTTTGACAGGAATGATAATAGCCAAATGTAATATGTATTGATTGAATGTACAGTATTACAGAATGTCTTTATAAGGCTTATGAAAACGTTAGTTCTAACAATCTAACTAACTATCTATTTATACATACAATAGAAAGACTAAAGTAACAAAGCATTCATAACAGACAAGTTCAGAACAGGTTCTGAACTCCTTCAGATCTTCTTCAGAAGTGTCTTCAGAACTTCTTCAGAACCTCTTCAGAAGTGTCTTCAGAACTTCTTCAGAACTTCTTCAGATCTTTATCTCTTAAGAACCCAGTGCATTTTGAAGCTATTATGATATCTCTATCAATCTCCCCCTTAGCTTCAAAAGTTCAGATCATACTTCCAGAAATTCAGAATTTCTCTTACATCCTTCAGAATTAGTCTTTTGTATTCAAGTAAGGATTCAGCAACTCTAACCATTTCTTTTGCAAGTTTCTTGTGCTTCTCCCAATCTTCATTGCTCAGATTCTTTGGTCTTCTATTCTGTCTTTTTACCAGACGATCTCTGATTGCCATGAGAGTTCCATTGCAACATTTGTGGAGTTCTTCAAATCTCACAAATAATAGTTCCTGAAAGCATTTGCAAACGAAGCCAGGAGGATGAGTTACTAAAGTGCTTTTCTTCAAATTCTGAATATCTGGTAGACTCAGATTTGGTTTTCTCAAGTGTACTTGTTTCTTGTTTAAAACATAAGCAACTTGGAAATCAGTCTTTGCAGCCCATATATATTCTCTGTATAATCCATCTCTAAGCACTGGAAATTATTTTCTGTACTTGGTGATTGAGTCATGGAAGGGATAAAGACTTCTGTAAACTCTGATTAGATCTCTGAGATATATATTCTGAAAATCAGCTTCAGAGAAATTAAGAACCCAGTGCCTTTTGAAATCTCTTCAGAAGTGTCTTCAGAACTTCTTCAGATCTTTATCTCTTAAGAACCCAGTGCCTTTTGAAGCTATTATGATATCTCTATCAATGTCTTCTTCACGAACTCTCATCTGATGATATCCCGATCGAAGGTCGATCTTTGAGAAATACGTAGCACCTTGAAGTTGATCAAATAAGTCATCAATTCGAGGAAGGGGGTATCGGTTCTTGATAGTCAACTTATTGAGTTCCCTATAATCAATACACATTCGGAAGGATCCATCCTTCTTTTTAACAAATAAAACCGGAGCTCCCCAAGGTGAAGAGCTGAGTCTGATGAATCCGTTATTGAGTAACTCCTGAAGTTGTTCTAACAGTTCCTGCATTTCCGAATGGTGCTAACCGGTATGGTGATTTCGCCACGGGCGCAGCTCCAGGAATTAAATCTATATGAAACTCGACTTGTCTTGGCGGGGGTATTCCAGGCAATTCGTCTGGAAATACTTCGGGAAAATCCCGAACTATAGGGATATCTTGAATGCATTTCTCTTTGGCCTTCTTATCCATGACATGAGCTAAAAATGCAATGCAGTCATTTCTCAAATATTTTCGCATCTCCATACACGTCACCATTTTAATACCCCTTCTGGGTTTCTCTCCGTGTACTTCGAGTATTCCTCCGTCGGGTAGTGGAACTCGAACGATCTTCTCGGAACAGCGTATTTCAGCTCGGTTCTTGGACAACCAATCCATGCCCACAATTATGTTGAAACTTCCCAATTTAATCGGGATTAGATCTATACTAAAATCCCTACTGGCCAAGTTTAAGGTGCAGTTCATTATTATGTCTTTAGCCCTACTTTCCTGTCCGTTGGCATATTCAATGACATATATTTCTTTCAACTTTTGAGGTTTTAGATTTTATCTTTGATCTAAAACCTGTCGACACATAACTCCTATCTGCTCCAGAATCGAACAGTACTGATGCACAATGATCGTTTAGAAGAAACGTACCTGTGACTACATCCGGATTCTGCCTTGCTTCTCAGCTCCAATCTCGAACACTCGACCTCTTGCCGGACCTCCTTGATTTCCTTGATTGCTTGGTCGCGCTTGATTAGTGTTTGGTCTCTGGTTCCATCTTGGACATGCATTCCGGAAGTGATCCGAGCTTCCACACTCAAAACATGCCCGCCTTCTTGTACTTTTACAATCTTTGGCATAATGACCTCCTCTGTTGCATTTCTGGCAGATAATACACCGTCCAGCATGCTGTCTATTGCACTTGTCACACTTTTGATAAGTTCTTTTCTCCTTCTCTGCTGATTGAGTCTGAATCCCGTAGTTTCCTGATATCTTGAGATTCTTTCCCATTCTTCCCCCAGATTGTCTTCGTGTAGGTTCCTCCATCTTTCTCTCCCCTTGAACCTTGTCTTTTGCAAACATTCCAGAACGAGTAGCATTATTTGTGAGTCTGGTTGCCGAACTCACTGCCTCTTGTAGGGTTTTTGGGTTTGCCGAAGTAACATCCCCGCGTATCTCCGGAGATAAACCCCAAACATATCTGTCAACTCAATTCTCTTCAGGTGTTACCAGATGCGGTACCATTTTTTCCAACTCATGAAAACGTGCAGTATAAGAGTCTATATCATTTCCTCTCATTTCATGATTCTATAATTCTGCTTCCAATTTCTGGATCTCGCTCCTTGGGCAATACTCTTCTTTCATCATCCTCTTAAAATCTTCCCACGTAAGACTGTTAGCGGCTTCTCGACCCCGAGTTTGTACTTGGGTATTCCACCAAGTTAACGCTTGTCCTTGTAATAGACATGTAGCAAACTCTACTTTCTTACCTTCGGTACATTTGCTAATATGGAGCACAGACTCCATGCTTTCTATCTAAGTCAGTAATCCCAAGGCTCCCTCAGTTCCATGAAATTTCTTAGGATTACAACTCCTAAAGGATTTGTATGTACATTCTCTATTTCCCGATCCTTGATTGTTGTTTTGATTATTGTTCAGGCCAGCTGCCACTTGGCTACAATGTTTGGAAGTGCAGCCATGAGTTGCTCGGATACAAGTCGTGCAACTTCGGAATTTTCTCTTCTTGGAGGCATTGTTCTAAAACACAATTTCAAATTGAGTTTTGGTCAACTTTATATTACTATGGCCGCAATAAATCTACTTACTAAATTATACGCATCTTATAACATACATCTAATACTATGCATGAAAACGTAAACTCAAAGTAACATACAATAAATAGATAACATGCATAACTTTCATAAATAAACCAAAACATACCATGAGGGAAAATAGAAAAAAATGGCTTTTATATGTGGGAGGAGAGAGGGGGGGGGGGGCGGCCATGAGGGGGCCCAAGCCCATTCTTTATAAAAGAAATTTATTAAAGCGTAAGGCCCAAAATTGAGAAAAATTCAAAATTGTTAAAATGTAATTTTTCTCAATTTTGACATTTTTCTCCAAATTGTAAGCCCATTTTGGTTAAATTCTAACAAAAACAAAAGTTTTATATTTAACATACTAAAACTATATATTTTATATAAATTGGGTATAAATTAAAGCATTTGGCATTATATAGAACGTTTCAGATAATTACGGGTCGGAACCGGACTTTCTAAGCAACTACCGGAAACTCTAGAAATTTTTCGGTCAATCTAATCTAACTAACTCCTATTCTTATAACCTAACTATAATAACACTAATAAACTTAATAAAAGCTAACCTGGAAGTTCAAATTTGACAGTTGTCACACATATTGATTAAACATATCCAAGAAGGACACGACTACTTGGTGATGCAACCAAAAATTGTCCATTATTTGTCAAATTGACCCCCTTCTTGTTTGAACCCGAACATATATATACTTGTGTTCATTAATTGCTAATATTTTTTAAGAAACATAACCATCGATTGGGAGACAAAAATGACTTGAAATCTTTGTTTGTTTTTTATTAACCATGAGCCCATGACTAGTTCATGACACATAGTTATGCTCAACTTTATAATCGTGACTATTGACTACCTTTTGGTCATGCAAAATAATAAAAATACCATTTATGTTTAATTTTAAGAAATCATGGCTACTCGTTACTTTTTGGTTACACAAAATAATAAAAACCATGGTCAATTCATGAATATAGTTACAACTAATTTTTGAACTGTGGGCCTCTGGCTACGAATTACCTTTTAATCATACAAAATAATAAAATTGTTGCCAATTTATGACACATAGTTAACCTTAATTTTAGAACTGTGGCTACAAATTATCTTTTGGTCATACAAAATAGTAAAACCGTGGCGATTTCAAGATATATAGCCAAGCTTATATTTTAGAAGTGTGACTATTAGTTACCATGCAACCTATTAAAAATCATGATCATAAATCATTTATTAGTCACACGATTGATTTGTTTGTAACGTGGCTATTAGTCAGCTTTTAGCTGACAAGAAATAATTTTAAACATGGTTTTAACTATACTTATATCTATACAGATTTCATATTAACTGTGGCAAAATCATTATATATAGTTACTTTTTATATTTAATACCATGGCTACTCGTTACCTTTCGGTCATACAAAATAAAACAAACCATGGCTATAAACACATTTTTGTGGCTACATATACTTTTCTTATGGTCATGGAAAATTGGCTTCATGAGGCCATATGTCAGTCTATGGCAACGGAAAATAACCGGCACAACATAAAGCCAAGAAACCATGACTACATGCTTGTGTATGGTCACGGTTTTTGGTTGTTACTTTCCACGGTTGGTGGTCATAAAGAACTGGTGTTATACCCGTCCGTTGGTCGGGTACACGACATGACTTTAAATTGATTCTAAACGTCTTCAAAACAGACCTCAAACAAAACGATGATTTATCAACTTAAACAAATCGGTAATATGAGTTATGGAGGGGGATATCATTGTGACGGTTTTAAGTAGCTCCATTTTCACAAAGATTACCTTTACGAACGGACCTGTGGAAGCTAAACGTGGCTTTCCATTTTCCTTCTTTGACACCATCGATGCCCTCAAGTCCCAACACACAGCACACAACGATACTTCTGCCGATGTTTGACTATTCACGGTACGTGTTGCATTGGGCTGCCGGTTTAAAATCCTAATATACATACATAAATTTACATGTATATGGTTGCATACACCTGCAAATCAATCGTTGTTTAAAAACAACACAATTATTTTGTTAATATGGTAAGAGTGGTAAATGTAAGAAAAAATATAAAACAATGAAACACATAGTTGGTTGCATCCTACGTAGAGTGTGAGACGTTAGTGACAACTCTTCTTACAACAATCACACACTGCACTAGGCATGTTACAATATTAAAGTTTAGGATTTTTTTGGTTGATACAGTTAGTTGGAATTGGAATGACAACTCTTTTAACTTTATTAAGAGTTTAATTAATATAGGAATTACCAAATTCCAACAATTGGTTGTATCCGTGCAAATACTGCCGGATGTAAATTTCAGGAAAATGTAAACAATAATACATAGCATAAATATGTTTTTATTAAACAAAACACATAGTTGGATATACCTTATCTAGAGTGTGAGGAATAGAAATTAATGCGGTACTAAGAGCATAAAAACATATCTCCCACATGTGTCAATGCTTGTTAGAGTTGAAACATAATTTTATAAAAATGAAAGAAAATTAAATAAAACTGAAATACAAGACAGTTGATACCATTACGTCATAATGTAGTTGCATGTTTTTAATAGTCAAAACCCGACATTTGATTTGGATCTGTGTGTTTAAGAAGTGGTTCATTTATTCTCCAACTTAACCTAAAGTTGGATAATAAATATTAACATTCCATCGGGTCATATATATAAGCCATTGGAAAACTTTTATGGGGTTGTGGTACATTGGTATAGCCTAGGGGTGTGTAGTAGAATATCTCATCCACCCCGGGTTCGAATCCAGGTTCTTGTTGGAAACAATAAAGTAGAAGAAAAAACAAACAACAAATAGTTTAAGGATAATCAAAAAGGATAAACTACAGAGAAAGTTGTTGGTCATACGTATATATGTAGAAAGGGCTGCTGTGATAGAGACAGGACTAAAAATAATACTCTTTTTTATCATCACAACAACAACTATTACAAACATACAGATTGCTACATATAAGACACCAACCATTGTGACTTTTCACCTAACGGTTGTGACATTTTATCCTATGTTTATAATTGTTTTCTGCATAATTTCCTAAACTGTCATATATATAATAATAAACTAAATTGTCACTAATATCAAGTCTAGCGTATTTCTAACAGTTCTACCAAAATCCGTGTGGCCATGGAGATTCACCTATATTCTTATTTTAATGTTGCCACTAAAGCTTTTTTATGCACAAATCCATTCTTTCCAAGTGGAGTTGACAAGCAACATCGAACATAATTACATAAACAACCACCTTCGATAAAAAAAATGTGAAGACCATATAAATCCTTGCAACACCCCAGTTGATCAGCTGCAGCTCCAAAAACCATTTCTGTCGAAGTAAAACATTAGCAACGTCTAACCCAAAATATCTGCTGAAAATGAAATAGCCACAATATCGACCGATGCCCACATAATAACTTCATCAGAAGCAACCTTTAAGACCGAGAATGAACAAATATATCGTATTATATTGGAATACAGAGGTAATTTGGAGGAAAGTTATTAAGAGTGTACCATCGATTTTGGGGACATTAGCAAAGTTTCAAGGGGTGCCAAGATATCTAGCTTGCACATTTGTACCACACACATAACATCAACATTAACCATTTAAGACGCTTTATAATTATAGAAGAATAACCCTATATTTGTAAATTAGAGTAATAGATCCCAAGCTGATTAGATCTTTGTATGATAAACCTTTCAACACAATATATTAACATATTAAGATAGATCACAAACATTTTATATCTCAAATTGGATCAAACACCTTCCTCAGAATCACTTATATTAAAGAGATCACATTTTTAACTTTACAAAATGCTTCAAATGCTAAAAGTTAATCTCGAATAATTTGAAAAAAAAGAACAATGTTCAACAACAATCTATTTTGACGGCCGAGAATAACGCCGAGAATGTTATTCGATAAGGTAAGTGAATATGGTGATTCCCGTCGGTTGAAACTTGGAATTTTTCAGAATGGGTATCCATGGCGTTTAAGATGGAAGTTTCACATGAACAAACCTTTGGTTTTGAAAGAAAGCATGATCGACCTGATCTTGCATAGTACGTACCCTCATATATAACAGATGTCACCTACAAAAGAAGAAAGTTGGTTGTGAAGAATAGAACAATACAAAGAGGTTCAAATGGAAAAGCAAAAATGCCAGAAACTTCAAAACAAATACCAACAAATAGAAAAATACAAAGTCGTCACCCTTACTTAATTACCAAATAAAACTCTCCATCATTATCTTCATTCTTACCAAGTAAGCTTCTAGGCTCTTACCATGTTCATTCAGCAGGTTATCAACACTTCAGCAGCCAAGGCTGTTAACAGCCTCTTTTTGATGGCTTCTCCTTCCTCGTTATTTGTAAAAGCTGTAAACAAAATTAACGTAAATGACCATAAGACTTTTACCCACACCACAAATCTATCATCTGAGAGACTTGGAAGTATGCGCTTCACAGCTACAGGTGTTCCACACCAAGATGCTTCTACGATCTCACCAAAGGACCCCTATTAGCAACAATAATATTGATCCAATGATATCCACTTTACAGAAGAAAACATGGTATTCATTTAGTATGGTTTCTAACCAAAAATCACAATAGAAACCCAAACATTAGTCACAGTCTTGCCTCTTCAAATACACACATAGTTAGCAACAAATTTTCCAATAGTACCATTATGCTCTAAAAATTGCAGAAAACATATTATATAGTCACCTACAATAAATCCACATTTGGTTCAAGCAAATTCTAAGTCAAATGATAGAGCGATTAAACCATATTTGCGGGAAAAAAATCAGCTACCCCAAATCATCACAACCCACAAATAATACATTCTGAAAAATCAGCCACTATAAACAAATAAAAACCAACAAAATCAAGCAATTAACAGAAATAGAAAATCTTACGGTTCTCCTAGAGGAGAAACTTTAAGAAGACGTTGTGTTTCTTGATACCTTGTATTTGATGATCCATGGTTGCTATTATACCTGCAAAAGGGAAAATCAAGAGATAAAATTATAGAGTCTTGAAGTAACAGACGACCACTACCTTTAGCCGGGAAGAGAGGCTGGGAAACCGATAAGATATGAAAAGCACCTTGGAAATTCAAAGAGACAACTATATTCTATAGCAGCATGGAAACAACAACCTGAAATCTTTCAGAAAACATAAAGAAAGAAGATTAAATCAAGATTAAACAAAGTAACACAAAGATTGCAGCTTAACAACTTACAAGAGGCAACAATCTATAAAACTTAACATAAAATCTAGAAAGGATTCGAGGAACAATCTCAAAATTATGCAAAGAACTAGAAATGATAAAGATGATCGAAATTGAGACGAGAAATCGATGAAACCTATATGAGCAATATAGAATCGAATAAGGAGAAAATGGAGATGAAATTTCCCATTATTTGTATATCAAACTCTAAATATAATAAAGAATCACAACTGAAACCCAATTATCAAACGGGTCGCTTCGACTGTCTGCCACGTATTTTCAATTCAGATTCAGACCACAGAAGTCGTGATTCCGCAGCTAGCTGCCCCTTACCACATTAACTATACAACTCTATAGTATATGGATATGAGACGACTATTTTCTTTGTTTTTTTTCTCATAAGCATCAACCATAAGCAATGCAAAGAAAATTTAATAAATTGAAATTTCCTTAGTTGCCACATATGACCTAGAACAATCAAATGAAACCAAAAACAATGACGAAGAACCCAACACCGGAATTTGGATTAGAATTGCAACATGGTCATGTTGAATAAAAACACAAAACACAACAACCAATGATCTTTTAAGTGAGATCTGTTAAGCATAAGAGCCTGACCAAAAGTGTGATTATCCAATACCCATGTCAAGTTGTTTCTTTCACATAAATGTGTTAAAAATATTGTTGCAGCAAATAAATCAAGTAATAAAAATTCGTAAGAATAAAAAATAAAGAAGATCAGACACATGAACACATAGATTTACTTGGTTCAATCGGTATGATATAGACCAGACGATTCAGAAGAAGAGCAACATGACAAAATCAAGAGTTTCAACAAAAAGAGTTAAAATAGAACTGAAAAAATGAAGTAAATATATATGCACAAACTAAGAAACAAACCACAATCACTGCTATCGTAAGCATTTAATAGCATAATCACTGCTACCGTCTGAGTGCCAACTTTGGCTTGAGTCTCAAATTGTAGCTGCAAAAGTGGAGTCACACTGCTCAAATACACAGATTTACAAACCAAAAACTATAATTGAAAATAAACTTACCTGTAGAGATGGAAAATGCCTTTAAGAAAAAGAAAACAACAAATTGATTGGTAAATTCTAGGGTTATAAATATGTAGGAGATTGCCTTCAAGTGCGATAAAACAACAAATCGATGGGATAATTATAGGGTTATTTATATGTATGAGAAAACAATTCTTACCTGCATCGTGGGCTGTGAATCGACGTTTGGGGAGGAGAAACTGAGTGGTTGGAAACGGAGAGATGAAGCATGGATTGAATCTGAAATTCTGAATTTGAATATTTTGAAAGTGATTTTAAGGAGGGAGAATGAGCGGGAGTGTCCAGTCAAGAAGAAGCAAAAATTGAATTTTGAATTTTGAATTTTGAATCCATGGGAATCATCACCAAGATGGAAAACTCTACTGCAGAAGTAAAAAGAAAATATTGTACGTACCAAAATTGGTAGGAGTGACAGGGGTTAAAAGGAGGCAGTAAGAACTTGTACATTATGCACAAAAAACAGTTATTAAGAGATTTCAGTTTTCATGCTTTAAATAGCAGTACTTTATGCATAAAAACTTGTATTTAAGACATTTGATTCAAATGCTTATTAATGTAGTAATAGATGATAAAATGGGCAGATAGATTGAAAGTTTGCCTGCAAAAGATAATACTGAACATTCTTGTGAACCAAAAGCAGTAATATCAAATACAATTGCAACTTTCATAGTAAAAGTATTAACCATATTGTTATTGAAGAAGGTACCTGAAGATAAATTACCAAGCATGGTTACCATAAAAGGTTGGAACATGGAAAAATATTTGGACCCATCAAATACTAATTATTAACCACAAAGAAGTTGTAAGATAATAAATGATGGTATTAGCATATAAGATAAACTATATACATTTGCTGAAGTTACCAAAGTCGTCTAAATCACTTGATAATAACATCATATAGAGTATTGTAAACAAACACTTACGATCTTGTAGAGTAGCGATTTCTCCGGTGTCTTTCAAAGTCTTGCAGTTATAACTCTCCTCAAATCACTACTCTCTAATACATGATCATATGGAGTGCCATAAACAAAAACATACAAAAGTCAATTGATACAAACCTGATACCTGCATTTTTCTTTTTCTCTTGCATGAAATTAGAGTGCCTCCCTTGACATCGGCCAACGTTTTGGGTGTGACCTCTAAAATCATGAACAATAAAACGACAGACGCAGTAGTAAAATGATGAAATAGAATTGAGATATAAATTCATTTTAATAACTAATAACTACATTGGAATATCACTCGAACTTCCACTTAACATTACCGATTCATCTATACTATAGTTGTGCCATCACACCAGATCTTTTTAACCGGTTAGTGCCATTGGGAAGAAAATTTGATATACAAATCTATGCTTAAGAATCTGTTTTCTAAAGAGTAATCGAAAAGCTAAAGAACTCCATAAATTCCTTGCACCTTTGCTTGAGTTGTTTATGTTGGTCCCAGGCCGTGGGTGAATAGATCCGGTTGCCTCTGCCTCCTGCCTCTGTGCTCGAACACAGCCACTGCTTCCCTCTAATCCTGCCATATGGTTGTTTAGGGATGGATGAGAGTACAGTTAGAGAATTTGTAAGAAAGATGAATTATCTGATGAAATGTAACATCCAAGAATACAAATTGATGACTTATCGAATAATTTGACGGGGGAGATGTCTGTTGGTGAATCCATCTTCAGTTTCCCCAATAGCCCTCTGATTTCTCTCGTTTCCGACTCTAGTGTATCTTGTACAAGATGGATGAAACTGCTACCTGATAATTTGGATTTGTTCATGAAAGTTCAGATGAATAATGCAAATGATAATTTGCATTTAGCAATTAATTTTTATAACTATAAAATAAATGGAACAACTATGGACAAAGGCAGAAAAAAATGCATGTATCTAAATGTGAGGTCAATCTGAATGGTAGTTGATATGCAAAAGCTTGTCATATATAGATTGGAGACAATAATCCTTGCAGCCAACTGCATCATATGATAATCACACAAAGTTGTGTTTTTTCATATAGGGCCAAACCTATTAAAGCCAACTATACAAGAGCATGGGTAATAGACCCCTATGATGTTTAGATGTGAAGGACACATATACTTAACATATTATGTAGAAACTGGATAACAAATATCACCATTTGTTCAAATGATACTCTCACCCTTAGTGAAGATATGCCTTCGAATTTGAAGAGTCGAATTCAATTTCTTTATTTACACTTTCCATCAGCAACAACTTCAGATTCCGCTGCTAAAAAGTAATTAGAAAGTAACTTGTGTATTAGGTTGGCACCATAGATGATACTGCAATCAATCAGAACTAAATAGGAAGTTCATATAGGTTAGAAGTATTTCATATCCAATCAACAGACGGTAAAATATTCCATTCAATTGCATATCCTATCAAGTAATAGTAGAGCATGGTATTAACTTAGAGAGTTTCTTGGATCAAATCATATGATGATTTATGGTGGCATTTCTCTGCAAATATTAGACTTGATTCATATAAGAAACCAATTATTACAAGCGAGAATTCCTTTATGCTCCTGAAATTCATGATCTTTGCGTAAATAGTTTAAAAACCAAAACGCAGTACATCCATTGAGGTTGATTGCGATACATAACAATAAGATCATTACATTCTAGCAGACATTAGTAACACTATAAACATAATTTAATGTCATATCGAGTAGTTAGTATATTAAAACTGTATAGTCTTGCCTACCCTTTATAGAATCAACCAGATGTCATCGGTCTTCTTGCCTGTAAGCATTCCTCACTTTTGATTTCTTGGTGGTTTTGGTTTTGAAAGGTTGGTTTAGATTAGTATTGATTTAATTGCTTAATGCTTGTGATGTCGATTCAATGTTACTTTTCTGTAAATACTGCAGTCATCCGACTTGATGAGAAAGGATCATTAATTTGTAACCAAGGGTAAGTTGCACAAACTATTGAAAGTCTTCTTCCTGATGAGGAAGATCTCTTCTCTGGCGTACTTGATGAATTGGGACATACTGCTACTAATGAAGATGATGAAGATTTTGATCTATTCAACAACAGTGGAGGCATGGAATTGGAAGGGAATACTAAGTTATATTTTTGACGACTGAATTCTATGACGGCTGGAGGACTCAATAGTGATCAAAGTAGTTCAGACTATCTAACTTTCAGTGAACACCCTTCTAAAACCCTTCTTGTGAAAAATGTAGATAACAGAGTCGGAGTCAAGGATTCAGAACTTAAAAATTATCATGTCCAGTTCCTTCGGGGGATGGATCTATAAGAATTCACCTATCCCAATAACAAAAAAACCTGACTTGAATGATCCTGTATTAAGAGCTAAATTGGCTAAAGGTATGGGTCATAATTATTACGGGGAGCCCGCATGGCCCAATGATCTTTTATATATTTTTCCGCAACTTTGGACTGCACACATCACTTAGGGGGCATCTAGAAAGTCATGTAATGTAGGAGGAAATGAAAAATGGAATATAAAAGAAAATACAAATAAATGAAAAGAAACCTGAGGAGGTTCTACCCCGTGGAAACGCTCTTTAATGGAACTTTAGCTTTAGTTGGTCGTGACCAAGAAACCACCGGTTTCGCTTCTGTTTCAGGTGTATAGCAGCTGTCCGTTTTTATTCTTTGTTTACTAATTAGTTTTTACTTCTCTTTGTTAGAACATATGTAGAAAATAAGAAGAAAACTGTAAACATATTGTGCATCTTCTTGGTTTAAATATTTTGGCAACTTGTGGTACAATATATAAGGCAAAAAACCTCACAATAATACAAGCATTATTCTGGAACAGGACGTTTATGCTTTCTCCGCCAAGAACCAGAATATGGCACATATGGAGTTTTTGATGTTTTAATCTTTTTTCATACTTGGTACTTTAAAAACCTTGAAAAATAGTCAAACCTCAAGACCATAAACTATGACCATCTACCATATTCAACAGATCAATTGAGATTAACAAATAGGTTGTTCTCATTGTGTTTATATAATGTTCTTTTCTTACAAGCCTTTTGTATAAAATTAAGATCAAATTTAATATGATTTATTGTACATAAAGAACATCATTAAATCATGTTAACTACAAGCCCAAGGCTATCAAAAGCTGGAATGCATATAACCTTGAGTTTTGTTACTTGCTTACATCAAGGATAATTAGAAATCTGATTGTCATCGGCTAATTATGAATGACGGAAATGATAAAGTGTATTGCTCAATTAGTATTTCGATTGAACCAAAGAGAATGCTGGAAAAAATAGCAAGTAGTGAAGTATGCGACAGAACTTAGAAAACAAATTTCTACAAGAAAGTAATTTGCATCATAAAGTTGACCTCAATTATCCAATGCACCATATGCAACATATGCTTAACGACATGTTTGTTAGCAGCTTAATGAGCTTAATAGGACTCACAGTCTAATGAGCTTGATGAGACTTGTAGCTTAATGAGCTTGATGGGACTCACAGTTTAACGAGCTTGATGTGACTCTTATTGCGGTCAGCTATACATGACTGTTTGGTAGTTGCTTAATAATATCGAAAGTGGCTTATTTAGTTCATGGATTTACAAAAAATAAAGAAAAAGAATGTATGTAGAGTTCAAACAGACCTTATGTATGTAGAGTTCAAACAGACCTTTTTGATTTATACGGACCGAGCTTTAGAATCTGTTGTCCTCTTCCCTCGATTTGGAATGTGTGGAACTGTGAAACAATGTCAGCACCTTCTGTGCTGTGTATAATCCCAGAATACTTGCTGCACGGTCATAATTATGAAATTAGATTAGAATGCCACTTTTTTCCAGAAATTCTCTGTAAGTTAGTCATGAAAGTGGTCCTTACAACAGAGTCTAATATTACAAAAAAGTAAGGACTCTAGGAAGAAACATACAGGCACCCAAACCCACTTTATATTACGAAAATCTCCACGAAATCTATCAGCATTTTTCTCTTCATTTATATAATAAATCTCCTCGTACAAAAATCCTGCAAAAAGAATACAACCAAGAAAACAAATTGATCAACTTAGGTAGGCAAAAGAATTATCAAACCATAACAATAACAAACCGGTAAAGTAATCTTACCTGAAAGTCTAAACCAAAATTGTAGAGGAAGCTTTCCAAATCTGTATAAAAGAAACAAAAAAAGCATCTACGCATACAATTCATGGCATTTGTTATGGGAAAAGGTTTATAATTCCTAGAAATGACCGGTAATAAATCTTTATAACTTCCTAGAAAGGCTCAATAATAAAAAGCACGTATAAATTGCCATCATCGGCCACATCATTAGTGGCATTAGCAACCTGTTTGACAAGGCTTGCACCAACAATCTTGACTTTGTCTTTAAACTCGATGCTCATTTCCACAATTACACCATCTTTTGTTACCTTTAGGGATCCATAGCTCTGCTCGATTACCACATTACGCCCCTTCAAAAGGAAAACATGAAAATGGTATCTTTTTATTAGACTGCTGATAAGGCTCAGAGGCTGGATCAAAATAATTATGAATAGGATATGCCTTCAAAATTGAACCTTCAAGATGTCATGTGTAGTGATGCACTCAAAATTCTAATCACTACTAATCAAGTATAATCAAATATTTGGTTCTTGAATTTAGTCATGTTAAATTCTTTCATAATTTAAGTTTTTGGATCATATCAAGAAACTTTGAAGATCAATGAAGCAAGTACCTTTGGACCCATAGTTACTCTAACAGCATCTGCAAATTTGGTCCCTGTGGTTTGTTGATTTTTGTGGTTTTGGTCCCTAGAAAATTTTTGTTGCAAAAAAACCACTGTGTTATGCAATTCATTTTGGATTAGGTCCCTCGCACTAACTTCATCGGTTTTCCTTCCGTTAAGTCCCTGCATGTGCCTTGCACATGAGGGCATTTTAGTCCATTGATTCTTTTTCACTAAAAACAAAAGTCAGAGGGACCAAAATTGCAAACTACTATTTAATATTCTTTTTAATATTTTTTTTCTAATAAATTTTTTTAAATAATCTTTTGATATTTTTTAAACAAAAATCAAAGGGACCAAAAAAAATTAATATTTTTTTCAAAAAATTTTATTGCAAAACAAAATAAAAAAATTTATTAAAAAAATATATTAAAAAAAATTAAACGGTAGTTTGCAATTTTAGTCCCTCTGATTTTTGTTTTTAGTGAAAAAGAATCAACGGACTAAAATGCCCTCATGTGCAAGGCACATGCAGGGACTTAACGGAAGGAAAACTGACGGAGTTAGTGCGAAGGACCCAATCCACAATGAATTGCATACCACAGTGGTTTTTTTGCAATAAAAATTTTCTAGAGACCAAAACCACAAAAATCAACAAACCACAAGGACCTAATTTGCAGTTTACTCTAAAATCTTTCATAATTTAAGTTTTTGGATCATATCAAGAAATTTTGAAGATCAATGAAGCAAGTACCTTTGGACCCATAGTTACTCTAACAGCATCTGCAAGCTCTTCAACTCCTCTAAGCATTAAAGCCCTAGCATCTACCCCAAATCTTATGGCTTTGGCTGCATAGTCTCAGCACCAACTCAACCTACTTCCAATATGTTTTGCATATAAGAGAAGAGATAAACATATATATATATATATATATATATACTAGTAGTGTACCCGCGCGATGCAGCGCGGGTGATTCACAATTCTGAGACAATTAACTTATCCCAAAATCATGTTTAACAGTCTGTTTCAATTTTATTTGATGATTTTGTATGGTTTATTTGCAAATCAACTGTGGGTTCTATCCTGGCGAACCATGAGAACTATGAGATCTATAGTTATAGATTTCCATCTTAAGCCACCCTTGGGTAAATTTTCTTAAATATAAAGGGGACATGGCTTTCACTCTAAGAGAGTAAGAGGTCTATTCAAAAAGGAAAATTGTAAGAATGAACAAAGGCAGTTTTCTATTAACAAGATCAATCCAAAAAATTTGTCTATATATTCGACACAATAAACCAACATGATGAATGAGATAAACTTCTAGAAACTGAAAAGAGACCATTAAGGGGCTATTTTATTAAATGCTTACCTGATAAGTGTTTACCGAGTCACTTTCTTTATTGAATGAAAATGACAAATTTTGAGGGAATCTTACCCGTAAAAGCGATAACAAACACCGAGAGTCTTACCCAATAAGTGAAAGTGACGAATCTTACCAGGTAAGCGCTTACCGGATATATAAAAATGTTCCATATGATTTCTTAATTGACTAAAATCTTACCCAGTAAATTAAGTGAAATTGTGACTCTTACCGATAAGCGTTTACCTTGAGAATGTGATTTCATTTGTTAATCTTTTAGGTAAGCATGGGGTAAACGGCTCGTAAGTAAGATTAACAAATGAAATCAAATTCTCAAGGTAATAATTAATATGCAAATGCCAAGTCAAAGTTATTTCAAATGTTCATCCAAATCTAACAAAACAGAAGTCCTAAAACTACTTACAAGAAATAAAACAGTGACATAACATTAGATTCATATATCTTCAAGGAGTAACCTATAACACATATTCTAGACCAAAATAAATACCAAGTATCATCATGAACTACATCTTAAAGCAATAACTTGAGAAGCAACTAAAGAAGATATTACCTTGTCATAATACTACATATGCTTATGTTTATTCCAGAGACATTGCAATGATGGAGTATATTTTGAATACAAAGGAATATAGTTCAATCATATATGATAACTAATAGAAAGTCTAAAGTTAGAAGTTTTATTACATTTACTCGAACTTCAAGTTTTCTTTGTTTCTACTTGTATGTTCCTTTAGTGGAACAAGATTCTTCAAAGACCTGCATAGAAAAATAATGAACCATTAGCCCCATGAGTGTTATTGGCCATTGTTTCACTAAGGGGTTGTTTATCAAAACTTACCCGGGTAAGTGAATATTAAGTCACGTTACCTTACCGGATGAATATGATAATGACCAAGAATCTTACCCGGTAAGATCGAGGCAAGGACAAAGAGTCTTACCCGGTAGTGAGTCCGATGACTCTTATCACGATTAGCGTTTATCGGGTAAATTATTGCATACAATGCCCGTATATGTGGACTAAAATATCACGGCCAACTAAAAGCAAATGCAAGTGATGTTCACCTACTTATCCATGGCCAACTAAAAGCAAAAAAAGAGGGTTTATCGAACCTGGATCGGAATTTGATGAAAAAACCATCTTCAAAACAGTCTCATGCTGGATCGAGTAGAATCACAAGAAAAAAAAGGAACAAGACGCAAAACTTGATGTTCACCTACAAAATCGTGATTAAAATAAAAAACAAGAACAAAATGCAAAAGCTCAAATAAATCTCTTTATTTCGTAGGGTACCCCAAGGCTAAAATCAATGATGAAGAAAGAAAATAAATCAGTATCAATATACCAAAAGAAATCTGGTAAGGAAGTTAAATTAAAAAACTACAAACCCATAAAAATAAATAAAACCCTAATAACAGAAGAAAAAACCAACAAAGTTCGTGAGATACTCATTCGAAGCAGAACTTCAAAACTTTCTCCTCAATCTTAATGCTCTCAAAAACCCATCTGATTACAATTTGCTAAATTCTTGAGGTGCCTTCATATTTCCTGCTGATAGATACAATTTTGCTCTCAAAATCATAGGTTCCATTTTATTGTGGCTTCGATTTCCATATGAAATCTTCTAACTAAAAGTAACACGAGCTACAACAACAGTTCAAATAGAAAATCAAGGTTTTCAGTTTATGAAATCAAATAAGGCAAATCAAAAACAATAATAACAATGACTCACCAGTTTGTAAGAAAAGCCATCAGCTTCGAATCCTTTGAAATGATTCCTTCTTGATTTTCCTTTCCAAGAAACCCTAACAACATTTCCGATTGGCTTCGCGTCGTCTCCAGATTCTTCATTGTCATCTTCGTCGTCGTTGTTCACTGACGATGAAGCTTGGTTCCCTTCATCTGCCGCTTCTTCAAGTGGTCTCCAGAGAGACTGTTATTTTAATGAAAAAAAACCAAAAATGGTTCCTCCAAAAACTTTAACAATAATATCAACCTCCTACATCTTTAAAAACATATATGCAATGGTGGAGGATGCCCAAAACCCAGAAGAATACAAGAGTTAGAGAAGTTGGTGTTTATCTTTTTTTGACTGATATTTTAGAAAAAAGAACAAGTTGTAGAAATGAAGAATATATCCGGGGTTAGAGATGGAGAAGCAAGGTGCAGAATTTGAAACGGGAGAATGATTGGGTAGAAGGATCCTTGGATTTTGAATATGCAGATGGATTAATTGTGAGAGATGGGTGAATTTCAGAATTTGAATTTGAAATTCAAACAAAAGAAGAAAAGATCAGGGAATGGTATTGAGAATCAACAACAAAAAGCCAAAACAAATGTTAGAAAGGGGATATGCATAAGTACTTGGGAAGACAAATGGTCAAAAGGTTTTTGGAAACACAAGAGATGCTTATAACACTTGTACACTATGCTTTATGAGTTGTCTTTAAGAGATTTTTGAAAATCATGCATAAATAAGTTGTACACCATGCATAAATAGTTGTATTTAAGACATTTTGATTAAACCAATATTAAGGTAGTTATAGATATATATATATATAGAGAGAGAGGGGGGGGGAAAGGGGAGAGGGAGGGAGACAATTTATCGAACACCTAGCGGGTGCTATTTCTTGCAACCCTGCAAATTAAACATGAAAATGAATCTCGATTAGATTAACATTAAAGGATCTTGTGGGTATGTTATTGAGAAATACAGGATCAAGAAAGTGAAAGTTTTATATGGTACAAATTATGTGGGTATTGATAAAGAAGTATGAAGATGATTAATTAAGGAATTGGTTCTTATCAGAAATGCAACAAAACCAAACCTGTTGAGGCATTTCTCCAAACCAAAACCAAGAACGATTGAATGCTTTGTGCAAGGCCTGCAAAAATTTATCAAATTCCCAACATGAGTAAAAATCCTAGGGCAGGGAAGAAGTTGTACCAGGAAGAGAAAACCATAGAGATGAAGATAAAATAAAATCAGAAGAAACAAAAAAAGGAATAACCTGCAATGCCTTATCATTTCTTCCAATGAGACCTGAATCCTCACATTTCTTCCGATGAGACCTCAATCCTCACAGTTGTTGTCAGGAGATATGTGGTTTTAGGAAGGACGAGATTGAGAGAGGCGAGGGGGAGAAAAATTAGGCCGGGACGTGGTGGAGGAGGAGGGTGTGATCGCAGAAGAACATGGGAGAGGATAGAAGCGTATGCAGTTGTTTTCAATAACCGTAGCTAATTTACACGGCCCAGATTAAATCTCAGAAAAAGTTTTAACGGTTCAGATTGATTTGACCGACCGTGATCCATATATATATCATTACTTAGTCATGGATAAAGAATTATTTAGTCATGGTTTTGTCTGAATCATGGCTTTATGTTTAAACGTGTTTTGTAATGGTCACATTTATCGAGTTAAATTGTAACTAAAAGAATACCCTAATTTTATTTTTGACTTTTAGCCACAGTTTTAAATCCAACCGTGACTAATCTGAATATCCAAAACCGTGGCAAAAAGTCATTTTTGTACTAGTGTTAACTGTTAACCTGCTAATATAATCTGGGATGACATAGATGTCAAATTTATCATCCATTTTGATATAAGCCTTTCTCAAACAGGTATTCATATCATAAAAGGTTTCAAAATCAACAATTCACCGGTCACAATGGATACAAAATAGGAAAAAAAACACTGTTACATTGATTGAAAAAAAAACTATTCGTTACACTAAACTGAACTTTGTTGCCTTTTCATGGAATTTACCAAAATAAAAAATTAAAAGCTAACCAATTTTCTTCATAGAGTGATTCAAATTCCTAATTATTGCATAACCAAACCAGAAAACTACAATTAATCATCACATGTTTACATCATAGAACTCAAACCTGGAAAATTCAGGAAACTGTTTTTTTGTCATCTTCGTTGTCATCAGAATCTGTGTCAAGATGGTCAAAGAAATGATCCAAGTACCAAGGGCATTTCTCCATCATCACACCTCTTGTCGCATTGGCCCTGCATTTTTGGTCAGCTATCATCTCTGCCGATAGTCCCCACTCCTGCATCTCTTCATCGGAGTGGCAAACAGCCAGACTGTACTCACCACCATCTCCTAACTGCATTACTCGAAACTCACAGTTGTCAAAATTGTTTAGGTACTCAAATTGTTCGACTGTCCACTTGAACCACTTCATTAGAAACACCCGTGAAGCAAGTCCATGAGAAACTATGATAATATTTAAATCATCTGCGGGGTCATAATGAAGCCTGCTGTCGATATCCCTCCATAAAGATTCCAGAAAGCCTGCACTTTTAAATAAGATTTAATGGCATTATTCCTCCAAGATTCACAAAGCCAATTTGATTTTGCATATAATATAATATAATATAAACCAAACCAAACAAAACAGACCCGGTATATCCCACCCAAAGGCAGGGTCTTGGGGGGGGGGGGGGGGGGGGGGGGGGGTGTTTGTTTCCAAGAAGACCCGGGATTGCAAAAGAAAACACAGCTACAAAGCACAATGATAGGTCACAAATAAGCAACAGAGTTATAATCTTTTACATACAATATATTCTATAAATTCACCCAAGAACACATTAGAACTTGTTTGGTGTAAATGATGAGAACCGAAGAATCAAACATCTATAAATGTTTAGTGAACACAGTTACTCATAGGTATTCATAAGTGTTACCCTTTTGAATACTACTATTGGAGTTTCATATAAAACAAAAAGGCATCATGGATATCAATAAGCTATTTGTCCAAAATAATTGGTTTAATAATGATAAAGAGGTGAACCCACCTAGTTCAAGCTTCGGATATTGCCTAACCTCCTATCTAAAAGGGCTCAAGCTTTGGATATTGCCTAACCTCTTTGTATCTGTTTTTTATGATTCTGAGTTATGTGTAATAATATGATCTGTGATATATTTACATGCCATAATATATTTATGCCAGTGTCCTAGGTATTCCATCCCATTGCTTTAATCATTTAGGGCTGTTTGGGGATGTTCCGGCGATACACGAAGATTCGGGCAGGTCGTGACTGCTTTTTGGTATAAGCTGGGCTTTCCCCATTAAGCTGGCACAGTCCTGTGTGCTGTCAAAAAGTCATAGGGCTGTTTGGGGATGTTCGGCGGTACAAGATGGCTCGGGCAGGTCTGTGTTATGCAATAATTGAATAAGGTTTGCTGCTTGCGAACATAGACGGTTATCACAATCCTGTAACTGTATCTGTAGGAGTGAGTGGTACATTTGATTGTATACGTTGTACTCTTTCTTTGGGTGGTTTTAGTAATATTTGCCGTTCAAATAAAAATTTAGGGCTGCTTAGTTGGCTGCATACTGCTTCAATTAGTAACTAACTGTATAATATATGATGTTACACCGGTCAAAATATGAAATCTAGTCAGGACTATGATTTGACATAGCGGTTATCGTGATGGTATAGTGATCCAAAAATAGCGCTTCATATAATAATTAGAATTTTATATATATAAATCAACATGTTATATGTATTCAATAAAAACTATTTAAGAATAATGACTTCCAAATCCAAAAAAATATAATGAAACAACGTGAAAACTTTTATTCAGAGCTAGATCCTCATCCTAGAGGTCGAAGTGAAGATGTCCAAATCCAAAAAAAATAGAATAGTAAAGCTTTTTGTTAGACTAAAATAGAGACCAAACAACACCAACTCAGTGAATCCCACCCGAGTATTAGCACTTCTCCATGCGCTACACCTTGTCTCACCACCCCGGAGCATATAGAGATTGAAATGGATAAAGTGGATTCTCCCTAATGGTGAAATGATACCAATATTATTCTTTTGTTGGCTCAACATGTTGCTCCTGCCATCTTAAAAAACTTATCTTTATTTCTTATCACATAAACCATTCTCCTCTAATCTTATGACTACCATCATCGTCAATATAGCCAGCATCCCAGATAATGATGTATCCTTCGTAGATGCTTCCTGTCAGACATTCTCATCGCATATTCTACTTCCCTTTCAGTCTTGCTTAAGTTACATTGTTTCTTATCTTACAATTTTCAGATTCTAAGGTGTTCCTCCACACCTCCAACTTTGTATAATCCATTTCTTAGGTAGCATTTGTTTTTTAAGAGGTTGAAATCTGAAGTCTGATTTCACCTCTTATAAGAGGGGGTGCTGAAGTCTGAAATCTGAATTAGACTGTTTGTTTTTACGTCTGAAGTCTGAAATCTGAATCAGACATTGATTTATAAATCCCTAACAATGCGGGTGTACACGAATAAGAGGAATTAAGTGGTGAGGTTACCACTTTCTTTTTCAGATGATTTTTAGACTTAGAGGGTCCGAAAAAATGAAGAAAAAAACAAACGGTTTGAATTTAAAAACCTCTGAATGAATAAGTGATAAGTGGTCATTAAGAGGTAAAATTGAAACATAAAGAATGTAAGGAAAGCAAATGTGCTTTCATGCTTGTTACTCATGCATTTCTTCAATAACATTCACATTGCTATCATGTACCTTTTCTAGATCAACAACCACCATATGCCGATTCTTTAACCAAACAAACCCATTGCATCCTACTTGAAAGTAGGGGGGATGCATTCAGACTTGACCTCTACCCTGTGACCTCCAGTTTGTGTTAAAATGGGAGCGAAAAGGAAATACAAACTAAAACTGGTTACGACAAATAGTAATACAAGGAAGAAAGGAGAAAGAGGCACAATGAAACATAAAGAATGTAAGGCACATTGAAACATAGAGAAAGCGGAGAAGAAAAAAGAAGGCGTTAATAATGGTTCTATAGACATAAGTAACGAAGGGCATGGATCAATACATGTAAAATAACAATTATAATATATAACTTTCGTCTAGACACTTTAAGAAACCTGCTCCCATTTCGAGTCAAGAGATAGATAAATAGACACATCCCGACTCTGAATACCTATTCCTTCCACCACCCTCAGCCTCTGAAAACATAAACAGATGCTCAACAAGTGTAATTATTCTCATTACATTTGTTTGTTCATTTTTTAGTTGATATCACATAATAAAGTAGACATACTAACAACAATTCTCCAAACCTTTCCACAATCTATTCCAGTTTCGAATTTGGAGTTCCTTCCATGACAATTTTCTGAAACACCCCTAGTATTATATTGTAGTATGTGATTACTGATGATTAATCCAATCTCATCGACACAGTAGATAAACAACCATGATTAATCCAATACAAAATAGGACTAGAAAACAATGCACCAAAGTTTGTCGGCTTTGATCACAAGCAAGTAATCTGGTTCCTAATGGAGCCTTCTACTATTTTCTTGACTCAAACAGGTAAGATTTTGATCACAAGCAAGTTGAAATAGGAATAAACAACCATGATTAATCCATTGAACTAGAAAACGAAAAGGCAAGCAGAGTTGAAGGGAAGGGAAGAGAAAGCTTACTCGAAACACGATCGAATACATCCGCAGCAGACTCACCCTCAGGAAATCGATAGAAGAATCTACCAAATTTCTCTCTAGTCTCCTTTATAACCTTCATCCTCTCAGTAATCTGAAAATTCCCAAAATCCTGTTCCCTAATTCTACATTCTTCTCTAACCCCAATTACTCTCTTTCTAGGAAACGACCTCCCAATCTCCCGTAACGTTGACCTAGTTCGTTCATAAGGCGATACATACAAGCAAACCTTCCAGTTACGGAGTTTGCCGGAGTCGGAGATTACATCACGGATCTGGGTTCCGGCGAGTTTGGCCTGTGCGATACCATCTGGGGTAAGTGGGATCTTGTAATCTGGTGTGGTGGTGTAGGCTGAACCGTCAAGATTGCCTGCGCTCTCGCCATGGCGAACTAATATTATTCTCTTGGGAAGGAATTTATGCTGGTCATTGTTGTTCATTTTCTGAGATGTAAATTTTGGTTGGATTGATTCCAATCTCATCGACACCGTAGCTGTAGATCAGATCATTTATATATAGAAATGAAGATAGCGATTGAGTTTGCGTGATTCGCGTAATCAGGGTATGAATTTGTCAAATGGTGGGCTGGGAATGGGGGTGTGAACGGGATGGGAAATGGGAATAGCTGCCATTTGTGGAATCTGTTCTGCCAGCCATGGAACATTGTTCTTGACCCATCATCATGACATTGCTTTTTTGTTGTAAATTTTAGGTTGATCTTATAAAATGTTTATTTATTTTCTTTTTCTCGAAAAAAAGTTAAGATCCACTTTAATGTCTTTTTCAGTTTTTTTGTTAGAATCAGCTAGTGCTATGTATGGTATAAACCATTAAGTTTTTAATAGATTACTCTAATAATTATTGAAATTGAATTAATCTCAAACAGAAAATAAAATTGTCTAACTTAATGAGCAGGTTTTATAACACTAATGGTCGACTATGCTTGTTTAAAAAAATCCGATCAATTTTTTTCAAGTCAAGTCGAGTTATTCGAACCAAACATGTTCATATGTTCTTAAATCATACAATAAAACATAAACTTATCAAACAATAGACATTATATTGTAGGCAGGGGCGGAGCCCGGATATAAAATTAGAGGGGAGCACCGAGCTTAGATAGGTTAAAATATATCTTAATTTTCCAAAAATGACAAACACAAATAAATTATATTAATGAAGTGACATTAAAAAATATATGCACTTACTTAAGTATTTTATAAGCGTGAAACATTGAGATCCATTTTTTCATATATTTTACGCTTTTTATTATCAATCTCAATACATGTAGGTGCTATGTTGGATTTGAATCAGATTTCGGATCAATCTATATGTTTTCAAATGGTTATATTACCCTCTCATCTGTTATAATCATATTAAGTATTATGTGAAAAAATGAAGGCGATAAAAAAAGGAAAAATTACATCAAAATGGAACCAAGTTTCATCTTATTCTTATTTTAGGGAACCAACTTTTAAAATCATCATTTAAGGGCTTGAAATAAAGTTTAAATTTATTTAAAGGTCTGGGTTACCGGTTTAATAGGTAACCGGTTAAACTTATATGATGTGACATTATCAATTAAAAAAATATTAGAAGAAAAATCAAAATCATCATTAATATCATATTTATTATTTATTATTAATATAATATACAAATATATGTCATATCTCTTCGAGATCCTAAACCAAGATAGGAGCCTATAATTCTCTATACCTCGGCGGTGAACCAACCCCTCTTATTTGTATTTGTTTATGGTGCAAGTGGTGTCTTGTTGGTACACACAATTAAGGACAAAAGGAGATTCCGGAGAATAAGTTGGGGTGTTGCGATGGTCATTGGAGAAGAAAATGGGGGTGTGGGAATGTCGCGGGAGAAGAAGATGGGGGGGGGTGTGGGGATGGTCGCCGAAGAAGAAGATGGGGATGTGGTTGTGTGGGGATGGTCGCCTGAGAAGAAGATTGGATGCCGGAGAAGAAGGTTGGGTGTGGGGATCGTCACCGGAGAAGAAAACGTGGGATGTTAGTCTGTACATAGAAAATTCTCAAGAGATTATAATTATAATTCTAATATATTATTATTTATCATAATAAAACATTTTTATTTAATTATTTAATTAGTTTATATGTATATTTATTCCTTTTAAGATATTGATGTGGAATTATTATTTTTCTTAAAGTTTTTTTTACGTGACATGTCATCATTTTAGATTTATTTATATAAATTTAATTATGATGTGGAATCTTAGTTGGCAAAATATTTGTGTCAAATCATCATCAGGTCACCTAGACCCTTAAATAAATGTAAACTTTGTTCTAAGCCCTTAAATAATAAATTTAAAGGTTGGTTTCCTAAAATAGGAATATAGTAAAATTTGGTTCCATTGTAATGCAATTTTCCCATAAAAGAATGACTGAAATGTCCATATCCTAGTAATATATTTAGTATGTTTATAAATGTAGATGCAATTTTCAGTTTGGGTTGGAAATTTCGAGGTCAAAATGTCTGTGCTATGATATTTAAGTTTGATATTCTTTTAATTTTCAGTTTTTTGCAATTTTAGGAAAAATGAATTAATAATTAATCACCATTTGCCATTTCTACTATCTAACTATATCAAGTTTTTTAAAGAATCCAGGAGGAGCACATGCATCCCCTGGTGCTAATGTAGCTCCGCCCTTGATTGTAGGATAAGTGTGTTATCGTATAAAGGATATCATGATATAAATAGTAATAAACATATTAGAGATAGATTATAACAGATATATCTCGTAGTTATCTACTTGTAACTCATCTTTATTTAAAGAGATTTTGATTAATGAGAATTAGAAATTGATTTTCTCAATTTACTATCGATATCACGATATAGTTAGAGATAAACATATTAGAGATAGATTAGAACTGATATTTATTGTAGTTATCTACTTGTAACTCATCTTATTTAAAGAGTTTTTGATTAATGAGAATTAGAGATTGGTTTTCTCAATTTACTTTTGTTTCTATATGATTTTTTCCTTTAACACGTTATCATTATCTATGATCCCGGAACGAAGTAATCGTGAAATCAAGTTAAAATTAGATATTGTTGGTAACTTTTATGTTTTAGTTTTAATTTTTAAAACATCATCATATTATGCTTTATTAAAGATTGGGAAATTTTTCTTGAGTTTTCTTATTGATCTTTTACAATATTTATACCGAGTATTTATATAAAGGAACCCCGATAAATAGGGAAACCAAATAAGAGATAGAAACAAAAAATATCTATCAATATTTATACTATATTTACTAATATCAATAGATACTATATTTACTAATAGGCCCCCTCGGTTGGAGCAGGAGGTGGACGAATGCTGAAACTGGTTCTAAAGTCGAGGAACAGTTGTCGTGGAAGGCCTTTAATGAAAATGTCAGCATACTGAAAAGCAGAAGGAATATGCGCAACTCGAACTTGACCAAGTGCAACTTTTTTCGGACAAAATGGATGTCTAGTTCAATATGCTTAGTACGTTGATGTTGAACCGGATTGTCGGATAGGTAAACCACGGAAACGTTGTCACAAAAAACGAGTGTAGCTTGCTTGATTGGGACATGAAGCTCAAGTAAAAGATTTCTCAACCAACAAGATTCAACGACTACGTTGGCGACCCTGCGGTACTCGGCTTCAGCGCTGGACTGTGATATGGAGGTCTGTCGTTTGGTAGATCACGAAACTAGATTGTCGCCTAAGAAGATGCAATACCCCGAGGTGGATTGACGAGTATCCGGAAAACTGCCCCAATTCGCGTCGGTGTAGGCAATGAGCTTGGAGGGTGCGGTTGGGTATAAGTGAAGCCCGAGGTGAATTGTGCCTTTTAGGTACCGTATGACTCTTTTAAGAGTATTAAAGTGCGGCTCTCGAGGGGCATGCATAAGCAGGAAGATCTTTTGCATGACATAAGCAATATCTGGACGAGTGAACGTGAGGTATTGAAGAGCACCCGCAAGACTTTGATATTGTGAAGCATTGGAAACTGGTTCACCCGTTATCGCACTAAGTTTGATTTTGTATCAATCGGTGTTGCCACGGGTTTACAACTTTCCATACCCATCCATTTGATGATTTCTTTCGTATGCTTTGCTTGGCTTAGGAATATGCTATGTTTGGTACGTTTGACCGAGATGCCCAAGAAGTAAGTGAGGGTGCCAAGGTTAGTCATGTTGAATTCACACTTTAGAGAGCCAATGATCTCTAATTTAAGATATGGAGAAGAAGTAGTATATACCGTCGACATATAGAAGAAGATAAGCAAATTCGGTGCCCCGCTGAAAAACAAACAGTAAAGTATCACTTTTTGCTGCAAATAAAACCAAGAGTGAAAAGATAGTTAGCAAACTGATGGTATCGGGCCTGCGGTGCCTGTTTTAAGCCGTACAGGGATTTCTGGAGCTTGCACACGTAACCCGGAAACGAGGGATTATGGAATCCAGAAGGTTGGTGCATATATACGGTTTCATTCAAGGTGCCATGAAAAAAATTCTATTCTTGACATCGAGTTGGTGGATTTGCCACCCACGGCTCATAGCGGGCTTAAGACTGTGCGCATTGTCGCCGGTTTGACCATGGGACTGAAAGTCTCATCCCAATCGCCCCCTTCTTGTTGCAAATTTCCATTAATGATGAGACGTGCTTTTTATCGTTCAAGATTACTGTATACATGAAACCTATGGCAAAAAATCCAATGGCAGCGAATTATATTAGCATCAATCCGAAGGGGAACCAATTTCCAAGTATTTTGTCTAAGCAAAGCGTTAAACTCGTTGGTCATGGCATGATTCCAATTGTGGTCAAGGAGGGCAAGTTTTGGATTGGTGGGAATTGGCGATATGGTCTGTGTGAGAAGAGAAAAGGGGTGATTGGGTTTGAAGATCCCACTTTTGGACCGAGTTTGCATGGGATGACATGTATGAATGGGAGGTACGGATGGAGTGGAGTGAGGCTGGTTGGTGGGTTGTGTTTGGGCCGTAGGATTGGTGGCGGTGGTTTGGTTTGGGGAGTATGTAGTGTTTGTGGTGGTTGGGTTGTCGCCAAGGAACCGGAGGCTGGTTGGTTTGGGGCCGGAGATGGGTTGGCCGAAGGTGGTGAAGAGGATGGGGGAGATGGTGGTGTTTTGGTGAGCATGATGAAGAAGATATGGAAATGGTTCGAAGTCATCCAAAAAAGAGTAAGAGTTAAGTCGAACCGTATGGAGATTAGCGAAAGGGAAGGTGTTCTCATCAAAGGTGACATGACGGGAGATGATAAGTTGATTATTAGAGAGATAGTAGCATAGATACCCTCGATGGTTTGCGGGTATCCAAGAAAGATACATGGTACAGATCGAGGGGCGAGTTTGTGTGTTATTGTGGAAGAGATGTTGGGGTAACATAAACATCCGAATGTGCGAAGATGAGAGTAGGTGGGTTTGTGGTGATAGAGAAGTTATGTGGTGCTTTTGTTGTTGATAGTGGTGGAGGGAAGGATATTAAGAAGATAGGTGGTGATGGCGAGAACATAGTTCCAAAAGGTGGGTGGAATAGATGTCTGTATGATATTGGTACGGAGTGTGTTGTTGATGGTTCGAATATACGTTCGACCTTGCCGTTTTGAGGAGAAGCGTAAGGACACGAGAAGCGAACTTGCATGCCATGTTTGACACAAAAACTATTAAAGGAAGAGTTATGGAATTCACGATCATTATCACATTGAAAAGATTTGATTTTTTTACCGAATTGCATATTAATGTACGTGAAGAATTGTAAAAATATGGGAAGTACTTGTGATTTGGTTTTTAACGGGAATGTCCAGATAAAGTGAGAATAACCATAAAGGTAATATTTGTGACTCAAGAATTAAATGGGCGATGTCCACAAATCCGCATGGATAATATCAAAAGATGAATACGTAATAGATAGAGTATAGTAAAATCGTAAATGACAATGTTTGCCTAAAGAACAGGAATTACAAGAATCACTGTTTTTTTCAATCTATGACTAGGAATGAATTGCTATGTTAAAGTAAATTAAAAACTGAAATTTCCGGATGACCAAGACGATTGTGCCATGTTGTTGGAGAGACGGTAAGAAGTGTGGTAGGGGTGGAAGAAGCGATCGGGGCGGTACTGACGGGATAAAGCTCACCGGAACAATTGCATCTCGTGATAATTCTCCCCGTTGTGAGATGTTTCACAGAAAAATCAAACAGGTCAAATTCAACAGAAACATTGTTGTCACGGGTGAACTTTCGGACATAAATTAGGTTTTTGATGATGTGAGGGACATGATAAACATGGTTAAGAGAGTAGGGGTGATTAAGGTGAGAGAGAGTGGTGGAACCGTGCCCAATAATAGTAATAGTGTTGCCATTGCCAACGAGCAGAGAACTAGGTTTGCTTAAACAAAATAAATTAGAAATCTTACCCGAGTCCGAAGTGAGATGCGATGTGGAGCCGGTATCCATGTACCACGTGTTGTCAGGTGGTTGGATTTGCATTGTGTGGAACACACCTTCTAACTCGGTTGGGGTCATTGGGAGTCCGTGTGTTGTGTCGGGAGCAGCCGTGAACTTTGCCTAAGGTGGTTGATTTGGAGGTCGATAAGATGGGCGGGGACAAAGTAAGCCCAGGTGAGTGTTCAGGTGGGCCATAGGTTATGGACATTGTGGGGATGGAGCTCATTGATTCGGAGAATACCAACTTGGGTTTGACCATGGACCGGTGGAGATTCGGAGGGTATGGGTTATTCGGTGACGAGAGCTTGAGGCACGTGCGCTTCTTGCTTTGATTTGCGGGTTTCTTCTAGCATGAGTTGAGAGAGAGCCTTGGTGAAACTAGGTAGAGGATCAGACTATTGGATAACTATGGCGATTATGTCATAATCGCCTTTTCTGAGACCCGACACCAGTCGCAGCACCATCTTGTTTTCAGTGACTGGATTAGGAATAATGACACCCAAACATCTATCCCTGAGGAGGACGAAGTATTACTTGAAGTAGGAATGAAATTTGGTCCTTTTTCATCATTATTTTCAGTGACCAGAGGTACACTGAAATAAGATTCAGGTTCCCCATAGTGAGATTTCATCCAATTATCTAGTTCCTCGTCATCTTCAGAGACGGGAATTAAGCTTGAAAAGCATGATTCATCAAAGTTGACATGCATGGTTTCTTCTACGTGTTGTCTTCTTTTGTTGAAGACTCTGAACGCTTTAGATACTGAGGAGTATCCAAGAAAGATTCCGTCGTCATTTTTTTGATCGAATTTTCCTAAATGATCTCTGTCATTCAGAATATAACACCTACATCCGAAGATATGTAAGTATTTCAGAGAGGGTTTCTTCCTTGAAATAATTCATAGGAGGTCCTCTTGAATCTTTTGACTATCAGGGATCTATTCTGAGTAAAACATGCAGTGTTAACTGCTTCAGCCTAAAATTGAGTTGGTAGATGAGATTCGCTGAGTATCGAGCGAGCAACTTCTATGATCGTTCGGTTTCTTCTTTCAGCAACACCATTTTTCTGAGGGGTCCTCACTGATGAGAAATTATGAGTGATTCATTTTTCATCGAAAAAGTTAACCAAGGTACTGTTTTGAACTCAATGCCATGATCACTCCTCATGGAGCGAACAGTGAGATTGTTCAGGACTTCCATCTTTTTAAATTTCATCAGGGGTATCACTCTTGGAACGAAGAAAGAATACCAAGTATACCTGGAATATTCATCAACAATTACCAGAGTGTATTTCTTTCCAGATATGGATTGGACATTGACTGGTCCAAATAGATCCATATGAAATAAGTGAAGATGAGTGGTAACAGATGAGACTTGCTTTAATCTGAACGTAGCTTTTGTCAGTTTTCCTTTTTCACATATGTTGAACAAAGAGATTCCTTTGTAAAGGAGTGTTTAAGGAGACCTTTGACAAGTTCTTTTCGAAACTGATCATTAATCATTTTAAAGATCAGATGAGAGAGTTTCTTATGCCACATCCAATTTATATCAGAGGAGGCTCTGGATAGAAAGCATACATTCTATGAATGAGTACTATCCATATTGATGGCATATACGTTCTCTGATCTTTTACCTTTTAAGGCAAGCTTGTCATTTTTATCAGTGACCGCGCATCTTGTCTTTGTGAACAAGACTTTGAAGTCTTTGTCACAGAGTTGACTAATGCTTAAGATATTCTGCTTTAGTCCTTCAACGTAGGCAACTCGACTGAATGAAGTTGCTTCATTGGATAGAATGCCATAACCCTTGGTGTATCCTTTGCCATTTCCACCAAAGTCACTGAGGGACCAGTTTCTTCCTTATATTCAGAGACCAGTTTCTTCCTTATATTCACTGAGGGACCAGTTTCCACCAAAGGTCACTATCGAGATACTAGATACCTTTAGCACTTTGCATAAGATAAGGGATTAGTTTTTCATAGGTACCCATACAACTATGGGTCCTGCATTGTTAGTGGAAACAACAGGTATGGCGGACGTGTTACTCACTGATGAATTATCTACACTGGTTATCTTCACCTTGGATGTTTTACCAACCTTAGTGGATTTCACTTTCGCTGATTTCTCGGTTTGGCTACTTTCTTACCATGGGCTAATCGTTCAGCTTTAGAAACGTTAGGGCGTTTGCTAGCAATGTGGGTAGTTTCACCACAGTGATAGCACTTCCTATATTTGAGAAAAGGTTTTGAGCTAGAGGCATTCAAAGAAGAGGACAAAACAGTTTCTGGACCAGGACCAAGAATTCACTTCTCCATCGTCCTAGGAGGAACTACAAGTTTCTTAGGCTTAGATGGAGTGAGATCAATCTTAATTCTGGGAGTTGATCTCTTATTGAAACCAGGGATCTTCTTTCCAGACTTAGGATGATTCATTGAAGGAACTGAAGGATTCTTCTTCAGCTTTTGAAAGTTCTTGATCGAAGGAACGTGGTCAAGGAACTTGTCCTTGATCACCTTCCCTAAATCCTTGGTAAAGGATTCAGAAGGGCTTTTCTCAGAGGTAGAAGCACTCTAAGAAGAGGGATCAGAGATAGAAGAAACAAACATTCCAAATTTTAGAATGGAATGGTCAGTGTCTATTTCTTTTTGGTTAGAGGAATATCCTAGACTACTCTTGACCTTTTTAGGAATATGAGCATTGATAATCTCATTAACTTTTTCAGAAGCCTTACACCATCCTTCAATGGTAGCTTTCTTAGCCTTGAGATCAATGATGGCTTTTTTGCGCTTAGTAATAGCTTGTTGTCTTTCAATGCTTATGGCCTGATTTACAAAGACTTGGTCCTTAAAATCTTATTCGATTTTAGTAAGTTCTTTGATTTTCAGATGACAACTTTTAAGCTGTTCAGTTAAATCTACATTAATTTGTTCAACTTTGATTTTACCATTTAGAGCATTGTAAAAATCAATGGTCATAGAGCCGAGAGTGGACAAACTATTAGTTTCAGGTGGAGAGGAGTTTTTAGGAATAGGTGCCTCAGTTGATGGAGTCTCTGAAGTAGAGGTGTCAAAGGCCTCTTCTGCTTCTTCTATTCTTGCCATAAGACATATAAAGGTTATGTCTTCTTCATCTGATCTGTATTCATCAGTGGTTTGAGCGCAGTCGTCTTCTTGATCCCAATCGACTTCTTCAGCGACAAGGCCCTTGACTTTTCGCTGGTTTTTCTTCTTCAGACTCTGATATTTTTCTTTTAATTTAGAATATTTCTCATTCTTATTTTTATCAGAGGTCTAAGAAGTGGTTGGAGCTGCGACTTTCTTGGATCTGCATTCACTTGTAAAGTGACCTTTGCGCTGACAGTTGAAACAGATCGTTGGCTTTGTCAGCTGGGATAGTCTTTGCCTTATCAGAGTCAGTGATGGCAGGGTTTTTTCTAAAATTGCTCTTTCTAGCAAATCTTCTGAAATTGTTAGTGAGAAGAGCGAGAGAATTATAAAATTCAGAGATATCTGCATCAGTGATATCCTTTGGGTTAGATTGATCTAACTCAGTGATGGAAGTAATAGAAGAAGATATAAGTTTAGGAGGTTCCATCTCTGAAGTCACTAAAGCCAAAGGAGTACTTTTGGCGGACTTAATGTCTTTCATGAGGTTTCTTTTTAAGGCTAGAGATTGCTCATGATTAAGCAATATTCCGTACAATGCACTTAAAGAAAGAGTTTCGGTCACCTCTACCTCTTCCTCCACTACAACAACCTCCTCCACCACCTCCACAACAACCACCGACCACTGACCACCACCATCCATCGCCACCTCCACAACCACCATTGGTCACTAACCACCACCGTCTATCGCCACCACCACTACCACGAGCGGCCACCTCTACCTTCTCCTCTACTATAACAACATCTTCCACCACGATCACCAAAACTACCGTTGACCACCGACCACCATAACTATCGTTGACCACTGACCACCACCATTCATCGCCGCCACCATTACCACCACGGGCCACCTCACCTCCCCCATGACCGCCACCTTTTTATGAATTTGCTTTTTTCAAACTACCATCAATTGTATCAAAATTTTCGTTCAAGTTTGGTACTGTTATATATGTATGTATTTATGTATATGAAGATTGTGTAAAAAGTTTATAAATTAAATTATTTACTTTATTTGTGTTAGTTATAACTATTATATGATATATAAAATCATCAAAAAACTTTTTGGGGCAACTTTTCTAATTCTGTCATGTCTAGTCCTAGTCGTACCAAACACCGACAAACACTTGTTCTGTCCAGTTCTATCCTCTTGTCTTGTCTAGTCCTTTCTTGTTGGGTCATGTCCAATCATTTCTACTTACCAAACACTAACTAACGGAAAACCAACCAAACTTGGGATGAGATCAGTACCAGTACCGTACCGAACCGGTTGGTACCGACTTTTTTTGGAACAAAATATGAGTACCGAATATCGAACCGAATTTACCGGTTCGGTACCGATACGGGATCGGTATTGGGACGGGAAATTCGGTGTCAATACCACTTAGTACCGAAATTTAAAATTAATAACAAAACAATCAAAACCAAATCGCTAAAGTTCAGGAATCAAAAATTCAATAATCGCAAATGTTAAATGTATCAAAAACCAATCCCAAAAGTTCAACAAGCTTCAGTACTATTTCTGTTTTTTTCCTTTTTGGTTGTTTATCACCTCTTTAACAATATCGATTTTTTTGAAGTGGGTGATTTTTTGAATTCAAATGGAGAAGATATGGATTTATTAGGCATATATATTGTTTAGTTTTAGGAAAATCTATATATATATATATAAAAGGAAGATCTAGCAAGAAGGAGGTGGCACTCTCTTAGAATAGGATCTTTAGATAGGAATTTTCTAGATTTTTTGAATTTTTAAAATATGAAATATATGAAAGACGTTAATGCCCCTCTATGAAAAATGTATTTATTATTGCAATGGGGTTACTTTGGTAATTTTGTCACCACTTTAATCAATTTTATCATTTATTTTCACTTCTTTATGTTATGAACTATTTATTTTCCTTCCATTATTATAGTTGATCATTCATTTTCCCTTATTTAAGCACAAGTGGTTTTTTTGTTGGATATATGTTGCTGGTTTTCTCATTTCTTTGTCATACAACAACCTACCTCTCATTTTATTTTCTTCTAACAATATTTTCTCTCACTAAAAGATTGATCTAGGATATGGAGTTTTGTTATATTCAAATTCTTTACCATTGTGTTGATTTCATATGATTAGGATATGGAGTTTGTTTGTATTCAAGTTCTTTGTCATTGTGTTGATTTCATATTGATCTAAGATACGTAGTTTTGTTTATATTCAAGTTATTTGACATTTTGTTGATTTCATATGAATTTTATGTTACTAGAAACAAACTATAAAGACCGCCAAATATGTGGAAGAGCATCAAAGCTTCATCACCACGATACCCATATATATTACTACATGTAAGTTTATCATTCAACTATTCCTTCAATTTCCACCTATTCTTTATTTTGTCTATTTATAATTTCATGAAATATTATTACCTTCATCCTCATTTCTATATTTTATTTTCTTTTAGAAGCATAATTAACCCATAACGCCAAAATAATATTTGTGTATCGTTTATTCTTATGTTACATTGTTACTTGCAAAAGGAGTCGTAAATCTACATTTTTATATCCACTTATTGATTTGATAGATATACTAATAATACTCAAAGTTTGTTTTCTTGACTTTCAATGATTGACATGTTTAAAACTAGACTAATTTTCATTTACAAATTTATTTATTTTGTTTCATACAACTTAAGAGTTCTAACCATGATTTTTTTATCTAATGAGATCTATACCACTGTCAACTATGCTACCAGATACTATCAATTTAGAAAATGAAGTTGGTGAATCACCTAATTGAAGGTCTTTTGACAATGTTATGTAATCGTGTTCAAATGACGCATGCATCAATCCAAATTTTGACCCATATTGCAAAAAATAATTAAATTCAAAGAATTAGTGATGAAAAAGAAAAATTATTAGAAGAAAATATTAAGCGACTAAATGAAAAATAAGGTGGACCCTTGATATTTATTTTAGGTCTTTTTTAATTAAAAATCATTATAAGAAAAATCAAGAATAAGTGACGTGGCACTCTCGTAGATTAGAATAATTAGATAGGAATTTTCTAGATTTTTTAAAATTTTAAAATATGAAATATATTAAAGACGTTAATGCTCCTCTATATAAAATGTACTTATTATTGCATTGGGGCTACTTTGGTAATTTTGTCACCACTTTAATTAATTTTATCATTTATTTTCACTTTTTTATGTTATGAACTATTTGTTTTCCTTCGGTTATTATAGTTGATCATTCATTTTCCCTTATCTAAAAACAAGTGGTCTTTTTTGTTGGATATATGTTGTTGGTTTTCTCATTTCTTTGTCATAAAACAACCTACCTCTCATTTTATTTTCTTCTAACAATATTTTCTCTCACTAAAAGATTGATCTAGAATATGGAGTTTTGTTTATATTCAAATTTTTTACCATTGTGTTGATTTCATATGATTAGGATATGAAGTTTTGTTTATATTGAGGTTCTTTGTCATTGTGTTGATTTCATATTTTCTAAGATATATAGTTTTGTCTATTTATAATTTCATGATGTATCATTACCTTTCATTCTCATTTCTATAATTTTTCTCTCAGAAGCATAACCCATAACGCCAAAATAATGTTTGTGTATCGTTTATTCATATGTTACATTGGTACTTGCAAAATAAGTTGTAAATATACATTTTTATATTCACTTATTGATTTGATAGATATACTAATATATATTTTTAGCGTTCCATTTGAAAAATCGAAGTTTCATGAGAATACAAATTGACTAATATTATTCAAAGTTTGTTTTCTTGACCTTCAATGATTGACATGTTTATAACTTGACTAATTTTCATTCACAATTCTTTTTTCCATATTACTTAAAGAGTTCCAACCATAAATTTTCTTTTACAATCTAATGAGATCTATACCACTGTCAACGACAGGGACGGAGCCAGGAATTTTACTAAGGGGTGTCCTCTAAATTCTAAAACCTTTACAAATTCAATAATGGCTCCGACGCGTTTTCGTGTTTTGAAACATATCAATGTTTTCTCATTAACAATGTCGTTTAACCCATCTTTTTCAATATAAGCAACCATGTTGCATTCAACCATTGATCTCCCAATCAACGATTGTTTTTTCCTTTACCAAAAATTTATCCATAGCTTTAAAATATCCCAAAAAGGTCACTAAAATATCAACTATCACAACAATTTCAACAAAGAAATATTTAAGAGTGTACTAAACAAATTTGTTGGGTTGGGACTTTGTTTACAAATTACAACAATGCATGATTTACAATGAAATGTTGGAAACCCAACAATTCAGCCATTCAAGAATCAAACAGTAATTCGGTAAACCCTAGAAAATTGAGTTATCAAATTCAAAATTGAAGGAAAAGGGCTAAATCCAAATGAAATACTTAAGTTGCGTACTTTCGTAGGTAGCGTCAATCCAAAAAGAATTGTGTTGTGTGCTGGACTTGGAGGCCTGGACTATGTCGTATGCAAGAGCCAGAATGAGAGAATGAGAAAGAGAAAGAAAGTAATTTTTTAAAATTATAATGGTTGATTTGAGAATCCATAATGGTTGTGGGTGGGCTTATGGTGGCTTTTAGAATCTTAAAAGACTTAAAAATATTTTAGGCTTATTTAATTCATTACTTTTTTGAAAGTGAGGAGGGGCTAGTGAGGATTGTGGGCCTATGTTGGCTCCGTCCAATATTACCGGATACTATCAATTTAGAAAATGAAGTTGGTGAATCACCTTTACATAAGAAAAGTGAAAAATTTTAAAGGTGTTTCAATGTTGTGTAATCGTGTTTAAATGACCCATGCATCAATCTAAATTTTGACCCATATTGCAAAAAAAAAATTAAATTTAAAGAATTATTAATGTAAAAGAAAAATTAATACAAGAAAATAATTATGCGACTAAATAAAAAATAATTATAATTATGATAAATTTAAACACTTTTGTATTAAATTTAACCATGTATTATTGTATTTTTTTAAAGACGATTACATATATAAAAAATATTGTAATATTTGGTTTTTTAATATAAAGGTTATTTAAATTACATATTCTATTAGTAATAATACAAATGCTTGATAATATAGTTTTATTAAGTAATTATTGATATATTTTTTTTATCTATTGGTTTTATCTATTTTAAATTTATATATTTTAAATTTTCATTTTAGCTATTGTAGTGTTAACTTTGTTTATTCTAAATATTTCACTATGTTGGACGATTCTAACTTTTTTCTTATCAATTTATTTTAAACGACGTCAATGAATGTTATATATAAATATTTAAACTATGTTTGTTATTAATAATTTCATCACATATTCAATATATTTCGTAGCTCTATTAATTGATTAGGTTTAAAACTAATATTTATTTAAAATAAATTATCGTATATGCCTATATGGACTTGTAACGGATTTTATTTTTAGAATTTGTTAATTAACTTAAATCATAACACATACGTGAAATTAGTAATATAAATTTTAATGTAAATATTATTTACATATGAACATAGATAATTCTTTAATATATTCAACATTTAAATAAATCAAAATTTTAAGAAAAAGGGATAAATGGTTCTAAATATTAAAATATGTTACATCATCTCTGTAAGATCTCTCTTATGTATTTAAATATATAGACTTGGATCATGTGAGATCATACTATTTTCGGTGAGATCCGTGAGACCACTTAAACAACACCGAATCTTCACGACAAAACAATATGAAAGTTGTAACTTTTTTTTACTTCACAATGTTTTATTGTGAAGTTTTAGTGTTATTACTTGATCTCACAAAAACAGTTTGCTCTCACGCGAACCCAAGGGTTTTTCATCCTGAATAGATACTGAATGTTGTGTCATTCATTATGAATAGTGTTTTTTAGATCATGAATTTAAAAAAAAACACTTTGTTAGGACGTCATTTAGCTTAATAAACCACTTGGATGGATAGTTTCTTGCTCCATAAACGAAAAAAATGTCATCCACTAGCATGCTTTTGATGGCGGAAATTGCTCAGGATTTTATCACGCGGCCGTCGTAAACTCACACGACGTGAAGGGGAAGGAAGACTTATGGGAACTAGCACAACGAGTCCACACGGTCTTAGAAACCGCAAAGAACAACGGTAAGCATTTCACAGATATGGCCGATTTAAACTTCCTCATGTTGAGAGCCCTCGACAACCCTGGTTTAACCCAATCTTCTTCATTGAGAACTTCACTTATTTCCGTATTTGAAGATGCCATTTCTCAAAACACCGAACAATTTCACAAAGATGTTGGTTTATTGGACTGCATCGGTTGTGCTTCGGTTCATGGTCGCCATTTTTGACGTAATCCATGATGGCGAGCTTGATTGTGTTTGTGTCTATCCATCCCCGATTCATTCAAGGGAACAAATACAAGATTATGTGGATCATATGAAGAAAATTCTTCTAGGATCGGCTGTTATTTCTCAATGAGAATTTGTTGTCATCGATCGATGTTCTTGATTGTAGTTTTCGTTGGTCGTTAATTTTCGTTTTTATGAGCGATAATGATATGATATTTATTGAATAACTTAAGGTTTCGATTTTTCATTGATAAGAAATTTCGAGAGTACAAACAAACATGTATGTGGGATGTTAATTGCAATTTGCGTCTATTGAATTGGTTCTTGTTTGTAAGGATTGGGTTGTATTCAAGATTCCGATCATATGAAGTATTGTTTTGAACGTATTTGAAGTGTTTGTATCTTACTTTTAATCGTATGTGTTGGTTCAACGGTATCTGAGTTAACCTCTTTGGAACTTGGAAGGGCATTTCCAATCAAGAAAGGAAGAAAGAGAGTGTAGAAATCTTTAAATTTGAAGAAATATTATTTTAATAGTTTTTGTTAATGAGGTTAAATGTGTTACAATTTTTTGTTTCGTTCACATATTGAAATGGAAGAATCTTTTGAATTGAATTCCACAATTTAATGAATTCATCATTTGTTGACATAAGTGAAACAATTGAATTTCAATCTTGTTGCATCTAATTTAAGGAGCGCCACACACTCCCTGCCCCCACCACGGCCATGCTAGTACAGTCATTGTCATGCCCCCAACCCTCCACTAATGTCGTTCTCACAACAGCCATACACCCCCACCCCTATCCTATCCCAAACCCACAACCCACCACTAAACAGGGCCGGCCCAAAGGCCGGGCGGCGGCCCAGGGCAGCAAAGCCCAAGGGGGCATTATTTTTAGGCCCAACGATGTTATTACTAATTAAAAAAATTAGGTGAAGACAATAGGATTTGAACCCTAAATCTCCAAGATACTTAAATACTTCCTTACCACTAAGCTATGAACACAACTTAATATTTGTTTTACGTGTTTTAATTTTATTACTTATATTTCAGCTTCGTTTTTTTTCTTTTTATCAAGTTTTATCTTGTTTTCATAACAACATTTATTTATCTGAAATAAAATAAAATAAACCTATTCAACAATTATTATTTTGTATATGTTTTTGTTTTGAAAAACCATGTGATAATATTTGTAGTTTATTATTATTTTTACCAAACATTTTTTGTAGATAATTGGTAGGATCAAACTCTACATAAAACATTTAGATTACTAGGTAATTTGATCTTGAAACCACAAACATCTTCTTTATGTTTTTGAAAATCAAACTATGTATGAAATAATTTAGATTACTTTCAAAAAAAAGTTATTTCCACGTGCATAAATACGATTTTCGAAAATTATTGTTCATTTTGTTTTATGTTTTTGATTTGATGTTGAATCTCATCAATCCAATTTTGTTATAACTCAAAGTGTGATTTGTTGCCTTAGACTATATACGGTTGTTTATACTACATAACAGTCGTTACACAAAAATGATTACATATTTAAAAACCGTGTATTCGTGCGTTATTTGTTTCTTAGATTAAGGGCATTTTTTTTACTATCCGCCCAAGGCATCCAAAACCATTGGACCGGCACTGCCACTAACCACAATGCCATTACTGTCGTCTTCACCCCATAACTCACCCCTTGCCACTCGACCACCATGCCACCATTGTTGTCACCTCATAACCATCATTCCACGATCGTTGTCACCCCTTAACCCCACCCCTGTCACACATCCCATAACCCACCCCTCGCCACCCGACCACCATACTACCATTGTCGTCGTTGCAACTATCACCCGCCATCTACCCTACCTCTATTGTCGTCATCACAACTACCAATCCCATCCACCTACTGACCACAACATCATTATTTTCATTGTCACAACTACCACCACTCCCCAACATAGTAGTGAAGTGGGGGTGGGTAAGGCTGTAGGGGTAGGGATAGTGGGGTGGGAGTGAGGGTATATTGATAATATTAATTGGCGACGATAAGACTTTTTTATATCAATAACTACAAACAATCTTATATAACTAACCGGAAAAATTGTAGTACAACTTTAACAAAAATGCCCACAAGATAAGGCCATAATAAAGACGGGTTAGGTTTCCGTTATTTAAGTATAAAAGCCAGCCGTGAAGGTAGTAGGGTTTATGCGCGCGATAAACCTCCCAATTTTCATTTCACTTTTTGTCATCGGCTTCTCTTCCTCTGTTTCTCTCTAGGGTTTCGCAATGAGCAGATTAGGTCAACCTCCAGATCTCAAGAAGTAAGCTCTTCTCTTCTCTATGGAGTTTATGTATTTAATTTTTCTTTTTTAACAGCTTCGTATCAAGTTTCTTAATGCCTTTTGTTCATCTGATTAAACTCACTGATCTTTACGTTTTCTCCAATTGGAATACAGGTACATGGACAAGCAACTACAGAGTAAGTTATCTTTTCTCCACGATATCATCATCAATTTTTGTTTAAAGTATATAATATATATAGGTCAAAACTAACACACACTTTGAACCCTTAACCTTAAGAAGGTCGGGTTACTGGATACCGCTGCTCCAATCGCCCTTTAGTATTATTGATTTTTTGTTGTGGTGCCTTATCAATTGTAAAATATTTGAGAAATTAATCGACAAGAGGTTCATTGGCACGAACTTAGTAAATTAGGGCCATAAATTATTTTAGTAGGTGTAATTGTACCTGACTAATGTATTCCATAACTCTAACTTGGGGGTTCTCTGTAGGTTGATTTTTGAAGCATCTTAACTGTCTTCAATCTTCATGCTACTAGTGTATTGGGTTTTTTATTTATTTATCGAACACTAAGTTTTTTTTTCCGAAGTATGTTGTAGCTTAAATATATAGGTATGCGGGTTAAGATACTCCTGAACATATAGTATCCCTATAAGCAGTAAGACATGTATCATCATGAATCTATTATATACATAGAGTTTCAGAAAGCTGTATATACCAGATGGCGGGGAATGAAATGGTATGTTCTCCTAAAGTGAGGCCTACATTAAGCCGCAAAAAGGATAATATAATGCTTTGAATTTTGAATCATACACGTAAGTTCATATATATTATGGTATAGGTTTAATGATTAACTTGGGACAAAGTTTATAAAAGGCTCGGTGGTTAACCTATAACCTATGTAAACATTCATAAGTTAGACTTCATATCTATTTCTTTATATGCTTGTATGGTTAAGTTGTTATAATATTAAAAAGAAACATCTTGTGTGATCCCCCTCCAACTGCTGTCTTTTCTTTTGTTTTTTTTTACCAAGAAAAGCGATATGTGACTGATAACAAGAATAACATTTTTAACATTTTATTCCAGTCAAGCTGAATGCCAATCGGACAGTCATTGGAACACTTCGTGGTTTCGACCAGTTCATGAATCTCGTGATCGACAACACAGTGGAAGTGAACAGTGAAGAGAAAAATGATATAGGCATGGTGGTAAGCATCTCTTTAACAAATAACAATACTGGAAAAGGTTTATCATACTATTAAGATCAACGTACTATTAAGATCAACCTTCACTTCTTTCCTTTTCGTTCACATTTTTGCACAAGCGGGGCTTCTTCAATGAGATATATATATATATATAGATATACACATATATCTCTATATATATATATTGGGTTCTTTTGGTTTGTTAGATCAAGCCTTGACGAATTGAAGAACATCCATATTTGTTTCCACATGTCATAAGAGGGAATAGCGTAGTCACTGTTGAAGCACTCGAGCCAGTTAGCAGAGGGCAGTGAGTCAAGACCCATCAACCAAACAATTCAAATATATTAACATAATTTTTTGTGCCATATATATATATATGTGTGTAAATGAACCAACATTTATATATATATATAAATGAATAGTGATTACATAATATACATCAATGTATGATTTGAGTGGATTTAGCCCATAATGAAAATGACAAAACCTAGTGGGTGTTATATTGGTAAGAAATGAATATAGATGAAAAATAAGAAAATTGTAGAAAGAAAAATAATGAAAAAATATACCTCACAATTGTTATTGTTATTTATCTGTTTTATGAATTCCAAAAAAATGCGATTTAAGTGCAATTTGACTAAAAGAAAAATTCATGAACCTAGCATCCTAATATGTCATCATAATATCTTTTGTCAGGTATATATTGATTCGTATCCGTTAGTAATAAATTTTCATTTATATATATATATTGATGATTCGTTATTACAAAAAATGAAAGGTTTTTAGAATTGATTAAAGACTTTAATTATCAAAAAATAATAAATACATAGTGTAACCTTCATCAACTAATATTTCATTTAAAATGAAATAATTGATTGATTTGATTTAACATTTATTTATTGATCTATATAGTTTGCTTCTAATGAAAATTAAAAAATAATAATATACATGTATATATATACTAATAATATAATTGTAGTAACTTTTTTATTTATTTTGATTTAAAGATATTGTTTTATAGTCGTTTTGTACATATTATTAGACTAACTCTATTAAATTTATAATTTTTCAAATATTGGTTTTTGTAAGTTTTATATTATATTGGTTGCTTTAAATAATATATATGTATATATCAACTATTAATAATAATCAAAAAAATTATAGATTTCTTTTATACTCATTGTTTCCTTTATATATATATATATTGTAAGAGTTTTTCTATAATTTAATAAAATTGAATTAAACTGTAAAAACATTATCAATTAATATTGATATTATTATACTCAAGTGTCATGCAAATATAATTATACATATTAATCGTAATTTCATTTATATGATGAGTTTTTAAATATAATGATTATATATGTTCTTTAATTGATATGCAAATAAATAATCTGAGTCATGTGAAATAAAATAAATAAAGAAAATTTGCATGTAAAAATAGAAAATGGATAGTCTAATTAATTTAATTTTTGCTAATAGTTACATCAATAAGAAGACAAAGATAAAGAAAAACATAAATATTAATATATCCAAGTCTCATGTAAATATAAATACATATTCTTATATTCAAGTATGTAAATAAATATATACATATATTGATCATAATTTCATTTATATAATGAGTTTAAAAAAATTATGATTATATATATATTCAATAATTGTTATGTAAATACAAAATAGAATCATATGAAATAAAATATTTACAAAAAAATTGGGTGTAATCAGCTTTGCCAGCATTTGATGTCTACGAGTTTGGTTTCGAGAAAGATAAAGAGTAGAACTGAAGAATAGATGACATACATAAATGGCTTCTTGGGTTGTACAACAATGAACGAGTGAATAATTCTTCTTTATTTGTTTTCATCATAGATTTGATAGTAGAGTTGTATATGGATGCATATATTTTAGAAATGTTTTATAACTCGAGTATATTCGGAGTTAAATTAATTAAATTAATCATCTTCGTTGATTATACCCAATTTTTTATAATTATTTTATTTCATATGACTCTATTTTTTTTAATAACTACTACTGAATATATATATATATATATAATCATAATATTTTTAAACTTATTATATGAATGAAATTATGATCAATATATATATATATATATATGTTAATTTACATACTTGAATATAATAACATGCATCTATATTTACGTGAGACTTGGATATAATATTAATATTTATATTTATGTTTTTCTTAATCTTTGTCTTTTATAGATGTAATTATTAGCAAACATTAAATTAGTTAGACTATCCATCTTTTATGTTAAAACTTTTTTTTTCACATGACTCAAATTATATATTTGCATATCAATTAATAAACATATATAATCAATATATTTAAAAACTCATTATATAAATGAAAATACGATTAATATGTATAATTCTATTTGCATGACACTTGAATATAATAATATCAATATTAATTGATAATGATTTTACAATTTAATTGAATTTTATAGAATTATAGAAAAACTCTTACAATATATATAAACAAACAATATATATAAAATAAAAAAATTCCGCTTCAGTAATAGCCTATCTTTTCGCCCCCAAAAAAGGATAGAGATGTCCGCCTCAGTCACGAAGGAATACCGAAGAGCCTAAAGAGGGTGTTAGAATGCAGCTATCTATATTTTTTTTATCATTATTAATAGTTGATATATACATATATATTATTAAAAACAACCAATATAATTATAGAACTTACAACAACGAATATTTGAAAATTTATAAATTTAATAGAGTTAGTCTAATAATATGTACAAAAACGACTATAAAACAATATCTTTAAATCAAAATAAATAAAAAAGTTACTACAATTATATTATTAATATATATATATATATACATGTATATTAATTTTGTTAATTTTCATTAAAATCAAACTATATAGATGAATATTTAAATGTGGAATCAATTAGTTCATTTAAAATAAAATATTAGTTGATAAATGTTACATTATGTATTTATTATTTTTTGATAATTAAAGTCTCTGATCAATTTCAAAAAAAAATTCATCTTTTGTAATAATGAATCATCAATATATATAAATGAAAATTTATTAGGACAAAAGATACTATAAAGACATCTTAGGATGCTAGGTTCATGAGTTTGATTTTAATCAAATTGCGCTTGAATCACATTTTTTGAAATTTATAAAATTGATAAATAACAATGACAGCTGTGAGGTATATATTTTTTTTTCATTATTTTTCTTTCCACAATTTTCTTATTTTTTATCTATATTCATTTTTTACCAATATAACACACGTTGGGTTTTGTCATTTTCATCACTGGTTAAATCCACCCAACTCATGCATTGGTGTATATGACATAACGTTTTTTGTACACTAATGTATTGGTTAAATCCACCCAAATCTTGATTTTAACCCCCCCCCCACACACACATATATACATATATATATATATATATATATATTATAAAGAAAGACAAAAGGTTTTGACTGAGACGCTATGAGGATTAAATATTCTTAAATAATGAATTGTGATTTGAGTTTTAGACATTCATGTTGGTGAGAACTTGAAATATTGGAATAAATGGGTGTGTATAACATAGGTGGATTGAATGATGTTGCATCATAAGAATGAGTAATCTTAAATATTAAATGTGAGGTTAGTTTTGGTTCTCCTACATTGGTAAGAAAATGTTAAATTGAAAGAAAGACATAAATATACATTGATGAGGAAATGATGCATTTTAACACCTTATAGAATTGATGGTAATCATATTTTAATGAGGTAAAAGTTACTATAGTAGCTTAGAGCATATGAAGTGGGCTCTTCGCCAATATATTTTTAAATCATGAACAGTTCAATGATTGAGAATGAAAAGTTTATAAAACGGGCCTCTCAAAAGATTAATGATTGAGGATTTCAGTAACATTATTCAGGTTGAAGATCAACAGTAATGAGATGCAACATATCAATTCCCATGAAAATCACAATTCATAGGGTGAGGTGAGACTGAAAGTGCTCAAAGGTCTGAATTATTTTTTAGAATTATCACATTAACTCATATTCTCACACGATTATTCGTCTATATATATATATGTATATATACACACACATACATGTAATCGTGATTCTTGATATACGTAAAAATTTATGGTTGTTTTAATTCACATCAAACTTCTTGTATTGAGACGAAAACCTGCAATATAATGGATGCAATAAATTTTTTTGGCAATATTTTTAATAGAAAAAAAAAACGTTAGAGCACTGATTTTAAGAAATTTTTTGAAGTAAAGAAAAATAAACATGATAACATATTAAAAATACTCATTGTGTCTAAATGGAATTATATGACTGAAACAAGTTGTACTTAGCATTGAGTTAGTTGATGTCTTCTATTTATGGACTTCGACTAAAATATGTTTTCTTATTTTTGGGCCATATATCCCTCGTACATCTTATATCATATCTTAGCAGATCTAAATGATACAGATGAGACGAGAAATATATAAATTGATGATCTGAACTTGAGGACAGAAGAGACACTGTGTAAAACAAATTATACTCACTTTGTTTGTATTAAAACACTTTCTGGTTTTTTTGTTGTCTTTCAAAACAATAATTTGTTATTTTTTGAATAAAATCAAACAAAAAAAATCTATCAAGTACTGAATTAGCTTGTCACATGCCATCGATATAAAAACAAAAATAAAAAGCAATTTTCAATTCATTTTACGATATTTTGTAACAGGACTGTGATTTTCAAGACTCATACATGTTTCTTTTGAGGATGGATCAGGGGGTTTGATTAGTACATAAAGACGACAAAGGAGGAAGCGAATACGAGAGAGAAAGGTATGAAATGACGATTTTGCCCTTGAAAGGGTAATTAAGGAAGATAAGGTATTATTATTAAAAAGAATTGAAGGTTGAAGAGTGTCCTTAAAAATAGGAGCAGTTTGAGCTACCGACAAGGGAAGGGAATTGAAGGGAGAAAAAAAGGCAAAATAGTAAGAAGTTGCAATCCCTTAAAAATGGGATCATTGTTCCAATATCTCTAATACATTGACATGACACAAACTACTCGTGTGCCCCTCTTCTACAGTCTTTGGATATCTCCTCCTTTCTTTTTCTCCTTCCTTTCTTCCTATATATATAATATCATATATATATATATATAAGGAGATTCAAATGAGAACTTTACATATTTAAAAATACCTTTAGAATCATATATGATGTTCATACGAGGATGGTAACAATTTACGAGAATGCAAGGACAATCCTCAGCCAATCATTTTTGTACATGAAAATTTTCATGTACAAAATCACATATGATACATGTACAAAATCATAAATGATACAATAAAATTTCATATTTCGATATATCGCCAAGAATACACAACCAGTGCATATGTGTGTGTATATATAATTATATATGGTTGCCTTCCGGTGAGAAGGAAAGTCGTGGTGAGAAGGGAAAGAAAAAATCTTCACCCTTAGATCAAATTGAAGAGAACCACTATATCAAGACAATTGAGATACACTAGATCAATTTTCTTCTAAAGCATAATTCATGTGTGTGTATGTGTGTGCAGAATCGTGTGAGAAAAAGAGTTAAGGTGAAAAACGTAAAAAAGAATATGACATTTGATCACTTTTAATCTCACACCCACCCATGAAATGAGGGTCTTTACGAGAATTGATCTGGTGCATCTCGATACATCTCATTAGTATCAATCTTCAATTAAGATTAATCCAAAAGTTTAGTCCCTTCTTACGTTTCTCACTAGAACCCAACCCCCCCCCCCCCCCCCTCCACACACACACACACACACATATATATATATATATATATAGAGAGAGAGAGAGAGAGGTTGGTTCATTTAAAAACTAGATGAAGGGTAGAAACTATAGAAAGTTTGGCAAATCATTATAAAAAATTATTTTTTTCATTTTTTTTTTCATCAATGCTATGATTTAAGATATTATGGCACATCTGTTTGTTTCATCTTGTGAAAAAATTACATGTGAAACTTTTACACTATTAAACAAAAACATATGAAACTTTCATAAAAAAATATATGAGACATTTTCAACTTATGAAAAACAAATACACGTAAAACTTTTACATTATGAAACAAACGTATGTGCAATAATATCTTAAATCATAGCATTTGATGAAAAAAAATCATGAAAAAATTTATTTTTTATATTGATTTGTCAAAGTTTCTATAGTTTCTACCATTCGTCTAATTTCTAAATGAACCAACATCTATATATATATAAAGAGGTTCATGCAAGAACGATAACAATTTACGAGAATGCGAGAATAATCCTCACCCAATCATTTTGTACATGAAAATTGTCATGTACAAAATCACATATGATTCACATACAAAATCATCTATGATTAGCCAAGACTTTTCCCGCAGCAAAAGTCGCCCCTGTTATTTTTTATGCTAGTACAAAATCACATATGATTTTGTACATGAAAAAAATTTCATGTACAAAATGATTGGCTGAGGATTGTTCTCGTATTCTCGTAAATTGTTACCGTCCTCGCATGAACCCGTCTCTATATATATATGTCTATAGAGGAAGGTTTAAATGAGAACTTTGCATTTTTAAAGGAATAAAAGGACACTTGTGGATCACATATGATGTGGGTCCCACATCATATGTGGTCCACATTTTGTTCTTTTGTTTCTTTAATGAGGGGTGATTCTAATTTGATTCCTCCCCTATGTCTATATATATATATATACTAGAAGACGTACCCGCTGCAATGCAGCGGAACTTAAATATTTCATCAACATTAACGTTAAAAATCTCGAACTCTTTTAAATATCAAATTATTCATCATTATAAACTTATAAATCGGCATCCATTATTTTTACAAAACTCAAGTACAATCCTAATTTAAAAGGAACAAATTAGCACATTTATGACACATTTGTTTTGATGAATATGTAAAAATAATGGGTGCCGATTTATAAATTCATAATGATAAATAATTTGATATTTTAAAACAGTTCGAGACTTCTAACGTTAATGTTGATGAAATATTTAAATTCCGCTGCATTGTAACGGTATGTTTCTAGGTTTAATTTGTAAAAAAAGAAACGTATTTTTTTAATTTTGATTGATTATTTATTTTAATATGACCGAGGTGTAAACTGAAAAATAAAAAAAGAAAGGGATATGACCGAAATTTAAAAACTAATTATAGTATAGATAAGAATGTAAAATGAAAAGATAAAAAAATTAAATAAATAACTATAGGGCATAAAATGTAATTTTTTTTTAAAATAAATCGTTACGTATTCATGTATATAATAATATGATTAAATCAAAAAATATTTAACATTGGACTCATTTTGAAGGTATTGACGACACGATCATAATGATAAAGGTATAAAATAAAAGATGAAAAAGTGAAGGACATAAACTAAATTATATAACTAACTATATGAGTGTCAAGTGTAACTTAAAATTTTAAAATAATTTAATTTATAGATTAATATAGGAACCTGGAGGTTGGAGTAAAGTTCTAAAGCTTTAGATGTTGTACCTTATGCAAGGAATGTTGTACCTCTTAAAAATATGAACTAACCGTTTAGCATGTTTTATATAATAGTATAGATAATTTGTAAAAATAGAAACATATTTTTTTAATGTAATTTGGTTTACTTTGATACACTGTAAAATAAAAAATAAAAAATAAAATAGTAAGGGATATGAATGAAATTTAAAAACTAATTATAGTAAAATAAAAAGGCCAAAAATTAAACAAATAACTATAGGACATAAAATGTACATTTTTTAAAAATAACTCTAGTATAGATAAATATGTAAGATGAAAAGGTAAAGATATTAAATAAATAACTATAGGGCATAAAATGTACATTTTTCAAAAATAACTCAATACGTATTCATGTGTATAATAATATCATTAAATTAAAAAATATTCAACATTGAGCTTATTTTGAAGGTATTGATGACACGATTATAATGGTATAATTTGTAAAAATAGAAACTTATTTTCTAATTGTCTCTTGATTCATATAGATTATTTAGATTAATATAATAAAGATATGAAATGTAAAATGAAAAAGTAAGGGATATAAAATAAATTAAATAACTAATTATAAGGATGTAAAGTGTAACTTAATTTTTAAAAATAATTTAATTTATAAAACTATATAGGTAGTGCGAGGTTGATGGAAGATTTTATGCTTTAAATGTTGTACTTCATGCATAAATATTTGTACATTTTAAAGATTCGAACTTAGCCGTTTAAGCTCTTTATATATACTAGAAGGGTACTCGTGCAATGCAGCAAGCTTCATCTTAATTTTAATGTTTTATTTTATTTTTTGTCTCTACCGATGTTATAATACGATTTTATTTTTATGTACTTTTTTTAATTCCGTTTTTAATTATAATCTAGGTTTAATAATGAATTAATATATTTTGGTTTAATAATATAATTTTTTTATAAATATAATAAATTAAGCATTTTGTTAAAGTTGAATGATTATCCTTATTATATGTCCGATTTTTTATATTCAAAATTAGATGTTTATCTATATAGTTAGTTGTATAGTTAGTTACACGAATTCAATCATGAAGCTTTAATAAGTTGTATCAATGCATTTATAACTTGTATTATTGAATTTTAAGTAATTATGCTTTAATCAATTGTACCTATTGCATAATAATATGTTTTTAAGAGTTTTTGACTAAATGTTTTATAATATAGTATAGATAGTATAAATATAAATAATATATATATATATTATAGAAACTATTCATCATATCATGTAATTCGATTATTGATGTTTGAAAAATTACAATAAAATTTATTGTAACATATGTTTATTTTACCGTAAAAGTTAAACATAAGAAATTATAACAATTCTTTTTCACTTGATGGTTTTCTCGAAGCTTCCTCGTAATGTGTGGATAGAATTTAACAGGAATATGTTGAAGCTACCTCGATCACTTGTATTACTATTGTAATGCCTAGTGACTAGTGTCAACAATGAATTGAATTTATTTTGATGTTTCAGAAGAAAAAAAAAGATGTGGGTGCACTTTTTCTTCATTTAAGATTTTACTAACTATTTCTTTTCGAACAGCAACAATTTTATTAAGATTATTAAGGAGCTAGAAAATAGTTACATTACAGAAATAACTTGTAGGTGGTTTTAGAGTCACCCTATCCAATTAATATTTCCCTTCTTACTTCTATATTGTGTCCAGATGAACGAATGAGTAACTATACTATCTCATATCAGCGTCTTTTTAGATTTCATTGCTCCCAAAAGCGTCCCATTACGGAAGTTCCATATCGTCCATAGAGTTGTGTACATGACCGCTTCTAGGTGTTCACCTTCTCCTTTCTTCAATCCTAAGGACTCCATCCCAATTTTCCAACCCGGGACATTGTGAAGGGCAGGAATGTCAATGTTCCACCAACGACCTACATTTCTCTATACATCTTGAGCCAAAGAACAGATGATCCACGACTTCAATCTTCTCTTCACAGACTGGGCGTAGAACAAATTGCACATCAATTCCCCTTTTTACGAGGTTATCTCTAGTGGGGATTTTGTTCAAACCCAGCTTCCATATTAAAACGTTTACTTTAATAGGCACCAACTTATTCCACTTAGTCGGATTTTTCTCAATCTCCAAATATTTGAAGTCTATGTAATTTGGAGTCTATGCAAGTTTTTTACCAACTATTGCTCAAGTTTAGGATGATAATTTTGATTAGTTTTCTTAAAAAGTGTTCGACTTAGGGTTATATTTTATATGGGTTGGCTTTTATATTAAAATAAATACCTTTTATTAAGTGAACAAATAAATCATTGATTCATTAAGTAAAAAAGCAAAAACAAACATGCCTCAAACTTTGCAATGAGCAACCAGGGGCGGATTCACTAATGGTTACGGTGGCTCATTCTACTGTTGAATGTGTTTATCATAGAATAAACTTTTTTTGCAACCTTTAATGGTGTTACTATGGTGACTCATCTTGCAGTATCACCCAGCATTGTTGCAGAAAAAACGAGAAACTATAATAGCATATAGAAGCTTAAATTTTAATGGTTAACAATGACTGAACATAAAACTAACCATAAATCCTTAGTCTAGACATTTTGCGGTGCCTAGACCAATCTCTGGCAATTTTAAGACTGTTAAAACATGCAGCCCTGAGATAATTCCCCAGTGACCACAAGTTGTTTGCGCCTGGATTCAAACCTGAGGTAGATGTGTTATCTAGCCTATCTCCCACAAGCCTTAACCAGTACGCCACAAGTCTTGTGGTTATAAATACTTAGAATTAAAAGTGGTCTTTTTATATTTTGTATTTTAGTTGGACAAAAAATTTGATTACCGATAACCTCAACCACCCCACAAGATCTCGTCTCTAAAAACACCAATATGAAAAATATTTTTTGTCTTATATTTAAGTGAAATCACTCCATCCAACTTCAACTGAGTTACACATCGGATACTATTTTGTATTTTATTTTATAACTATAATATTTTATTTTATATTATAAATAATTACAATGTACCCGCAATAATTATAAATCCACCAATTTATTAGAGTTTTTATTATTTAATTATTATTATTTAATTATTATTATTGATAAATATAAGTTGAAGTGGTTGGTCGCTTGGGGAGGGGTTTTAAGGCCTTGTCTCCGTCTGTTTATGCAACTAAACCCTAGCTACACAATTTTTTTATGATGTTTATTATTTATTTTTTTGTGTGAAATGGAGGCAATTAATTACTACAAATAAATATATTATTATTTTTTATTCTTACCTTGGTAATGTTAAATTTATGTTTTATGATATTATTAGTTTGCTTTATTTAAGGATCATTTCAGAATATTTTTTTAATTAATAACTGAACATTTTTATTAAATAATTGAATTTATTTCTGGATGAAGAAATAGTATCAAAAAGCTTTGTTATAACATTCATTATGGTGAAACCTTTAATAACCCAACTTTTCATTTTTCTATAACATCATTATCTTAACAAAATAAAAACATAAAAAACTCAATAAAATTCGGTAAAACTCTGAAATAGAGGTTTTATAAAAATCATTTTTCTGTTTCTTATTTATAAAATGTCATATATATATATAGACAATTTGATCTACTTTTTAAAAGTTGAAATTTTCTTTTACAATTTTTAATTTACGATTTATAAATAAATTTTAATATATACATATATATACATATATAGAGATATCTTCAAATAGAAACCAATCAAATGTTACAAACTACACAAAATCGTACAAATCAATACAAAAAATAATTTTTTTCATGATTTTTTGTATGATGTAAAAGTTTCACATGTATTTTTTTTACATAAAGTGAAACAACACATATGTGTAATAATATCTTAAATCATAACATTTGATGAAAAAAATCATCAATTTGATTTGTACGACTTTGTATAGTTTGTAATCTTTGACTGGTTTGTATTTGAAGATGTCTATATATATATATTTTAAAAATAATCTAAATATAATATGACTAGACAATTAAAAAATAAACTTATTAAAATAAAAAAAAACTTGTGTAAAAGTTTACAAGAAATAGAAAACAAAACAAATAAATATATTTTATAACAATTAATTTATATTTTTGTATCAATATTAGTTTATATTTTTTATAGATTTATTGAAATAGAATAAAATAAAATTAATTGATAAACAATAATAAAATAATAATAAAATGTAGAAAAGAAATCAAGTTATTATGAGAACACTCGTGTTCTAATAAAAATCTATGAGTAAACAAGAACATTTGTCTAATAGTGGAAATTTTTATAAAACTTTAATTCGAAGTGGATGCTCAACTTTCTAATCACCTTTTTTTTTATCAATTTGTAAGAACATTTTTACTATAAGTTACTTATCTAAAACGTCTTTAAGTAAACCAAAATAAGTTATGGATTTTCAAATGTATTGGAAATACGATTATAGAGATGAAATTGGAAATCGAAATGTCCCTTGTTACCCGATTCGAAATTGGTACCGATTTTTTCGGTATAATCCCGACACCGAATACCGAAATACCGAATACCGATTCGAAGGAATTTCTGGGACCGGATACCGTACCGAATATGAGAATTTGGTATCAGTTCGGTTCGGGAAAATGGTATGAAAAGCTCGTCCCTAAACCAAACCGTCTGAATAATTTTTATGTATTTATTAGATAAGCTATTTGTTGCAAGGACTTGTCATGCCGGTTAAACAAATATAATGGATTGGGCTCGGTCCGCACTCCAAACTGGCTCAAATGATCAAAAATAGATAATAGAAAGCGTGGCAGGATGAGGACACTCGGATACACACACAAGCCTTGTTCACAGTCCAAATTTCTACTCCGGCTAGCTCAAATAACGCTTCTCGACCGTTTGTGATCGGGAGAATTTAGGGAATTATTCTTTAGGTTTTTGATTGCGTACATATTTCTACAAACCTTACGCTACATCCGTTGTGTTATAATTCTTGTGTGCAGTAGAACATAGTTCGAATTAGGGTTATGAATGGCGGTCTGCTGTTATCCGCATACCCCAACACAGGGCCACAATGGAGTTTGAAGCGGAGATTGTGGGGTACAACAACTTCAAATTCAAGGTATATGATTAATCGTAATGTAAAGAGTTTATCGTCGTCATCATCATCATCATCATCAGAAGCAGCAACCGGTGTTAGTGGTGAATTGAGAAGTGAAATTTTGAAACAAGTGGATAAGGAGCTGAGTAAAGGTGATGACAGAGCGGCACTCTCTCTTGTCAAAGATTTGCAATCTAAATCAGGGGGTCTGAGATGCTTTGGTGCTGCTCAACAGGTAAAGTCTACCCGCACGTACACATATATGATAGTATATGAGGAATCATTATTGATAACTATTCAAGAAGATTTGTGAAAGAAATACAAAGAGGAGGAAGAAGATGCAAAGAGGGCAGGGTCTCTATTAAAAGATAGATTACTAAAGAATGAATACCGAATAAACTGAAAACCGAACCCAGTACCTACCTAATTTAGTTCACTAAACGGAAACCAAATACCTGAAACCGTTTAAACCAAATGTCATTTGGTTCGGGTGGTTTATTTGGTTTCAATTATTTTTGACACCCCTACAAGTGAATTCTTCCTCGCACACATTTACGATAAAACCAACTTTTATATTCTCAAAGCTACAATAGTACAAAAAATTCCGTCCACACCCCTACTAATGGGGTGCCATTAGGACTCCCCTAATAGTCTGATAATCACTAGATTTCCTTGTTTTATTTTCCAAATCTGACCACTAACATAAAATATTACAATGTGCATTTGATCACTTTTTTAATTATAAGAAGTTATTGAGAGTTTTATGGTAACTTTGATGGTTCAGATAGAAGACTTAGGATCATGGGAAAACGAGAGTTAAGGTGAGAAGCGAAGAAGAGATCTGAACCATTGATCACTTTTAATCTCATACCCATCCATGAATTGCGCCTTAGGGAGTTCATCCGGCAGCTCGGTGCACCTCATCCTGGTGTATCTCATCCTAATATGCATCCAAGGGTGGAGTCCCTTCTTATGCTTCTCACCATAACTCTCCTTCTCACCGGAACCCAACCCTGAGATAGAATTGGCCAAAATTTATCTTTAGATTTAGAGGAAACTACAGTTTTCAATTTTTGTCCCATTGGTTTGCTATTTTAATCCTTGTGGTTTTTATGGTTGAGATAAAACTGGCCAAAAGCTATCTTCCAATGACTCTGCAACCTATGTCTCTTGTTCAGCCAAACATTCACCTTACCATTTCAATCTGAATCCGAATTCAGGAAGCTCTCTGCCTAATCAGTTTTCTGAAGAACATTTTGCTGTCAACATGGAAGAGGACTCTCGTTTGGCTAATTTATTGAATAACCAATCTAGCAATGTTTCAACGATCATGAAAATTGGTCAAGGGTCTTGACTGCCAGAGGGAATGCAGAATACAGTGATATGGTACCTAACAGGTGAAGGGGGAGGTGGCCGCCGGAAAAGGCCTGGTTGCTTATGTCTGTGTGTTTTGTTATATTTATATTATTTTAAATTTATTGATGGAAAATAAGTAAAAGAGATAAAAAAAGACCTTTTTAACGGTGTTAGCCCCATGAACAAAAAACAACAACTTATTGCAAACCATGTGACGGAAAATGTAATGAATTACAAAAAACCGTAATTTCATAACCACGAGGACGAAAATAGCAATTTTTAACAACCCATAGGGACAAAAAACGTAGCTTAATCCCAAATTTAATTTAAATTGTAAACTGGACCTTTTTTTGGATTGAGTAATTCACATGCGAAAACTGAGAAGTGAGTCCTTGTACAAGGTAGACAAGAAGGAGATGTGAGAGAGGGGCTTCATTTGCATTCATCTTATCTCCATGTGTGATGTGTGTGACTTCTCTACTCATCCTCACTCCTATTCTTTTTTTCAGATTTGAATGATTATAGATTTCCAATTAATCTGACTGACCTTTTCATTGCTTTGCCTGAAATGAGAAGATCGTTTTATTTCATCAAATAAAATACTCATAGTTTTCTTAGGGAGAGCATTGGCTTCTTTCTTTCTTCGAGGGCAGCAGAGGAGTGTGTGAGTCTTTCCGTCATTATGTACTTAAAAAAACATTGGCCTTTATAACAAGTATTTCCTTATAATGTCTAATCTTTGCAATAATGTTTGTATAGAATCTTCTATAATAGAGTAAAATGAAAAGTGTAGTTCTTTTCTTTAAGGAAGACGATACCATTTATTTTGCTCTTCATTAAAAGTAGATGTCATTTATTATTACCAGCATTCATATATCTTGCATCACTTGTAACTTCATAAGCTTTACATGACATTTCGATACAAAAATGGAGAAAATGGCTCCTTTTAATTGACGACCATCAAAAAAATCAGAAAATGTTACAAAATATCGTTATGACCTTGTGACATGCTTTCCATCCTCTATGGTTCAAGATCATGTGGGTACTGCTTTGATGTGGGCCAGGTGAAACCTAGTTGGTTATACTGTTCTCTTTTCCATTTAACTGAACATGTTACAGATCATGAAACTGTACCGAGTCCTTGTGGTTTCTTATTACTTATGTTGTAGGCTATTATAGCCTTCAGTAACAATATGCTTTTCACCTTGTACAGTTCAAAATTCCATGACTGAATAAGAAGATTTAATACAGGTACCCCAGAGGTTATACAGCTTAAACGAACTAAAACTGAATGGCATAGAGACTTCATCTCTTCTATCGCCTAAGGACAACACTCTCGGAGCTATAGAAAGAAATCTGCTGATTGCTGCTCTATTAGGCTTCATTTCTGCTTGGAGCGTGTTTGATTTAGGCCCAGAAGAGCTCTTATACTTCTCCTTGGGGCTCTTTTTCTTATGGACACTGGACTCGGTATGTATTCTGAAACTTCTTGCTGTTATGTGTTGTAATACGTACTTGTGTGTGTGTGTGTTGATTTATGTGGATGTTTCCTTAGCGGTATAATAATTGGTAGACTTAGGAGCTGCTTACTAACATCTGTCCACCTCTTACCCGCAACAGGTTCTTACCCAGGTAAGAGGTGGGAGTGTTTACCAAAAAAATGGCTTTGTCTGTGATAAGAACCAAATTGAATTGCAATTGATAACGACGATTACAGGGACATATCCTGGATTTCGAGAGCCAGGTTATCTCCCAAACGTGAAATACACACTAAATTTTTGTCTGCCTAAATCTCTCTTCTTTCCACTATTTATTAACCTAATAACCCTAATGGGCTTGGGCCTAGATGGTGCCTATCAGACTGTTGGGAAGGCTCTGACTGGAGTAAGTGAAAGAAATATATCTGACCAAAGTCAGAGTTGAATCTTCACTTGTTACCCCTCATCTCATTCCCACGACCCCCTTCTCCATCTATGCTTCCCTCCATTTTACAAGGCCTCTTGATGAAATCATCAAATACCCACTTTAAATGAGACAAAAAAGCAATAAAAAAAATCAAAAGATGAACCACATTCTGGATTTACCCATGAATTTCTCTTGTGTTGCTTTAGAGAAACTTGAGAGAAGTATGAGACATCTTGATCATGGTCACGTCCTTGTTTGGTTTCTTCTAAAACCCTAAAAAAGAACAATGGTATGTGTGTATGCATAAAAAAAGAACAAGGAGCAGAAACTTGTCTTAGAGTAGGGATGAGCTCGGTACCGGACCGGTACCGAACCGAAAATACCGAATCCCGAATATGAAAAAATCTCGGTACCGAATACCGAACCGGTAATAGAAATTCGGTACCGGGATTTTCGGGACTAACACCGTTTGGTACCCTTTTTAGGGACGACTAACTTTTTTACATAGCTCAAAATGGTTTTTCTAATTGTAGATTAAGTGGGGAGGAACTCATTCAACTTAAATTGACCTAAAAAAGATTAAAAAACACCAATAAGAAATAATTTTTCAATTTTACAATTTGACATCCAAAATATGTAACGATAAGAAAGTGGGCTTCGTTCGTATATATGTATATATACGTATATTTGGTATGTATACAGTGTTACATACATGTCAAAAAAGTGTGGAATATTTGGGTGGAATATTACAAGAAACCGGGTTTTGGAGAAATTACGGAACCGAATATGAAGAAAAGATTGATATTTGGGGGGAATATTACAAGAACCAAAAAATTTAAAATATTTAGTGGATTTGGTATAAAAATGGAAGATATAATGTTGGGAAAAAAGGTTTTTTATACCAATCCAAAAAGAAAAGGGTTTTTTTTCAATTTGAAAGTGTCCGTTAATATTACCCGGTTCGGTTCGGGATTTATGGGTACCAGTACTGGTACCGAACCGAAAATACCGAATCCCGAATATGAAAAAATCCCGGTACCGAATACCGAACCGGTAATGCTATTCGGTACCGGTTCGGTACGGGACCGGTTCGGTTTCGGGATTTCGGTCCGTATGCTCATCCCTATCTTAGAGAATGGAATAGCGGAAGTGTGTGGGGATGGCGGAAGATTTGGGATTCTCGTGTTTTTTCATTTGTTGGAGTGGATGTGTTGTTAAGTTTGTAATTTGTTGGAGTGGATGTGTTGTTAAGTTTGTAATTTGTTGGAGTGGATGTGTTGTCAAGTTGTGATTAGTTTAATAGAGACGTGTTGTCACTTTGAAAAGTTTTAGAGAATTTAAGTGTACATGCAAAATAAAGATTTGGTAACAATAAGTTGTTTTGTTAGTATTTAGTACAAATTTTTTGCTAAACAATACTTTCCAGCCAACCTGGATAGAGATCTAGGGTTCATTTTTACTTGGTCAATGTTTAATATATAAAACATTTGGTAAACAACAACTTTCAATCAACAATCAACACTTACCGTAGTCAAACCTCTTACTCCAATCAGCAGTTGCCCACAAATTTTGACAAACAACCCCTTACTGTTTTAGTGTCCCCATGATTTTAGCCTAGTTGGGAAGGAGGTGGGCATCCTCGGAAATAGTGGGAGGTTTGGGGTTCGCCTCCAGGCACCATACGTGTCACTGGCACACAATGTATCTCCCCCTAATAGCCGTGGGACAGGTATAATGGGGGCACTCCAGAGCTTGGCATCATAACCCTCTTACTCTTTTCCCAACATACTGATTGTGTATGCTGCCATAGCGGCTCAAAAGTCGGGCCATGTACATGTACATATTAAAAACTATCCTGATAACATTTGGGAAGACATAGCAACAGAACTGCTAGACCCACATTGGATAAATTACAAAAAGAAATTCAATCAAATACCCAAACCCAACCATTGATTTTCATTCAAATCCCGGGGACATGATTTTCAACCAAGTCAAATCTTAAACTTAACTATTGCTTGATGGGAACGAAGCATCTGTCTTTTGCATCACCAAAGGATTGATTTATAATTTGATTCTATTTGTTTGTTAACTTGTCAAAGGACCAAGTCACAGATCCAAGTCCCGTGTATATGTAATATAGCAAAGCTACTCTCAAACTTAGTTCTAGTTAACAAACACTCAGGACCAACCTGATGTATTTGTGTTTGTTTCTCAACAACGCTAAGGGGCCGTTTACCAAACGCTTACCCGGATAAGCGCTTACCAAGTCATATTATCTTACTGGATCAATATCGCAAGGACCAAGAATCTTATCCGGTAAGAGCGATAAGAGCAAAGGCAATGACCGAGAGTCTTATCCGCTAAGTGAGGGCGACGACTCTTACCACCACGGATAGCGCTTACCGGGTAAATTGTTGCATATGGTAGGATTTTGGTAGACTAAAATCTTACTCGGAAGTAATAGTTAAATCTTGCTAATAAGCACTTACCGGTTAAGTGTTGGTAAACGACCCCTAAGTGTCATATATGGGACAACACCTCATTGATAACTTATAAAATGTCCATAATGCAAACAAAACAAATAGTTTCAAGTGATTGCTAGCTTATTGCAGCCGAATTTTTTTGTCCTCTGCACGTGTTAGTTTCTTATTTTTGCTTTTGGTTGCGATTTGATGCAATGTGGTTTGCATCTTATTTTAGGTGGTCATTTATTTAACAATTCTTAATTTTTGTAAACTTGTTTCGGAAAATTCATGTGCATTTACTTGTGAGGAACTGTAGGGGCGGACCCACCCTATGGGGAGGGGGGTCCCGTGCTACCGCTCAACCGTATTCCGTAAGGGTAAAAAAAGTCGCGTTTCGTAAGTTTTGCATGAGGTGCACCCGCTAAACTTTTGATATTTCAAGGGTTAAAGGAGCACTACTTTAAAAATCACTCGAAATCAACTAAAAACCTTAAAAAATCTTTCGAAATCAACCGAAAAACTTAAAAAAGTCCCCAAACGGGGAATTCGGCTAAAAAATCCCTCGAAATAACACCTTTGCAGACATTTGATACAACTTAAGGGTGCACCCGTTCGGAAAAAATCCTGGGTTCGCCACTGAGGAATATTTCAAAGCATCTAAGAAAGGTTGTGTATGACCCCGATTCACTAAGGAGTGAGGACATAGGTTGTTAGGATATCCATCTTCAAGTGAGTTGTGTTAATTTTTCCCATAATTATTATATCCCACCGCCAGTTTTGTTTGGATCAAACTCCTCAAAGCAGGTTGGTGGAAGGGCTCAAAGACCACAACACATTGAGCCTTGTGTTTACCAATCAAAATATATATATATATATATATATATGGTTACAGCGGTCAAAATAGAAAACATCGATCAGGACTGATATTTGATACCGGTCCAAAAATAGCGGTTCATATAATTTTTCTTAGAATTATATATATTATATGTATATGTATATGCATCCACCGAGTAAACATCATCTAATACGTTCACTTCTTCGTTTAGGTTAGCTTCCCAATCTTCTCCTTCTCCAACATGATCATCATCAATTCATCATCATCCCTATAGGGCTCCCTTTTACTTCTCGTACTTGGCCCAACTTGTTCATTACCTTCCATTGCTTCTTGTACATCTGACCAAAGGAGACATCTCTTGCATCCACAAACTCTTGGAGCACAACGTCGGTTGGAACCACACAATCATCATTTTCTTCGAAATCTCTCAAGAAAATAGGATTTGAAGACTTGTTATCCTTAAGAGATTTGTAGTCTCTTCAATCTTTTGTTATATTGAATGAAGACAAGATCATTCAACTTCTTTTGCAAAAGGCAATTTCTCTTCTTAGAGTGCAACTGAAATGATAGTTGATAAATTTAAAACCGTTACTTGAATTAAAGTTTGGCTTAAAACACTAATCGCAAGTTGTTGGAGCATATGTGTGTCGATGCCATAAGAACGCCACTGTACATCTTCGGTTTATAGGTATATTAAGGAGCCGTTTACCAAAACTTACACGGGTAAGTGCTTACTAGCAAAATTCAACACTATCACTTACTTACCGGGTAAGATTTTAGTCTACCAAAATGCTATCGCATGCAACAATTTACCCGGTAAGCGGTAACCGTGGTAAGAGTCGTCGCCCTCACTTACCGGGTAAGACTCTCGGTCATTGTCTTTGCTCTTATTGGGTAAGATTTTTGGTTCTTGTGATATTAATCCGGTAAGGTAATATGACTTGGTAAGCGCTTACCTGGATAAGCGTTTGGTAAACAGCTCCTAAGTTAATAAAAACACAAATAAACTTTTGAATAATTCAAAAGTTTATTTATGTTTTTCATTAACTTAGGGGCCTTTTTACCAAACGAAAAACACAAATAAACTTTTGAATATGTATGTATAAATATATATATAGAGAGGGAGGTTTAGGGGAACACGCTAAAAAAAAGAAAACTGAAGAACACCCTAAGAGCCCTCCATCCGGACGGTATGCACAAATGCATACAAGTGATTGAAGTTGTTTTTTTTATGCACCAGTGCATATATATGCATTAGTGCATATGCACAAATGCATGTTACAAATTACCAATATGCATTTGTGCACATCGTCCAGATGTGCACATCGTCCAGATGGAGGGCTCCCAGGGTGTTCTTCAGTTTTCTCTTTTCTTTGGCGTTTTCCTATGAACCTGACCGGCTGACCCTATATATAATTATATATATATATATATCCTATTATCATACTTACATGGTGCAACTTTAGGTCTATTCTTTATGGCAACCGCAGATCCAAATTGCCCCGATGTCTCGACATATTGATCGAGTTCCATTCGTAAAGTATCATTTCTTTCTTCATCATGCACAAGTAGGTCAATTGTCTCATATAGTCCCGTTATAATCTATCTATTATTCTCAACTTATGAATCTTGTGCGTAATAGATGACGGGCTTGAGGTAATATCCGATACAAATGTACTAAAAGTTAATACCAATAATTGTATTAACTTTAAAAATTAAATAAATAAAGCATAGCACTGTTTTATAAATTATACCTGGATGCAAAGGATGATGAAGTTGGTAATTCCATCGTGCTTCAATCATTGACCACACTTTAGTGATCAGTCTTTCGTGAACAGGGTCAGTCAAATTCTTCTTAATTTGATCTTTGAACTCCTTCCATAGCACCGCATATATAACCCATACACGACTTCTCCTCCGTGTCAACCAACTGAACAACATCAACCAACGGTGCCAATACCTGACAAGCAAGATAAATATTGTCCCAGAACGCAATGTGCTCCGCATGGTGTCCAAAACTTCCGAGGATGTTCTTCTTTCAAGATTTTTCCTACAACTTTAAAAGTTGGACCCATTATCGGTGACAAACTAGTATAAGTAAAAAAACAATTAGTCACTACTTTAGTATATATATATTATCATAATGTTAATACTTAATATAGACAGAATATTTGTTACCTACATGATGTTTTCCTCTCAGACATCCTCTATAACCTCATTGAGCATGTTTACAATTAAAACTAATTGAGCATCTTTGACTTCAAACTCTTTCCATGCGGCCATCTTTAACTTCTCTTTGATTGGATTATTTCTATCCAAAGTGACTTGTTTTATCTTGGCATTATTTTGCTTCAACATTGCATCAAGAGGCCCGCAAACATCACTAGCGGCCTTTCTTTTCAAACCATGTGGTGGCATTCTGGCTTGTGCTCTTCCTCCTTCAGTAATTTCTATTTCATCTACTTCTTGCTCCTCCTCCTCCTCCTCACTGGGTTCAGCCGAATATTGTCGAAGGATTTCTACATTTCTATTTCTTTCTTTTTCTTACTCTTTTCATTAATTGAGGCAAGAACTGTTTTTTTGACCAATAATAATATGGAATGGTCAAACACATGGACAATCCCACCTAAGAACGCTGTCAAAGTACATAAAGTAGATATACTTACCGCTATAAATGTCCTAATTATTGCTTTAACGAATTTGGTTAAAAACAACTTGTATCTAAACAATAATAAAAACCAAGAACAAGTTTATAGTAACCATGCTGCAACTCTAAAAAATTTTCCTTTTGTGGAGAAGCATATTTTCAACTATTGTGTAACATCCCATTTCGAGACTCGAAACCGAAACCCGACCGGTGTGTTAGGCTTGTTTCTTTAACTATGATCTTAAAACGTAATATAAACTAACTTCGGTTAAAAACTTGCTAAATGATTTAAAACATGATGAATCATATTAAAACCTTTACAAGAGATGGAACCAACGTTTGCAACATCACAGAAACGAACTACAACATACAAGCTAATACCCACATTACAACGAGTCCTTTCGTTGACAAAACTAAACAATTCCATGATTACTCTCAAGAGCTCTAATTGCGTTATATCTCTTGATCCTTACATGTGATACCCATACATGTTTAAGCAAATTTATTTTCGGGTGGTTACATGTTTTCAATGTATATATGCAATGTAGAAAGAACGTGAATGCTATGTATGACATATAGCTTGTCGGTACATAATTTCGAAACTTTTCTTTAAATGTACGAGGATGTAATACGATCCTTGATCAAGGATTTTATAAATCCACATACTTTTTTATCAACATTCTTTCAAGAATGACATAACTTTTTATGCACATGCTTAGGACTATGTATCCCTAAAGAAATTTTTTTCACAACCATAACCATTATCTCCTGCTCAAAATGATGATATGTAATTCTTAAACTTTATTGTTAGTAACACCAATTGACATTTATGTCATCGTTAAGCAAACATATTTAATTTTCAAAGATTCATGAATCACAAGTTTTCTTTGCACAAAATCATGTAGGATATGAGATTCAAGTCATAAAAGCATGATTCATAATCGTAATTTGTATATAATAAGTACATATTGTGAACTACATTTGTAAATAAAAATAAAAACACGTAATCACCTTCTTGTTACTTTGTAGAAGACCTATGTTTTCTACAAAATTTCCTCCTCTTGCTAACTTCTTCTATCTCCTATTTTTCCAAGCCCTGTGTGTGACTATAATTTTTGCTGATTCTTTAGAAGCTAACCACCTAAGATTCCACTAAGTTCAAATTTATATAAGATATTATCTTGTTGTTTTCTTTTTAATTATTTTCCTTGTAACATATATACATAATATGTTTTCTTTAATTAATACATTGCTAATAGTAAATCTTTGCTTTAACAATAATTTCATTGTTACGATCGTCTTTTTAATCTACATTTTGATACAAAAATGTAATTATGAAATTTATGAACAAGAGATGTATTTTCGACTCCAAGCAGAGCATTTTTTTTAATAATAGCTGGTTGATTCTAACTTTATATCACTATTTATATTTATCTCGATAATTATATCACCTTTTATAAGTATATTTAACAAACTTAACATTTGGTTTAATTGCCGGTACACTAATATCAAGGTTCTAAATCGCGTGAGGCGTGGCGGTAAGGCCAAGCCTCAAGCCTAGGCGTGACTTATGGCGTCAAATTTCAAATTCATATACAATATTATATATAAAAACATATGTTTTGTATTGTTACTCAATGAGTTAATAGTATAAACAAGTTAAATTAAGTTATATATTAAAAACTAGCAAATACGACATTAAAAACGTAAAGAACAATCAAATATTGAATTACAAAAATTGTGCATTAGGCCATGGCGTGCCACGGGCTTAACGTGGCGTAAGACACAAGCCTTGGTGCCATGGTGCGCCATGACGGCTATGCGGCGAGCTTTTTAGAACATTGACTAATATTAACCGATTAGTAGATCAATCACACCATTTAGTAACATACTATAAATTAACATTATGGATTACTTTCCGAGATACGATCTTTATTGAAACCCTAGAAATCCCATAATGTGAGGAGCATGGTTTCAAATCATCAAACAACTGCGCGTTTCCAGTCATGTGATGTGATGCACCCGAATCTGCTATCCATGTTTGAGATGATTAGTTTTAAGACAGTAAAGGTTGTCGGTTGTTTGAGCAGTATTTATCCACTAATGCACTTACGATTTTTTTACTGTACTAACATCTAGTCCCGAAAAAATGGGTTGTTACAGTCTAGACAGTAAGTTGTAATAGGCGGTGACGGATAACTCTCCTTGACGTAATTCATGGAGTGTGATTTGGATGACAATAGTTCTGCAGTTTTGTCGTTACTTCTAGAATACGTATCTCGGGCAACCTCCCATATTTTTTGAGCCATAGAGTAGAGAAAAAAATGCATCCCCTATTTCTAGGGTCATAGAGTTAATCAGCCATACCATTGCCATCACCATGCTGTTTTTTGATTTCTAGTTTTGGAACTGGGCTCATCAGTTGTATAGCATGACCGTTGAGGTGATCATTCTTTCCTCGACCACGTAGTCTCGGATCAGAGAAGCTCTGATACCATGTGGAATTCTTTTGTTTCACTTACCTCAAAAGAGGGAGGTACAAAGGGTATATATACACAAGGAATCAGAGAAGAAAAGGAAAGGATTCCCAACCTACAAAGAAGATATTACAACAGCTAATTACAAGGAGATATTACCCTGATGATCTCTAAAGACATAAAAATTCTTATTTTACAAGGATATTCAAGCATCTCTAATGATAATGAGTATCTCTACATTTGGTATGTTTTGATTTTCTTACAAAGTGAAAGTCTATTAACCAAAAATCTCTACATTGTCTGCAAGTTTCTCTAGTCTAATGGAATTGATTGTTTGTAGGTCTCTTTCGGTGGAGGATTTAGCAGCCTGGTTCTTGATACCATTGGCCATAAGATCAGTCAAAAGTATCACAACAGAGTTATCCAAGTAACATCTCTAAATCCCATTCCAATTCAGTGCCATATCTTATTGAGATATAATATAAACCAGTTGGAAGATTTTCTTCTATATATGACAATACCATGGGTGCAAATTGTCTATTAGATTTTCAACCATTGTGGTTTGATTTATCAACTATGCCTTTGTGTACTATTTGTAGCATGAAGCTGGACATTTCTTGATTGCATATTTGCTGGGAATACTTCCTAAGGGATATACATTATCAAGTTTGGAAGCTTTTCAGCGGGAAGGATCACTCAATGTTCAAGCAGGGACTGTTTTTGTTGATTTTGAGTTCACTGACGAAGTAAGCTTTCTTATATCAGTGTTCCAATTGCACTTCTTAAATTCAAATTTGTTGATTTATGTGGTTTATCTCCAAATTTTCTCAACTGATTTTATCTTAAAAATAAGCATCAAATATTTCTACTGAAATAAATTGAAATTGGAGAACGAACAACATAAGTGGATCCTAATTTTAGTCCAACGTAGACTTACTCTTCAGTGTGCAACTTTGTATATGTGCAGATAAAAGCAGGAAGAGTATCAGCCACGGTATGTCTCATAATTATCACATAATCTCGATGAATACATATATTTCATGGGAATATAATTTTTAAGGGAAACCAGACATAATTTTATGTATTTTGTAAACCACTAGTCTTATATGGGGATTTTTAGGTTTAAGGTTTTTATTTTTGGAAGGGTGTCTCATGGACTAATCCGGGCAAATTGTGAATGCAATAAATCAGCCCTAATAAACTCAGTGGCCACAATCGTTGTGTACATCTGGAATCGAACCCTGGGTAGATGGGATATTCCACTACAATTGTAATTTTACTTGGACGGTTCAACTTTAAGTTTTAGGAGTATACAAATTCATCTTATACTACATAAGCCAAGTTCCAAGCTTATACGAGGTTATAGAGCCCATAGGGACTAAGCCTTCATCATGATTGAGAATGGCAAATCTTTCCGTGAGTTCTTTTGCCATGAGCTTTGGTCTTACCAACTTTTTTATGAGCTGAACCCATACTCTGAAATCATGTGTCCCACATCGGTCATGAGTATGAATTGTGGGTCGCGGATTGAGTTTTTGGAGCTACTAATAGCTTCCAACCAAGACTTGAGTTAATAAGTTGTGCTTAGGACGTCATGGCGTTTTTTTTAAGAGGTGCTGAACTCTGAAGTTTGATTTCAGTTCTGAAACTAAATGAATCTGACAAAAGTGGTGATTAAGAGTTTAAAATGAAAAAAAAAACAAGGTCTAAATGTATGGGATACCTTAAATATTCAATATGAACTGAGAAATGGTGAAGAAAAGCTAATTGATCCCGAGAATATGATTTCAGATGTTGAACAAGTTTTCGTGCATAGCTTTAGCAGGAGTTACAACTGAATATCTTCTTTATGGTTATGCTGAAGGAGGCCTTGCTGATGTTAAAACGGTACATTTTCTTACCTGTGTTCCTTAGTCAAGGTATTTGCATAATGTTTAAAGTACCCTTGAATAATAATGATAAAATATAAGAAATTGTTAATTTATCAAAACCATTCTTACCATTGATGGTTTGATTGAATAAATAAGTAAATAAATAAATTTTAGCTTGGAATTTTGAAGTCTGTTAATTGTTGTTGTGAAATAGTTGGATGGGTTGCTAAACAGCTTGGGGTTCACTCAGAAGAAAGCAGATTCTCAAGTGAGATGGGCTGTACTGAACACCATTCTAATCCTGCGTCGTCACGAACAAGCACGAGCTCATCTTGCTAAGGCTATGTCCGACGGAAAATCCATTGCTTCTTGCATCGATGTTATAGAGAAAACCATCGATGAAACCAACATATAATAATAACAATAAAACTGCTTCTGCTGCTAAATCATATACTTGTAGATGATTTATAACGCCTTTCTCTCCATCCTTGTATATGTCCAGTCCATCTCATATTGTAACCATCTCTAAACCCTATTATCTGTTATGGATGGTTTTTTGAACACAACCAATTGTACATACAATATAATATGCTGTATATACAATACAATATGCGTATTTTGTAAAAGAACATACTTTTTTTTTATATTCTTTATGTTTTATTTTTTATTAACCTGGATATCCAACCCGCTGTTCAAGGTGGCTAATCCCAGGACGACTACCCGCTTCACGGGTAGCCCTGATTCACCGTATTTAAACCTCCGTGACCACAAGGGAATTTTTATTCCTCCTTGGATACGAACCTGTGACCTCAAACACTTTTGACTTTTGAAGCCCAAGCTCAAACCAATTAGGCACCACTCTTGTGGTTGATACTTGTTGGAATAAACCGAAATGGAACCGGATCAAAACCATAACATTTGGTTTGGTTCTCGGTTCCAATATTTCAGGTTCTATTTGAACAAACCAATCAAAATGATTATAATTTGACAAGATGAAATATTTGTAAAGAAGGGACTCGAATAACGCCCTGGCTTAGATGACTTTCATTGTTTTGTTTTGGCATAAAGTTTGAGCTCAAGCTCTAATAAACTTGTTTTTAGTGAAAATTGAAGGTTATTAAGTTTGAAAAATTAAATAAATAATCATTTTTGTCGACTATTGTTAGTGATATTCATTTGAAGGCTCGTAAAATAAACATTTGAATTATTATATTCTAGAAAAGAAAAGTATAGGTGCTCAAGTGATAAGCCTCAAGCATTTGGTAGCGTTTAAGTAACACTAGTTTTTGTTTTTTGCCTAACGTAACTAGAAGCAATAATAGTGCATATTGGTTGACTTGTGAGAACTTGTTTAATATGAAGCGTAGTTAACTGATTGATTTAAGCGATGATGAAGTGTGTGTTGTTTCTTGGTGGTTGTGGTCGACAGGCGATGAGCATGAGAACTAGAATCGGCATAAAATCAGGATCTTCCACAAAGCGTTAGATTTCATCAACTTTAGAATTGTCATGCTAGCCATATTTTTGAACAATTTTAGTTTTGGCTAAATGTCTTCCTTTTAATTCTCTATCATATATACAATGTTCCATATAGTGTTGCGTGTATAATTGTTGTTGTGTGTTAACCCAACCAATGGTGCGTTGGTGCCTCCAAAAATCTATTGCACAAATATATATATATGTTGTTTGAATCGTTTTCCACTCTGGGGTTGTGCTTGAATTCACATGAGTATCTATCAATTCATCTTCTTCCGAAAGATCCTTAATAAGCTTGATTAAATTTTGATTGAATATGAAAGTTAAATAAAAATCCAGTCAAATATATTGTTAAATATGTAGCTCGAACTCGAATATTGAAAACATTATTCGAGGTCAAGCTTGATATTATTTTCACGAGCGAAACATAACCACTTGTTACTCGAGGTCAATCCTAACATGCAAAAGGATTGATAAATCTTAGAGCCAACACATATTTGATCTAGTACGACATAGTAAAAGAATGTCCAGATGTTCTTGATTTACTTTGAAAAGAACAAGTAATGTTACACAAATGACAGACATACTACTACTTACTATACATCATGTACACAAAAATTAGAATCGAGAAAACCAAGAATTGTCGCCTGAGCCACCAAGAAACAACCCAAAGTTCACCTCTCAAATCAATCACTTACATTTCCACATCAAACACACATTACCGTCAACCTGCAATTGCATCCACAACCAGATTTAGATCATTACTAATACAAAAAAAATCCATGTTACACAAAGCTCTAGCCAAGTTAGCTTGTGAAAAGTGTGCGAAAGTTGGCCCAACAAGTTTGAAAAAAAAAGACGAGGGGAAAGATGTCTGCAATACAATTTTCTGAAAAAACACCCAAATATCATTCTTAACATTCACTTTTTACTTCACTTTTTACTTCCCTTCTAATACAACATTCTAAAAATCTGCTCATCTTAAATTTCAAGTCTATTTCATCAGAAGGCGATATCCTCTTGGGTTATTTAGGAGATAACCATAGATTTTTGAGACTTATATCAGAAGATTATAAAAGGGTAAGGATGCCCCTTTTTATATAATGGTTTTAAAAATGAAGGTCAAGTTGTAAAATAGATACCAAATGATTAAATTATATGAAGAAATACTCACATTCTTCAGAGAATAAAAACACCCATCCAAGCATCACTGTCACCATCTTCCTCCGATTTGTTCCTCTGATGGCGACTATTATTGCCATCCATATCATCCGTTTATCTAAGTTTAGGATAAATTTCTTCCTTAGTTGATGGTTTGCAGTACTCTTGTTGGATATCATGTCCAAACTCTAGCATATCTTCATGCATTGGAACTTCATCAACCATATTCATACTCAAGTTAAATCAATTAGAACCCGGTTTCGAAGCATCACTAGTCACAATGCTTTCTGAATACGGAGCAACGGTTACTCCAGGAGATGGGGACTTCATGATTTCATCAAGAGCGGAGTTAACACACCATCAACTCGAGAACTTATCCTATAATATGATATCTATGTATATTTAGAGGATCTCTTTTGATTTTGTGAATATCTTTTGTATATTCTCCTAGTTTAGATAAGATCCTTGCCTATCTTATAAGACCTTGTATTTTTATAAATAGCAGACTTCTCCAATAATGAAAGACACGACATCGAGTTATTTCATTGTATCAGAGCCTGGATCTTAAAACCTCTCGTTTCTCTTTTTCTCTCAACATCGCCGACCAAAAATTCCATCCAACCCAACCCGTCAACAACATCAATTTTTTTTTTCCAATCACCCTCGAAATGGAAAAAGGTCAATACTCTTCCCAAGCAGAACTGTTCAAGATCCACTGTCGTGCCTACCAGGTTATCAATCATCTTGACAAATCTGCTTCTGCACCTACTACCTCTTCTACCGCCGAAAAAGACAAAGAAAAAAAGGACCAACAATCGTCGCACTATGGTCTCGGCTTGACGCCATTGTCCTCTAATGGATCTATGAACCATATCTAATGATCTCTTGCATACCATCCTTGAACCCGACTCGATTGCTTCTCAAGCATGGGAGTGTCTGAGAAATATTTTTGAAGACAACAAAAACTCCAGGGTTGTTTACTTGGAGAACGAATTCACCACCATTCATCTCGATAATTTTCCAAACATCTTGTCATATTGCCAATAACTCAAGATGCTCTCTGACCAACTTTCTAACGTTGGCATCCCAGTTTCCATCCAACGCCTCATGCATCAACTAATTATCGGTCTCAATGAAAATTATGATGGTGTTGCTACCATCATCCAACAAAGTGATCCATTACCTCCTTTCTATGAAGCCCGCGCAATGTTGATTCTTGCAGAAACCCGAAAAGCTAAACAGGCCGCCGGTACCGCATTGTTGTCCACCACTCAGCCTACCGACTACTCGAAGCCTACTTAACAATTCACTGTTCCTCCTTTTGATCCAATCGAGGACAATACCTAACTACACGAGGTCGGGATGGTAACCCATCTATAGGGGATCGGGGTCGGGGTCGGGGTCGAGGTTGGGGTCATGGTCGATAACCTTGCCCTACCGTCGCTCAGCCTACTCGCACCTCTCAACCTTAGTGTGCTTACCCTCCGTGGGGATGGAAATCACAACCGTGGTCTTTCCCCCCATGTCCTTACCCTACGAACCCATGGCTACGACCACCATCATCGTCACCAGGTATTCTTGGAAGTTGGCCTCAACAACAAGCTCATGCAGCCTCTATCGCTCCGTCCACTAAATACGCCCCAACCGATATTGAGCAAGCTTTGCACACCATGACCATCAATCCTCCAGACAAGAACTGGTATATGGACACCAGGGCTACCTCACACATGACTTCATCTCAAGGTACTCTTCCTTCCTACTTTAATATGAGCATTCCAAATAACATCATTCTTGGCAGTGGACATACAATTCCGATTCATCGTTCTGGGCACACACACACTCCCTCCTCCCCACCCGCCATTTAAGTTAAATAATTTTATTTAGACTCCTAATCTTGTCCAAAACTTAATCTCCGTGCGCCGCTTCAATATTGACGATAATATTTCTATTGAATTTGACCCCTTTAGCTTTTCTGTGAAGGATTTTTGGACGGGGGTACAAATCATGAGGTCTGATAGCAAAGGAGATATTTACCCTCTCAACCTTCCATCTACCTTTACTGCTTTATTTCAACATTTATGGCATTCTCGCTTAGGCCATCCAGGCCTTTTGGTTTTAGTTTCCCTCAAGAATGATAATTTTATTTCATGTTCTAAGCCTATTTCATCTACAATTTGTCAATCTTGTGTATCATATTAAATTACCTTTTTATGCTTCGTCTTCATCTACTTCTATGCCTTTTGACATTTAACATAGTGACTTGTGGACATCACCGGTTTAAGTTCGGTCGGTCACCAATATTATGTTTTATTTCTCGATGATTACTCAAATTTTCTTTCGACATTTCCTCTCGGTAAGAAATCTCAAGTCAACTCTATTTTCTCATCCTTCAACAATTTTGTTCATACGCAATTTAATCAATCAAACAACTCCAATGTGACAATGGCAATGAATATGATAACGATTCATTTAAGCAATTTTGTAACCAAAATGGTATGATTTTCTGCTTTTCATGTTCTTATACATCATCTCAACATGGTAAAGCCGAAAGAAAAATCCGTGCCATCAACAGTATAATTCGCACACTCCTTGCTCACTAGTCAATGCCACCGTCGTTTTGACACCATGCACTACATATGGCCACATACCTTCTAAACATCCTCCCACCAAAAAAAAAATTCCAACTTCTCTCCCACCCAAATTCTTTACAACCGCCACCCATCATACTCACAACTATACGCTTTTAGATGTCTATGTTACCCCCTCTTTCCCTCTACCACCATCCATACATTGAAAAATCGTTCCACCCCAATCGTCTTCTTAGGCTACTATGAGTGTTATGGCTTATCTACCAAGAAAATCATCATCTCTCGCCATGTTATATTTGATGAAACAAACTTCCCTTTCTCCAACCTTCATTCCCCTAAGCCCGATTCTTATTCTTTTCTCCATGATAGTCTTCACCCGCTATACTCTTGATCCGAGTTACAAACATCGAATCTACCACTAACTCGCCCACCTCCCCACCAAATACTCCATCAACCATCACCTCCCTAAACACACAACCCATGGCCCAACCCCTATCTACGACCGATACGACTTAACCCTAACTCGTTCAACCCATGCCTTAACCCCACACAAACATCCCTCATCCAACCCCCTCTCGAACAATAACCACCCGAAGCATAACAAGTGTTCCATATAATCCAAACCAAAACGCCCCCTCAATCTCTCGATTTCACTTCAACCTTCTCCTTTACCCTATAATCCAAAATACGCTTTGTTCGACCCTAATTGGAAAGCTGCCATGATTGATGAATTTGATGCTCTTATTAAAAATAGGACATGGGAACTACCTCACCCACCTAATGGCAATGCTATTCGTTCCATGTGGATTTTTCGTCATAAAACTAACGCTGATGGATCTTTTGAAAGCCACAAAGCCCGTCTTGTTGGTGATGGTAGGTCTCAATAGGTTGGAATTGATTGCACCGAGACATTTAGTCCAATGGTAAATCCGCTACCATCCATACTGTTCTTAGCATTGCCCTCTCCAAGTCTTAACAAATTCATCAGTTAGACGTTAAAAATGCATTTTTGCAAGGTTGACTAAATGTAACTGTCTACATGCACCAACCTTTGGATTTTCGTGATAAACAACATTCGGACCATGTCTGTCTACTTAAAAAATCTCTCTATGGACTGAAACAAGCTCCTCGGGCCTGGTATGAGAGTTTTGCGACTTATGTATCCTCGATTGGTTTCATTTATCAAAAAGGCAACGACATGGTCTACCTACTTCTATACGTCAATGATATCATTCTCACGACTTTTCGGAGAGTCTCCATATGTCTATGATGTCTCTTCTTTCTTCCAAATTTTCTATGAAGGATCTTGGCGCTTAAGCTATTTCCTCGTATTGCCGTTTCAGACCATTATGGAGGTCTATTTCTATCTCAGCAGAAGTATGCCCTCGAGATCATTGAAAAAGTAGGTATGACATCCTATAAGCCAGTTCCTACTCTTGTGGACACCAAGGCCAAGCTGGGTACTCATTTTGGTGCTCCTTTCACCGATCCAACTCGCTATTTGAGCCTTGCTGGTGATTTACAGTATCTTATATTCACTCGGCCGAATTTCACCTACGTAGTTCAACAACTCTGTCTCCATATGCATGATCCTAAAGAGTCTCACATGATGGCTCTAAAGCGAATTCTCCGCTACCTTGAAGGTACACTTGAGTTCGGTTTACGTATTTACAACACATCTATCACGACCTGTTTCTTTCGTACACGCTAATTTGGGTGGATGAACGGACACTTGGCGCTCTACAAGCGGCTGTTGCGTTTTTCTTGGCGACAACCTACTCTCATGGTCTTCTAAACGAAAACCCATGTTCTCTCGGTCCAGTGCCGAGGCCGAATATTAAGGGGTTGCTAATATTGTTTCCGAATCATGTTGGCTTAGAAATCTCCTACTGGAATTGCATTGGCCCATCTCAAAAGCCACGTTAGTTACCGGAAACCCCGTACAACACCAACGTACGAAACATATAGAGATGGATATTCATTTTGTACAGAAAAAAGTTGCTCGGGGTCAAGTTTGAGTTATGCATGTCCCTTCACGATACTAAGTCGCTGACATCTTCACCAAAGTTCTTCCACGCCTATTTTTTTGATGACTTCCATGATAGTCTCAGCGTTTACTCTCCCCCCACTTCGACTGTGGGGGTATAATAGGATTTCTATGTATAGTTAGAGGATATCTCTTTTGATTTTGTGAATATCTTCTGTATATATATTCTTCGAGTTTAAATAAGATCCTTGCCTATCTTATAAGGCCTTGTACCTGTATATATATAAGAGACTTCTCCAATAATGAAAGATACGACATTGAGTTCTTTCATCCTATCCACACCATCATTATCATTTAGAGTTGAAGCAAGAAGAGGATATGATATACATGGATCCATCTGTTCCATGTTTTGCATGTTTGCAGGTCTAGTGACGACCTTGATGGAAAAGCATGTTAAATGAGATACCAAACAAAAGTACCCAGTGTATCCCGCCCTGCTTGCGAAAAGTGTGCGAACGAGAGAGAAAAGCATAAAAGATATATACAAATAAACAATAACAGATAAATATAAGAAGGTACAAGAAAAAAAGCAACTTGCGTAACGAAAACACAAAGCCGACTTACCACGAGAGGCTGTAGAATTTTGAGCGAACTTCTCATTACTTCCATAATTGTTGGAAGAAGAAGCGGAATGTTTACCAGCAACGAAGAGTCTTCAAAGAAATATATAGCATATTAATTGTTCAACTGGAAAGAAACAAAATCTTAAGAAGCATCTAGTAAAGAGAACTAGTAACCAACTGCAACAAGAGCCAGCTCTACAAAAAAAGGTTGTGATGTCTTGTCTCTAGTTAAGATGGTCATAGATTTCGTGCGATTGGATGAGTAGAATCCACCGTAAGACCTCAAATTTAAGTTTCAATTAAGCTAATGTACGTAACACGAGTGATTACAAGGAAGCCGCTATGCCCATCTTATGTAGAATAGGTACTCAAGTTACATATGATACTGATTATTATATATGCACAGATGCAGGATGAAACAAGAATTTGAACATTTAGGTTAGGAAGGAGAGTGTGAAAATTGGAGTAAAGAGAAACAACTACACAAATGCCCCATTAAAATTACTTATTTTCTTTTGCGTCAGGAATTGTAATTCTATATCATATTACACTACTGAAGCATTAGCTGAATATTTCCGACCGAGTAATACCCAACAAACAAAATTCATGCCCAAAGCATCATGTGCATGATATAAGCTTCAACTATCATATGGATATTTCCGCTGACTTCACAATAATATTTTATTTGCCATCAATAGTAAAAGAAATTTTCAACAAAAAAAATGGATTATAGGAGTTTGTAACTTGAACTATTATTTGGTATGTGAAGATATGTGCCTTTTTCATTTTTAGAGATGATTTGATTTTGATTAGCGGAAATTATACCATTTAACATCAAATGAAGTGGCACAAGCTCCATCACTGATAGTCATGTTTCATATTGAGTGCTTCTATAACAGTTTTATATCTTGGTCTGTTGGTCATAATCAACAGTTCCTATTCTAGACAACTCAAAGGAGTTTGTAAAATTATCAGAGTAGCAAAATCTTCCTGGCATAATCTATAGCCATATTGCTTACTACTAATACTTGGAGTAAAGTCTTGGTCTGTTGGTCATAATCACAACTCATGAGAGTATAAGATAAACAAATCAACGCAAGATGTAAATAAACTCTTGAGGGAACCCTAAATGCTAGCATCGCTAATGAACATAAACATACATCCTATATGCCAATATGCATGTGTCTAAAGGGCCGTTCTTACCAGGCTATTTAGCTTATCGGATAAGTGAGTAAGAAGACTCTTACCTGGTAAGAGACACTTACCAAAAATCCATTTTGCTGGCCAAGAATGTTACCCAATAGGGCAAGGAAGGATGGTGGCTCTTGCTGACAAGCGTTTACCATGTAAGCGTTTGGTTAGGGGTCGTTTACCAAATGCTTACCGGGTCATATACCTTATCGGATAAGCTTGGCAAGGACCAAGAATCTTACACAGTAAGAGGCATGTCAAAAAATGAGTTTCTTAACCGGTAAGTAAGGAAGAAGGCTATTACCCAATTAGCGCCTAGCTGATAAGAGACTAAGAGACATTTACCAAAAATCCAATTTGATAACCGAGAATGTTACCCAATAAGATAAGAAATAATGGTGACTCTTAGTAAAGGCCCTAAGAGGCTAAGAGTCTATGGTTACCAATATTATGATGAAGTTACGACGAAATAAATAAAATAAAGAGAAAAAAGATCCGTGTGAAACTATCGACCATCGATCCATCCTGAATGAACCATAGAAGAGCTGTCAAAGACGAGTAGAAAACCTTTCTGCCTAACTTCAACCTCATGCACTGGGATTGTTCCAATATCAACTTCTCCACCGACATTTAGCTCTTCAAATAACCAGGGACGATCACATTGAATATATTTGCATAACAAGATGACATCATAAGAAATTTTGTAAAATACAAACATAGAACATAACAAATTTGTTAGTACCTTGAACTACTGCCAAACTTGAACCCTCCTAGACCTCATTTGCACCTCAACATGGGGAATCCAACGCGATATTTCTTGGTGCTTATCGTATTGATCCACCCAAAGATATTTTTTATTCTGCTAACCACAGACCAAGTGATCGCTGCTGGGGCTGGTGATGATATAGATTGATCTTTCATGAAAGACAAAGTAAACCACCAAGGTACCGAGACAAGATTTGAGAGTGTTCAACCAATTCTTTTGGAATTTTGCATCTGAATACCAGTCTCACCACCAAAAAAAGATAATAAAAAAATATGGTATGTACCGCTAGATGAAACTATAGCTATCCATTGACAATAGTTACTAAAACAAATGTCTTTTATCACTTGTTAAAGAAACAAAAACACTTGTGTTATATTTATATGAGATTTACTTAAGCATGTAATAACAAGAATGAATGCATAGGAACATAAACACATATCAGAAATCGATATAATATAATACCGTAATAGGGTTCAGTAAAACTAACCTGGAGCAATTGAGTTAATTGCAACAAAGTTCATTGAAGCGGAAGTAGTCATCCTCACGAACAAAACAAAGTCTTCTAAAGCTCTATACGGTTTGCATCAGAATGGGGCTGAAGTGAATTAATGCATATTAATGTAGGCAATAGGGACTTGATCTCCTTTATTTATAGGCCATGGAAAGCTAGAGACTCATCCCATAAAGAGTCCTAGTTTATCTATAGAATTGATTTAAAATAATAGAAGAAGATATGCAATTACCTTATTGTTATCAAGTAATTAACTTAAGGATTATCTTACTCATATTAGGAGATATATATATATGTAACCGGATTATAACTGATATAGGATTCTCTTGGTAAGTATAATAATTTAAATTAATTGTCCTTTAATATTTAGTATGGATAATGTTAAAGTTCAATTTATTTCCAACATTCTCCCACTGAGAACCATAAACATTACACACATCAAATGAAGGCCGCGCTGAGAAATTCTAGTAGTTGTGAATTCATCAAACTTGGTCAGAATAGACACCATATATAGGACTCAGAATCTATACCAGTTTGACAAACTAGTTTGATTAAGAACCACTAACATACAATATCATATTCCACATAAGTTCATAAGTGTCGGTATTTGAGCATTTATGCAAGTCATTATATCTACCAGAATTAACATAAAAGTGTAACTCATAGTCCATCGAATGTTTTAGAAAAGTTTCTAAAACTTACATGGCAAAATTCTTAACATTAGTGAACCAAATTTTGCTTATGTGGTATGCTATTATTGCTTAAGTGCGGTGATTCATTTGTTTGACACAAATAATGAGAAATTTTTTATTTTAATTTGTCAAAAAATAACATGACTTATATACTTGAATTCCTCATTTTATTAAATGTACCAAAAGAAAATTACAACGAAAAATGGAAATTGTTAACTTCCTGATAATCAGATAACGATGAATCTAATACACAATACCAAGAATCATATCAATTGATCTTCAATGTCAAATGTATATTGATAAGTTTCTCTCTCTACAAACTCTCTTTCTCTCTCTCTCTCTCTCTCTCTCTATTACAAGATGAATACGACAATGAAAATCTTTCTAAGTGTTAACTTCAAAGTACATTAACAAAGGGTATTTATACCCCTACTCTATTAGAATGAGTAAACTACAATTAAGCTCTTGTTGACTTCAAGCTTTGACTTTCTCATCTTCAACATTGTAATATTGGATATAATATATTTATATCTAACAATATCCCCCTTTGTATTCGAGATAAAAGTTCAGAAAAACATCTCTAACAATCTCCCTCTTTCTTTGAAGACGATCAAACTTTGTCAACATGGGAAACAATCCTCCTTGGCCTATGTATTCAAGCATATTGCATCTAGAGAAAAACAAACTCCCCTTAATACAAATCAGAATCTTCAGATCAAAATCCTTCAGCTTGGACAAATCTTTAGAATCTTCGGAAGACTTTTCATCAAAAAACTTTAACAGTCAACAAACAATCTTTAAATAGTAAGGCTCGAAGCTTTGACACTACGTGTACTAAGCTTGTCACCTATATATCATGAAAATATCAATTTTCAAACATCTTCATCAATCTTCAAACATCTTCAAGCAACTTTGACTTGAAACTTTTATTCTTTTGCTCAACATTAACTCTACAATCTTTGAGTCTAATGGCTTTTCAACCTTAGAATCAACATATTTAGATTCAAACATTTTAAAAACATGAATACTATTAAAACCTTTTTAAAATCATATGAATACCGCCAGCTCTGATTGCTCCCCCTCAACATCGGAATTAAATCTTTGAATATCTGTTCGCATGTGACTTCGTGATCACCTCTTTGCATGTGACTTCATGTGTTTGCATGTGTCTTTGATATATAATTTCTCCCCCTCATGATGATTAGGAGAATCCGGAGCATCATGAACGATCAACGACTAAATCACTGTAGATGTATAAAACAAAACTTTTAGCTCCCCCTCAGAAAGATATCTCCGTCAGAACAATTTGCTCCCCCTTGAAAATTGATCTCTTCTGAACAAACTGCTTCGATAGAACAAACAGGTAATCGGCTAACATGCACATTTAGCAACAATTAACACTACAATCAAAATTAAATTCAATCGAGTGACCTATTTTCAGAGTTGACAATGATGAATCTCTGATAGGACTTCCAGTTATCACTGAAGTAAAGTTATAAAACTAACTTCTCAAACTGTTCCGGCAATACCACAAATATATGCTTTGGAATCACGAAGACTCGTGCAATGTATAGAAAGAATTAAGCATTTTATGCTATTTAAGGCTCAAAATGTGAAAATACATTTCACAGACTCAATGTGCATTGAATATAAAGTTCGGAGACTGGAGGTGTGTCTTCCTTTTTCAATATCTTAATCTTCCGAATGAAGAAAAGATAGCAGATATGCTCATTCTCTGTGATATATGAAACAAATATCTTTTGTGAGATACTTGAGTGGCTAGGTGCGGTGACACGAGTAGTCGACACTGGGTCCATGTCTTTTTCAATATTCATCTTTAAAGAATAAGAATGAATAAATTATGTGGTAACCCGGTTTGGTGAGGATCTTTTTATTCTTTTGATCCTGTCTGACACTCACCATATTTTTTTTTAGCTCACTAGCACTCATTTGGAAAAAAAAATTCAACTAAATCTACCTCATTTCAGTCTCGTATTCAATAACATTTGATAATGATTGTAAATCCAGATATAATTTTTTCAGCTTGAGACCACCCCTTCAAATTCCCTCTCATTTACATTTTATCTCAACACACCCCTTTTCAAAATCATCGCAATAATCAAGAAACTCATCTAGTATCTAGGCCCCTTACTGATGACTAGCCTTGGGTATGTTTATGTTGGATACAGAGTCATTAACTATTGGTAATACTTCTAATATATCAGGGTCCTTTTGGGTTGCCCTTAAGACCCAAATAAACAATCAGAAGAATAAAGGGAGTTAGAGCACTTAGTTTGTTAATTTGCCATTGGATGATAAATTAATTAGAAGCTAAAATATAATTAATTAGATTAATTATATAAAGCACAGAGACTGAATGATAATTTGTTAAACTTGTTTTAACAAACTTATCGGTTCAAGGCGGCTAATTGTAAAATAGAGATAACTTAGTCGAGAAGCAGGAGCAGGGTTATGAATAAACTTCTAGGGATCAATGCCTAAATGTTTTTTTCCCTCTCTCTAGTGGCCGTCGACCTCCCCTCTCCCTCTCTCCCAAATCGTAAACCCTAATAAGGGGTTTAGGGTTTAAGCTTCTTCTTGATTGTTGGCATTTGGTGTTCTTAAGTGTGAGCAACTAGAAGGATTCATACTACTGGTCTTTAACATCCATGAAGCGACATCAAAGGTTTGATTCATCATTGTGGTTTTCGACAATCACAATAAACAAGTAAGTATTCTTGATTCTTTCTTTTGTAGTTAATTATCTAGAACATACGTATCCTTATAGGTTGTTAGTTTGATATTATCATAGATGATAATGTTATATATGCTTCCGTTACCTATATCATGTGGTAGTAGATTTGCTCAAAACCTTACAGTGGTATCAGAGCCATAATTTTTAGATATTAGCTCAAAAGTAGTTTCGATTTGATTTGCAATACTTTTTGTGATGATTTAGGGTTTTCAAAATTTAGGGTTTGAGGTTACAAAATCGATTTCAAAATTTTTGTGGCCATTGGATTACTTAATCCCTAAGTTAAGGTTTCATGGTCATAACTTCAAAACCTAATTTTTGGAAACTAGGGTTTTTAACTTGCAGAAAAAGTTTGTGTTATTAGCAATTATGTTTTGTTTAAAACTTATAGGTTTTATCGAAATCCTTAAAGGGTATAGAGTAGTCGTTTTTTATATGCAATGTTAAATCCTTGTTGATATTTTGGCTAGTTTCCTAACTTGCATTAAATACCCTAATTGATTTTTGGCTAGTTTCCTAACTTGCCTTAAATACACAAATTGAGTTTTGGCAAATATTGAAAGATAATCTTACATATTAACTGTGGATAATATTGTAAGATAAATATTAATATTATTTATATAGTGAATATAAATTGTATGTCAAATATTTACATAAATTATTAGCATGTGTCCTCACATGTTTAATTATATTAATTATTAAATGTGTCCTCATATGGTTAATTAGAATTAATTAGATAATCATAATTTGAAATAGTTTTAAAATTCCATTCAATTTATATACATAATAGACCTTCATTATATATATATATAATTAAATTATAAATACATTGATAGTCAAACTAGGCGTACTCACTATAATATGGTTGTCGAATGAGTCAATGGTTTTTAAAACGCCCCGCGTTACCATACTCACTGCCTCTTGTTGTGAACTAGTGGAATTACCGAAAAGGTTTGATAGGTCAATGTGACAAGTTAAAAGTATTAACTATGAAGTATAAAACAAAATCCCGTTTTAGATATACTAAGAAATGTGAAAGTATTATGCTACCCATGAAAAGAACACACATATTCTTATAGTTTGTTAACGGAGCGTGTGCGGTTTGCCGACGCGTTAATATGAAAGTATAGTCGAAAATGATGTGACGCTCGCGATTCTCAAGCGTGCTTGAGCCGAGGGGTCCATGTGTTTTTACATGGTCGATTCACTATCTAGTTTGTGATCCTCGGCATCCCAGTCACAATAGAAGATAAACATAATCGAGATTAACATGTCATTGACATAAGTCATTGAATCTCAAAAGACCTAGGAGTTTCATACCGAATGAAATTAACAAATAGCACCCAAATAACCTTGTGATGTGATTACGACATCCCTTTTCGCATCATAGAGTGAAATATGGATCCTAGCCTTGTTAAATAATTTTTTGGGTAATTATTTTAAGGGTTAAATATCAAACTAACTAAAACTAAATCTACAGATGGCTGAAAATATTCCTCCTCCTCCTCCTCCTCCTACTCACTCAACATCCAACCTTACGTTACTTTCTATCCTAAGTAAAGATAAGCTGACTGGGCCAAACTACTTGGATTGGATTCATGTCTTGAGAATTGCTTTGAGGTACGAAGACAAAGAGTATTTGCTCGACGAGGATCTTTCTATACTCAATGATGATGCAAGCGCTGAAGTGGTAACTGAATATAACAAGCAATTCGCGGAATCCACAAAATTCGCGTATCTTATGTTGGCGTCCATGTCCCTGAAACTTCAAAATGAGCAGCTTCATGAAATGTTTTAGAAGCAAGTGAGGCAAGAAAGGTTCCATGTCATAAAATCTCTTGTGGAATGTAAGTAACAGGATGCTGCCCCTGTATGTGCGCATGTGCAAAAGATGAAATCGTACATTGACAGGTTGGGCAATCTAGGTGTCGATTCCCTAAGAGAGCTTGCCATTGACATGGTGCTAAACTCTCTTAATAGCGCATATAAACAGTTCATAGTGAACTTCAATATGAACAATATGGACAAGACCTTGATGAAGCTCCATGGCATGTTGAGATCTGCTGAAGCAAGTATGGGTAAGACCTAAAGTGCTCACTCAACTGCTCCCGTCTTGGCCATTCGGGAAGGTGGCTGTAAGAAGAAGAAAATTTTTCATCCCAAAGAAAAGGGAAATGACAAAGTTATTCCTCGCAACCAAGGCCTTAAGAGAAAAGTGGTTTCTTCTGACATAACACCCATAAGTGACCCTCAAGAGGCCGTATGCTTTTACTGTCAAGAAAAAGGGCCATTGAAAGAGAAGCTGATGGAACCTAGATCTCCATTTATACTCAAATGATGTTGATAATGAATATAAAATAAGCAGATAGCAGAAGCAAATATGATCAACAATCAATCTAGAATATAAACAGTAACGGAAGAAAATAGGAATATAAATCAAACAATAATTTGTATTTCACTCAAAATCCCAATGAATACAATACTGGAAATACACATTAATCTTTCAAGCTCTCTCCAAGATTATCGACACTCAATACATTGATAGCACTCTCTATATATACTATTACAATAGAAAAGTCAATCAGCTAGCCTATCACGTATTGACACCTAAGCAAGACATATAACAAATTCGGTTACGCACAGGAAGCATGACCTGCCACGTCATTAAAACAAGTGTGTAGTTCCTTGAGTAATATCCAGAAGATGCCCAATCTTCTGGATCGTCACTGAAGCTTCTGACTATACTTCTGAAGTGTTTGTCTTCTGGATGGACTTGCTTCTGGAGAGGAACACTTGTTTTAGAATGTAATTCTGACTCATACTTTTACATTTAGATATAAGTTCTAACAATCTTCCCCTAAGTATGAATACAGAATAATAATAGAAAACTGAAAGAACAAAGTTGAAGTTTGCATTACATTGAAAGAAAAATGAATTACAGAAGGAGAAATACATAAGATAACTAAAATGGGGCTTCTGGATGCCCACTAATAACTATAAGAAATTGTCTTGTTATTTCTCTTAGTTTGAATACTCCTTCGATGTACTTCTCCATATCAAATGCTTCTTTCTTGATGATTATATTTACATCATCCTTCTTCACAGCAATTAAACTTCTAATTAAGTTCATCATGTCTTCAGAATATTTGAAAGCTTCTGTTAACCTGAAGAACCTATTTCCTAGAGGTCTTTTGAAGACAACACCTCTTTCTTGCTGAGGTTCCAGAATTAGATCACCAACCTTCTTCGTGTCAATCCCCTCTAACCCTTTATTTGGCATTATTATTGATAGGCGTTCCACGAGTCTTTCAAAACCAATATGGAAGTCCACCTTGGTTTTGAATTCAACAAAGCCTCCATGCAAGTCAGAATTCTTAGATAGGCAATATGGTCATCTGCACTTCTGTCTCTTAGATTTTTCATGTATCTCCCAAGAGGTATTAGGTCAGAAGGGTTTTGAGACAGGAGATATTGTCGTTGAAGTTGTATATTTGTCCGTTGGCTCTTTCAACTCTGTACACTATATACATAATATCAGTGTTTTCGAAATACCTGGTTCTCAACCCAAGTACTCTTCTGATAGGAGAGGAGACAAACACATTTCCTCTGGGGCTGTCTGAATCTTGCAAATCTAGCTCAGGTTTGCTGATCTGCACCTTTAGCGAAATCAGGTACAATGATTAATGTCCTTTCTTCTCTCTCTGCATATAAGTGACTAAAATGTATCTCTCTGCTAATAGAGAATTGAGTACTGGCCACTCTTTCATGTTGTTCTGCATCCATAGAATTCCATTGCAGATCAACCCTATTTCTTTTGGTTTGTTCAACAATGGCCTGATCATCAGATTGATCAACCATTGGGGCCTGCATCCTTTGATCCGTAACAGGTTGGCTTGGTGAGGCTCCTGTATTATCAACTGATTGTACTTGCTGGTTTTCAGGAATTGAGACTTTAGAAGGAAAAACTTCTGGTATGCTTGCTTCTTGAGCATAAGTGGTTTTTGGAATTACAGAAAAGGTTGGGACTTCTGACGTTTGTACCTCTGGGACATTTGAGGTAGTTGTTTGAACATTTGGAGTAGAGGAGGATGCCTGCCATGAGCTCTTGGTCTTGTTGTTGTATTCCTTGGTCTTCTGGGAATGGGAAGGATTGGTCACCTTCTGGTACATTCCCGACCTAGGATGAAGTTTTCAATTTCTGGATCTGATGGAAGAGGGTGCATAGCAAGTGGAGTTGCATGGATTGGAGCAGAAGTAAATGGAGCAGAGGGATTTTCTTCTTGTTGTTGCTCTTGCTCATTGGGTTGCTCTGTAGGTTGTTGTGGTGGTTGGGATGATGAAGGTTGATCTTGAGCCTGTTCAGAAGTTGATCCCACCACCTTCTGCCTTTTCTTCCCTTTCTGAGGATCAGAAGCATCTGGGTCCTGGTCCTCAGATTGTTCTCTTTTGAGCTCAGCCTTTCTACATGCTCTCTCTTCCTCTGCCTGCTTTCGTGAAGCATTATGCTCAGAGATGGATTCCACGACTGTTGTTAGAATATGTACAAAGGCATCCAAGGCAGATACCTTCTGGGTTAGCTCGGTTGCTGGGGCAGAGTTGATTTTGGAAACGAACTTGGCATTCACATCGTTGAATTTATCCAGCATAGCCTTCAGAAAGGTTGCCAAATCAGCCTTAGTTATCTTACCAGAGGAAGTAGAAGCTTTTGAAGGGACAACTACATCTAATAACTTCTTCATGTCTGTAGCAAAGACACCAAATTCCTCTGTAGTAATAGCATTGGTTGGAGTTGGGAGTTCAAAGGGAATCTTTGTGATGGCTTCATTGTTGGCTTTAAGATCACTTTCCAACTTCTGAAATTGAGTGATTGCCAGGTCTCTTTGAGCATCATGAGCATTGATCAAGAAATTTTGAAACTGAGCAAGTTTGTTGGTATGCTTCTTCTAAGTGGTTTGAATGTTGCATAAGGAGAAATTAACTTGTGTGAGTTCGCCTTGAAAATTGGATTCAGAGGTCTGGATGGTTTGTTTTCGATCTGCCATGGATCTCTTCATTTGATCAACGAATGCTTGAAACGCAACATCTGTGACAAATTCAGGAGTGGAGGTAACCGTTGTATCCACAACACATGTGGCCACTTCACCCTCGCGTCCAGAGGGGGCCTCATTCACACCTGTTTTTGCTTTGAGTGTAGAGTGACTTCCATCCTGACAACGAGGGCTCTGTTGGGCTTCCTCTTCGGATGTGCTGACTGTATTGACTTGCTCTCCAATGTCAGAGATTGGAGAGTCAATAAGGGTGTGCGTACCTTGAAATAGATTGAATATTGAAGTATGTGGTGGTTCCTGTTGCCATAACCCTTCTGGCGGGATTTCATTGGCTTTTTGAATGGGAGCTGCCATGGACGTGGCAACTTCCATCCAGTCTATATCATCAGTCACGGAGACATTGATGTTGTGTAGAGCTGAAGGTCAAACAATTCCTGTTGATCCCTGATCGAACGTTCAGGGCTCACGTTTGTCAGTTCGCTGACGAAGAGGACGAGGATATTACTAACTTTGGTACCTCGGAGGCTTCCTTCAGTCAGGAAGAGAGAGAAGGAGAAAAGGAGGAGAGAGAGTTGAGATGACTGGTAAGTATCTCTGTCGTACGATGTTAAATGATCGTATTCTTTATATTAATCCCTTGTCGTTTTTTTCTCAGGAGAGGCGACAGATCCTACGACCAACCAATCCAGGAGTGGTGTTGGGGCATCCATTCAGAAGGTGCTCCTCATGCGACTACGCCATCGAAAGGCGTAGCATCGTCGGCCCCCTCTGGTAGGGCGACATCCGTTGGAGGGGCAGGATCTACCCCGTCATCGAAGAGGGTTGATCTACCTGCTTCCGGCATAGATCGTCAGACACTCCTTGCCCATCGAGGCATGTAATTACGAAAGATGAAGGCGGCTACCCAATCGGGGAGCAGGAGGTTCGGGGGGCCTCTCCTGAAGGAATCTTCCTCTAGGTCGAACACCCTAAGAGGGCGAAGGCGACGAAGGCATCAGGCCCGATTAAGGCGACCCGCGTGAGCGTCGTGCCGTCCGTCGTAACCGAAACGCCCCTTCATTGCACGATAAGGGGAAGAATACGGAAGAGGGCTCCGTCACTCGGTTTAAGGTCCCTTCAAATTTCATGAAGGAGGGACCTATGGAGCGCAAGAAGCTCTTTGGCGTCCTTGAGAACTTTAATGTTTTCAAGGATCGTTACGAGGGGGTTCATCTGGCCGATGCGCATATGATGGTCACGGAGCACCTCTTCCAGGTAATTATTTTTTTGAATCTTGTGGCCGTGCGCCGTGCGTTTACGAGCGATCCTGCGACTGTCACACCCCGCTAAAGCGGAAACACGAGATACGACAACTCAAGTTTCATAGCAATAAGATATACACAATACCAATCATTCATTCAAGCCATAAAACATAAGTTCATAGTTACAAAATTACAACCCGAAGTTTAACAGTAAAACAGAAAGTAAAAGCGTTTAAACAAAACATGTTTCAAAATAGAAGTCTTGCGTTGACATTGACACGCGTGCATGACTAAGCATTATTGTTTACCTTCTTAACCCTTGAAAAGCACGTTAAAATACAAGGTCAACTACAAAGAGTTGGTGAGCTCACAAGTTTTCAATTTCGACAATCAAATTTTCATCAATTGTAAAATGTAATTGAGTATGCATTTAAAGTGCGTAAGAAATTCAAATTTAGGTATTATTGCAAGGCACAATGTACTTCTAGTAAACATAACTGTTGAGCCACTACTAAACCTTCTGACAACTACGCCTCTATGTTTCTCGAACTACCTTAGCGGTGGAATAATCCACATGTGTAAAACCCGTGTTTTAGTAGAGTGCACCAATACTCGTCAGTAATAGGTGGGATTGTCAATCCAAATAGCACTATCCACTAAACTATCCGCTCATTTAGAGTTAATTAGTAGTGTCACCTATTTGGGACTTAACGTTTTTAACTCAACCACATACTACTAGTGTACTTAGTGCCACATTCAAACATTTAGCAAGTTTAACGTTAGTTAACATCAACATTTCAAATATTCAAATTATAACGTGATTTTCCCCCAAAAATTGTAATAACATAGTAAAAGGGGCCATGAATACTCACCGGTTTGCTATTAATCTTGAAAGATAAACATAGTCGCTTACCTGCCCGGCCTAATCCTTTCCTATCAAAGCAAGGTATGCAATTAGTCACTTTTCCTTTTCGGGTCTAAAAGAATTAGGTCTTTGCTTGTATCAAAACCTATCTTATGTAATGCCAATTTAATATATATAGAGTTGTAATATATTTTGTCCTTGATTTGTCCAAATTGTTTATTTAACTCAAATTTAAGGTTCCAACTTGGTTCACATAAAATCATAAAATCCATAAAGTTCATATTGGTCTTTCAGATACTTCACCTTACAAATCATCACCAAAATTCATCGTCCTCAATTAATTTCTTATCCAATTTTTTGTATGATTTAAGTTACCGAGTTAGCAACATTTTCTCAAAGTATTACGAATTTTGGAGGGGTTTATGTTATTAAATAGCTACTTTTACTTTTTAGGGTCACAATCTTTAGGACAGAATGCACAATCTGGAAGCTACTGTTGGTTGGAAGGTAAAAACTTGTCCTTTTTCAATGACTCCAAATGTATTACAAAGCTAACTCATAAACCTAACTTCCATAAGAAGAATCATTCTTTTTCATTAAGTTTTGAGAGAGTTATGACACTTTTAATACGCATGCAACAATCTGTCAGCTTTGAACAGATTGCACCCTTACATTGTTTTCAAAGTTTGAACCCCCAAATCTCCATATATTTGAGTGAAACCAGTTGCATGCAAAAGATAACTCTTACTAAACTCCAGAAAAAAAATCAAGCATTTTAGGTAAGTAACCACAGAGATGTAGTCGTCCAAAGTAGGGTTTACCTACTGTTGGACTTACTGTTTGCACACCTAAAATGATTTGGGTGTTTGGGGGGTCAAACCTTCATATGTTTGAGTGATTCCACTTGGGTTAGAACCCTAACTCAGAGAATAACCTTTCAGAAGAAGATTCATGACATTTGGACAAGTATTTTGCAAGATATGAGCGACAGAAGTACTAGGTAGTAATCTGTCAGCACCAAAAAAATGCCCTTTTCAAGGGTTAAAACCCACATGCAACTTGATTTTACCTTCTTTCTTGTGTTCTAATGCTTGGGTCATGGATTACCACCATTATGAACACTTTTTCATGTCTTTGGTGTATAGTCTCTCCTTAGAACTCAGAAAATTTGGAGGTTAGAAGAAGGGTAATTAAAGTGCAAGAACAATGGGGTTTTCACCAAGTTTAGGAATAATTCAATGAAGATGAAGCTTTTTACCTCTTTGGATGATCAAAATTCTTCAATGTCTTCAAGATTCTTCTAAAAGAATGAATTTTTGTTTAAGTTCTTGACTGGAGTGGAAGGAGGAAGAAGAGAGAATGAAAGGTTTTTAATTTCAAAATTTGAAGAGAGAGAGGTGAAAATGAGGAAATGTGAGAAAATGGGGTTTTTATATGTGCGGTGTTGGGGGAAGGGGGGGGGGGATCTTGGCCCAAATCCTTAATTTTTTTTAAAGCCTAATATGTTAGTTATAATTTAATACAAAAAGAATTGAAATACAAGGAGAATTAGGTCACATTTTCTCAATTATGGCAAAATGATTAGATTTTAAATTGGACTCCCATTTTTGGAATTAGGATTTTATATCATCAACTCTTATTATATTTGGTGCAATTAAATGTTTTTGGCATTACATTAAGATAAATTTTATCCTATACTTGCAATAGCGGGCTATCGGGATTAGACACCGGAAATTTAAGCCGGTTATGCACTTAACTATCTGATTAAGCTTTGCTAAGTAAATTTTTAAATTTAGAGAAGTCCTAAACTATGGCTAACATGAAGCTTCTGATTTGACAGTTGTCACAGCAACTTACGTTTCTAGTACTTTATATTCTGGCGATCGTGCGCCATGCGTCGTGCATTTTCGTGCGTTCGTACGACCTTGCGATTATATGCCTTTAGTCATTCTAATGTTTATTATTTTTTCATTTTAGGCCTTTCAGGCGTCTCTTAGCATGCACGCTAAGATTAGCAAGGCTTCTCAGGTCGTCACCATGGCCATGGCCGCTGAGAAGAAGGTGCTTGAGTGCCAGGTCGCCGCACTGGCCAAGGAGGAGGTGGCGACGGTGGCGAAGGCCGATGACTCGGCGTTCTCCTGGAAGATGCTCGTGATGATCACGAGCATGGAAAGAGCGTGGGCATCAAGCTCATGAGTCGCCTAAAGAAGGCTCTGGACCGGATGGCGGCTTTGGAAGCTAAGGCAGCGGCGGCCAGGGAGGCTTCTGCCAAGGAGGTCTAGGACCTGTGGTCCCAGATGGGCGAGGCCCAAGAAAAAATAGCTGATTTTAGCGACCAAATAGAGGCACTCGACTCCTTTGCGAGGGCAAAGGTCAAGGTGGCGATTGCCCGTCGCCAAATGAGAGGGCAGGATCCTCTAAAGGATGCCCAACTGATCGTTGATCAGTTCTTATTTGTCGTCGGTAGTAGCGACGCAGATCCATACTCTGACGTCGATAAGGAGGCTACTCCTGCCGTCGACCCACTCGTGCCTTAGTCTTTTTTATTTTTTGCTTTTTTAGGGCTTTTTATAGGACGACTCTTCGCAGTCGTGCCTATTTTTGTACTGCCATTATGAATAAATGCAATTTTTATTTTTTAACTGGTTTTGTCGAATGTTTTAACCTGATCGTACATTGTCCGTTTGTTACTTTCATAGTGAAAATAAATTTGAAGGACAAGTATACTAAAACGGGTGTATGACTAAAATTTAATCATAAGTCATCGTCGATAGAGACTTAAGAAATAAAATACAAAGTTTCTGACGACTTAGGCCTTACTTTGCATAGAGAAAATCGTGCGTTCTTGCCATCGTGCGTTCCTGTTGGTCCCAATAAGGGTCTACAGGAGTTAAATATTAAGAAAACAGTTTGTAGAAGGGGGGGGGGTGAATACAAACACAGATTTTTGGTTTTTTAAATGAGTTTATAGTTAATAAACAAATTTACAGTTACAAGCGAAATTAGAACAAGTTTAAACCCTATTCTATTGTAACTAAAGAAACACACAGTTTGATGCACAAGAAGATGAAAGAAAGAATACAGAAGGTATAGGCTAGAAAGAAGCATGCATTAAGATGAAGAAGATATCTCCATCTTATTTATACCCGTTTGCATTTAATGCAAGACAAAAGGTACATGCCACGTGTCAAGCTTGGATATGAAGCTTGTCCTTGTTAATAAGACAACCATGCTTTTGGCCGAATATGAACATTACCATATCAGATATGATGGAGACATAAGAGACAAGTCGTATGTCCTTTTCTGACAAGGCAAAAGGTTTGTCTTTTGTGCATCGAGGATAAGATCAATCTTTAATCTTGTATGAGAAGCTTCATTTGATCACTGACACTAAATCTTCAAGGATGAACTTCAGTGTTGCTGAGGCTTCACAAGACTTCACACTTTGAGTAGATAATCGCTGCTATCGCTGAACCGCTTCAGTTCACTTAGCTGATTATCTCTTACTTCAGCTAGAGTCTTCGACTTTCACTGAATGGTCTGTTGGTGTGATAACTGATCTTCAGGTCTTCATTGATAAGCTTGTAGTTCCTTGACCTTCAGCGATCGCTGATAGTAATCAGCGTGTGCTATCGCTGAATTTGAACAGAAGCTTAACTATGGAATTTCACTAAGTATATTAAAGGAATCATATTCAAATCACTGAGAGGAGTTATGATCAACAATCTCCCCCTATTTGATTATGATTAAGCAACATAGGAAAATTGCTTTAAGAGACTAGTAAAGGACTTAGGAAATATTTAAAAAATTTTCTAAGTGCTAATCTGTAAATTCTTTTTCAGCTAGTCTATCATCTAGGTTGAGTTTCATTTATAAGGATATGAAAGCACAACTTTTACAAGTAGATAAGCTTAAAGTACATTCACTGATTGAATTTTCAGAGTGAAAAATCAGTGAGTAAAAGATAGTGTAACGAAAATAGAACTCTTATGTTCATTAATTATAATCTGAAGAATTACAGCGAAATGAAATTACAATGATAAAGGTAAAATACTTGTACACTGAAGAAATGTTACAAAGGAAGTAGAAAACTATGACTAGTCAGAGATATTCTCATTTCTTCTTTGTAGCTCAGTCTCATAAAGCGTCTTCTGTCGATTCATCAGAGGAGTATCTGACCAGCAGCGCCAAAGCATAATCTTTATGAGAGAGGATGGGGCCTTGCGAACTTCTTGGTTTCTGAAGAGTCCTAAGAACCCTTCATTATCCAAGAATACTATACCAAGTTCGGGCAGAGAGATGATTTCGTCTTCTTGATATCTTCGGTCTTGAGGAAGAGAGGTACAAAGCATTGATATATCAGGGAGCTCAAGATGACCAAGAATGCTTTGATAATAAAACTTAGTTTAATGCTCATTCTTAGCACTTGAACTTCCTTCAGCGTTTGATCTTTTCTTTTTAGAAGATTCACGGAGAGGGGGAACTTGCACATGTTGTGACATTCTTTGCAGCAACTGATCCAACACACTGTCCACCACGTCCTTGAATTTGGATTTAGAACCCTGAGTGGCGTCTCTGATTTCTAGCCATTCAGTGTATCCATAAATTCCTAAGAATTTGGCTTCTTCTCTCTCTGTTCTGTTCGTCCTTGTCATTCTTACATATACCTTTGGACCACCTCTGTTGGAGTGTCGCCCTTGGATAGTTGCATGAATGATTTTGGCTTCAGATCTTCAAAATTTCAGCCTGTCAGTGCACCAATCAAGCTCTTTGTCTTTCTGCTTAGTGGCTTTAGAGGTTAGTGCACTTAGGATCTTCTGTTGAGCGAGAATTGGATCTACATTTATGTTCTCTTGTGCAAGTTCTTTCTGAACGAGAGCTTCAGCGACCCTTTCACTCTTTTTCAATTGTTCTTGAGCTGCTTTGTCTTTCGCAGAGTCTTCCCTGAGTAACTTTCTTGCTAAGGCAAGATCATTCTCAGTTTGTTTGATTTCCTCGTCCCTGATTCTTTGTGCTTCCAGTGCTTGTTCTCTCTCTTCTCTTGACAGAAAGTAGAATTCATCTACCATCCTTATTGGTACGGCTTCAATGGGTTCAGCTTCAGGCACCCTTATTCTTCTTGCTTCGAATTCCCTAAGGAATTTTATTCGCCTTTCTTCTTCTTCAGGCTCGCTTATTATCGGCTTATGGACGCGACGCCTGGGAATAAGGCCTTCTTCTTCCTCAAAGTCAGTTTCAATTCTGTACATAAACTGCTCTTCAGAGGAAGGTTCCTTCCATGAAGTTGAGTCCTTTGGGGGACGGGGATCACTGAGTGTGACAACTGTCAAAATTCGAGCTTTCAGGTTAGTTTCTAATAAGTTTATTAGTATTATATAGTTTAAATTTTAGGATTAAGAGTTAGTTGGTTTAGAATAGCCGAAAAACCCCTAGCATTCCCGGTAGTTGCTTAAAATCTCCGGTTCCGACCCGTCTTATGCGAAACGTCCAATATAGTGCCAAATGCCCTAATTTATACCCAATTATTATAAAATATGAAATTTTAAAGTTTCAAAAATAAAACTTTTTATTTTAATTGAAATTAACCATTTTGGACATTCATTTTGAGAAAAAGGTCAAAAATTTGAGAAAAATTGCATTTCATCATTTTGGGCTTGTGTATTCTTTTAAAAATAAAATAAAATTTGGGCTTGGGGTGGGGCCCACAAGCCATGGCCGGCCCCTCTCTCTTTTCCACATATAAATATTTTTTTTTTCATTTTTCCTCATTTCAACACCAAATTTTTTGAAAAACCTCTCTCTCTCTCTCTCAAGAATTCAAAGGGGCACCTTTAAGAACACTCATCTTCATCATCATTTCCAGCCATTTTTAGTTCCAAAATTCATCAAAGTGGAGTTTTATTTGAAGATTTAGAGATTTAAAACATCATCCAATCAAGGTATGAACTCATGTTTACGTTTTTGCATCATTTTGTGCACACTTTGTGCCATTTTCTTGTGTTTTTGCATCATGTTTATGAATCTGAGTTTCTGTCCAGAAGAGAAATTCTGGACTTAATTGATTTTTATAAATATTGATCATGTGATGGATAATAAGATCACTTTCGGTATAAATTACGATATTAATGAGCATATGGGCATTTTGTATAATTGGACATATATAGACACTTATGGGCTTAAGATTTATTCACCTCTAAGTAGTATTAGACCTATAAGTGACGGTTTTGAGTATTACTCTTTGATAGGGAAGCGTTAGATCGTTGTGCGGAGATTCGGATTGTATTGTTTTGCGTTGCGGAGCGTTGCTATAAGGTGAGTATTCACAGCCCCTCTTTCAAAGTGTTTTATACGTTTTGGGGTGAAAAGCATGATTGAATGTGTTTTATGAGCCATTGTCATTATGATTATGAAATCTTGTTAAATTTGATGTTGTGGGCACTAAGGCATGTACACTAATAGTTATATTGAGTAAAATGTAACATAAAAGTTTGTACACTACTATTAACTCAAGTGAGGAGCCGAGGGTATTTGTGGATAGCGCTATTTGGACGGACAATCCCACCTAAAAACCGATAAGTAGGGGTGTGGATAGCAATCCCACCTAGAAACTACAGGTAGGGGTGCACGATACTTAAAAAAACGAAGGTTCTACATATGTGGGGTATTAGTCCCACCGCTAAGGTAGAATTAAAAAAAAAATATTGTTTTGTGGTCGAAAGGTTTAGTGGTGGCTCTTTATATACAAAAATTAGAGTACATAATGCCTTAACGTTTTAAGATATTAATAAGTGTCAAAAATTTATTTTGCTCGTATTCACTCACACAATTGGATTTTTTTTTGAAATATCGAAACCTGTGAACTCACCAACTCTTTGTAGTTGACTTTGTTTTTATCATACTTTTCAGGGGTAAGAAAAGATTAACCGAATCTTTCTTTTATGTGGGCGCATCGACATCAACCATCTTGTTTATTTGAAAACTGTTTAGTTGAAACACTTGGTTTATTTTGTTTTTGTTAGAACTTGTAATTGATGCAAAATGTAAAATTTTAAACTTAAACTGTTGTTTATTTGAATGGATGGTTGGTGTTGTTTTTATCCTATTGTTATGAAATCTTGCGCTATCACGCCTCGTGTTTCCGCTTTAGCGGGGTGTGACAGACTTGGTATCAGAGCCATAGGTTATAGAGAACACCGGTTTTTCTAAACAAATACTATAACCAAAAGTTTTCGAAAACTGTTTTTATAAAAAAAAAAGCTTAGTACTAGTATAATTGGAATAAGTGTCGACTTAGCATATTGATATTAGGCAAAGCCTGATCACCTATGTCTAATTCAATATGTATAGGGGAGACATGGAACAATTATATTGGGAACTTCTTGCCCAAATGGAAAGCATGGTCATAAGTGTGAGTTTGCATAAGTACTTTAATTTTTTTTTACTAAAGTGCATTTAGTAATTAAATTTGTTCTTCGCGAGTTTAAAATTTCTAGCTCTTCTTCCCCTCCCGATCACTCCCCCGACGAATCCGGGTACTTTACTAGCCTCCCTAGGAAGAACCAGCCCATGCTTGAAGAGATTGATCCGTCTGAGGAAAGTGACGCGGCCACCCGAGAGACTTCTGTGGAGACTTCTGTACCCACGCCACCTCCGGTCGATATGGCTGGACCGTCACGCGGACCTAGAACTATTCGGACAGCCCGAAAGTGTGTCCTCCCTGGCCGAAGGGTGGTATTCACGGTTCCGTCCGACCCGTCGGGCGAACCAGCTGGATCGCGATCTCGATCGCGAAGCATGATGCCTCCGTCTCCGGCCGTGAGAGTTCCGAGCCGCGGCCTCGAGGGATGACGGCAACCGAGAACCTCTGGGTCACAGGATTGGAGGTTCAGATACAGGGACAGCGAGATAGACTAGAAGAGTTTAAGCAGGCCTTAGAAAGCATTCTTACAGTCTTGCACACTCAAGACGAGATCACTACGGGGATCAGGGTGATCGCACATGAGGCCGGGAGGGCTACTCGGAGGCTGTACACGTATCTGTCTTGGGCATTAGGAGCACTGATGGTGATGATAGGAGTATTGATTTGGGTAATGATCCATTAGGGAACTTCTGTTATTAAGAATCTTTTGGAGGACCATATTTGCTTTTGAGGCTTGTAGCCTAGATGTTTAAGATTAAACAATTTTATGTTATTTGGGTTGTACTTTAAAACTTATGTTTGAATTACTTTGGTTTATTTTTGATAATTATGTAAATTATCTATTTATCTCATGTTGTTTTGAAATGTATGTGTTCGTGAGTAGTATTGGATGTATGTTATAAGATGTGTATGATTTAGTAAGTAGATTTATAATGGCCATTGTAACACAAAATTGACTAAAACTCAATTTAAAATCGTGTTTAGAACAATGCCTCCAAGAAGAGAGAATTCCGAAGTTGCGAGACTTGTGTCCGAACAACTCATGGCTGCACTTCCGAACATTGTTAGTCAAGTGGCTGCTGGCCTGAACAATAATCAAAACAACAGTCAAGGGTCTGGAAACAGAGAATGTACATATAAATCCTTTAGGAGCTGTAACCCTAAAGAATTTCATGGAGCTGAGGGAGCCGTGGGATTATTAACTTGGATAGAGAGCATGGAGTCTGTGCTCCATATTAGCAAATGTACCGAAGGTAAGAAGGTAGAGTTTGCTACATGCTTATTACAAGGACGAGCGTTAACATGGTGGAATATACAAGTACAAACCCGTGGTCGAGAAGCTGCTAACAGTCTTACGTGGGAGGATTTCAAGAAAATGTTGAAAGAAGAATACTGCCCAAGAAGCGAAATTCGGAAAATTTGGAAGCGGAATTGTGGAATCATGAAATGAGAGGGAATGATATCGACTCCTACACAGCCCGATTTCATGAATTGGCAAAAATGGTACCGCATCTGGTAACGCCTGAAGAGAACCGCGTTGATAGGTATATTTGGGGATTATCTCCGGAGATACGCGGGGATGTTACCTCAGCAAACCCAAAAACTCTACAAGAGGCAGTAAGTTCGGCAACCAGACTCACAAACAATGCTACTCGCTCGGGATTGTTTGTAAGGGATAAGGCACAAGGGAAGAGAAAACTGGATGAACCAATGAGAAAGCAGCATGGAAAAAGGACAAGCAAGGAACAAAGAACTACAGGTAACTACGGAATTCAAACGCAACCTGCAGAGAAAGGGAAAGGACCTTATCCCAAATGTGACAAATGCAATAGACAGCATACCGGACAATGTATTATCTGTCAAAAATGCAACAAAGGAGGTCATTATGCCAAGGATTGCGGGAGCACGGGGAAGGCGGGCATGTTTTGAGTGTGGAAGCCCGGATCACTTCCGGAATACATGTCCACGATGGAATCAGAGACCGAACACTCATCAAGCAAGACCGGCCAACCGAGGAAATCAAGGAGGTCCGGCAAGAGGTCGAGTGTTTGAGATTGGAGCAGAGGAAGCAAGGCAAAACCCAGATGTCGTTACAGGTACGTTTCTTCTAAATAATCATTATGCGTCTGTACTATTTGATTCTGGAGCAGATAGGAGTTTTGTGGCGACAGAATTTAGATCAAAGATAAATTTAAAACCTCAAAAATTGAAAGAAATATATGTCATTGAATATGCCAACGGACAAGAATGTAGGGCTAAAGACATATTAATGAACTGCACCTTAAGTTTGGCCAATAGAGATTTTAGTATAGATCTAATACCGATTAAATTGGGAAGTTTCGACATAGTCGTGGGTATGGATTGGTTGTCCAAAAACCGAGCTGAAATTTGTTGTTCCAAAAAGATCATTCGAGTTCCGTTACCCGAAGGGGGAAAACTCGAAGTACACGGCGAGAAAACTAGAAGGAGTGTTAAAATAGTAACGTGTATGAAAATGCGAAAGCATTTGAGAAAGGACGGTATTGTCTTTCTAGCTCACGTTAAGAATAAGAAAGCTAAAGAAAAACGCGTTCAAGATATTCCTATAGTTCGGGACTTTCCCGAAGTATTCCCAGACGACTTGCCTGGAATATCCCCACCAAGACAAGTTGAATTTCACATCGATTTAATTCCTGGAGCTGCGCCCGTGGCGAAATCACCATACCGGTTAGCGCCATCTGAGATGCAGGAACTGTCAGAACAACTTCAGGAGTTACTCGATAAGGGATTCATCAGACCCAGCTCTTCACCTTGGGGAGCTCCAATCTTATTTGTTAAAAAGAAGGATGGATCTTTTCGAATGTGTATCGATTATAGGGAACTCAACAAGTTGACAATTAAGAACCGATACCCCCTTCCCCGGATTGATGATTTGTTTGACCAACTTCAAGGTGCAACGTACTTCTCGAAGATCGATCTTAGGTCTGGATATCATCAAATGAGAGTGCGAGAAGAAGATATCCCCAAGACGGCCTTTAGGACTCGATACGGTCACTACGAGTTCCTAGTCATGCCATTTGGTCTAACAAACGCACCGGCAGTCTTCATGGATTTGATGAATAGAGTATGTCGACCATACCTAGACAAATTCGTGATCGTATTTATAGATGATATACTCATTTATTCTCGAGACAAAAAGGAGCATGAGCAACACTTGAAGTTGATATTGGACCGCTCGAGAGACGAGAGGTTGTACGCGAAATTCTCTAAATGTGAATTCTGGATTCGTGAGGTACACTTTCTTGGCCATGTGGTGAATGAAAAGGGGATCCAAGTTGATCCAGCTAAGATTGAGGCCATTAAGAAATGGGAAGCCCCAAAGACACCGACCGAGATCCGACAATTTACGGGATTGGCGAGGTTATTACCCGGCGATTTATCGAGAATTTCTCTAAGATCGCGCAACCACTAACGACTCTAACACAAAAAGATAAAAAGTTTATTTGGGGAGAGAAACAAGAAGAAGCCTTCCAGACGCTCAAACACAAGTTATGCAACGCACCAATTCTGGCTCTACCTGAAGGAGTCGAAAACTTCGTAGTCTACTGTGATGCTTCACATCAGGGAATGGGCTGCGTGTTAATGCAAAAAGACAAAGTTATTGCATACGCTTCGAGACAACTAAAGATTCACGAGAAGAATTACACCACTCATGATTTGGAATTAGGGGCGGTGGTGTTCGCACTCAAAATGCGGAGACACTACCTATACGGCACCAAGTGCACCATTTTCAACGATCATAAAAGCCTCCAACACATCCTTGACCAGAAAATGCTCAATATGAGGCAGAGAAGATGGGTGGAACTACTTAGTGACTACGGCTGTGAAATAAAGTACCATCCGGGAAAAGCTAATGTGGTAGCCGACGCGTTAAGCCGAAAGGAAAGAGTTAAACCAACAAGAGTATGTGCTATGGGAGTAATGGTCCAGACGAGTTTAAAAACTCAAATTATTGAAGCACAAAGAGAAGTTTTAAAAGAAGAAAATAGGAAGAATGAAACCTTGCAGCATTTAGAGAAAGAAATTGAAATGCAAGAGGATGGTGTGTATTACTTCAAGAATAAAGCATGGGTACCGAAGGTTGGTGATCTACGATCAACCATTTTGGATGAAGCCCATCGATCCAGATATTCGATTCACCCAGGAGCAGATAAAATGTATAAGGATTTGAAGGAGTATTATTGGTGGCCGGGAATGAAGAAAGATATTGCTGTATTCGTAAGCAAGTGCACGACTTGTGCTAAGATAAAGGCCGAACATCAGAAACCATCTGGTTTACTCCAACAACCTGAAATACCACAGTGGAAGTGGGAGCAAATAACAATGGATTTCGTAACTAAATTACCCAGAACTGGAAAGGGGCACGACACAATATGGGTTATAGTAGACCGACTTACCAAATCGGCTTATTTCATCCCCATTCGCGAAGATTTCAGTATGGAAAGGCGTGCGCAAATCTATATTAATGGAATAGTTACACGTCATGGTGTGCCTATTTCCATTATTTCGGACAGAGATACACGATTTACATCGCGTTTTTGGCAATCACTCCAAAAGGCATTGGGTACACGTTTGGATTATAGCACCGCCTATCATCCTCAAACGGATGGACAATCGGAAAGAACTATTCAAATGCTAGAGGATATGTTACGGGCTTGCGCAATAGATTTCGGTGGAAGTTGGGATACCCACCTGCCACTTGTTGAATTCTCCTATAACAACAGCTATCATACCAGCATACAATGTGCACCGTATGATGCTTTATACGGACGTAAGTGCAGATCGCCGCTTAGTTGGGTGGAAATCGGAGATAGACAGCTGACAATGCCTGATATTATACATGAAACCACTGACAAGATCTCAATCGTCAAAGAAAGACTTAAGACGGCAAGAGACCGTCAGAAAAGTTATGCGGATAATCAGAGAAAGTCGTTGGAGTTTCAAGTGGGAGATAAAGTGCTATTAAAAGTGTCCCCATGGAAGGGACTGGTACGCTTCAAGAAGAGAGGCAAGTTGGGTCCAAGATACATTGGTCCATTCGAAATACTTGAAAGAATCGGACCAGTGGCGTACAAGTTGAAGTTACCACCGAATCTAAGCGCCATCCACGACACCTTTCATGTGTCGAATCTAAAGAAATGCCTAGCAGATGAAACGTTGATGTTACCCATAGACGACGTTCAGATTAATGATCGGTTAAACTTCGTTGAAGAACCAGTCGAGGTTTTGGACCGAGAAGTTAAACAGTTAAGGCGCAGTAAAATCCCTATTATTAAGGTCCGTTGGAATGCGAAACATGGTCCAGAATATACCTGGGAACGTGAAGACTTGATGAAGAAAAAGTATCCCAGCTTATTCATGAACACCCCGGAGAAAGCCACTTCGTAAATTTCGGGACGAAATTTCTTTAACGAGGAAGACGTGACAATTGTCAAAATTCGAGCTTTCGAGTTAGTTTCTAATAAGTTTATTAGTATTATATAGTTTAAATTTTAGGATTAAGAGTTAGTTGGTTTAGAATAGCCGAAAAACCCCTAGCATTCCCGGTAGTTGCTTAAAATCTCCGGTTCCGACCCGTATTTGTTCGAAACGTCCAATATAGTGCCAAATGCCCTAATTTATACCCAATTATTATAAAATATGAAATTTTAAAGTTTCAAAAATAAAACTTTTTATTTTAATTGAAATTAACCATTTTGGACATTCATTTTGAGAAAAAGGTCAAAAATTTGAGAAAAATTGCATTTTATCATTTTGGGCTTGTGTATTCTTTTAAAAAATAAAATAAAATTTGGGCTTGGGGTGGGGCCCACAAGCCATGGCCGGCCCCTCCCTCTTTTCTCCATATAAATAATTTTTTTTTCATTTTTCCTCATTTCAACACCAAATTTTTTGAAAAACCTCTCTCTCTCTCTCAAGAATTCAAAGGGGCACCTTTAAGAACACTCATCTTCATCATCATTTCCAGCCATTTTTAGTTCCAAAATTCATCAAAGTGGAGTTTTATTTGAAGATTTAGAGATTTAAAACATCATCCAATCAAGGTATGAACTCATGTTTACGTTTTTGCATCATTTTGTGCACACTTTGTGCCATTTTCTTGTGTTTTTGCATCATGTTTATGAATCTGAGTTTTGGGACATTTTGCATGCATAAACTAATACATATTTTGAGTATTTCTTTGTGTTAAACACAATATTTTATGGTGGGGATAGCCTCTTTGCAAATGAACCACCATTCTTATGGAATTTCATGCTTAAAAACCCTATTTTGTACTTTTAACTTGCTGTCCAGAAAATGGTCTGTGTTTGGACGACCACTTAGAGTAAATTTCAAGTTCAAATTCGTATTTATTTTAGATGGTGTTTATGTTTTATGTGTTGGGGTTCTAATCCAAGTGGTTTCACTCAAAAACATTGAGTTTTGATCCCCCAATTGCTCTTTGCAAGATGCATGTGCATCTGGGAGTTCAACAGTAGGTAAACCCTACTTTGAACGACCATAACTCTTTGAATACTCTTCCAAATCACTTGATTTTTCTTCTGGAAGTTAGATTAATGAGTTAAATTTCATATGCATCTGATTTCATTCAAAAATATGGTGATTTGAGGTTCCAACTGATTGAAGGAAAATGAATGTGCAAACTATCAAACAATGACAGATTTGTGCATGCATGTTCAAATGGCCATATCTCTCTCAAAACTCAATGAAAAAGGATGATTTTTCTTTTGAGAGTTATATTTATGAGTTATCTTTAGTTTTCAAGTGGAATCACTTAAAAATATGGAGTTTTGACCCTCCAAACACCTAAAATACTTTAGGTGTGCAATCTGTGAAACCACCAGCAGCTAAACTCTACTTTGTGTGTTAGTATCTCCTTTGTTATTTGTCTTTAATGCATGATTCTTTTTCTAGAACTTCATTTTATGAGTTAGGATTCATATGGATCCAGTTTCATGCAAAAATATGAAGTTTTGAGGCACTAACCAATTTATTTAAGTTAAGTGTGCAATCTGTCAGCTAATGGCAGAATTGTGCATGCAACTTTGTAGTGTCATACCTCCTTCATAACTTCTTGAAAATCAGTGAATCTTATCTCAAAAGTTTCCTTTATGAGTTATGATTCCAATCCAACTGGAAATTCTAGAAAACACTGAGTATAACTCCTTAAGTGAGTGATTCACTAAGATGGTGTAATCTGTTTTACCGGTTGTGATATAATATTTTGCATGAATTATTTGAACCACTTGTACATGTCCAAAAGGCATGAAATTTGGTCACAAAGACCATAACTCAGTAATTTATCTTATATAAAAATATAGGAAACTAGATCATTTTGGAAGCCTTTGAAAACTGATCATTTTTAGGACAATTAGTTTCTGTCCAGAAGAGAAATTCTGGACTTAATTGATTTTTATAAATATTGATCATGTGATGGATAATAAGATCACTTTCGGTATAAATTACGATATTAATGAGCATATGGGCATTTTGTATAATTGGACATATATAGACACTTATGGGCTTAAGATTTATTCACCTCTAAGTAGTATTAGACCTATAAGTGACGGTTTTGAGTATTACTCTTTGATAGGGAAGCGTTAGGTCGTTGTGCGGAGATTCGGATTGTATTGTTTTGCGTTGCGGAGCGTTGCTATAAGGTGAGTATTCACAGCCCCTCTTTCAAAGTGTTTTATACGTTTTGGGGTGAAAAGCATGATTGAATGTGTTTTATGAGCCATTGTCATTATGATTATGAAATCTTGTTAAATTTGATGTTGTGGGCACTAAGGCATGTACACTAATAGTTATATTGAGTAAAATGTAACATAAAAGTTTGTACACTACTATTAACTCAAGTGAGGAGCCGAGGGTATTTGTGGATAGCGCTATTTGGACGGACAATCCCACCTAAAAACCGATAAGTAGGGGTGTGGATAGCAATCCCACCTAGAAACTACAGGTAGGGGTGCACGATACTTAAAAAAAACGAAGGTTCTACATATGTGGGGTATTAGTCCCACCGCTAAGGTAGAATTAAAAAAAAAATATTGTTTTGTGGTCGAAAGGTTTAGTGGTGGCTCTTTATATACAAAAATTAGAGTACATAATGCCTTAACGTTTTAAGATATTAATAAGTGCCAAAAATTTATTTTGCTCGTATTCACTCACACAATTGGATTTTTTTTTGAAATATCGAAACCTGTGAACTCACCAACTCTTTGTAGTTGACTTTGTTTTTATCATGCTTTTCAGCGGTAAGAAAAGATTAACCGAATCTTTCTTTTATGTGGGCGCATCGACATCAACCATCTTGTTTATTTGAAAACTGTTTAGTTGAAACACTTGGTTTATTTTGTTTTTGTTAGAACTTGTAATTGATGCAAAATGTAAAATTTTAAACTTAAACTGTTGTTTATTTGAATGGATGGTTGGTGTTGTTTTTATCCTATTGTTATGAAATCTTGCGCTATCACGCCTCGTGTTTCCGCTTTAGCGGGGTGTGACACTGAGGGAAGGAGAGGAGGAAATAGTATTGTCAGAGGGAGTTTTTGTGTGTGAAGAGGAGAGAATGGGAGTTTCAGGGAGAGGTGCAGAGAAAGGGATAAGAGGAAGAGATACCTCATTTGTGGTCTCCCCCTTAGTTATTGGGATAGTGGCATCCATATCTACCACTTCTTTTCCTTTGCCTGAGAGACCGGATTGTTTCTGAGAAGGTTGCGGTCCGTCCCCCAAGGGCTCTTGATGAGCGACACCAGGTCTTGACAATCTGAAGTGCTCTAAGGCACTTCCAATGTCGTCATCATCTTCATCATCATCCATCCCCCCATAGTGAGAGATAGGTTCTTCTTCTTCTTCTTCTTCTTCTTCTTCTTCTTCTTCTTCTTCTTCTTCTTCTTCTTCTTCTTCTTCTTCTTCTTCTTCTTCTTCTTCTTCTTCTTCTTCTTCTTCTTCTTCTTCAGACCGCTGGATGTAAGGAGAGATTCTCTCTGCAGGGAACCTCTTGTTATGCTCGGAGATGAGTTCGTCAGCGAACTCTTTGGCACATCTCTCCCCCTCAATGTTATCAGGAGGTAGACAATGCACCATCAGAGTGCGAACGTTTGTCTGAACGTCCTTCAGCTTCTTGAAACGTTGTCCGATCAGCAGTGTTGAAAGACGAGGAGCTTGCCTCAGAGAGCTTTGAGAGCATCTGCATCATATCGGATTGAGTCTTCTGAATAGACTCAAGGACGCTTGCTTGAGCAGCAACCTTCTGCTCCAAGTTTGTCAGGGTCTGATGGAAGGCTTTGTTATCTTCCTTCAGGCTGAAAACGTCAGATATCAGGTTGCTGACATTTGTCTTGTTCGCTGGTGTACCAACGATTCTTCTGAAGATAAGCTCGGCCGATGTCTGAAGGTTGTCCACCCTAGCCCTTGTGAGAGCACATTCTTTGACCAGATAGTCAATTGCAGGGAATGTGGGGTTGGGAAGGACAATGGGAGGCAACTCGCTGACTGGAGTGGGAAGCTTGGGAGTAACCATCTCTGTCTTCACGTCTCTGAGCTTGGCGGCAGAGGGATGGCCTTGAGAAGATTTTCCCAAACTCTTGCTGATGGGAGAAGCGTTGGTGGTGGTGGTTGTCGTCGCTGAAGTAGGAATAGAAGCGACACCTGATGATGACATAGATAAAGATGCCAAAAACATAACCAGATTAGAAGAAGGATGAAAAATCTTATTTGTCTCCCTGAGAGTATCTTGAGGATTACTCTTAGGGACTACATCTGCAAAGGTAGTGTCTAGAGGATCACTGACCATTGTCTTAGAGTATCTGAGAGAGATACTCTGAGATCCTTTTAATTGGGCCTTCCAAAACTCAGATTGCCTGAACAATAATGAGGTTTGGACTGCGTGCATTTCAACATTATCAGGGATAGGGACAACTATCGCTGAGTCACTTGCTGAGGTGAGGACCAAAGAAGAGAAGATAGAAGTAGAAGAGAAGGCTGTGGAAGTAGTACCTGATCCAACTTCAACAGAGATGGCTAAAACACCCTCAGGGACCGGAGTCGCTGATGATGTAGGTAGTGCTGAGGAAGCGACAACGGATGTAAAAACCGTTGAAGTGGTTGTGGCTGCAGATGGTGTTGGTAGAACACCGAAATCAGAGAGAGTGGTCTTTTGAGAGACCAACTTCTTTGGCTTCTTTGATTTGGTTGCGATGGTCTTTTTATGACCATCAGTTGGTTGTTTCCTCTTAATACTAGCAGTGTCTGGGTTTGCTCGCTGTTGGGTTTGACAGCGAGGTGGACACTGAAAGAGGTGCCCTAATCACCTGCAGCATATAGGAGGTGAAGGGAGCATCACCTGGACGTTCCTCGATGTCCAGGGACTTCTTCCCTATTAAAGAGAAGGAGTGATCACCGACCTTTGGGTATTCTTCCCCAAAGGCAACTTCCATAATAGTTGCAAAGAAGCGAGGGTAGGGGATGACGGGATGTCTGGTTGGAGCGTTGATGCGACTGACCATGTCGCTGAAGATGTAGTCAGCGTAGTTCAGGTTGTAGCCGGTGCAGAGTGAGTAAGCAAGGTCTTGAAAGTGCATGCTTGCCTGATCATGAGAGCCGATCTTCGACCCCAGGCACTGGATCACCTGAGTGAAGATATACTGCCAGCGAGCAGGGAGCCTTTTCTTCTCTAGCTTAGATCCCACCGTCTTCAAAGAGGGATTCTCCCAAGAGTATCCAATGGAGTCCAAGAATGCATCAATTTTCATCTTGGTGGGTTCAGCACCCCATTGTTTGTTCTTAGGGCGTACAGGGAGACGCAGAGCTGTCGTGAGAAATTCGGCAGTGAAGGAGAAGAATCCTAGTTCTGGAATCTTGAATCCGATGGCAGGGAGCACAGTGCCCTTTTCAGTCGTCGGAGTGGTACAGTGTGCTGTGTACCAGAGAGCTTGGAGATGAGAAGAGATGCCCACCGGTTGTGAACGAACGCATACATCAGAGGGCATGCTTTGATGAAGGTAGCTCCTTCAGTAAATTGAGGGCGGTCTGCAGGGATGTCTACCAAAGCGATGTAGTTGCAGGACTTGAAGACAACTTTTTCCAAAGGGAAATGACAGGTTGGTGCAGCGACCAGAGTAGTGTCTTCAGCAGCAGAGGAGGTTGCAGCAGTCTTACTCGCAGATGCCATTGCTGTGGGAAAGATAGGAACACCAAAGAGGTAAATCATGGTTTTATACATAAATGTATAAACCAGAGTTTGGTACAAAAAATACCAAATTTAAGATCAAAGAGAACAAATATTTTGATGAACAATATCAAAATGTTTGTTATAAGCAATAATAAAAAGCGAAGGTAAATGGATTAAAGTTAAAAAAATAGTCTTCTGTTCTTAAGGAAAGAACTTAAAACAGGGTTTTTATGGAGGAAAAACTTTTTAATTTTGATCCAGATTATCTTTATTTTTATTTTTAGAGTTTTAAGGAGAAGAAGAGGTGAAACAAGATGTTTCCAGTCATAATATAAGGTTTAGATCAAACCTTAGTTGAGTTCTGAGAAGAAAAACACACACAAGCGTGTTCTTGGTGTTCTTGAGAAAACCTTGAAGGTTCGAAGAAATTCTTTTGCCTTGAGGATTGTTATGAAAGTGGAAGGAATAAAGTAAGGCAAAAAGAATGCTTAAATAGCAAGAGGAGAGAGAAAGAAAGAAGTGCTAAACGACGGTTTTAGCTTTTTGAAAAAGAAATGATGACCTGGCGCACGTTCCAAGAAAGGAGTTGGAATGGAAACGTCCCGGTCCGTCGTGTGTCAGAAAAAGGTCTGACGTGTCCTTTTCTTTATTTTTAAAAAATAATAATAATCATTATCCATAAGGAAGGTTTATTATTAATAATTTTTAGAAAAATCTTCATCACTAATAATAAAGGATTGTCAGTGAGGAGTTTTAATTTTAAGAGAGACATTCTTTGATGAGGAAAGAAAGAGTTACAGATTAGAAGATAATACCTGAGGAGATGGCCCAGATATCGCTGAATCAGAGTTCAACGAATGGAAAGTTTGAAGGCTTTATTTGTATCCCTTGTTGGTCACTGATTAATAAATTATTCAGCGTTCAACATACCAAGTTCGCTGATTAGTAGATTGAATCTAGTTTCGTCAAGAGGCTTGGTGAAAAGATCAGCGAGCTGATATTCAGTGGGAACAAAATGGAGCTCAACTTCACCATTCATCACATGATCTCTGATAAAGTGATATTGGATCTCAATGTGCTTGGTTTTGGAGTGAAGTACAGGGTTGTTGGCAATTTCAATAGCACTTGTGCTATCACAATAGTTAGGGATTTTAGAGAGCTTGAGATTGTAGTCTCTTAGTTGATTTCTCATCCAAAGGATTTGAGCACAAAAACTACCAGCGGCTACATACTCAGCTTCAGCGGTGGAAGTGGACACTGAGTTTTGCTTTTTACTTGTCCAACTTATTAACTTACCACCAAGCAGCTGACACCCTCCAGTGGTGCTCTTTCTGTCTATCTTACAACCTGCAAAGTCACTGTCAGAGTAACCAATAAGATCAAATCCTGAGCCTTTGGGATACCAGAGACCAAGATTTGGAGTTCCTTTCAGGTATCTGAAGATTCGCTTTACAGCGATTAGATGGGATTCCTTCGGTTCAGCTTGATACCGAGCGCAGAGACAGGTAGCGTACATGATATCTGGTCTACTCGCTGTAAGATATAGCAGAGACCCAATCATTCCTCGATAGGCAGTGACATTGACTGGTTTCCCATTGGGATCCTTGTTTAATGTCAGTGGAGGTGCCATAGGAGTCTTCATCGCTGAGCATTGATTCATGTCGAATTTATTCAGCATGTCTTTAACATATTTTCTTTGACAAATAAAAATTCCTTTGTAAGATTGCTTAATCTGCAAGCCTAGAAAATATGTTAGTTCACCCATCATACTTATTTTATATTGTTTTTGCATTCTTGTAGCGAAAAGAGTGCAAAGTTTGGGTCTTGTGGAACCAAAGATAATGTCATCAACATATATCTGAGCGAGAATAGTATGACCTTTATATTTTCTTAAAAACAGAGTTTGGTCAATTTTTCAACGAACAAATTTTTCTTTAAGAAGAAATTTAGAGAGGGTATCATACCAAGCTCTAGGAGCTTGTTTTAACCCGTAAAGAGCTTTTTCAAGTTTAAAAACAGGGGGTTGTTCAACATAAACTTCCTCGCTGAGTTTTCCATTTAGAAAAGCACTTTTAACATCCATTTGAAAAACTTTGAAGTCTTTATGGGCAGCATAAGCTAAAAAGAGTCTTATGGCTTCTAAACGAGCAACAGGTGCAAAGGTTTCATCATAGTCAATTCCTTCTTCCTGTCTATAACCTTGAGCAACAAGTCTAGCCTTATTGCGAATTATAGTCCCGTTTTCATCTAGCTTATTTATGAAAACCCATTTTGTTCTTATGACAGTTTTATCAGAGGGTCTAGGAACAAGATTCCAAACTTTATTTCTACGAAATTCAGTTTGTTCTTCTTGCATAGCTGAAACCCAGCTAGGATCAGAGATAGCTTGATCTTTCTTTTTAGGTTCAGAGAGAGAAATGAAGTTAACATAAAGACAGATATTACCTGTTCCTCTACGTGTTTTGATACCTGCAGTGGGATCACCAATAATTTGATTTATTGGATGATTTGCAGTCCATCGCTGAGCTGGTGGTTGAGGGGAGAGATCAACAGCAGCAGATTCAGCGATCTGTTCTTCAGATTCTGGAATAGGATTTGTTTCAGCAACAGGTGCTTCATTAAGAATCAATTCAGGGGATTGATTTTCATATGTGGTTTGGTTGTTCACAGAGGAATTTTCAAGAGAGGAATCAGCAACAGGAATCTGATTTAGAGGAGTAACATTCATCCCTGAAGATGGATGATTACTTGTAGTATTTACAGGGATTTCATCATCACTTACTTCAGCTTGAGTTTGATTGCTGAAGTATGTTTCAGGTTCCCCATAATGAGATCTCATCCCGACATTCAATTCTTCATCATCATCATGAGGAGAAGCATGAATGGGGCGAGATTCATCAAAGTTAACGTGCATGGATTCTTCAACATGTTGTCTTCTTTTGTTGAAGACTCTGAAATATTTAGACATAGAGGAGTATCCAAGAAATATACCATCGTCAGCTTTTGGATCAAATTTACCTAAATGATCTCTGTCATTCAGAATGTAACATCTACATCCAAAAATGTGGAAATATTTCAGAGTAGGTCTTCTCCCATGAAATAATTCATAGGGGGTCTTCTTAAATCGTTTAACTATCAGGGATCGATTTTGAGTGAAACACGCTGTACTAATTGCTTCGGCCCAGAACTGAGTTGGAAGATGCGATTCGCTGAGCATTGAGCGAGCCGCTTCAATGATAGTACGATTTCTTCTTTCTGCAACACCATTTTTGCTGAGGAGTTCTTACTGAGGAGAAGTTGTGAGAGATGCCTCTTTCTTCAAAGAAGTTATCCAGAGTACTGTTTTTGAATTCAGTGCCATGATCACTTCTTATGGAACGAACAATCATATTGTTCAAAACTTGCATCTTTTTGATACAAGAGATAATTATTTCAGGGGTATCACTTTTGGATCGAAGGAAAAACACCCATGTATATCTGGAGTATTCATCAACAATTACTAAAGTGTATTTCTTCCCAGAGATTGATTGGACATTGACAGGTCCAAATAGATCCATGTGGAGTAACTGAAGAGGAGTGGTCACTGAAGAAACTTGCTTTGACCTGAAGGAGGCTTTTGTCAGCTTTCCCTTCTCACACGCTGAACAAAGAGATTCCTTTGTAAAGGTATGATTTGGGAGGTCTCTGACTAAGTCTTTTTGAGACAATTCATTTATTGTCTTAAAGTTGAGATGAGAGAGTCTTTTATGCCATAACCAGTTTATGTCAGTGGATGCTTTAGAGATAAAGTACATGTTCTCAGAGTGAGAACTATTCATATTTATGACATATAAATTTTCCACCCTTTTGCCTGTAAGGGCAAGCTTATCATTTCCGTCAGTGACAGCACATCTATTCTTTAAGAATAGAACTTTGAAGTCTTTGTCACATATATGACTAACGCTCAAGAGATTGTGCTTTAGTCCCTCAACGTAAGCAACACGAGAGAATGATGTGGCTCCGTTGGACAGAATTCCATAACCTTTATTGTATCCTTTGCCATTTCCACCAAAGGTCACTGATGGACCAATTTCTTCTTTGTAATCAGAGAGCAGAGATTTTCTACCAATTTCTTCTTTGTACCTTTGGCACTCTGCATACAACAAAAGATTAATTGTTTAAAGGTACCCATATTACTATGGGTCCTGCTTGGTTGGATAGAGGATTAGTGGAGGAGCTACTAGCTGAAGAACTCTCTTCAGTGGATATCTTCACCTTTGATGGTTTTGCAACCTTGGTGGATTTCACTCTCGCTGATGTATCAGCTTGAGCTACTTTCTTTCCATGAGCTAGTTTATCAGCTCTAGTAGCATTAGGACATTTGCTTGCAATGTGGGTAGTTTCTCCACAGTGATAGCATTTCCTATATATTAAGGGTTTGGAAAACAGAGAGGGAGCAGGAAATTTCTCAGGGATAGGTCCAAGAATTCCTTTATCCATGGTCCTTGGAGGTATAACAACCTTTTCAGGAGTAGGAGTGAGATCGAATTTAATTTTGGGGGTTGGTCTCTGAGAGAAATCAAGGACTTTCTTCCCAGCTTTAGAAACTCTCTCTGAGGATTTCTTGTTCCTATCTTGAGATTTCTTATTTTTAGGAACTTGATTAAGAAACTCGTTCTTGATCACTTTCTTAGAATTAAGAATAGAAAGCTTCTCTTTAGAAGAGGAGGAAGAAGAGGTTGAAGAAGAAGGATCAGGGATAGAAGAGACAAACATTCCGAATTTGAGCATGGAACGATCATTCTCTGATTCTTCCTTTTCAGGGTTATAGCCTAAACCACTTCTTACTTTCATAGGTATTTGAGCATTGATGATCTCATTGATTTTATCAGAAGCCTTACACCATCCTTCGATGTATTGAGATCAACGATAGCCTTTTCCCTATCAGCGATAGCTTGTTGTTTCTCGATGCTTATAGTTTGATTTGCAAAGACTTGGTCTTTGAGAGATTCCTCAATTTTAGAAAGTTCTTTGATTCTTATATGGCAATTTTTTAATTGTTCAGATAAGTCAATGTTAATTTTCTCGGCCTTAATTTTTCCATTTAAAGCATCGTAGAAATCAAGAGCCATAGCATCGAGAACTGACAAGTTATCACTTTCAGAAGGTAAAGAGACAGAGATTGTTACCTGAGTAGAAGGAGACTCAGAGGAAGAAGTTTCAGTGATTTCTTCAGCGTCTTCAATTCTTGCCATCAGACAGAGGAAGGCATGATCTTCTTCATCTGAACCAGACTCTTCAGAGGTCTTGGCCCAGTCATCTTCAGTATCCCAGTCAACTTCTTCAGCGACAAGGCCTTTGCCTTTTTGCTGGTTTTTCTTCATATCTTTGTATTTGTTTTTTAATTTCAAATACTTCTCCTTTTTATCAGAGGTATGGGAGGTAGTGGGAGCAGCAACTTTCTTCGACCTGCATTCACTTGCAAAATGACCCTTTCGCTGACAGTTGAAGCAAATCGCTGAGGCTTTCTCAGCGGGCAACGTTTTCTGCTTTTCAGAGTCAGAGAGGTTAGAAGGTTTTCGAAAATTGCTTTTTCTAGAAAACCTTTTAAAGTTATTAGTTAAAAGAGCTAGAGAGTTATCAAACTCAGAGATGTCTGCATCAGTGAGTTGATCTTCTGAATCAGTTTGACCTAATTCAGTAATAGAGGTGATAGTGGAAGAAGAACCATTTTTGGAAGAAGTTCCCTCAGAAGTCACAAGTGCCAAAGAAGTACTTTTAGCACCTTTGAGTTCATTAATTAGGTTTTTCCTTAGAAGCTGGGATTGTTCCTCATTTATAATGCACTAAAGGACAAGGTTTCAAGATTCTTTGACAATTTTAGACATGTAGTGTACACTGCCCATTGATCGGGTAGTGCCTCCATGAATTTTGTCAGAATTTCAGCGTTTGAATATATTCTGTCAACTGATTTGAGATCAATCAGCAGACAGTTAAATCGCTGGTGAATTTGAGAAAGAGATTCACCCTTTTGATACATAAAGCTCTCATATTTTCTTACAAGGTTTATGCATCTAGTAACTTCAACCTCAGAAGTTCCTTCATATTGGATACATAGAGTATCCCACATGGCCTTTGAAGTCCTCATTTTCATGACAGAATGATAGACTTCATCTGGTAAAGCCATTGCTATTATTGATCTAGCTTTAGCATCAATAGCAATTTCTTTCTTGTCTTCTTCAGTCCATCTGTTAGGAGTTTTAACAATACTCCTCTCAGGGATGGCTGGAGTAGCAGTGGTGGCAGGAACACTAGCTACTATAGTTGTAGGAACGAATGGTCCATTTTCCAGATAGTAGGGAATCTTTGGATCAGATCCCTCTAGAAATAGAGACATTCTTTCCTTCCATAATGGAAAGTTATCATGGCTGAACCTTGGAGGTTTAGCTAAAGATCCATTATCGTTGTAGTTCGTATTAGGGTTTGTCATTTTAAAATATAATATTAAGAAAAATGTTTTAAAGAAAAAGATAACAACACTGCTCTGATACCACTTGTTGGTCCCAATAAGGGTCTACAGGAGTTAAATATTAAGAAAACAGTTTGTAGAAGGGGGGGGGGGGGTTGAATACAAACACAGATTTTTGGTTTTTTAAATGAGTTTATAGTTAATAAACAAATTTACAGTTACAAGCGGAATTAGAACAAGTTTAAAACCTATTCTATTATAACTAAAGAAACACACAGTTTGATGCACAAGAAGATGAAAGAAAGAATACAGAAGGTATAGGCTAGAAAGAAGCATGCATTAAGATGAAGAAGATATCTCCATCTTATTTATACCCGTTTGCATTTAATGCAAGACAAAAGGTACATGCCACGTGTTAAGCTTGGATAGGAAGCTTGTCCTTGTTAATAAAACAACCATGCTTTTGGCCAAATATGAACAGTACCATATCAGATATGATGGGGACATAAGAGACAAGTCGTATGTCCTTTTCTGACAAGGCAAAAGGTTTGTCTTTTGTGCATCGAAGATAAGATCAATCTTTAATCTTGTATGAGAAGCTTCATTTATCGCTGACACTAAATCTTCAAGGATGAACTTCAGTGTTGCTGAGGCTTCACTAGACTTCACACTTTGAGTAGATAATCGCTGCTATCGCTGAACCGCTTCAGTTCACTTAGCTGATTATCTCTTTCTTCAGCTAGAGTCTTCGACTTTCGCTGAATGGTCTGTTGGTGTGATAAGTGATCTTCAGGTCTTCAGTGATAAGCTTGTAGTTCCTTGACCATCAGCGTGTGCTATCGCTGAATTTGAACAAAAGCTTAACTATGGAATTTCACTAAGTATATTAAAGGAATCATATTCAAATCACTGAGAGGAGTTATGATCAACAGTTCCTGCGATAAAAATAACGTTAGAGGTGGTCGTTGGTATGACCAATGACCCTCCGACGCTCAAATTAGTAATATTCCAGGGAAGAAAGTAGAAATGTTCATAAAGGAAATGACTAAAATAAATACTTTTTTAAATGTACTGCGTTCCAGCTACGTGGGATATCCCGATCGGCTAAGGTTTGTAAACGATAAGCCCCTTTTCTGACGATCGCGGATATTCGATAAGGGTCTTCCCATTTGACTTATAAGTTACCTGCGTTCAGTTCTTGGGTGTTTCGGAAGACACGTCGTAAGACGTAATCTCCTATTCGAAAGACCTGTGTCTTGACATTCTTGTTGAAATTTCGTGCGACAGATTATTGTTGCGACGCCATTCGAATATAAGAAGAATCTCTAAGTTCCTTGAGTGCGTCTATATCATAGTTGAGGTCTATCAAATTATGATCGACAGAGGTATGTCAAGCGAATGATAAATGAGCTTCGATTGGTAGAACTGCTTCACACCCATATACCAATGAGAAGGGCGTTTATCCAGTCGAAGTACGAGGAATTGTGTGAATAGCCCATAAGACGGAAGGTAATTTTGCGACCCATCGCCCTTTTGCAGCCTTAAGTCTTTTCTTGATTGAATTAAAAATAGTCTTGTTGCTCGATTTTGCAAGTCCGTTAGACTGAAGATAATGAGGTGTAGACGTCGTAAGTTTTATCCGTCGTTCTTCACAGAATCACCTTGTTCTGTCGCTTATGAATTGCGACCCATTGTCACATACGATTTCAGAACGAATGCATAATCTGCAAATGACGTTAGTCTGGATAAAAGATGTCACCTCCTTATCTCTTATTTGAGAAAAGGCGGAGGCTTCTATGCATTTTGAGAAATAATTTGTAAGAACTAACAAATATACGTTTTTTCCGGATGCATGCGGTAATTTTCCGACAATATCCATTCCCCATCGCATGTGTGGATCCCAGATTATCAAGTACGAATGCAAGGTATTATCAAGAACACGAAGAACACTATGATTTGGAGAGAATGTATGTCATATATCTCACTTGATGTAATCGTATTTTACAAGAAGTCGCACGATGAATGATACAATTACAATATGGAATTCTCTCTCATGTTTACGTAGACCCCTAAGCTTGTATTTATACCGAAAGGACTAAACGATATAAGGAAAGTAGAATCAGGCATTATGCGCTTGCCTTTTACAATTAAAAGAATATTTTACTTATTTTAACACAATTAAAATAAAGTCCTAACGATCTCCCCATTTGTTACAAAATCAGTCTTCAAGAACTGAGCTCAAACATGCCTTCAAATCTTCTAAGAGTCTGTCTGTACTCTAGCCGTTTGTCAATGACAATGATAGCATCTAAAATCTTTACGCGCTGATCACCTTGAAGTTTCTTTGTTCCTTTTCGATTTGAACTTATTTCGGCAGTCAACCTCATTTGAATTCCTTTCAAAGTAGCATCACAATATGCTACAATTTCATTTAAGCGCAACAGTCGTTTGGTGCCTTTTCCTTTTAGATATACTAACCCATGAACTGGCATTTGGAGAATAGTGAGACCATTAAAATGGTCGAGGTTGTCGATTTCTTGATTTGGCTTTGTGACAGAAATCTTCCTTTGTTTGCTTTCAAGATCTCTTTGGAAATCATGTAGATAGCTGTAACGTATTTCTTTCTAAAGAAATCTGACGATAGCTCCTAATGCTCTTTGCTCATCTATTGATCTCCTTTTCTTATCTCTCAGCTCAAGGTATAGGAATTCCACATCATATATATCCAGACTCGGAAAATCAGCTTCAGTGAAATAGTATTCCTTGGCATCTTCTCTTATAACTCGAAATGTAGGAAATCTGACTTGAAATAGGTGATCATAGTGATTTCTATGATGATAGTGATTGGTTTGTTTGAATATACGTTTTCCCTTCATCGTGCCTTGTTTCTGAGCATAAACAGATATTCAGTAAGTTCTTCAGGAGTCATTTCCGTGACACGATGAATCCAAGCCAAATCTTCAGTTTCTTTCTTTTCTACAAAAAAATTCTGCTTTGTTTCCTCCAGATAAAGAAATCTTATTTGATCTCTTTCGCATTTGGGATTCTGATTAGTAATAATCCTTTCCCATCTGCGTTGATGTGGTAGCAACATCTTTTGTGTGGGCTCGATGGACTCATTTTCTTTTAGAATCTCCTTGCAGTCTTCTTCTCCAAACACTGGAGCACATGGATCACGAAACTAGTTTCTTGTATCTTGATGTAGTTGTTGTTCATTCAGTCTGATAGGTTCATTGGAATCTGGGTCAACGATTCGAGAAACTGTTTCAACATTGAAGCTCGGGGTTGATTCTTGTTGTCGGGAAGGAGCAGAAGATTGTTGTTGTCTTGAAGGAGTAGATGTTTGTTAGGACCCAAACAATCAAGATATCAATATATGGAAATATTAGAACAGAAATATGATAGCCAAATGTAGTATGTATTGATTGGATGAACATTATTACAAAATATATCTTTACAAGGCTTATGGAAACGTTAGTTCTAACTATCTAACAAACTATCTATTTATACATGAAATAGAAAGACTAAAGTAACAGTACATTCATAACAGACAAGTTCAAAACATGTTCTGAACTTCTTCAGATCTTCTTCAAAAGTATCTTCAGAACATCTTCAGAATATCTTCAGAACTTCTGAAGTTGGCACTTCAGAAGTTATGCCTTAGGATTTTCTTTATCTTTTCTTCAGATCTTTATATCTTCAGAACCAAGTCCCTTTTGAAGCTATTATGATATCTCTATCAATCTCCCCTTAGCTTCAAAAGTTCAGATCATACTTCAAGAAATTCAGAATTTCTCTAACATCTTTCAGAATTAAATTTCTGTATTCCAACAAGGATTCAGCAATTCTAATCATCTCTTTTGCAAGCTTCTTGTGCTTCTCCCAATCTTCATTGCTCAGATTCTTTGGTTTTCTATTTTTTCTTTTTACCAAACGATCTCTGACAGCCATGAGAGTTCCATTGCAACATTTATGAAGTTCTACAAATCTCACAAATGATAATTCTTGAAAGCATTTGCAAACGAATCCTGGAGGTTGAATTACTAAGGTACTCTTCTTCAGATTCTGAATATCTGGTAAGCTCAGATTTGGTTTGCTCAAGTGTACTTGTTTCTTGTTCAGAACATAAGCAACCTGAAAATCAGTCTTTGCAGCCCATATAAATTCTCTGTACAAGCCATCTCTGAGAAGTGGAAATGATTTTCTGAACTTGGTGATTGAGTCATGAAAAGGAAAAAGGCTTCTGTAAACTCTGAGTAAATCTCTGAGATACACATTCTGAAAACCAGCTTCAGAAAAGGTAGAAATCTCACCATTTTGTCTTTCAATTGTAAAGAATGCATACTTGTAATTTTGTCTTGTCTTCAAGTCAGCATTAATTACCTTGACCACTGGACTTTCCTTTCTTTCTTCATTAATTGGGATCCTTATCTTTCTAATGATATCTGAGTACCGTTGTTTCCGACCAAAGGACTTTTGAATCCAGCAATCAATATAGTTGAACTTTTGTTCATATTCCATGAACATTTCTGGATGGAAATATTCAAGAAACACGGTGAAAGCACTTTCTTCTATTCTTTGTACTTGCAGTTGTTCCTCTTCAGATATTTGCTCTATAGGAACCAACTTTTCAGAAATGGCTTCAGAAATGACTTCTTTTCCTTTCTCTTTATCCTTCTGACTTGGTTCAGAATTTCCTCCAAGTCTTGTTTCTTTGAGTGAATTTGGAAATCATAAGTATCACTAAGTATATAATCAGCTCCTCTGATCTTGTTTTCTCTTTTGTGACCAGCTAGATAACTCTTCCTTACAATTTATCTGAAATGAATTCTTTCTTTGATCAGATATATGATTTCTTCTTTGACATCTGAATCTTCAACATAATCCTTTGCATAACTAAGAAGCCAATTCAGAGTTGAGTTAGAGTATTTTGGAATATCTGAAGTCAAAAAGGTTTTATTTCCATCTGCTGTATATCTGAACCCAATCTCTGGACTAGTGAACACTCTAGTTATTGCTGTATCTTCAAGATTTACAAGTTCCAACAGATTCACTTCAGATAAACCAAATTCCAGAGTTAATTGAAAGTCATGCTTGATGATGTTCCTTATGTAGATTCCCAGAATTCTTCTGACTTCAAAAACAAGTTCAACTTCACGTCTAGCAACACAGAATTGAAGAACTGTCAATTTGTCTTGCAACCTTAGTTTGTACAGACCATACTGAGTAAATTCACACAAATATCCATTTCTTCTTTCTGCTCCAAATCTGTATATTACTAAATCATCTTCAACAGTCTTTGACAGACATCTAATCTTCTTTATAAGAGTAGAATCATTCAGATTCTGAACACCATGCTTCTGAACAAAGTTTCTAACTTGAGAGATTTGATCTTCAGACCACTCATCGTTTACAAAATCTTCCAGAGTTGCAAACCTTAGACTGGTTTTATACATCTGAAAGTAAATTACTTCAGGAAACTCTAAGCTGATTTCTCCAAAAAGAAACATATCTTCCTTTTCATAGATTTGATCTAGAATAGGTTCTTCAAGAAGAGGAATATCAATTTTGGGAATTGTGATGCAGGATCTGAGTCTTACTTCAAATTTTCCAGAGTAGACCATTAAAATTTCATCTACAATTTCAGTTCCTGCCATATGACTTAGATCAAATTCTAGTTCAACTCTTTCATCTGGTTGATCAAGAAAATCTCTGAAGACTGAAAACCTGTTGTCCAAAAGTCTACACTCCAGAATTCTTGGATTGTTCAGAAAGACATGCACCCAGCAGAATTGACTTAGTATATTCCATAACTATTCAGAAGCTTTTCTGTATTCATCACTCAGAAGTTGTTGGGGCTTCCAAATTACCAAATCCTTTATCTCATTGGCTTCAGAACTTTCTCCCATATTAGTTCCAGACATATCTTCTTCAAACATAATAACATCAGAAAGATCACTGGGCTCACCAATGACATCTTCAAATGCAAGATATTCCCTTAGCATCTCTTCATTTGAATCAGGAATAATATATGTATTGTCTGAGCTTAAGTTACCTTCAGAATCAAAGGATAACTTCTCTGTTTCATACCCTTCCTCTACTATATCTTCAGAAGAATGAACATTTGCCTCTTGCCCTTCATGTTCTGCAAATAAGATATCGTCTATTGCTTCAGAAACTCTATTAGATGCTTCACCAACATTCTGAGCATCTTTAGAAGTTTTCTCAGAACTTTGCTCTTGAACATTTTCAATATTTTATGTTTCAGACACTCTCTGTCTATTCTCTCCCTCTTCATTATCAGGATCCTGATCATCAAGATTTATTTTAGAAGTGTCTGACTAAGGCCTGCACTCTAGAGCAGATAATCTTGTGCTTAAATCTGTCTGAGAACTTGAATAGAAGAAAGCTGATTCAAAATCTGAGTAATGTCAGCCTTTGTTGCATAAGTAGAAGAATCTGGTTGAGCAGATGAAGAAGAAGTCTGAGAAGCTTTCAGAGAAGAAACGGATGAAGCAACTTCAGAAAAAGCAGTCAGAAGTGCTTGTTTGAAATTATTTAGATCATTAGAAGATTGGAGTTGAAAATCATTTAACTTATTCACCATACTCACCCCTTGTTGATCCAACCTATCCTCCATCACCTTTTTAGTTGTATCCGTAAATTCCTTGATGTCCTTCTGAATCTTTGCAAATTCAGAAGTACAGAAATCTTTGAATTCTGTGAATTCAGAAGATGTGGTTAAGGTTCCAAGACCAACAAATGGTCTTGTTTGCAGTCCTTCAGAAGAAGGCTGGCCAGTATGTGCCACAGAGACATCATGAAGCACATGTGATTCTGTGAATGGGGCTTTTGTGATATTCACCCCACCAGGTCTTCCAACTAATCCTTGATATCCAAAATTAGGAATATCTATAGTTGTTGATGCAATGTGACAAACACCTTGCTTAGTGATGTCTGGAAGATGTGTGCTAGTGTGAATAGATTCCACATTAAGTGGTTCAGTAGGCTCAAAGTTGAGTGGTCCCTCAGACTCAATCTGCTCAAAATGGTGAGGGGGGGGGGGGACATATATCCTTCATTTTCAACAAAAGGATCCTCCAATTGGGGTCCTAATGGATTATAAGCTGCTTGCCCAATATGTGTTGATGAAACACCCTTCTGTTGAGAGATGGGTGAGTGGCTGGGGGGGCGGGGGGGGGGGATAACCAAATTTGCCATGGGCTCACTGGCCTTTTCAATATCATCCACCAAAGAATATGGAATAATAGAATATGTGAGTGCCCGGCTAGTAACATGTGGTTCACAAGTTTGTTTTTCTTTTACCTGTGTTCTCCCCTCTTCAATTCTTTTTCTTACTCTTCTACCCATTCTCTCGTTTTCATTTTTCCTCTTTACTCTTTGAGGTTGTTCTCCCCCTTGAACAGCCTCCCCTCTCTTTCTAACAAGTCTAGACTCCCTTGCATTATCACCACTCTGGTTTGAATCAGGGGAAGGGACTACTGGTTGAGGTAATCCCATAGATTCTAAATACTCACTCACAATCCTATTTGGTGTACTTACAAGATCAAGTAAGTGAGAAGGAAGTGGAACCGCATTTGGAAATGTAAGCCTTGCATTTGGTGGTCTTAAATTGTCCATAGAAAAGATAGGAACATGTACCTCATGTGCTAGAACAGGGATTGTTGGCACTGCCTTCATTGCTCCTTTGATGAGTGTTTGAAAGAATCTCTGAAATGGGATGTAGTTGAATGTGAACTTCTTCAAAACAGCAGATTTGAGTTCTTCAAAAATAAGAGAAGCATAATCATAATGCTTGTTGAATGCAACTCCATGAAAGATGGTCCTCACATTTGCTGAAGCTTGATCCAAACTTGAACTTTTCCCAGATAGACAAGTGTTCAGAATTGAGAATAAACAGTACCATATTGGAGGTAAACACTTTCTTCTGAAAGAACTTAAAGTATTTAGATTTTCAGAGTATCCCAAACTCATAAAATCTGAGATCATTTATGTGGAAGATGGAATCGGATCATAAGAGGTTTTCCCAAGAACCTCATCTGGTTTTGCTAGAAAATGAAGACATCTAATATCATCCACAGAGATACAAACCTTGTAAGTATGGACATAGGAGACAATTTCATCTTCAGATTCATCAACCTCAGCATAGTACCACAATTGTTGAAGGTAAGAAGTAGGAATAGAGAATTTCCTAGAGAGTAGAGTACGGAGTGGATGTTTCTTTAGAATTTCGATTAAAATCAGTTGATCATTAGTGAAGTCTGTCGATTTAAAGTTCAAAGCACAATTATTTTTCTTGATTTCTAGCAGTTTTTCAGCAGGGACATAAAGTTTTGACATATCACTGCTTTCAACACGAATTTGGGATTCACTATCACCAGCATTTGATCCAGAAACGACTTCAATAGGTTCAACTTGTGTTTCCCCAATTTTATCAGTTCTCGGGTTAGGGTTTGAAGGTCCGACTTGATTAGTAGCAGTTGTGGCTGTGTCTTGAACCATATGATCTTCAGTTAGTGGAATTTCCATTGTTCCAACAACCAATTTTTGAGGTACGATCTTGAATGAACCATCACTCGATGATCTATTACTGTCATTTAGGCTTGAGGAAATAGAAACCATAGCTTTTGAAGTAGACATTATATTTGAAGAACAAGGATTCGAAATGGAATGAAGATCAATGAAAACAGATAGATTTCTCAGAGTAAAATCGCTAAAAAATGAAGACGATGAAGAATTCATTGATTTATAAGACTGGATAAGCGCTGATGGACACGTGGCCAAAAAGTGATTGTGATTAGAGTAGTAATCAATCATCATTAATTTGGATAAATGAACCGTTTAATCGACGTGCTTAAGAAATATCCAATGAAATTAAAACACGTGGCACACGCTTAAGTGATACTTAAGAAATATCAACGGGAAGTTAAGTTCTGAGAACAAGTTTAAAAACTTCAGAAATTGTTCAGAACTTCTGAGAAAAAGTTCAGAAGTCTGAAAGAAAGAACTCAAGAGAACTTCAGAACTTTTAAGTTTAGTTCAGAACTAAACTTGTATCACATTAGAAGACTAAAAATTATTTAAAACTACAAACTTCTGAAAAAATATAAAACATTTTGAGAATTCAGAAGTAGGTTTGAACAAACAGAAAAAATTATTTTATCTAAGGAAGCTTGTTCATACTTCTTAGATATGAAATTCAAGACCTGATTTCAGCATTTCAGATCTGTTTTGTAGGAAAGAGTAGTTCAGAATTTTGAAATTAATACCACTCCCCCATGAATCATTAGCAACTATGAATCTCCCCCTTAATCAGTGCAAAATATATCAAAGAAATAAGAGAATATTAGAGAAATGGAATTTTTTTTTTGAGAAGTATTAAAAGACAATCAACCTAGATAAAGAAGGATTATACTTCTGAGTTTGAAAAGAAGCAAAGATCTGAATATTGAACTTCAGAAAATTTCTGAAGGGCTAATTATTCAGAATTTGAGATAAGAATCTCAGAGTATAACTTCTAAAGTTTAGTTGATGTTTAATACTTACATAGACATATTCATCATGCCCAATTTACTTACCAAGAAGTTAAATCGTTTTTCATCAAGTGCTTTGGTAAATAAATCAGCTAACTGATAATCTGTCTGAACAAAAAACATTTCAATATTACCTTTTTCGACATGATCTTTGATAAAATGATATCTTACATCAATGTGCTTGGTCTTTGAATGCTGAACAAGATTGGCAGTGATGGCTATGGCACTCTTTGAATCACAATACAAAGAAACCTTTTTGAAAGTGTAACCATAGTCTTTGAGTTGAATTTGCATCCAGATCACTTGTGAGCAACATATTGCAGCTGCTACATACTCAGCTTCTGCTGTAGAAGTAGAAACACAATTTTGTTTCTTTGAAGACCAGCTTACCAATCTATCACCCAGAAACTGACATGATCCAGAATTGCTATTCCTGTCTAATTTGCATCCACCATGATCTGCATCTGTAAAGGCTGTTAGTTGAAAACTAGAATCCTTAGGATACCAAAGTCCCAATGAAGGAGAACCTTTTAGATAGAAGTAGAAGTAGAAACACAATTTTGTTTCTTTGAAGACCAGCTTACCAATCTAAGAATTCTTTTTGCAGCTAGAAGGTGTGATTCCTTAGGATTTGCTTGATATCTTGCACAAATACATGTAGCAAACATTATATCTGGTCTACTAGCAATTAAGTAAAGCAAAAAAACAATTATGCCTCTGTACTTTTTCTGATCAACAGATTTTCCATTCAGATCAGGTTCTAACTTAGTTAAGATTGTATTTCTTTCCCCCCATGCTTTGAGTCTTCATTGGTCCACACAAATCCATATGTAGCATTTCTAGTGGAGCTTTGCATGAAGATAGCATTTTCAGAGGATGAGAACTTCTTTTGATCTTCCCCAGTTCACATGCAAAACAAAGAGAGTTCTTTTCAAATCCAATCTTTGGTAGTACTCTTACAGATTGATGTTTGCCTAGTTCAGAAATGGCTTTGAAATTCAAATGTGACATTCTTCTGTGCCAAAGCCAACTATCATTTCTCATTGTTATAGACATATAACATACACCTTGTAGTTGACCAGTTGTAGTGAATGTTGTTGTGTAGATATCTCCATCTCTATAAGCAGTTAATTCATTTTTGTTTGCTGTACTCAGAACATGACAATGATCTATGTCAAAATTAACCTTCCAGTATTTATCACAAAAGTTAATTCATTTTTGTTTGCTGAAAAGATTACGTCTTAGTCCATCAACATAGAAAACTTTCATTATTGTCCCATCTCTTTTAATGAAAGTGCCATATCCTCTTACATATCACTTTGCATTGTTTCCAAAGCTAACTGTTCCTCCATATCTTTCATGATAATCAGTTAGTAATTGTTTGAAAGGTGTCATGTGTCTTGAACATCCATAATCTAAGACCTACACATGACATATCTGCAAAACCGATTATTGAGTTTTAGGTACCCATTTCAGAACGGGCCCTTTGAGATTAGTAATAAAATTTGAAGTTCTGAACTTTGTCTTCAGATTTTTCAATTCAGAAGTTTGTTCAGAACTTTGAAATTTATCTTTCTTAGTTTTACTTTTATCTTTATGTTTTCTTTTAATTGAATTTGTCAATATAGCTGAACATTTCTGAATAGATTTCATCAAATTTTTCTTGTTTGTTTTGGAGTTAAGATGAAAATTATGATGACCACAATTAATACAGTGAATATGATTATTTAAAGTATTTACAATAGCAGTAGACATATAAGAATCAATAACATTTGATTTTTCAACAAAGATTCTTTTATTCACTATCTTTGATTTAGGTACATCATTTTTATTTGAAATTGAAAAACTATCTAATATGTCAATCTTTGACAGTCTTTCATCTTTCTTTCTCCATACTAAAGTGGATAGCTCTGTAAAAGATAAGAAATGAGGATTAGTATAAGAAATTCTTTTGTTCACTTTAGGTTTAACCTCAGAATTTGGGTTAATTTTCTTAACTTCAGAGAGAGAATTTGAGGATTGTCCTTTTTCAAAGTTTTTAACTCTGGTGTTGAAGTCAGAAGATGTTACTGAACATGGTGATGAAGTCAATGAAGTGTTTGTAGTAGTAGGAGAAAAATTTGAAGATGTAAAATTTTCAGATATCTGAGATTCTGGTTTTAAAAACACAGGACCAAACATTTCTGAAGGTATCTTTGAAGCTTCAGTTTTTAGTATTTCTCCTTCAGTCATACAAGATTGTGATTTGTAAACCAAATAGCCATTTTTATCAATGACTTGCACCATATGATCATCATCATCGTCTGAATCAGAAGCATTTATTAGTTCTGAAAATTTATTTTGAGTCATACTTGTTGCAAAAATATTTGAATTTTTTGTTGTTGTAGACTCATCATCAGAATTATCAAAAAATATATTGGGATTCTCATCAACATCAGAGTCAATTTATGAGAATTCATCATATTTTTCTTAATGTTCTGATTTATTATCAGAAGTATCTTCTGAAATGACTTCAAAATTGAATTCAGAAGTTATCTCAGAAGTAACTTCAGAAATTATTTCAGATTTAACAATTACTTCAGATTTTTCTTCAGAAATAATATTTGATTCAAAAGATTCACAAATGTTTGAACTTATATTTATTTCTTCTGTTTCAGAAATTATTTCTGGGTCACCAGTTTTAAGAGGTGTTTCTTCTGAAAACAAAGTCTCTGATTTTACAAATGGTATTCTTTCAGGCAAAGAATAGTTCACAGGTTTAGAAATGACATCTGTATTTGATTCATTGAAAATTTTCATTTTAGAATAATCATACAGATTTGCAGGTTCCTTTTTCAGTATTTAACTGTCATTATATCCTAAACCTGCTTTTATGTTGTAAAATTTTGAATTTTGAGCTTAACTAGTTAAAATGTTCAGAGTTTGTTCAGTTTGTCCTCTTTTAAAATTTAAATCTTCTAATTCCTTAATCTTTTTATAAAGATCAAGTCTCTCTTGATTCAGAAAATTCATTTTAACATTCAGAATTTATTTTTCAGACTTCTCATTTATAATTTCCTTTTGTAAGTTGTCTATTTTTTCTTTTAAAACAAGTTTTTCTTCAGAAACGTTTTTAAGAATCTGTTCTGCTTCTTGATGAATTGATTGACCAAAATTCTTTCACCTTTGATTCTGTTTCTGAGAGTTTCAAATTCAGAAAGCATGTTTTGAAATTGATTTTTCATTTCAGAATCTACAATGTTATGTTCAGAATTATGTTCAGATTTTTTTTTCAGAAGAGTAGTTTATTTCAGAGTTTAATTCAGAAGATGAAGAAGATACCTCAGTGTCTTGTTTGTCTTTTTATGGATCCATTTGACACATATAGCAATTGGTTGCATAGTGAGCAACTTCTTCATCATCATCTCCATCACTCCAGTTTAACCAGTCCTCTTCATACTTGGTCACTAAAGCAGGATTGAGCTCCTTTTTCTTAGCTAACAGATGCTTCTTCTCATAGTAGCATGAATTCTTGACTTTTGGCATCTTGAATTGTCTTGCATAATGTCCAGGCTTTCCATAGTTGAAGCATCTTGCTGGTTCAGATGTTTCAGATTGACCAGCTTCTTGACCTTTCTTAGGTCTACTTTCAGATCTAGGTTTATTCTGATATTTTTGATTGTATCTTTGTGTAAATTGCCTTGTCATAAAAGCAATATTATCAGAAATCCTTTTCAGCTCCTCATCTGATTCATCCCCATCACAAACTGTTGTCTCTGGGATCACACACACCTTCTTGGCAGAAATAGTCAGAGAATTATTATACTTCTTGCTTAACAAGGCTACTGTTTCATTTGCCTTCTTTTGTTCATTCTGTCTAGTTTTGATTTTGTCTTCTTGTTGAAACATAATACCATATACATCATGAAAAGATTTTTTTGATAAGTTTCTAGTAACCATGTTATCAGAGAAGCTTGACCATTCATACCCAAGTTGTTCAGAAATTTGTTGTTTATCTCAAAATTTGATTTCTGAACACCATTTCTTCTCAGATCATTCAGGAGATTGTTGAATCTATGATAAGTCTCTGTAATAGATTCATTCTCTTTATACCTGAAGTTCTCATAAGTACCCACACAGATATTCAATCTTTGTGCTTGGGCTTTTGTACTACCCTGCCTTTGAGCTTCAACTTCATCCCACATGGCTTTAGCAGATGTTAAGCTATCTACTCTATTGAATATCTCATTAGGAATAGCCATTGTAAGAAGAGTTAATGCCCTTTTGTCAACTTTAGCTTGAGCTTTCTCAGTAGTGTTGTACATACCTGGGCTTTTCTTAATTCTTGACGCTGGTATTTCAGGAGTAGATTCAGTTCTAGGAACTGCTGGAATTTCAATAAAGACCTCTAGTGGGCCATTTGTGATTGATTGCATTAAAGCTTCATCTATGTTGTCCAAGAATTGAATCATCCTGATTCTCCATTGATGGTATTCTCCCAAGAAAAGAGTTGGTGGTTTCGTTTCAGATCCGATTGAGAATTTTTTTTTAGACATCTTTGATTGTTAGAAGATCGAGAATTCACCTGATTTGAATTTGAAATTTATCGATCAAGAACACCAAGAACTGTCAGATCTGACAATTCTTTCACAAATCTTAATGAACAGATGAATTGGCTCTGATACCAATTGTTAGGACCCAAAAAATCAAGATATCAATATATGGAAATATTAGAACATAAATATGATAGCCAAATGTAGTATGTGTTGATTGGATGAACAGTATTACAAAATATATCTTTACAAGGCTTATGGAAACGTTAGTTCTAACTATCTAACAAACTATCTATTTATACATGAAATAGAAAGACTAAAGTAACAGTACATTCATAACAGACGAGTTCAGAACAAGTTCTGAACTCCTTCAGATCTTCTTCAGAAGTGTCTTCGGAAGTTCTTCAGAACTTCTTCAGAATATCTAACAAACTATCTATTTATACATGAAATAGAAAGACTAAAGTAACAGTACATTCATAACAGACAAGTTCAGAACTTGTTCTGAACTCCTTCAGATCTTCTTCAGAAGTGTCTTCAGAAGTTCTTCAGAACCTCTTCAGAATATCTTCAGAACTTCTGAAGTTGGCACTTCAGAAGTTATGCCTTAGGCTTTTCTTTATCTTATCTTCAGATCTTTATATCTTCAGAACCCAGTCCCTTATGAAGCTATTATGATATCTCTATCAATGTTTGACCAGTAGATCGACGTGTTTGAATAACTCGAGTTGGAGCAGCGTTATATGGTTGTGTTTCAGAAGTACGTCTATGCTTCTCCCCCTCAGGGCGATTTGGACCTTCCGGATCGTCCTGGTCACCCCGAGGTCAACGAGCTGATGGTTTCGGTCGACAACTTTGACGAATTTCGGTCCTTAGTGTAGTGATTGCACCAAAAATGTTGTCCTTGGAGTTTTGCATTTTCGTCTTCATTTCAGCGAGATCCTTTTGAACCTCAGATTTGAAACAATCGAACTCGAAGTGGGTAATTGTAGGGATTTCCAGGTTTTGGCGAAGGAGACCCGCTAGATCATCTTCAGGCATATCAGCGGCTTCGGCTTGAGCAATAAGGTTTGCATACAACATGGACATTAACTCGTCGTTGTTGAACTGGGATTGACGAGGTAGGGGAGGCGTCGTCGAGAGTCATCAGATGAAGTCAAATCATGAGGTGGCGATGGAGGCGGTGACGGGCTTGTGCTTCCTTGCGAGGGGTGTGATCTCGGAGATCTTTGCGGCACAGAATCAATGATTACTTCATCACCAGATATGCCTTTTAACATACTTGCAATTCGATCGACTTTCTCTTTCATAGAGTTGTTGGCTCGCTGGAAAGTATTTCCAACAAATTTCCGAACCTCGGGGGTGATGGTGACTGTCATGGGGGCAGAACCTGTATGGGTAAAACCAAGATCACATAGAGCACCTGTTATCACCACAGTTGAATCAACCGTGGGACCTACGTTCAGTGTTGGCATGATATTAGCACCGGTAGAATTTCCTTCCAATCTTCGTGGAATGTCAATATATGACATCACTATGGACGTTCCGACCGTGTCACGAAGAGCAAAGGTGTGTACTGACTGTTGTGTCCTAGGTGGCTCTAGACTCGATGTGCTATGAAATGAAAGCGAAGACTGCAAAGAAAATCTTCTTGTTTCAATAGCTGAAACTCCCGATTGGAGTCCCGCTAGATGAGGAGCTAAATCTGCAAGTATAAATGAAATCGTTGTCTTTTGTGAGACTTTGGAGTGGGCGGTCGGGGCGTGCACTTGCGCTGCTGGGTCCATAGCATCTTGTCCAATATCGGCACCCAACGGATTAGTGTCGATAGAGGACGCAGTTACCCGACTAGTGGGTTTAGGTCGCTCACTCTCTTGTATATTTTGCATTCTATCACTCAAACTCGCATTAATATCTTCGACTAAATCTCCCTCCGCTCTCCTTCTATCTCCAAAATCAGGCTCAGAAAGGGGTTCAGATTGCTGAATGTGGTGGGCAACGGAGTCGGAGTCCGTGCTTTCAGATGATGTTTCTTGAAATGAAGGTTGACGACCTATGCGGTTTAGGGCAGCATCGGCAGTCGAGATACTTAGATTACTAGGCTCGGGTATGTCTTCAGAACTGTCATGCAAATCTAGGGTAGCGTTGTCGACCGTTTCGGTTTTGGTAGAGGATACAGGGCGACGTGTTGGTCGACAGCGAGACGAACTTTTGATTCGTGGGATTCGGGTCGTTGGTTGAGAGGTGTTGGTAACTGATGCACGGAAAGGAGGTGGAACAGGAATGGTGGCTGCAGTAGTAGTAATAACGGGCTGATCAGAAGCACTTCCCACTTCATGTCCCCTTACATCATTTTGTCTCTTAACTCCCTGTTCAGGATCCCCTTGATCCGGAACCTGCTCATCTAATCTAGGAGCCTCACCAACAATGTTTTCTACCTCACGGGGCGGCTCTTGGGCAGGCCCTTCCGGTTGTGGAGGGACCACTAAGCCATATTTCTTCCTATACACCATCACACTTGGTGCATTCTCACCAGCATATGCGCGTTAGGCGGCTGGAATAACCATTTGGGGAGGAAATTCGTTATCGGAGAGATTGAGGTATCTCTGAACATTGTAAGGTCCGAGCGGGGCTCCGACACAACGATGGATGTGATTGTTTTCGGTCATCACGCTACGGATGATGAGTTGGAAGAAACGCTGAAACAGAAGAAATTGACGGTTGCGGCTGGTGCCTTTGTCTGCCACGAGTTCGAGGAGATCGGTCTAGATAAGATTGGCATAATAATGCCGGTTGTAGATGATGCCATGGATGATACGCAGAACAACAGTGTTGGCTTTGTCCATGCCCGTGTGTTTCGCAGTCAGGCAACGATTGACAAGCGAAATGAGGGTACACCAAAGGTGAGGAAGATATGTGCGCTTGAATTGACCGATGTGAGTGAGCTCATCATTGTAAGCTAATGCCAAAAAGTCACGGCATAGGTCTTCTTCCGATAACGAGTCTTCGTATGCTTGACGGTTAGGAAAGGCATTCGGAGCTGGTAGTCGGAGAACACAACGAAGACGGGTGGGTGTGAGACGGGTCTCGTACTCATCGATACGGGCGGTGAAATGGTAGTTGCCTTCGATAGGGTGGAAGGTGAGCGTGTTCCAGAATTGTTGCAAGTAAATTGCCGGAACCTAGACCTTCATATTGAAAGCAAGCCTTAGTGGGTGTCTTTTGAGAATCTTAAGTATTACCTGGTTAGGCGCATGTTGAAGTCCGGTTGATGGTTATTTGCCTTAAATGACCGTTTGTCTTTTTGAAGTATGAGTTGGTCATCTGGGTTACCAGTAGAAACGCTCGGGGCGGACGAGCGAACGGATGTCATAGGATGTTCGTCATTAGAGACATTCGGATCATGAATGGTCGCCATTGAGTCTGAGAGCAAAGATGTTAGTAAAACCAGAAAAACCAGACTAGTATAATGTGCCAGTAATCCAAAAAATATTCTAAGTGTAGATGTCCAGTGACACAGAGGGAAGCAGGATTCGAGAAGTGCAGATATCGAGTGTAGAGGAGTCAAGAACAATTCTTGTTGAGTCCTAATAAGTCGCTAGGATGGGATGTCGGACTAAGTGAATTTAGATCGGGTCAAGGCAAGGTCAGAGGGAATCGACATAAAAAGAAGTCGGGTCAGCTGAAGCACCAAAACATCTGGGCTTAGAGAGTAACTGAGAAAAAGCTAAGCGACGATGCCAACTAGAGTCGACATACTAAGCTGTCGGGCCAACTAGAGTCGACATACTAAGATGTCGGGTCAAGTGAACGTCTTAGAAACTTTAAGGAAATAAGGCGGGCCAAGGGGAGTCGACATAAACCAGATGAAGTCCGACCAATTCCTAAAAAGTTCTAAGTGTTAATGTCGGGCTTTGAAAGATGTCGGGGCAATAACTTAGGAAAAAATTCTAAGTGTTTGAAGGGGCCTAAGTCGGGTTCGGCATGCTAAGGGACCCGAGAAACATGAACACTTTGAATGTCAATGGGGTCTGACAAGTATGAACATCATTCTACCTAGAAATCGAAGTTCGAATTGAGAGGTTTGGGGCCTGGATCTAGGGTCGATGGGCTTCACCTAAGACATTTAAAACTAGGCCTATGAGCAATTTTGGGCAAAAGCAAGTAAAGACACAGAGAAACCATAAACCAAGGGTTTTTGGTAGTCGAACAGTTAATCACCAAATTAACATATATGCAACGGTTAAAGTTGAAAAACCTAAGTATTAAAGTTTGTCTAGGAAGAATTTCGAACCTGGTGAAGTAAGCCTTTGATTGTGAATCGATGTCTCAAAAAAAAAAATCTTGGTGAACAGTAGTGCTCGGGTGAAAATCAGAGAGAAAGAGAGGGAAAACTTGACCGACAAGTGAATAGTGTGTGTGGGGCCCGTGGTTTAAATAGTGAAAAATGGGGTGAAGACACATGGCATGGTCTTATTTGTCAACAGACGTTTTGACCAAGATATCGGGTGAAGTATGTCTAGCCTTAGGCAGTTGACATCTTAAGATGTCGAGGCCTATAGACTCGATATAAAAACATGTCGGGACCTAAGGCACGATGAAAAAAAAAAGGTTGTCGAGCGAAAAACTAGCCTAAGTGCTCCCCCTATATTTGTGCATAAAGTAAGAAAAACTAAACTCCCCCTACAACTGTGCAAGTCTAAGGGATAGGAAAAACTTACCTTTCCGCTCCCCCTTGAAAACTGAAATGTTAGAGAAAAAGAGAAAACAAGCAACGAGATAAAGAAAGAAAAAAACAAAAACATGACGAAATATGTACGATAATATTTGAAAATACAGAAAGACTAAAGGTATCGAAAGTCACAAAATGAGAATCCAAGATTAGTGCAAATTCACAGATAATGTCGAATGTGCAATTAAGCTTGAATGGATTTTTTGTGGATTTCAAAGACACTGATTTGAAATCAGGTTTTGAGATTGAGCATGCCCAACTTGAAAACTAGGAATTGGAAGCGTTTCTCATTCAATGCCTTTGGGAACAGGTCGGCAAACTGAAGTTCTGTATTAACAAAGTACTGTTCAATTGTACCTCGTTCGATATGGCCATTATTAAGTGCCAATTTTATATATATTTTAATGTCAAATTTACCTTACCATTAATGGTAATTAGATGCTTAAGTTAATATTGAATTATATATGGTCATTTAAGTTGAGAAAAGAAGGAAAAGAAAAATAAATACCATTTTGGCTGGCTCATTATCCATCAAATCAAATCCTATAGATCTAACATTGATGGAATTTCGATTCTATGAATCAAACAACTCAAAGTAAAAGAAAAAAGAATTAATTATTTCTTTTTGGTCTCATTTGTTCCAAGCAGATAGAAAAAAAAAAGAAAAAAAAGAAATTGATGATGATTTGGGCTCATTTGTTGGCAGCAACAAGTAAAAGGAGAAAATCAAATGCATTACAGCCCCAATCATTACCCAGAAAACAAAGGGAAATTGTCCAGATTTTTTCCTAATTTTGAAAGCGAGAGACTTCTCTATTCAGCAAACCCGCGCGCAGACATGCGTTGTCTACTGTTCGATGGCAGTTTTAGAGGAGAGAAGGCAGCCACGTTCATTAGGTAATTTTGGGTTCTAGGTTAAATATTTGATTTCAGAGTTATTTTTATTTTCAAGAAATGAGTTTGTAAACATTTGATTTGGATTGTGTTGAGACTTGTGAATTTTTCGTATGATTTAATTTTCCATTTATGCAAACCTTAATTTGACCGTTCATCATTGTTGGGTTATTTATTTAAGTTGGTACCCTTGAATAGTTTAGCCTAATTATGAATTGTTAGATGAAGATGAGAATCTGTAATTGTTCTTAACTGTGTTGTAGTAGCAAACAATACTTCAATTGATTGGACGTCTATTAATTTTTGTATTGTGGGTTTGCTTAATGTAGTCTAAATGGTCGGTGTCCTATCATTGCTAGGAATGGTGTTTGTCTATTCTTAAAGCAACCGGTAATTAAACTCTATGTTCGTAACTAGATTAGATTAACCGGTTAGGAATTAGTCATTGAGCGTCTCATGCAAGTTTAGTCTTACGGAAAAACAGAGTATCGGTGCGTATCGATGCTTATAGCCATTCTGGAATAAAATGATAAAAATCTCTTTATGAACAATGGTATGATACACAGTCCAGTCATTGATTTACACTCATTGCTTGTTTTTATTTATTTGTTATTTGCTTTAATTTTATATGTTTAGTTCGGTATATCAATCCACCCCCTGGTTTACATAAAGCGTAAAACTAAATAATATTTCACGACCAATCCCTGAGGAGACGACTCTACTTATCACTATCACAAGTTGTTGTGTTTAGAGATAATAGGCTTAATTATAAATCTTTATTATTTGTCGGATTCAACACCCGCCAGTCTTTAATAAAATGGTACCAAACATTGATTTGTTTAGTCTTTGTATGTTGAACCAGATTGCTAGATATTGCAATGGCGCTTTTTGAGTCGCAGTAAATGGTGATCTTGTTGAACCAAAAGCCGTAGTCCTTAAGTTGGGTGCGCATCCAAATGACTTGTGAGCAATAACTGGCGGCAACGATGTATTCGGCTTCCGCGGTGGATCTGGAGACGCAAGTTTGCTTCTTGGAGGACTAGCTGACTAGTTTGTCCCTTAAAACCTAGATGTGTTTGCATGCAACTGGCGTGATCGACATCTGAAAAAGCAGTTAGCTCGAACCCGGTATCCTTGGGGTACCATATGCCAAAATCAGTAGTACCTTTTAAATATGGAAAAATGCGTTTAACAACACTAAGATGAGACTCTATGGATGAGGCCTGGTATCGAGCACATAAACATGTAGCAAACATTATATCCGGATGACTAGCCGTTAAATACATTAAAGAACCTATCATACCCCTATAGTTCTTAGGGTCTACTGCTTTTCCGAACGGATCAACGCGTAGCTTAGAATCGGGAGATATAGGAGTTCCAATCGACGTACAATTCGTCATGTTAAATTTATTTAACATATCTGAGATATATTTCGATTAGTTGATGAAAATTCCCGTCGAAATTTGTTTAACTTGAAGACCGAGGAAAAAATTCATCATTCCGATCATACTCATATTGAATTTGGCAGTCATGAAAGCTGAGAAGTTCTTACAGTATTGTGGGTTAGTTGAACCAAAGATAATGTCGTCTACATAGACTTGAATTAGCAAGATATCATTTTTCTCCTTTTTAATGAAAAGAGTGGGATCGATTTTACCTTTTGAGAACCCGTTTGAAGTCAAGTAGTTAGTGAGACGTAGACTTCTTCCATTAGGGCACCATTCAGGAAAAACAGTCTTGACATCCATTTAGAAAACAACTAAGTTCTTTTGAGCTGCGTATGCCAAGAACATGCGAATGGCTTCGACCCGTGCAACGGGGGCAAAAGTCTCGTCATAGTCGATGCCTTCTTGTTGACGGTATCCTTTGGCGACAAGCTGTGGATCCCAGATTTACAATCAAGTACGAATAAAGCAGTATACACACACAAAGAATGAGAATAACATGATGAATATGAAGAATAACGTACGTCTTATATCTTACTTGTGTATTTGATTACAATGTAAGCTCACAATAATATCGACTCTCTCACAATAATGCGTAGTCTAACTATCAAACCAAGACCCCTATTTATATTGCTTGGAAACATAACGAGATAAGGAAAGTAGATTTTAAGGCGTTATAAACTTGCCTTATTTACAAGATAATTATCCCTTCTTTATTTTGACACAAGTCTAATGAAACACAAACTATTTAATTAATCCTAACAATCTCCCCCTTTGTCTCAAAACAAGCTTTCATCTTCGCAGCTCGAACATGCCTTCAAATTTTCGTAAAGTCCGGCGATAAATCAGGCGTTTATCGATGACATCCAAAGCATCCATGATGTTCTTCCGTTCATCAGACTTTAACTTCGTGTGCTTCTTCATTTCTGAATTTATCTCTGTAGCCAATCTGTTTCGAATCTCCCATAAGTTCCATCTGAGTAAGCAGCAACCTCAGAGAATCTTAGAAATATTTTCTCCCTAGTGTCTTTCATGTAGACCATACCGCGAGCAGGCATGGTAAGAAAGGTTAGCACACTTAACTTTTCCAGGTCGGGGACAGATTGATTCAGTTTCGCCAAGTACACCTTCTTTTGCTTACTTTCAAGACCTCTTTGTAAGTTCTTTCTAAACATGTGTCACGATCGTTTTAAAGCTCTTTGTTCATCAAATGACCTCCTTTGTTTGTCTCGCAGCTCAATATATAATGTCTCCATGTCAATCGAATCGATGTTAGCAAAGTCAGCTTCAGTAAAGAAGTATTCTTTGCCATTTTCTCGTAGAACCTTGAAAGTAGGAAATTTGACTTATAACACCATGTCAAACTTTATTTCTTTGATGCCTACAATCTTGTGTCGTGACATGACTTCCTTCGGTTTCAACGCTTTCATCTTCAACAGCCATACATATTCTTTAACTTGAGCAATATCCATCTCGTTCGACGAATATCTTGTGCATGGTTTCTTCAAGATAAGGGACCTTGATCTGCTGATTTACCCATCTTGAGTTACGACTTTTAAGCATTCTTTCCCACCTTATTTGATGAGGCAGTAACCCTGCAGAGATATTCGATCCCGGTTGATAGTTCAGGCTTGTACGTTGTAGGTGCACGTATTCTTCTTCACTTAAAACCGGAGCATATGGATCAGGTGGTGAATCGGTTAAAACCGTTGTAGGTTCAGACTCAGAAGATGAATCAGGTGGTGAATCAGTAGGCGGAGAGTGACTAGTACTCGGGCGAGAAGTACTGGCGTGTGAAGCTTGAGCAGGTCTTGTATCGGAACCTAATGAAGCAAAGAATTGACGCATGCGCTCCTCATGTGCATCTATAGATTCCTGTGCTCATTGAAAGTGGGCATCAACATATGCTTGCATAGAAGGATGAAGAGTAAAGGGCTGTGAAGCAGACCTGTAAGGGTAACACCGGGGTCACTTAGAACACCCATTGATACCCCAATTAACTCAACTGTGAGACCCACGTATAGTGTTGTCATGATGTTAGCACTGGTAGGATTTCCTTTCAATTCTCGTGGAATGTCAATAGATGATATCACTATGGAAGTTCCGACCGGGTCACGAGGATCCACGATGTGTAATGACTCAAGTGTCCTAGGTGACTCTAGACTTGTTGTGCTTTGAAATGAAGTCGAAGTAGGCAGGATACTATTTTTGGTTTCAATAGCTACGTCTCCCGCAAGGAGGGGAACTAGATAAGGAGCTAAACCCGCACCAAGTGATGAAATCGTAGCCTGTTGTGAGGCCACGGAGTGAACGGTTGAGGCGTGCACTTGCGTTGCTGGGTCCACAACGTTTTGTCCAATGTTGGTACCCAACGAATGAGTATCAACAGAGGGCTCGGTTATCCAGATAGTAGGGATTGGAATCAGTTTCAGTGTTAGAAGTTTTCCGGCGACGTCTTGGGCGAAGATCTTCAGAACTATCGTGTAGCTCAAGTGGCTCGTCGGTTTCAGTGTTAGAAGGTGAGCTTGGGCGAGTGAAGCGGCTGTAATTAACAAGTAATTTTATCCTTGGGATGCGGGCAAAAGTGGTCGTATGTGGTTGAGGTGGAATAGGGATGGTGGGTTCAGAAGTATTAGGGATCGGCTGATTCGCACCTCCCTCGTCAATTCCCCGCACCTCGTATATTCTCTCAATGCCCTGTTCAGGATCCCCTTGATCTTGAACCTGCTCTACAAATATTGGACCCTCTCCTAACTCAATATTTTCCTCTTGGATTGGCTCTTGAGCAGGCTCCACCGGTATTTGAGGAGCCATTAAGATGATTCGCTCCCTATAAGCTATTACACTAGATGCATTCTGATCAGCAAGTGTTAACAGGGCTTTAGGGATATGCATAATATATTGGAAACGTTTGTCGTTAAGCTTTATGTACCTTTGGGTGAAGGTTGGTCCGAGTGGTGTGCCGACTCTTTGTGGAATCCCCGGACGTGAGCGCATCATTGAGTGGATGAATAGTTGAAGAAACCGCTGATAGGGTAAGAATTGTCGGTCTCTACCGGATCCTTTCTGTGAGACATATTCTACCAAGTCGGTGCATAGTCGTAGTTACGACTGTATATGATGCCATGAAAAATTCGAAGTGCCGTCGTACTAGCTTTGTCCATTCAAGTTTGTTTTCCCGTTAGGCAGCGATTAACATGGGAAAACAAGGTGTTAGTGGGACACTAAATCCCAAAGCACGAATTTCGCGATATAACTCTTCTTTAGTAACTGGTCTTCATAATTATCCGAGGCAAGTAGTTGTAGTACGCGTCGAATGCGTGACGGAGTTAGACGGGTTACAAAATCGTCGATTTGTGCAGTGAAATGATGGTTTCCTTCTACTGTATGATATTGTAGTGAGTACCATAATTATTGTAGATAGTAAGCCGGAACTCGATGTTCCAAGGAGAAAGCAAATCGAAGACTATGACGCTTCAGGATTTCCATTATGACCTGATGTTCTAGAACCATACTAAGATCAAGGCGATGGTTGTTTGGGTCAAACTTCTTTATTTCAACTGGGGGCATGTGTACATCGTCCCAGTTTGGAAGGTGTATGCTAGGTGCAGAGGACCGTTCCGAGGGCATTGGGTGTTCATCGTCTGACATGTTCGGATCATTCAAGGCCGCCATGGAAACTGAAAAGGCAATTGTTAGCCGACCATGGAAAGTAAATTAGATGCTAAGTAAGAATATCGCATAATGAAACTGTGTCAAGTCACATGCTGTCGAGACAAACAGGTTATCAAGTACCAAGAAGTCGACAAGATTATGGAGAAGAATCGATATAAATAGATGTCGAGATAGGTTGAATCGATATATGAACTCAAAGCTTTGTTAAGATACATTAAGAAATAATGTCGGGTCTATAAGAGCCGACATGATGTCGATTCTAATATATGTGAGATTAAGACTTAATAATGGTTTAATAAAGATTTTAGTCAATATGTCGATTAATGAAGAGTCGATAAGAACTTATGTCGAGTGTTACTAGATTGATAAAAAATCTTGAAGAAAACTTAAGAAGTTCAAAATATGTCGAGAGTGAAGGTCGCGACAAAAATCCCTTAACACTTGAAGTCAAGTGTTTGTGAGGCGACAAGAAAACATGTCGACTCATTGAGACTCGACATAAATACTTTAAGCAAAATGATGAATGTTGGGACTTTGAACACCACATTATATCGAGTCAATTTGACTCGATATAAATACTTTAGGGATAAAGTGGGACCTTGTTGGATGCGACAAAAATTCTAGATGATTCCAAAATCATAAGGATGAACATGTAAGTGCCCAAAACTCGTCTATAATGTTTACAACTGATGGGCCTCGTCTAAGATGTTTACAACTGATCCTATGGTTAGATTTCATCAAGAAACACTCCAAATCAATGAATTCGAAAACCGTAAGTTTAAAGAAACCGAACAGTCAATCAACATATGGACTAGCATGCAAGCATTAAAACTGAAAAACGCAAGAATTAAGATGATAAGGAAGAGATTACGAACCTGTAGGTGTGATTGGATTGGCAAATTTTGAAGATTTGAGAATAAAATCGAGATTGTTGAGTGCTCGAGTGAGTTTGAGAGGAAAAGAGGGAATTTCAATTTTAAAGTTGTGAACAGTGTGTGTGGGGTCCTCAAGTATAAATAGTAGGCCAGAGTAACTTGGCTTGTTATGATGTGAGCCGAGGACAACTCAGGGTCCGCTTGTCGAGCCTTAGTAACTCGACATCCTCAAATGTCGAGTCCTATTGAGCCGACAAGCTGGAGATGTTGATCCCTTAGGTGCGAGATGAGAGAAATTTTTGGAAAAATTCTAAGTGCTCCCGCTTGAACCGTGCCTAAGAAAAGAAAAGCTTAGCTCCCTCTAGAATGATGCGAGTTAAGAAAAACTTACCTTTACCGCTCCTCCTCGAAAACTGTTAATATTAGAAAAACAAACATCGAAAATATCTAAAAGATAAAAAGACACACATGATTAAACTTGTACAAGTACGAAAAGACTATGAAAATATAGAACATTTCTAAAGTGATTTAAAATGCACAAAACGAGAATTCAAATATCATGAAGATTCACGCTAAAGGGTGAATGTGCATATATACTTGAATGGGGTTTTTGTGAGGTTTTAAATATACTGATTTAGAGTCAGGTTTTGAGATTTAGCATGCCCAATTTGGACACTAGGAATTGGAAGCTGTAGTTCCGTATTAACAAAGTATAATTCGATTGTACCTCTTTCGACATGGTCTTTAATGAAATGGTACCACACATCGATGTGTTTTGTCTTGGTGTGGTGGACCGGATTGCTGGATATGGCAATTGCGCCCTTTGAATCACAATATATTGGAATCTTGGTGAACCAAAAGCCATAGTCTTTGAGTTGCATGTGCATCCAAATGACTTGTGAGCAGCAGCTTTCGGCAGCGATGTATTCGTCTTCCGCAGTGGATGTGGAGACGCACGTTTGTTTCTTTGATGACCAGCTGACCAGTTTATCTCCCAAGAACTGAATATGGCCTGTCCTGCTCTTTCGATCAAGCATGCAGCCGACATGATCAGCATATGAAAAAGTTGTTAACTCGAAGCCCGTATCCTTAGGATATCATAGGGCAAGATAGTAGTACCTTTTAAATAAGGAAATTCTTTTTTTAGCACTAAGGTGGGATTCTTTGGGAGAGGCTTGATATCTAGGACATAGGCATGTAGCAAACATTATGTCCAGTCGACTAGCCGTTATGTACATTAACAATCAAACCATTCTCCGATAGGTTTTAGAATCAACCGCCTTTCCCAAAGAATCAATGTGTAAATTTGAACCTGGAGACATGGGAGTGCCAATCGAAGTACATGTCGTCATGTTATATTTATGTAACATATCCGAGATGTATCTCTATTGGTTAACGAATATTCCCGTTGAAAATTATTTTACTTGAAGACCGAGGAAAAAATTCATCACTCCCATCATGCTTGTTGATGTCAAAAATTAACTTAACAAAAGTCAACTTGAGGTGCTTGTGGACCTGATCAATCAAAGGAAGGATTCTCCCAACGAACGTAAATAAAAATAAGAAATAAACGAAGACAAGAGATTTGGTGACGCGGAAAAACCCTTAGACGAGGGAAAAAACCGCGGACGATAGGTTAGTATCGTCGATGCACTATGGAAAGGTGACGTCAAATAGGGGCGTCGTCCTCTAGAGCCGTGGTCGTACGATTACAAGTGAAAAACATATGTAAAAGCTAAACTAGCGTTAAAATTTAGAAGGCTATTATGTGTTCTTTGATTTGGGAGTGCAGATGTGATTTATTCTGGGGTCCCTTTGTTGATTGGAGCTTGGGTTTTATAATCGGTGTCGTTTGTAACAGTCGTCCTACACTGATGGTCTTCATGAATGTCTTTAATGGCGTTCGTTGTAACCGTCCAACGGTCACGTCATTATTTGCGGCTTTTAATGTCTTTTTATGGTGTTTGACTGTAACCGTCCAACGGTCATCCTGAGTGGTTGTCGTGAGATCTTGGATGTAAGACCGTGGTCGCAGGACCGTGGACGCTGGACAGTGGACGCTCGACAGTGGACGCTGGACCGCGAACGCTAGATGTTGGACGTTGGACCACGAACGTTGGACGTTAGACCATGGATGCTGGACGTTGGACCGCGGATGCTGGACTCTGGACCCTGGTGTAAGATCATGACTTTTCAGTCATGACTTTGATTTTTTTTACCTGGACAACTATCGCAGATATTTATCATTGTTGATCAAGGGTATGACCGTCGTGGGTATTATTATCGTCGGTCTAGGGTGTGATTTTTTACCCAAACAGTTAGCCCCCTCGTGATTTGGATTTCAAAGCCATTTGAATTTTAAATCTCGTAAAGAAAAATTCAACTGCCAGAGATATGCATTGTCTTTGAATCGTTGGACTATAAATTTAGTCAGTCGGATGATGTGATCGATAAAGGTGATAGTTTCTAGCATGTTCAACTTGTCGGTCACTTATGACGTGTGGTTTAACGACAATTCGTTTGCTTTCGCGAGATTTATGCTACCTGCCACTTTTGCGACATGTCAGGTGCGTTCGAGCGTTCGATCGACATTGATACTCTCTATTAATGCTCTTGAATTTGAAGAGGTTCCTAATGATTGGCCGTTCATTACGCATCGGTGAAGTGTGAACTTGTTAGATCCCAAATAGACCACAATTGAGAAAACTCCATAAATTGTAGAGAAGAGATAGAGAACTAAAGAATATTAATCAACAAATTATCAACTCGTATTCATATATTGATCAACATGGAGGGGAAATGTAGAGAACACCACACATTGGAATGAATCGACTCTCATAAGTCTGTGTGTGTAAAAAGTGTATTCCCTCTCAAGTCTCACTTAATCAAAGAGCTAGGACACCATATTTATTGGTACCCATTACAATGGCAAAGCGCAAACCCATAACACACTAAAAATCCCAAAATAGAATTCTTTATAAAACTTTATATCTAATTGGGGCTAATTAGATCTAACAATATCCCCCTAAAGTTTTATAAAGAAATCATCATCAAATAAACTCCCCCTTGCTTTCTTTAGAAGCTCTTATGTGCCATTCTTCAAGTCTTCAGGGTGTTACAAGCTCTCCCTCAAATGTAGGCTCATATTCTTGAAAAACTGAGACATTTTACACATTCTGTCCAGCTTTCATGACTCAATTTTATCGCTGTTTTTGACCATTAAGGAGACTTATTGAGAGAAAACATAAAACATGCACATTGAATATCAGCCTCTTAGCTTATCAACAAGCTTTGATTCAACCAATTTGGATGAAAATAGAGTGAGTTGTGCAAGTTTTCCCTCAGATGCGCAAAACAGTCATCAAAACAAAAATTTGACGCTTTGGACCTCGTTGAGTTGAGTTCTGCTCCGAGCTTTAGATTGAAAAACAGATGAGATAGTGACAATAAATATGTCACACATGTATCTTAAATCCATGAAGAACGGACATGTGAACACCCGTCTGAAATAGGAAGGAGACAGAGTGACACTCAATGCTTTCGTTCCAGCATCAGTCAGCAGACTTTGACAGTGAATAAGACATATCAGCTAACTAAATTTGAGAAAATTCAAAAATTCAAAGTCGTGCATTTGTGTGTGTTATGGTTCCAACGCAACTGGATTCATGTAAATTGGAGCTTCGTGTAAAAAAATGTGCTCGTGTTTCTGAAACAGCGGAATGCTATAGAAAATTGCAAAATAATCGGGTTACGGGTTTCGGTTCGTTGTGAGCTCAAAGATTGATTTTCACCCTCTGGTTGACCTCTGCTCCATTCTGGTTCATTGCAAAGTCAGGTCTCCCCAAGCTTTGGTCGGCAAGCTCTTGTATAGAGTTATACAGAGGCTTCTGTCTTGTCTAAACAAGGCTCTACATAAGAGCACTTCTGATCTGTAAAGCTTCTAGACAGCTTTGCAGAAGATCTGTACAACTTCTAAACATCTTCTGAAATTAACTTCTGGACAGTTAACTTCTTATTAAGCTCTGCCTCAATAAGCTTCTGAACGAGCTTCTGAAAAATCTTCTGAATGAGCTTCTGGATAAGCTTATGAAGACTCTGATTAAGCGTTCATTAAGCTTCTGAACTGAGTTGCCTTCTGATATGAATAAGTTCTGACTCAGGTCTGAATAAGCTTTTGTAAAGCTTCTGAATCTGAATAAGATGTTATAGAGGCTTCAGAACATCTTTTAGAACACCTTCTGGACCACTTTCAGAGGCTTCTGGACCGCTCTGGGCCGGATAAGCTTGTACATGATCTGAACAGCAACACCTTTGCTGATTCAGTCCACCCTCTAGTATGCATTTACTGGACTTCTGAAATTCTAAGCGATTAAGCTACGTGCAGCTTCTGATGAATCTCTTGAACATTAAGCTGTCTTATTAAGCTTCTGGTTAAGCTCTGAACTGACAGCAACTTCTAAATAAGCTTCTGAATCAGGAAAGAAGAAGTTGCACTAGAGAGCTTAGAATTATACGGTATTTTGATCCACATATCCCCACCAAAAGGTGCAATTAAGGTGACACCTCTCACTTCCGTGGCTTAATGACATCAGCCCTGCACTTCTGATTAAGCTCTGTACATTTTCTAAACTGCTTCTGATCACAACTTCTTATCAGTACTTCTGAAAAAACAATTGCTTATGATCTAATTTTGTCTCATTAAGCTCTCATTAATCTCTGGTTAAGCTTCCAGTTATCGCTTCTAGATTTGATTGAATCATTTAAATCACAGACCTGTATTACTTCTGGAAAAATGCTTCTGGAACAATTTCTTCTTATTAAGCTAATTGGACAACTTCTAGACAGTTTCAGATGAGTGTTCTGCAGTGCATTTTCTGATGCAAACTTCTGATCAGAAGCACTTCTGGACAGCAAACTTCTGTTTTGCAACTTCTAGACAGGCTTCAAATGCTTATGTTCTATGTACAAAGCTCTGATTTACATACCTGACTCTCTATATGAGTGATAATTCAGGACCAGAGGAAGTCTTCAACAACTTCTGAAATGCTTGTTGATCACCAGATCCAAGATCAGAAGAGAATTTGAAGAAGTGCACCAGCAAATACAACACCATTGATCTGTTGAGCAGCTTAAGATACAAACCAAGATGTTATTCCCTTTGCATTAAGCTTTCATGCAGAGCTCTCATCAGATTTGCATACAGAGCTTTTTAATTTTCATACAAAGCTCCGTATGAATTTTCTTTTTGGGCCATTTTTGGTTCTGGTCTATCACGAGTTTTGCCTTAACTGTGTCTTTGATCTCAAAGGAGAGCCACTCCCATAGGGTGACAGCAAACAAATTAGGCTGCTATAGGTAGATCGACTGGTATTGCAAATGAATTAGGCTGCTATAGCAAACGAATTGGTATCAGAGCCACTCCCATGGCTTTGATACCAATTGTTGGAACCCAGATCCCTTTTATACTCGATTAATCAACAGATTATGGGTAAGATATATGAGCGGAAGCAAATTAATCTATGATTAAATACTAGAACAGTAAGCAATCCATCATAAGAACAATATGAGGATCCAAAGAGATATGTATTGAACAACCTGATGAATGGTTACAATACGTTGAATGATAAGCGTAATTCTCTCAATATGATTGACTGAGAGATGCCTGTCCACCTTCAGAGATGCTGGTTGAAGTGAGTGAACATTGAACACAAAGGAAGAACTTCCATGAAAAAAAATCAACTTCTAGGTTCTTCTGATTGGCACATGCACCTTCTGATTGGCGTATATGAACTCGTCTGGTAATCATGTTGGACCCAAGTCATCACACTGTGATGGTGTCAATGGTAGAGAGTGTTCTAGACCATAACCACATACTAAGATCTCATCAAATAACCAAATTAACAGCTCCATTTGACTCTTATGAACAGTCTCTTTTCTATTTTAAACCAACAATTGCATAAACTTCACGGAATCAACAATAGGCAGCCGGTAATAAATCGGGAAATGGAGGTCCAAAAATCCAAACATAACAGCAGCCTCATTTGAGTATTATGAACAATCTCCAATGAATCCATATAGAGAAAAATTCAAGATGATCAACAACACTGAACAACAAACTCTTGAAAGTGACATTAAGCATAAGGATTAAAAGTCAAGAGATCTGATATGAACATCTCCCTTATCCCTCCAATTTCGAACAAAATCAGGTTATTGATTCTTTGTAAAACAAACCCAAATGAAATAAAAGAGTCCAATCTCGGATTAATATAAGGCCAGATCAAAGATCAACAACCCTACTACCGAGTTGCTTACAGAGAAGCTATGGACTCAAGCACACAAAAAGATGGGATCGAAGATCAACCACCTACTTAGTGCAAAAAAATAGACCAATAATGGAGGAAGATCAAATTTAATCAAGAGCACATATACACATGTACTAAAACTGATCAGATCTAGTTTATTGAAACTAAATCTTCACAGACACATTTCATCAAACATGTGGGGTGCATAATCAAATTGGGTTTAGAATCAATAAAATAATTCTATGAATGATCATCCAAATCTGAAATAAGCACAAAAACAGAAAGTTATATCATAAAAATGATATTTGGGTTTTGGCTCATGTGATTGAAACAATCTAAGCACCAAAACACCAAAATCAATAACCAATTTCTACAATCGTTGCCATATATGACCGAATTAAAGAAAATTTTCGTCAATTAGCTCTGATACCAAATGTTAGAACCCAAATAGACAACAACTGAGAATACTCCATAAATTGTAGAGAAGAGATAGAGAATTAAAGAACATTAATCATCAAATAATCAACTCATATTCATTTATTGATCAATATGCAAGGGAAATGGAATCTAGTACAAACGAAATGTAGAGAAAGCCTCTCATAAATCAATACTCCATATTCATTTGCTTTGACACCTGCTTTCTTTTGTTTGTACTTGATTTCAGAAGAAACTTGTGGTCTTTTGGCCGGTCGTAGGATCCTCCCCGCTCGACGTGGTTTAGATAGAAGGAGGTCGCTGGGGTCAACCATGAGGGAACCGTCTGCTAAAACCGAGAGTTCTAAGAAAGCGAAGACGTCGAAAGCAGCAGTCATGCCTTCGAGCGTATCTTCTCTTCCCAGGGGGGAAGAGACCCATAGCGGGGGCTTCCATTGATAACCCATTCCAGGTGAGTTGTTTGTTTTGTGAGGTCATGACTCCCACATATCCCGTGCATCGTGCATCGTGCGTCGTGCGTTCGAGCGTTCGTGCGTCCTTGTGATATTCGTTTGTTTTTGCAAGATCATGCGATCTGCGACTTTTGTATCGTGCGACATGCGACGTACGTTCGAACATTCATCCGATCATGCGATCTTGCCATTATTATTATTGACAAATAGATGTCAAAAAGAATGTGCAAGTATTTTACGTCTGTCAGATGAACGACAAGACTTACAACAAAGGCAAGTTTTGTCAGCTACAGGACTTGCGACAGAAGCAAGTTTCGTCCGATAGAGGACTTGCGATAGAGGCAACTTGCGACAGAGGCAAATTTTAAGTAATTTGCGACGGGCAAATTTTAATGACAAGTAGTTAGCGACAAAGGAAAATTTAATGGGACCGACGACTATTAATGGTTAGACGACTTATAGTATTCATGTCACAGGAATATTCTTTATGAATTGCGGTCATATTTGATCGACAGGGATCCTAAAATGACGTTTGCTTGAGAATGATTCGTTTTGAACAAGGAAGTAACTTACGATTGGACTCACAATTTGTATAAGTTACATTTAACATCATTGATAGATCATTCGATCTATATAGTTTCTCGCGATTCTGCAGAAGATAAATATTATTCGGGTGATCGTTGGTTTTACCAACGATCCTTTGACGCATAAGTCAATATAACTATTGAAGATAGTTTATATAATCTACGGTAATCATGAAAGTCATCTTCGAGCGTATCTTCTCTTCCCAGGGGGGAAGAGACCCATAGCGGGGGATTCCATTGATAACCCATTCCAGGTGAGTTGTTTGTTTTGTGGGGTCATGACTCCCACATATCCCGTGCATCGTGCATCGTGCGTCATGCGTTCGAGCGTTCGTGCGTCCTTGTGATATTCGTTTGTTTTTGCAAGATCATGCGATCTGCAACTTTTGTATCGTGTGACATGCGACGTACGTTCGAACATTCATCCGATCATGCGATCTTGCCATTATTATTATTGACAAATAGATGTCAAAAAGAATGTGCAAGTATTTTACGTCTGTCAGATGTACGACTAGACTTACAACAAAGGCAAGTTTTGTTAGATACAGGACTTGCGACAGAAGCAAGTTTCGTCCGATAGAGGACTTGCGATAGAGGCAACTTGCGACAGAGGCAAATTTTAAGTAATTTGCGACGGGAAAATTTTAATGACAAGTAATTAGCGACAAAGGAAAATTTAATGGGACCGACGACTATTATTGGTTAGACGACTTATAGTATTCATGTCACAGGAATATTCTTTATGAATTGCGGTCATATTTGATCGACAGGGATCCTAAAATGACGTTTGCTTGAGAATGATTCGTTTTGAACAAGGAAGTAACTTACGATTGGACTCACAATTTGTATAAGTTACATTTAACATCATTGATAGATCATTTGATCTATATAGTTTCTCGCGATTCTGCAGAAGATAAATATTATTCGGGTGATCGTTGGTTTTACCAACGATCCTTTGACGCATAAGTCAATATAACTATTGAAGATAGTTTATATAATCTACGGTAATCATGAAAGTCATGACATGTAAGCCATCGATAAAAATGAACATTGGATTAATAATCAAAGTAACTTTCGACATCACAAACATTTATAACTTTTGAAAGTCTTGACAGAGGTTTTCGTTATTCATATATCGAAAAAACTTGTTGGTCCCAATAAGGGTCTACAAGAGTTAAATATTAAGTAAACAGTTTGTAGAAGGGGGGGAGGGTTGAATACAAACACACATAAATTGGTTTTTAAATGAGTTTATAGATAATAAACAAATTTACAGTTACAAGCGGAATTAGAACAAGTTTAAAACCTATTCTATTGTAACTAAAGAAACACACAGTTTGATGCACAAGAAGATGAAAGAAAGAATGCAGAAGGTATAGGCTAGAAAGAAGCATGCATTGGAATGAAGAAGACATCTCCATTCTATTTATACCCGTTTGCATTTAATGCAAGACAAAAGGTACATGCAACGTGTCAAGCTTGGATAAGAAGCTTGTCCTTGTAAATAAGACAACCATGTTTATGGCCGAATATGAACAGTAACGTATCAGATATGATGGGGACATAAGAGATAAGTCGTACGTCCTTTTCTAACATGGTTCTAGGTTTGACTTTTGTGCATCGAGGATAAGATCAAACTTTAATCTTGCAGAGGAAGCTTCATTTGATCGCTGACACTGAATGTTCAAGGATGAACTTCATTTTTGCTGAGGCTTCACAAGACTTCACATTTTGAGTAGATAATTGCTGCTATCGCTGAACCGCTTCAGGTCACTTAGCTGATTATCTCTTTCTTCAGCTTTGGTCTTCGACTTTCGCTGAATGGTCTTCTGGTGTGATAGCTGATCTTCAGGTCTTCAGAGATAAGCTTGTTGTTCCTTGATCTTCAGCGATCGCTGATGGTAATCAGCGCATGCTATAGCTGAATTTGAACATAATCTTAACTAAGGAATTTCACTAAGTATAGTAAAGGAATCATATTCAAATCATAGAGAGGAGTTATGATCAACAATCTCCCCCTATTTGATTATGATTAAGCAACATAGGAAAATTGCTTTTAAAAGATTAGCAGGGACTTTTTCAGCTAATCTATTATCTGAATTGAGTTTCATTTATAAGGATATGAAATCACAATTTTTACAAGTAGAAAAGCTTAAAGTACATTCACTGATTGAACTTTCAGAGTGAAAGTTCAGTGACCTAAGAAAAGTTAAGAAGATAGAACTCTTATGTTCATTGTCCCTTTTACTCTTTTCATGGATCTTTTCAGTACGAGATGGAGTAAAGTACTCGAGTGTATTTCATTAATTATAATCTGAAGATATTACATAGAAATGAGTTACAATAATTAAAGTGAAAGTACGTTTACACTGAAGAAAATATTACAAAGGAATAAAAAGCTTCTACCAATCAGAGAGGCTCACATTTCTTCTTTATAACTCATGTTCAAAAAGCATCTTCTGTCTGATTACCAGAGGGTCATTAGACCAGTAGTAACAGTATAAGATTTTTATGAAACGAGTAGGGGCCTTATGAATATCCTTGTTTCTGAAGAGACGAAGTTGTCTTTCATTATCCAAGAAAATCATGCCAGATTCAGGGAGCAAGATGACTTCATTTTCTTCATATATTCGATCCGTAGGAAGAGAGGTATTCAGCATTGAGATATCAGGGAGCGTCATATGACTGATGATGCTTTCAAGATCAAATTTGACACTATGTTCATTTCTTGAGCTTGGGCCTTCTTTAGTGGTTGATTTTCTTTTCTTAGATGATTCAGGGAGAGAGGGAACTTGTACATGTTGTGACATTCTCTGCAGCAACTGATTCAACTCATCTTCTACCACATTCTTGAACTTGGATTTGGAACCCTAAATGGCATCTCTGATTTTGAGCCATTTAGTGTATCCATATAATCTTAAGAATTTTGCTTCTTCTCTCTCTGTTCTGGATGGCCTTGTCATTCTTACATATACCTTTGGACCACCTCTGTTGGAGTGTCGCCCTTGGATAGCTGCGTGAATGATTTTGGCATCAGATCTTCGAAAGTTCAGCATCTCTGTGCACCAATCCAGTTCTTTGTCTTTCTGAGTAGTAGCTTCGGTGGTTAGTGTAGTAAGAATCTTCTGTTGAGCGAGAATGGGATCTACATTCAGGTTTTCTTGTGCAAGTTCTTTCTGAGCAAGAGCTGCAACGAGCCGTTCACTTTTTTTCAATTGTTCTTTGGCCGCTTTGTCTCTTGCTGAGTCTTCCCTGAGAATCTTCCTTGCTAAAGCAAGATCATTCTCAGTTTGCTTTATTTCTTCATCTCTGATCCTCTGAGCTTTCAAAGCTTGTTCTCTCTCTTCTTTGGATAGAAAGTAGAATTCATCTACCATTCTGATTGGTACAACGTTTATGGGGTCTTCATGGGGTACCCTTATTCTTTTGGATTCGAATTCCCTTAGGAATTTTATTCGCCTTTCTTCCTCTTCAGGCTCGCTTATGATCTGCTTCTGAACGCGACGTCGAGGAATGAGGCCTTCTTCTTCCTCAGAGTCAGTTTCCACTATGTACATAAACTGCTCTTCAGAAGAAGGTTCCTTCCTTGTGGATGAGTCCTTTCGGGGACGGGAATCACTGAGGGAAGGAGAGTTACAAGGAGATTTATCAGAGAGAGGGTTTGAAGGAGGAGAGGTTATAGAGGGGATTCAGAGAAAGGAGTAATATAAGGGATAAGCTGAAGAGATACCTTATCGGCGGTCTCCCCCTCTGTTTGTGGGATTGTGGCATCAAGATCAACCACTTTGGCTGAAAGACCAGCTTCGTCCCCCAAGGGCTCTAGCTGAGATGTACTTGGTCTGGATATTCTGAAATGCTCCATTGCAAAACCCAAGTCATCATCATCATCCTCATCAAAGTAAGGGATGCGTTCCTCTTCTTCTTCTTCTTCTTCTTCTTCTTCTTCATCATCCTCTTTTTCATCATCATCATCATCAAGCCTTGCAGAGAGGGAAGGTTCTGGTCTTTGGATGTAAGGAGAGATCCTTTCATCAGGAAACCTTCGATTGTGCTCGCCGATAATTTCGTCAGCGAACTCTTTGGACCTTCTCCCCCTCAATGTTATCATGGGGCAGAACGTGGATCATTACTGTTCGAACGTTCTTTTGGACGTCCTCAAGCATGTTCCGATCAGCAGCAGCAAAAGAGGGACCAGCTCCACCCAACCTTGAGAGAGCCTGCAGCACTTCAGAATGAGTCTTCTAAATAGATTCGAGGACAGCGGCCTGAGCATCAACCTTTTGCTCAATGTTGATGAGGGATTGGCGAAGGTCCTTGTGCTCGTCCTTCAGAGACTGAACGTCAGACACCAGGTTGCTGACGTTGGTCTTCATACCTGAAGTGCCAGCGACCTGCCAGAAGATCAACTCAACTGATGTTTGCAGCGTGAACATCCTGGCTCTGGTGAGAGCACATTCATTGACCAGATGATCAATGGCAGGGAATGTGGGACCAGGCAGAGACACGGGAGGTAACGCAGTGACCCTGGGAGGAAGCTTGGGGGCTAGGTTCTCCATCTTGATATCCCTGAGCTTTTTAGCAGTGGGAGGGCGCTGAGGAGACTTCATCGCGGACTTCGAAGTGGTGGTGGTGGTGGTTGTGGTTGCTGAGTAGACAGGAGCAGTGGCAGCAGCTGATGATATTGACAAAGAGTCAAGAAACGAATCCGGATCAGATGATGGATGAAACATAGCATTATTTTCCTTGAGAATATCATGAGGATTACTCTCAGGGACTAGTTTTGCAGAGGTCATGTCCTGAGGATCACTGACCAGTGTCTTAGAGTATCTGAAAGAGACACTCTGAGGTGCTTTGATATTGGCTTTCCAAAACTTAGATTGCCTAAACAATATTGAGGTTTGGACTGCGTGCATTTCAGCATCATCAAGGATAGGGACAACTATCGCTGAGTCACATGCTGATGTGAGGACCAAAGAAGTAGAGATGGAAGAGGTAGAGAAGGAAGTGAGAGTAGTACCTGATCCAGCTTCAACAGAGCTGGCTATAGCACCTTCAGAGACCTTAGTCACTGATGGTGGTGGTAGTGCTGATGAAGCTTCAACGGTAGCAGAAACCGTTGGAGTGGTTGTGGATGAGGGTGGTGTTTGTAGTATACCTAAATCAGAGAGGATGGTCTGTTGAGAGACCACCTTCTTGGGCTTCTTTGAGGCGATGGTCTTCTTATGACCATCAGTTGGGGTTTTCCTCTTAGCAGCAGCAGCAGTGCCTTGGGTACTCACTGGGGGGATGGGCAGCGAGGAGGTCACTGAAAGGGGTGATCCTATAAGTTGTAGCATGTAGGGAGTAAGAGGATCATCACCTGGACGTTCGTCAAGGTCCAGGGACTTCTTCCCTACCATTGAGAAGGCAAAGTCACCGAATTTCGGGTAGCTCTCCCCGAAAGCCTCTTCAAGGATGATGGAGAAGAAACGGGGGTAAGGGATAACAGGATGTCTGGTGGAGGCGTTGAGGCGGCTGCACATATCGCTGAAGATGTAGTCAGCGTAGTTCAAGGTATGACCTGTGCAGAGAGAGTAAGCAAGGTCTTGAAAGTGTTTGCTCGCCTGGTCATGGGAGCCAACTTTGGAGCCTAGGCACTGAATGACCTGGGTGAAAATGTATTGCCATTTAGCAGGGAGCCGCTTCTTTTCCAGCTTTGAACCCACTGTCTTTACAAAGGGGTTCTCCCACTTGTAGCCAATGGAGTCCAAGAAAGCATCGATCTGCTGCTTAGTTGGTTCAACGCCCCATTGCACACCCTTCTTGCGCTGAGGGAGTCTTAGTGTGTGACATACAAAACCCGCTGAGAACGAGAAGAATCCAAGATCAGGGTTGGTGAAGGCAATAGCAGGGAGGACAATGCCCTTGTCAGTCGTCAAAGTGGTACATTTCGCCGTGTACCAGAGAGCCTGAAGGTGAGAAGTGATGCCTACTGGAATGTGAACGAAGGCATACATCAGAGGGCACACCTTGAGGAAGGTTGCAGCGTCCTTGAACTGAGGGCGTTCAGAGGGGATGACCACCAGTGCAATGTAATTGCATGGCTTGAAGGTTGACTTTTCCAGCTCAAAATGGCAGTTTGGTGCGGCGACCAACTGGTTTTCAGCAGCAGTAGTTTCAGCAATGTTGGAAGCAGAGGGCATTTCTGTAGGAAAAATGGCAACACCAAAGAGATAAATCATGGTTTTAATACATGAATGTATAAACCAGAGTTTTTGGTATAAAAAGTACCAAATGCAAGATCAAAGAAACAAGTATTTTGATGAACAATATCAAAATGCTTGTTGGCAATAGTAACAAATAATTTAAAAAAAAAAAATCTTCTGTTCTAAGAACAGGGTTTTGAAAAAGGAAATTGTTTTTCACTCTAAAAGCAAGATTTTATTGATTTTAAGAATGAAATAGGTAGGAAAGGTGAAACAAGCTGTTTCCAGTTCTTAAGTTTAAGTTTAGATCAAACCTTAGTCGAATGAAGGAGAAAAACGCACAAGTGCGTGTTCTTAGTGTTCTTAAAGAAAACTTGGAGATTCGAAAAAAATCTTTTGCCTTTAGGAAAGTTATGAATGCGAAGGGGGAGGCAAGTAAGGCAAGAGAAGTGCTTAAATAGCAAGAGGAGAGAGAAAGGATGCTAAACGACGGTTTCAGCTTTTTGAAAAAGAAAGGATGACTTGGCGCACGTTCCAAGAAAGGAGTTGGAATGGAAACGTCGTGGTCCGTCGTGTGTCAGAAATAGGTCTGACGTGTCCTTTTCTTTATTTTTAGAAGATTATAATGATAATTATCCATAAGGAAGGTTTATCATTAATAACTTTAGAAAAATCTTCATCACTAAAAATAAAGGATTGTCAGTGAAGAGTTTTAATTTTAAGAGAGACATTCTTTGATGAGAAGATATCAAAGTGTGTTAAAGATTAGAAGATAATACCTGAGGAGATGGCCTAGATATCGCTGAATCAGAGTTCAGAGAATGGAAGGTTTGAAGGCTTTATTTGTAATCCTTTGTTGGTCACTGATTAATAAATTATTCAGTGTTCAACATACCAAGTTCGCTGATGAGTAGATTGAATCTAGTTTCATCTAGAGGCTTGGTGAAAAGATCAATGAGCTGATATTCAGTAGGAACAAAATGGAGCTCAACTTCACCATTCATCACATGATCTCTGATAAAATGATATCGGATCTCAATGTGCTTGGTTTTGGAGTGTAGAACAGGGTTGTTAGCGATTGCTATAGCACTTGTGCTATCACAATATATAGGAATCTTAGAGAGCTTTAGATCGTAGTCTCTGAGTTGATTTCTCATCCAAAGGATTTGAGCACAACAACTACCGGCTGCTACGTATTCAGCTTCAGCGGTGGAAGTGGACACTGAGTTTTGCTTTTTACTTGTCCAACTTATTAACTTACCACCTAGTAGCTGACACCCACCAGTGGTGCTTTTCCTATCAATTTTACAACCTGCAAAATCACTGTCAGAGTAACCAATAAGATCAAATCCTGAGCCTTTGGGATACCAGAGACCAAGATTTGGAGTTCCTTTCAGATATCTGAAGATTCGCTTTACAGCGATTAGATGGGATTCCTTCGGTTCAGCTTGATACCGAGCGCAGAGACAAGTAGCATACATGATGTCTGGTCTACTCGCTGTAAGATACAGCAGAGACCCAATCATCCCTTGATAGGCAGTGACATTGACTGGTTTCCCATTAGGGTCCTTGTTCAGAGTCAGAGGAGGTGCCATGGGGGTCTTCATTGCTGAGTATTGATTCATGTCAAATTTATTCAGCATGTCTTTAACATATTTGCTTTGACAAATAAAAATTCCTTTGTCAGATTGCTTAATCTGCAATCCTAGAAAATATGTTAGTTCACCCATCATACTCATTTTATATTGTTTCTTCATTCTTTCAGCAAAACGAGTACAGAGATCAGGCCTTGTGGAACCAAATATAATATCATCTACGTATATTTGAGCGAGAATAGTATGACCTTTATATTTTCTTAAAAACAGAGTTTGGTCAATTTTTCAACGAACAAAATTTTCTTTAAGAAGAAATTTAGAGAGGGTATCATACCAAGCTCTAGGAGCTTGTTTTAACCCATAAAGAGCTTTTTTGAGTTTAAAAACATAACCAGGGTGGTTAGGGTCTGAAAAACCAGGGGGTTGTTCTACATAAACTTCCTCGCTGAGTTTCCCATTTAGAAAAGCACTTTTAACATCAATTTGAAAAACTTTGAAGTCTTTATGGGCAGCATAAGCTAAAAAGAGTCTTATGGCTTCTAAACGAGCAACAGGTGCAAATGTTTCATCATAGTCAATTCCTTCTTCCTGTCTATAACCTTGAGCAACAAGTCTAGCCTTATTGCGAATTATAGTCCCGTTTTCATCTAGCTTATTTCTGTAAACCCATTTTGTTCCTATGACAGTTTTATCAGAGGGTCTAGGAAAAAGATTCCTAACTTTATTTCTACGAAATTCAGTTAGTTCTTCTTGCATAGCTGAAACCCAGCTAGGATCAAAGATAGCTTGATCTATCGTCTTAGGTTCAGAGAGAGAAATGACGTTAACATAAAGACAAATATTACCTGTACCTCTACGTGTTTTGACACCTGCAGTAGGATCACCAATAATCTGATTTATTGGATGATTTGCAGTCCATCGCTGAGCTGGTGGTTGAGGAGAGAGATCAACAGCAGATTCAGCGACCTGTTCTTCAGATTCTGGAATAGGACTTGTTTCAGCAATAGGTACTTCATTTAGAATCAATTCAGGGGATTGTTTTCAGAAGTAGTTTGGTTGTTCACAGAGGAATTTCCAAGAGAGGAATCAGCAACATGAATCTGATTTAGAGGAGTAACATTCATCCCTGAAGATGGATGATTATTACTTGTTGGGTTTACAGGGATTTCATCATCACTTGCTTCAGCTGTAGTTTGATTGCTGAAGTATGTTTCAGGTTACCCATAATGAGATCTCATCCAAGCATTCAATTCTTCATCATCATCAAGATTATGAGAAGGATGAATGGGACGAGATTCATCAAAGTTGACATGCATAGATTCTTCAACGTGTTGTCTTCTTTTGTTTAATACTCTGAAAGACTTAGATACAGAGGAGTATCCAAGAAATATACCATCATCAGCTTTGGGATCGAATTTACTCAAATGATCTCTGTCATTCAGAATGTAACATGTACATCCAAAAATGTGAAGATATTTCAGAGTGGGTCTTCTCCCATGAAATAATTCATAGGAAGTCTTCTTGAATCGTTTAACAATCAGGGATCGATTCTGAGTAAAGCATGCTGTATTGACAGCTTCAGCCCAGAATTGAGTTGGAAGATGCGATTCGCTGAGCATTGAGCGAGCTGCTTCGATTATAGTTCGATTTCTTCTTTCAGCAACACCGTTTTGCTGAGGAGTTCTCACTGACGAGAAGTTGTGAGAGATGCCTTTTTCTTGAAAGAAATTTACCAAGGTACTATTTTTGAATTCAGTACCATGATCACTTCATATGGACCGAACAAGTAAGTTGTTCAGCACTTCCATTCTTTTGATAAAAGATATTATCATTTCAGGGGTACCACTTTTGGATCGAAGGAAGAACACCCATGTGTATCTGTAGTATTCATCAACAATCACTAAAGTGTATTTCTTTTCAGATATAGATTGGACATTTACAGGTCCAAAGAGATCCATGTGGAGTAGCTGAAGAGGAGTGGTCACAGAAGAAACTTGCTTTGACCTGAAGGAGGCTTTTGTCAGTTTTCCCTTCTCACACGCTGAACAAAGAGATTTCTTTGTAAATGTATGATTTGGGAGGTCTCTGACTAAGTCTTTTTGAGACAATTCATTTACTGTCTTAAAGTTGAGATGAGAGAGTCTTTTATGCCATAACCAGTTTACATCTGAGGATGCTCGAGAGATAAAGCACATGTTCTCAGAATGAGAGCTATTCATATTAATGACATACACGTTTTCAACTCTTTTGCTAGAGAGGGCAAGTTTATCATTGAAGTTAGTGACAGCACATCTATTCTTTAGAAATAGAACTTTGAAATCTTTGTCACATAACTGACTAACACTTAAGAGATTGTGTTTCAGTCCTTCAACGTAGGCAACACGATTAAACGAGGTAGCTCCGTTGGACAGGATTCCATAACCTTTAGTGTATCCTTTGCCATTTCCACCAACACTAAAGGACCAGCTTCTTCCTTGTAGTCAGAGAGCAGAGATTTTCTGCCTGTCATGTGCCTTGAGCATCCGCTATCGAGATACCAGATATATTTGGCACTCTGCATACATCAAAAGGATTAATTGTTTAAAGGTACCCATATTACTATGGGTCCTGCTTTGTTAGTGGAAGGAGTGGCGGAAGAGCTAGTAGCTGAGGAACTCTCTTCAGTGGATATCTTCACCTTTGGTTTTGCAACCTTGGTGGATTTCACTCTTGCTGATTTATCAGCTTGAGCTACTTTCTTTCCATGAGCTAGTTTACCAGCTTTAGTAGCATTAGGACACTTACTTGCAATGTGGGTTGTTTCACCACGGTGAAAGCACTTCCTATATTTATAAGGTTTAGAAATCAGAGAGGAAAGGGAAGGGACATGAATCTTTTTAGGGATAGGACCAAGAATTCTCTTTTCCATAGTCCTTAGAGGTATTGCTACCTTTTCAGGGGGTAGGAGTGAGATCAATCTTAATTCTGGGAGTTGGTCTTTGAGAGAAATCAGAGACCTTCTTCCTAGATTTAGAATTGTTCTCTAAGACTTTCTTGTTCTTATCTTGAGCGATCTTATTATTAGGAACTTGGTCAAGAAACTTGTTCTTGATCCCTTTCTTAGAATTAGACAAAAGAACCTTCTCTTTTAACAGAGAGGAAGAAGTTGAAGAAGAAGGATCAGGAATAGAAGAGACAAACATTCCAAATTTGAGCATGGAACGGTCACTCCCTGATTCTTCTTTTTCAGAGTTAAAGCCTAACCCGCTTCTTGTTTTCATAGGGAGTTGGGCATTGATGATCTCATTTACTTTATCAGAAGCCTTACACCATCCTTCGATGGTTGCCTTTTCAGACTTGAGATCAGCGATAGCCTTTTCCTTATCAGCTATAGCTTGCTGCTTCTCGATGCTTATCGTCTGATTTGCAAAAACTTGGTCTTTGAGAGATTCCTCAATTTTGGAAAGTTCTTTGATTCTTATGTGGCAATTTTTCAATTGTTCAGATAAGTCAGTGTTAATTTCTCTCAGCTTTAATCTTTCCATTTAAGGCATTGTAGAAATCAACGGTCATAGCATCAAGAGCCGACAAGTTATCTTTTTCAGATAGTTAAGAGTCAGAGGGAATGTTTACCTGAGTAGATGGAGACTCAGAGGAAGAAGTTTCAGTAGCTTCTTCAGCGTCCTCGATTCTTGCCACTAGACATAGGAAGGCAAGATCTTCTTGATCAGACCCAGACTCTTAAGAGGGCTTAGCCCAATCGTCTTCAACATCCCAGTCTACTTCTTCAGCGATTAGACCTTTGCCTTTATGCTGGTTCTTCTTCAGATCTTGGTATTTGTTTTTGAGTTTTAAATACTTCTCCTTTTTATCAGAGGTCTGGGAGGTGGTAGGTGCAACAACTTTCTTTGATCGACATTCGCTGGCGAAGTGACCCTTTCGCTGACAGTTAAAGCAAATAGCTGAAGCTTTCTCAGCTAGAGCAGTTTTGGGCTTTTCAGAGTCAGAGAGAGTGGAGGGTTTTCGAAAGTTACTCTTTCTAGCAAATCTTCTAAAGTTGTTGGTTAGAAGAGCCAGAGAGTTATCAAACTCAGAGATGTCAACATCAGTGAGTATGTCTTCTGAATCAGTTTGAGTTAATTCAGTTATGGAGGTGATAGAAGAAGAAGGAAAGTTTTTAGGAGTATTTGCCTCTGAAGTTACAAGTGCCAAAGAAGTACTCTTAGCACCTTTGAGTTCATTAATTAGATTCTTCCTTAGAAGCTGGGATTGTTCCTCATTTAAGAGCATACCATATAATGCACTTAAGGACAAGGTTTCAAGATTCTTTGACAGCTTTATACATGTAGTGTACACTGCCCATTGATCGGGCAATGCCTCCATGAATTTTGTCAGAATTTCAGCGTTTGAATATACTCTGTCGACTGATTTAAGATCAATCAGCAGACAGTTAAATCGCTGGTGAATTTGAGAAAGAGATTCACCCTTTTGATACATAAAACTCTCATATTTTCTTACAAGGTTTATGCATCTAGTTACTTTTACCTCAGAAGTTCCTTCATATTGGATACATAGAGTATCCCACATGGTCTTTGAAGTCCTCATTTTCATGACAGAGTGATAGACTTCATCTGGTAAAGCCATTGCTATTATGGATCTAGCTTTAGAGTCAATTACAATTTCTTTCTTGTCTTCTTCAGTCCATCTGTTAGGAGTTTTAACAATACTCCTCTCAGGGATGGCTGGAGTAGCAGTGGTGGCAGGAACACTAGCTACTATAGTTGTAGGAACGAATGGTCCATTTTCCAGATAGTAGGGAATCTTTGGATCAGATCCCTCTAGAAATAGAGACATTCTTTCCTTCCATAATGGAAAGTTATCATGGCTGAACCTTGGAGGTTTAGATAAAGATCCAGTATCGGTGTAGTTCGTATTAGGGTTTGTCATTTTAAAATATGATATAAGCAAAAATATTTTAAAGAGAAAGAAAACAACATCGCTTTGATACCACTTGTTGGTCCCAATAAGGGTCTACAAGAGTTAAATATTAAGTAAACAGTTTGTAGAAGGGGGGGGGGGTTGAATACAAACACACAGATTTTGATTTTTAAATGAGTTTATAGACAATAAACAAATTTACAGTTACAAGCGGAATTAGAACAAGTTTAAAACTTATTCTATTGTAACTAAAGAAACACACAGTTTGATGAACAAGAAGATGAAAGAAAGAATACATAAGGTATAGGCTAGAAAGATGCATGCATATTGATGAAGAAGATATCTCCATCCTATTTATACCCATTTGCATTTAATGCAATACAAAAGGTACATGCCATGTGTCAAGCTTGGATAGGAAGCTTGTCCTTGTAAATAAGACAACCATGTTTATGGCCGAATATGAACAGTACCGTATCAGATATGACGGGGACATAAGAGATAAGTCGTACGTCCTTTTCTAACATGGTTCTAGGTTTGACTTTTGTGCATCGAGGATAAGATCAAACTTTAATCTTGTAGAGGAAGCTTCATTTGATCGCTGACACTGAATGTTCAAGGATGAACTTCAGTGTTGCTGAGGCCTTACGACTTCACACTTTGAGTAGATAATTGCTGGTATCGCTGAACCGATTCAGGTCACTTAGCTGATTATCTCTTTCTTCAACTTTGGTCTTCGACTTTCGCTGAATGGTCTTCTGGTGTGATAGCTGATCTTCAGGTCTTCAGAGATAAGCTTGTTATTCCTTGATCTTCAGCGATCGCTGATGGTAATCAGCGTATGCTATAGCTGAATTTGAACATAAGCTTAACTAAGGAATTTCACTAAGTATAGTAAAGGAATCATATTCAAATCACAGAGAGGAGTTATGATCAACAAAACTTCTTTCGCTATTGATCATAGAAGATCGTAGGATCATGCGTTCTTGCAGTAAACCAAAGATAGAGGTGGTCGTTGGATTGACCAACGACCCTCCGATGTTTAAGTTAGTAACATTTCGCTAGAGAATAATATAGCAGATTAGAAAAAATAACTCACTAATATGTGATCGACGGACGCGTGTCGTGCAACCGTATACCAAAGTAAAACAATTTTTACCTGTCGAGATTCGGGGAGTCGACTTTGTCACTGACTACACGCTTCGGCCATAGTTTTATCGTACGAGTCACCTTTGTTAGCGATCATGAGTTTAAATCTGCGTCTTACCACTACTGGCGATAATGATATTTAATTTGTGAATTGCCTATGCTGGCGACCATGGAACTTGTGTCAGGTTTACTAGTGTCGTTGGAAGTGGCGACGATGAAACTAGCGACAATGGAATTTGCGGCGCTGAAACTGGCGACGAGGGAACTTGCGACAACAACACATGCGTCGTTGGAATTGGTGGCGACAAAATTGGTGACGTCGGAACTTGCGACGCTGATGTCACTGAAACCGGTGATGATAAAACTTCCGACGATGGAACTAGCGTTGATGAAATTTGCGACACTTTTATTGGTATCACCGAAACTGGTGACGACGAAATTTGTGTCGCTATAACTGGCGACGAAGGAACTGGCGTTGCTGGAACTTGCAATGATAAAACTGCCGATGATGGAACTTGCGACGTTGGAACTTGCGTCACAGTTATTGGCGACTTTTATTTTTTCCTTGCGTTTCCCCGTAACTGGTAATCATGTGACTCTACAAGAGAGAAGTTACGAGGTGGTTTTTGGTAGAACCAATGACCCTCAAATGTCCATAGTTAAGATTATAAAAATTAATCCTTTTAAGTGTACCGTATTCCACTGCATGGGATGTCGCGGTTGTCTGCGTCTTGGTGTCGATAAACGTTTTTTAAGGAGTTTTAAAATTAGTTACCCGTCTAGCGACTTTTGGCGAACGGGGAGAGAAAAATAGATCCGTTGATAGGATACACGTGGTGAGCAAATTAAAACCAGAAACTGGCTGTTGTTAAACGGGAGCTCTTGCAGATGTCCATTGGATATCGTTCCTTCGAAGCCATAGGTCGGAACCCTAGGATGTTGAAAGTCGTTGGTCTGAAGCCAAAGTCCGAGGTATTGAGCCCATGCCGCCCTTGGTTCGGATGGTGGAGGCGGAGGTGTTTGGCCGGGATTTCCGAGAGGAAATCTTTGAGATTCCAGTTGTTGAATTCGTAGGTTTGCAGCATTCAGCTCGGCTCTTAGGTATGCTTTAGTAGGGTTAACTCCGTGGTGTGCCATTGAGACAAAAACAAAAGAAAACCGTTAGTTACACAAAGTACGTCGGAGAATTCCTTCAACCGGGTCCCATGGATGGCGCCAAACTGTTGATGCCAAAAATTAACTTAACAAAAGTCAACTTGAGGTGCTTGTGGACCTGATCGATCAAAGGAAGGATTCTCCAAACGAATGTAAATAAAAATAAGAAATAAACGAAGAAAGAGATTTGGTAACGCGGAAAAACCCTTAGACAAGGGAAAAAACCGCGGACGATAGGTTAGTATCGTCGATGCACTATGGAAAAGTGACGCCAAACAGGGGCGTCGTCCTCTAGAGCTGTGGTCGTACGATAACAAGTGAAAAACATATGTAAAAGCTAAACTAGCGTATAAACTTTAGAAGACTATTGTGTGTTTTTCGATTAGGGAGTGCAGATGTGATTGATTCTGGGGTCCCTTTGTTGATTCGAGCTTGGGTTTTAAAATCGGTGTTGTTTGTAACGGACGTCCTGCATTGATGGTCTTCATGAATGTTTTTAATACCGTTAGTTGTAACCGTCCAATGGTACGTCATTAATTGCGGCTTTGAATGTCTTTTAATGGTGTTTGAATGTAACCGTCCAACGGTCATCCTGAGTGGTTGTCGTGAGATCTTGGATGTAAGACCGTGGTCGCAGGACAATGGACGCTGGAAAGGGGACGTTGGACCGCGGACGCTAGAAAGGGGACGTTGGACCGCGAACACTGGACAGTAGACCACGGACGCTAGACGCCAGACCGCGGATGCTGGACGCTGAACCGCGGACGCTGGACTCTGGACCGTGGTGTAAGATCATGACTTTTCAGTCGTGACTTTGATTATTTTTTACCTGGACAACGGTCGCAGATATTTATCCTTGTTGATCAAGGGTATGACCGTCGTGGGTATTATCATCGTTGGCAATCATGAGTTCGAAGAAGTTTTTGCATTGTTGTGGGTTACTCTAACCGAAGATAATGTCGTCTACATAAATTTGAATAAGCATGATATCACCATCATCCTGTTTAATGAAAATTGTAGGATCGATCTTACTTTTTGAGTACCATTTTTGACCAAATAAGCAGATAGTCTGTCATACCATGCGCGAGGGGCTTGTTTAAGGCCATAAAGAGCTTTGTCAAGTATGTAGACCTGATTTGGTTTTGCTGAATCGACAAATCCGTCAGGCTGAGAGACATATACTTCTTCCCGTAGCACACCATTCAAGAAAGCAGTCTTGACATCCATTTGAAAAACAACAAAACTTTTGTAAGTTGTGTATGCCAAGAACATCTGAATGACTTCAATTCGAGCAACTGGTGCGAACGTTTCGTCATATTCTATGCCTTCTTGTTGACAGTAGCCTTTTGTGACAAGTCGTGCTTTGATGCGTATGACAATTCCATCCTCCTCTTGTTTATTCTTGAAGATCCATTTGGTGCCAATGATGGTGTTGTTCTTTGGTCGGGGAACGAGGCGCCATACTCTTAGGCTTTAAAACTGATTGAGTTCTTCCTGCATGGCCACAATCCAACCTGGATCAGACATGGCTTCGGTAATAGTTTTGGGTTTGATTTTGGTTAGAAAGGAAAAGAATAAGCAATCGTTGGTCGAGGCAGATCTTATTGTAACTGGTGTTGAAGGGTCTCCAATAATTTGTTCGGGTGGGTGAGATCGGATCCACTTACGAGAATGAGGAAGCGATTGTATTGGCGGGAGTTCGGGATGGTCGTCCACATACATGCCAAGTGGAAGATTTTGAACGGATTTTAAGACTGGAGCCACTTCGGAATGACAAGCGGAAATTGAAACATCCTTTTGAGTGGGACTCGTTGGTGGGGGAGAGGATGCCGGTTCCGGATTCGTAGGTGTAGGGATTAGGTTTTGAGGAAGTGGATCCGTTGGAGGGGAGGTGGTATTAGAGGGAGCAACTGGATTTGTAATGTTGATGTTGTCTTTGTGGGTTTGAGCAGTTGCAAGTATGGTAGATGTACTTGAAGTAGCAGATGGTGAGATAGTTTCCGTAGATAAGGGCGGTCCAGAAGGAGTCATGGTCTCGGCTACTTCCAAGATAGGGGCAGAGATGGTTTCGGCATTTCAGTGTAAGGACCGAAGTAATCTGAGTGAAAATGATTGAATAAATCATCCAAATCAGAAGAGGCATTTTTGGATGTGGAGGCTTGATTTGGATTAGCCGGTTTAGAAACAGGTTGCGGACAGAGGTGTTCGGAGGCGTTTTTGGACGTGCTTTATTGCGTATGACTACCCCATCTTCATCTTTGTTGTTCTTGAAGATCCATTTGGTACCAATGATGGTTTTATTTCGTGGACGAGGAACGAGTCGCCAAACTTTGAGACATTCTAACAAATTGAGTTCTTCTTGCATGGTCGTAATCCAATCAGGGTCTGACATTGCTTCCGCAATAGTAGTAGGTTCAATTTTTCTTAGGAAAGAAGAAAACAAACAATCGTTGGCTGAATTGGATCTCGTTGTGACAGGTTTGGTAGGATCTCAAATGATTTGATTGATGGGGTGATGGATAGTCCACTTGCGAGAACGGGGAAGCGATTGTTGGGGTTGCTCGGGGTTGTTATCCACATACGTGCCAAGTGGTAAATCTTGAATGGATTCATGTGAGGGGGCCACTTCTGAGGGGCGAGTAGAACTAGTTATATCCTTTAGGATTAGGGAATGATGTCTCGGGGAGAGGATACCAGAGTTGGACTCGCGATTAGGGTAGAATTAGGATCAGGAAGTGGAGCCGTTCAAATTGGAATGAGGGTAGGAATGTCTTCGTCTACAGGTGTCTCATTTGTTGCGTTGGAAGGGGGTGGACCAGATTGGTGAAGTGATGCAGAAGTGGAAGGAAGTGGTTCAGACGTGGCAATCGTATAGGTTGAGAGAGTGGGTCCGAAAATATTCGTGGTATCAACAATTTTCTCAGCTAGGGGAACTAGTGGAGGAGATGATGGAATGAATGGTCCAAAATAGTCTGAATAGAAGAATTCAAACAAGTCATCCAATTCAGAGATAGCGGTTTTGGAAGAGGAAGCGTGTGTTGGATGAGACGGGTTTGGAGTAGGTCCTGAACTGAGATGTTTAGAAGCTAATACACCGGTAAGCGCGGGTCCAGAACTGGATTGTTCGGCATCCAATTCGGCCTTATCATCGAAATCCACATTGACAATTTCAGTGACGGTTCGAGAGGGTTTGAAATATATCCGATAAGCAGCGGTATTTGGGGAATAACCGAGAGAGAATCCCTCGTTGACATTGGGATGAAGTTGGCCACGGTCCTCTTTATCATTTAACACAAAGCATCGGCTTCCAAAGGTGTGAAAGTAGTGAACGGTGGGGATACGCTTGTTGATCAATTCGTACGGGAGTTTGTTAAAGCGTTGGTTGATGATGGAGAGATTTTGAGTGAAGTAATCCGTATTGATGGATTCGGCCCATAAGAAGTGTGGGAGTTGGGAATGAGAGAGCATGGTTCATGCAGCTTCGACCATAGTACGGTTATGGCGTTTAACAACCCCATTTTGTTGTGAAGTGCGGGCGGTAGAGAATGTTTGAGTGATTCCTACTGAAGTGAGAAAATCACTTAGTGTGCGGTTTTTGAAATTCGTCCCGTTGTCCGTACGAATGGTTTGAACAGTAAGCTTTAACTTGAGTTGAATGCTTTTGATAATACCAATAATAAGAGCGGAACCTTCGTCTTTGGTGCGAGGAAATTTGACCCACGTGTAACGAGATAAGTCATCCACCATAACTAGAACATACTTTTTTCCGTGGATACTTTGAGTTCGTAATGGACCACATAGATTCATATAAATGAGTTGAAGGGGGCGAGTCATGCCATGTTCCACCTTTGGTTTATGAGAGGCTTTCTTCATCTTACCCATTTCACATGCGTCACATAGATGGGTTTTTGCAAACTTGAGTTTGGGTAAACTTTTAACCAACCATTGCTAGCGAGTATATTGATGTTTTTGAAATTTAGGTGAGAAACGCGACGATGCCAAAGCCAGTTTTGCTCGTTTAAGGTTTTGGGTAGAAGACAGACGTTGGTGGGTATTTTCGGGTCAAATAGATTGATGGTATATAGATCTGAATTGCGAGATCCGGCAAGAAGTTGTTGTCCATCGTAAGTGCGAACACAACATCGCGTGGTTCGAAAGTTCACCTCTAGTTCTTTGTCACAAAGCTGACCAATGCTAAGAAGATTGTGGCTGAGACCGCGGACATACCAGACTTTGGACATGGTGCGGTTGTCGCGAACTATGTCTCCGTGACAAATGATAGGTGCGTAGTGGTGGTTACTGAAACGTACTTCTCCGCCATATTTTTGCATGTAATTGGCGAGCAACTCCATTTATCTAGTCATGTTTTTGGAGCAGCCAGAATCTAAGTACCACACGTGACTGGTCTGTAAAACAAATTAGGCAGATTTAGGTATCCATTTAAAAATGGGTCCATCATGATGAGGATAGAAATGAAAATTATTGGAAGATCTATGTACGTTAGAATGATAATTGTAATCATAACTTTAAGTATCCAAGCGCACAAAGTAATTCACACCACAATTTGAGCAACAAATTTTATTTCAAGGAAAATGCAATAAATGTCGAAACGAATGAATAATGTAAGGAAACTTAACACTTTGTTTTCAAGTTTTGACATTTGGAAATTTAAAACTAGATTGCTTATTGCGGGGCGGTGAATGTAACACCTCGGTTAAGAACCCTAAGTTACCAATTTTAAAATCTACAATTAAAAACATTGATTAACCTCAAAATACGGGATATAAATTTTCTAGAAAACTTTGAATAGTCCGTTCTATTTTATTGATATTTCCAAGCAAAACACAAATCCAAATCAAACATAACGGACTTTTACTTACATTCCGGGTTAAGTAACAAAAGGTCGGGACTTACATATAACCCGAAGGAAACTAATTACAAACTACCTTACTACATTAATAACTAACGGTAATAAACTACTATCTACCAAAAGTAAGTTCGTAGCCTTCAAAATCCACCGACAAACCTTCAAGTCAAACAACGGGTCCTTTCCCTTTATCCGTTCTTTTTCCTGAGAGGGGTTGACACTTAAAAGTTAATCGAATGCTTAGTGAGTTAAATACTCAAGTATTACATATCAATAATGCATATATATATATATATATAAACATACATGGTAAATTCTTATAAAAAAATAAAGTAAAATACATTAACCGAATGCAAATCGAAACCGAAAGAACAATTATGTATCGGATACTAAAATCATGGAATTCCTTATATTTAAACCATTATGACATAACATAACATTGATGTTCCATACAACGATAAAACATGATCAATCACCAAATATAATTTCAATAACTATCGATTACCAATACATATCAAGAATCAAAATTTGAATCGATAGACAGAGGAATAACAGTGCATCACCCTGTCCTTCTCCTTCCGGGCTCATGCCAAAGTTCGAGTAAGAATCGTACATCATGGGAAACACCGCACTGCCCGCCTTCCTCAACCAGGTGTGTGCCAAGGTTCCCTACTCATTGCTTTTCCTCCTAACTGAGCAATGAGTATCTATAACCACGGAAAGTCTCACCCGTCCAACCCGAGATCTTGACTTCGCCATCAACTTCCGACATACTACACGAAGTAGTACTCGTACTATGGCGTACAATTCAAGGAATAAAACAACAAGGACGAATTCGGAAAGCAAATCAATGTTACGGGATCATTATGCGATATAGACTCAAGGAATGGAACGAAAGCCAAATCAAGACCATATGACTCAATTCGAAACCAGGAACATTCATATAAATATATTTACTTATATATATACAAAACAATATGTAACAATTAACTATATAACTCACCGAGTAATCGTATTATGCTTGAAAATTTTCGAAATGAGCTCATAAAGCAAGTCCAAGATACCACACCTAAAATGCTTTCAATGCCTCCAAAATGTCTTAATTGCCCCCTGTAGTGTATGCACAAAGAGTCGTAAGCAACCAATCTAAGAAACTCAAGTTATGCACATTTCCTATTTAAGCACTTTACATTGATTTTAATGTTCAGCTGCTACTTGCAGATCTGTTTTGACCACTTTAAACTCAGATTCAAGTCTTGATCATAAACAAGAAATAAAATATACTCAATTATCTAACCAATGCAATTGGCCTCACCTCATTTGGATTTTTCAATGATTTTCTATGAAATTTACAAAGTAACAGCTACAAGCTGTCAAACATGACAGACCTGCACATTGATGTCCAAATATGAAATAGACTAGACATCCATATCTTTCTAATGCTACTGGATTCACCATTACACGATTTTTCTATGATTTTATACGATTTTTCAAAGTCTGCACATTTCCAATACCTTCTAAAGTCGAAATTTCTCATTTCATACATCTTTCATACCAATTCAATTCCAAATTGTTCCAATTTCTGAATTTCAACCTAACACAACATATTTCATATAAACAAAACAAAATCCAACCTTAATTTCATAATTTATATCATTCACCCCAATTACTTTGACTTATCCAAGTCCAAATTGACATGAAAATGGATCATTTCTTGATAATAATTACATAAATACTAAAGCATATTTATTGAACACTTAAGATCAAACCCAAATGAAACCCTAACTCTAACCTAACATTAAATTCATCTTTCAAGAATGAGAAATCCAAGAACAAGTAAGAAGATAGGTTATACCTTTGATAGATGATCAATCCTTAATAAAATCTTGCAATTCCCTTTGATTTGAGTTAGGATTGAGCATTTGTATGTGTGAATCGCACCTTCAATGTGTGTATATGTTTTGGACCTAAAATGAGAGGAAAATGGGCTAAAATTCGTGTTTTGTATGTTAAATCCCGAGTTGGGTCGGGTTGACCCGGTTGGGTACCCGTTTTGACTACTACACCTTAAAAACTTCATAACTTTTCGCTCGGACCTCCGTTTTCGATGAGGTTTTTGCCTACAAGCTCCTAGAGAGATAATCTATAACCTCCAATGAAAATATTACAAAAAATATCTTCCGAAAAAAAATCAGCTTTACGTACCCGTAACTTATCAGTTACCGTTTTGACGAGATTTTCCAAGTTTCTCGTTTTAGCTCCGTTTGACGTGAAATTTTCCGGATCCTCTAATATACTATTAAGAAATACAATTCTAAAATTTCAACTCCAAACTTCCACTAAATCATAGGTTGTCTTATATGGCCACCACGAGAACACTTATTAAGATTTTCCACTTTGCAATAAACAAACATAACAATTTCTCATTTTTAAACAGGTAATATCCTTTTAACATAAGCAAATCATGCATACTTAGAAAATAAATTGGACATATAAGAAATGGGATGTGACAAATACCTCCTCCTTTTGAGGATTTTGTCCCCGGAATCATTAATGTGGAAACAAGGAAGGGTATTTCGCGATCATCTCATCTTTACGCTCCCACGTCCAATTTGGTCCTTGATGGTGTTTCCACTTAACCAACACCAAGTCCACTTCCTTATTACGGAGGTTTACCTTTTTGTCGTTCAGGATTGGTTCTGGTTCCTCAATGTATCTTAACTTCTCATCTACTTTGACTTCGGATAAGGGCACGGTCTCTTCATGTTTACCCAACAATTTACGTAAATAGCCGACATGAAATACATCGTGTATCCCCGTAAGTTCTTCCGGTAACTCTAGTCGATAAGCTTGTTTCCCGATACGCTCCAATACTTTGAACAGGCCACTAAATCGTGGACTTAACTTACCTTGTTTCCGGTATCGAAGCACGCCTCGCCAAGGAGAAACTTTCAGCATTACCATATCACCAATGGAGAACTCGATTGGCCTTTTACGGCGATCAGCATAAGACTTTTGACGATCTTGTGCAGCTTTCATTCTTTCGAGAATAGTTTGAATCTTTTCATGAGTGATCTGAATGAGCTCAGGACCAGCTAAAACTTTCTCTCCCGTCTCTCGCCAACACAATGGTGTACGGCACTTACGCCCGTATAAAGCCTCGTAAGGAGCCATTCTAATCGTCGAGTGGTAGCTATTGTTGTAAGAAAACTCAACCAAGGGTAGGTGAGTATCCCAACTACCACCAAATTCTAAGAACATGCGCGCAACATATCCTCGAGGGTCTGAATGGTTCGTTCTGATTGACCATCAGTCTGAGGATGATAGGCCGTACTAAATGCATGACGTGTTCCCAACTCTCGTTGAAATCCAGCCCATAAATTAGAAATGAATCGAGGGTCGCGATCAGAGATAATTTTCACCGGTACACCGTTTCGCGAGACGACTTCATTAATGTACATCTGTGCCCATCGATCCATAGAATAAGACTCTCCGACAGGAAAGAACAATGCATATTTGGTCAACCGGTCTACTACAACCCAAATACTATCGTGTTGTCGTTGGGTCTTTGGTAGTTAAGTAACCAAATCCAAGGTTAATTCCACCCACTTCCACATTGGTACCTCGAGAGGCTGTAAACTACCATATGGTTTCTGGTGTTCGGCTTTTACTTGTAGGCATATGGTACACTTCTCGACATAACGTCCGATATCGGTCTTTATTCTAGGCCACCAGTAATCTGAACAAAGATCTTGGTACATCTTGGTACTCCCTGGGTGTATCGATAATCGTGACTTATGTGCTTCCGCTAAAATAACATCTCGCATACCGCCAAGTCTAGGGACCCAGATTCGAGTCTTAAAGACCTTCAGGCCACGTCCGTCTTCAGAAAGAGAATCAACATATCCCGCCATTCGTTCTGTTTTGACATTCTCAGCTTCAAAGCCTCAATCTGCCACTTCCGAATATCATCGAATAAATTAAATATAACCGACGTGTGAGTGATAGCGTAGCATAAAAATCCAGCATACATCTTCCTACTCAGAGCATCCGCCACTACATTGGCTTTACCCGGATGATATAGTATCTCACAGTCGTAATCTTTGATGAGTTCCATAGCACGTTGCTGACGCATGTTCAGGGTCTGTTGATCAAATAGATACTTTAAGCTCTTGTGGTCGGTATAGAGTTGACACTTGGTACCATAGAGATATTGTCGCCTAAGTTTCAAAGCAAATACCACTGCTGCTAACTCAAGATCATGAGTAGGGTAGTTCTGCTCATAATTTTTCAATTGGTGAGAAGCAAATGCAATCACCTTGCTTCGCTGCATCAAGACACATCCAAGACCAAGTTGAGATGCGTCACTATACACGATAAAGTCTTCATTACCCTCAGGTAGAGCAAGTATCGGCGCGTGTGTAAGACACTCCTTCAAAGTTTGAAATGCACAATCCTGGGCCTCATTCCACTCAAATTTGGAATCTTTATGAGTCAAAGAGGTTAATGGTACTGCGATCTTAGAGAAATCCTTGATAAATCGTCGATATTACCCTGCTAGGCCCAAAAAACTTCGAACTTCTGAAGCGTTCTTTGGTTTCTCCCAATCTTGAATTGCTTTGATCTTGGCTGGGTCTAGAGAAATGCCGTCTCCAGATACAGTATGCCCCAAGAATTGCACTTGGCGAAGCCAGAATTCACATTTCGAGAATTTTGCATAAAATCGTTCTTTTCTCAACAATTCTAGCATTTGACGTAAGTGTATAGCATGTTCATTTTCAGACTTTGAGTAAACCAAAATATCATCGATGAATACGATCACAGACTTGTCGAGCTTTGGACGACATACCCAATTCATTAAGTCCATAAATGCTGCAGGTACATTCGTAAGGACGAATGGCATCACGAGGAATTCGTAATGCCCATAACGAGTTCGGAAGGCAGTCTTGGGTACGTCTTCGTCTCGCAACTTGAGTTGGTGATAGCCAGACCGTAAGTCAATCTTAGAAAAGTAACTCGCTCCCTGTAACTGGTCGAAAAGATCATCAATTCGCAGTAATGGATACTTATTCTTTATAGTTACCTTGTTAAGCTCACGGTAATCTATACACATCCGAAAAGTTCTGTCTTTCTTCTTAAAAACAGGAATGGAGCACCCCAAGGAGATGTGCTTGGCCGGATAAAACTCTTGTCCGATAATTACTGTAATTGGTTCATCATTTCCTTCATTTCCGCGGGTGCGAGACGGTAAGGTGTCTTCGCTATTGGGGCTGTACCCGGTACAAATTCCATACAGAATTCTACTTGACGATCGGGCGGCAATCTAGGCAGATCATCCGGGAATACATCCTTCACTGTTTTCTTCAGTTCCTTCATCGCATCCAAAACATAGGCTAGAAAATATGAGCAACCCATGATTAGATAACGACGAGCTTTTAACATAGAGATTACCTTTATGTCGATCACACGTTGCTCCCCGTAAATGTATAGGTAATCCCCCTCGCTAATCGGTATCCGAATCATCCGTCGTGAGCATATGATGTCGGCTCGATTCTTTTCTAACCAATCCATACCAATAACAACATCGAATCCACGTATAGTAATTGGAATGAGATCGATAAGAAATTCATAGTCATCTAGAAGTAACGTACACCCTCTAAACACTTTATCAGCAACTAATGGCATTCCACTCGCAGTGTCAACGGTGAAAGGATTTTCAAGCATAATGGGCATAGATTCAAGAAAACGAACATAATTATTTGGTACAAAGGAATTTGTTGCCCCGGAATCAAATAAAATACGAGCAGGCCTAGAATTAACAAGAAATATAGCTGTAACAACGTCGGGATCTTTCATGGCTTCCTCCGCGGTAATTTGAAATGCCCTGGCACGAGGTTTCGGTACGTTCTCCTTTTTGATCGAAGCCCCCGCTGTATGTATCGATCGTTGTCTCGGTTGCTATACCGATCCCTTACTTTCCTCCAGTTTATTCTTTGGACATTCTTGCATACGATGGCCCACCACACCACAAGTATAACATGCCCTTTCCCTTTGAGGGCACTGAGTTCTAATATGCCCAGCTTCACCACAACAAAAAGATCGTACATAAGTTTGATCATTACCACATCGCCCCTGATGATTCTTGCCACATTGACTGCAGTTTTGTGGCGTATTCGACTGTATTGTATAAGCCTGTGAGGTAGTACGGGGTGTATTCTGCGATTGAGCTCGTCTTGGCGTGAAGAATCGAGATGATTTAGATATCGGGGTCGAGAATGTTCTCTCAACTCCGGGTCGTTTCTCCGGCACATCTGAATCATCAGGAAGGCTCAGATCATGGTCTCGTTTCCTTGCGTACTCACCTGCTTTGGCAAATGAGGGTATGTCGCAATTACTAACGAAATCGCGAATATTCTGTCGAATACCATCGACGAATGATTAATCTTGTCTTTCTCACTTGGTACAAACCGTAGGGCAAACCGAAGCTTACGATTAAACTTTGTGTCATATTCAACTATCGACATGGACCCCTGTTTGAGCTCTAGGAATTCTTTCTCGAGCTTCTGTTTCAGATCATCGGGACAATATTTTTCATAGAACAATGCTTGAAATTCTTCCCACGTCGCTCTATCCCGAGTATTCGGATCCATGGATCGATATGTGGCATTCCACCAAGTGAGTGCACGGTCGGTAAGTGTTGTTGTGGTGTAACGTACTTTATCCTCCTCCTGCATATAAACAATCCGAAATACCATTTCAGTGTTTTTGACCCATTGCATCGCAAGTACTGGATCCGTCTGTCCCAAGAACTCTGTAGCCCCACTGCTTCTAAATGTTTTAAAAGAATGCCGGTCTGACTTTGGTTTGGGTACGTTATCATTGACCGGCTTCGGTTCTTGGACAACCAGATTCTGAGCATTAACTGGATTTTGCATTTCAGATAACTTTATTTCAAATTATATTCTTTGTTCTTGAAGGGAAGCCCGTGTTTGATCATTCATTAGTTTCAATAACCTCTCAGTACGAGGTGATAACTGAACTTCATCGTCATTGCCAACATTTTCTTGACCATCTCCTTCAGGATTGGGGTTATCATTCACAATGTTTTGAGTAACCGGCGTGTTGCTAGAGGCATCATGTTCAGACATCGTACTGAAATTATAAAACATATAGAAGTCAAATAATATCCTACCCCTGAACCCCAACCAATCCTAAGTGTCTCATATTGGTCTATATCCTGTATAATCATAATCTAGTTACAATACGATGCCAACGCCTAAGCTTGAGTCTGGATATTATTACTGATATCCAGTTCACTCAAACTACAGCTCTGATACCATATTTGTAACACCTCAGTTAAGAACCCTAAGTTACCAATTTTAAAATCTCCAATTACAAACATTGATTAACCTCAAAATACGGGATATAAATTTTCTAGAAAACTTTGAAAAGTCCGTTCTATTTTAATGATATTTCCAAGCAAAACACAAATCCAAATCAAACATAACGGACTTTTATTTACTTCCCGGGTTAAGTAACAAAAGGTCGGGACTTACATATAACCCGAAGGAAACTAATTACAAACTACCTTACTACATTAATAAGTAACGGTAATAAACTACTATATACCAAAAGTAAGTTAGTAGCCTTCAAAATCCACCGATAAACCTTCAAGTCAAACAACGGGTCCTTTCCCTTTATCCGTTCATTTTCCTGAGAGGGGTTGACACTTAAAAGGTAAGCGAACGCTTAGTGACTTAAATAGTTAAGTATTACATATCAATAATGCATATATATATATAAACATACATGGTAAATTCTTATAAAAAAAATAAAGTTAAATACAATAACTGAATGCAAATCGAGACTTATAGGAAACCGAAAGAACAATTATGTATCGGATACTAAAATCATGGAATTCCTTATATTTAAACCATTATGATATAACATAACAATGATGTTCAATACAACGATAAAACATGATCAATAACCAAATATAATTTCAGTAACTTTCGATTACCAATACATATCAAGAATCAAAATTTGAATCGATATACAGAGGGAGAACAGTGCATCACCCCGTCCTTCTCCTTCCGGGCTCATGCCAAAGTTCGAGTAAGAATCGTACATCATGGGAAACCCCGCACTGCCCGCTTTCCTCTAACGGGTGTGTTCCAAGGTTCCCTACTCATTGCTCTACCTCCTAACTGATCAATGAGTATCTATAACCACGAAAAGTCTCACCCATCCAACCCGGGATCTTGACTTCGTCATCAACTTCCGCAATACTACACGAAGTAGTACTCGTACTATGGCGTACAATTCAAGGAATAAAACAACAAGGACGATTTCGGAAAGCAAACCGATGTTACGGGATCATTATGCGATATAGACTCAAGGAATGGAACGAAAGCCAAATCAAGACCATATGACTCAATTCGAAACCAGGAACTTTCATATAAATATATTTATTTATATATATACAAAACAATATGTAACAATTAACTATATAACTCACCGAGTAATCGTATTATGCTTGAAAATTTCCGAAATGAGCTCATGAAGCAAGTCCAAGATACCACACCTAGAATGCTTTCAACGCCTCCAAAATGTCTTAACTACCCCTTGGAGTGTATGCACTAAGAGTCGTAAGCAACCAATCTAAGAAACTCAAGTTATGCACATTTCCTATTTAAGCACTTTACATTGATTTTCATGTTCAGCTGCTACTTGCAGATCAGTTTTGACCACTTTAAACTCAGATTCAAGTCTTGATCATAAAACAAGAAATACAATATACTCAATTATCTAACCAATGCAATTGGCCTCACCTCATTTGGATTTTTCTATGATTTTCTATGATTTTCTATGAAATTTACAAAGTAACAGCTACAAGCTGTCAAACATGACAGACCTGCACATTATGCTCTGTTTACCCATCTTAAATTCAAAATGAGGTTACGATGTCCAAATATGAAATACACTAGACATCCATATCTTTCTAATGCCACTGGATTCACCATTACACGATTTTTCTATGATTTTATACGATTTTTCAAAGTCTGCACATTTCCAATACCTTCTAAAGTCGAAATTTCTCATTTCATACATCTTTCATACCAATTCAATTCCAAGTTGTTCCAATTTCTTAATTTCAACCTAATACAACATATTTCATATAAACAAAACAGAATCCAACCTTAATTTCATAATTTATATCATTCCCCCAATTACTTTGACTTATCCAAGTCCAAATTGACATGAAAATGGATCATTTCTTGATAATAATTTCATAAATACTAAAGCATACTTATTTGAACACTTAAGATGAAACCCAAATGAAACCCTAACTCTAACTTAACATGAAGTTCATCTTTCAAGAATGAGAAATCCAAGAACAAATAAAAAGATAGGTTATACCTTTGATAGATGATCAATCCTTAATAAAATCTTGCAATTCCCTTTGATTTGAGTTAGGATTGAGCATTTGTATGTGTGAATCGCACCTTCAATGTGTATATATGTTTTGGACCTAAAAAATGAGAGGAAAATGGGCTAAAATTCTTGTTTTGTATGTTAAATCCCGAGTTGGGTTGGGTTGACCCGGTTGGGTACCCGTTTTGACTACTAAACCTTAAAAACTTCATAACTTTTCGCTCGGACCTCCGTTTTCGATGAGGTTTTCGATGAGGTTTTCGCCTACACGCTCCTAGAGAGATAATCTATAACCTCCAATGAAAATATTACAAAAAATATCTTCCGAAAAAAAATCAGCTTTACGTACCCGTAACTTATCAGTTACCGTTTTGACCAGATTTTCCAAGTTTCTCTTTTTAGCTCCGTTTGACGTGAATTTTTTTGGATCCTCTAATATACTATTAAGAAGTACAATTCTAAAATTTTAACTCCAAACTCTCACTAAATCATAGGCTGTCTTATATGGCCACCACTAGAACACTTATTAAGATTTTCCACTTTGCAATAAACAAACATAACAATTTCTCATATTTAAACAAGTAATATCCTTTTAACATAAACAAATCATGCATACTTTGAAAATAAATTGGACATATAAGAAATGGGATGTTACAGTGACTTTGCTCGACTTGTGCCTTTTGCAATCCAAGCTTGCTTTTTCTCTAGAGGCCGTAAAGCTGAAACATTTAAAGGACCAGTATTAGAATTTGTTTTAGAAGCATGCATAGTATGACCCTTTTGTTGAGAATGAAATGGGTTTGAATAAATAGTAGAGCATTCATTTTCAACTTCAGCAATCAATACCGAGTCTATAGGTTTCTTGTCTTTATCCAAAAATTCCTCATGACTCGGAATAGTAGGATTAGAGTCAAATTGATCAACCAAATCATTTAGACACACGTTAGAATTAAGGAGTTCAGAAGAATTTTGTTGAGATTCGGTTAGGATTCGAGCTTCGTCGGCTTCTAACTCCGCATTAATTTGTTCGTCAGTAAGAGAAGTTTTATAAGTCGAAGGACGAAAATTTTTCGGATTGAAATCTTTTGGTAAAAAATCATCCATTTGATACGAAGGAATTGTGTGATCGTTTTGTTCAAAAATTTTGAAGTCACAGTTTATTTGATTAAACTTCTTCTTCGGTATAACTTGGAAAATAATCGTTTGGAAGAGTATTGTGTGAAGATTCTTTTTCAACATGATTTGGATAACAAAATGGTATTTGATGAAAGTGTTTGTTTTTCCAATTCCAATCTTCCCTTTTTTCGACTTTGTTAGATGCCTTCATAAATTCTATTTTGTATCCCGGACCATGATTCAGATATTCAAACTTATAAAGTGTGGGAGTATGGTATAAGGCCTTTTCCAAGCGTTTGGGATTGTCAAATCCTAAGCCGGTTTTTGAAACTAACTCTTTTGGTGCGTTTAAATGAATTGTTTGTTCCGCTTGACCTAACTTAAAGAGTTTAAGTTCCCAGTACTTGAGTTTTTCCACAAGGTCATTTACGTTGAATAGTGGCAAATTTAAATTTGGAAGAAAAATCGTTGGCTTCACGTTCAGATTTGTTATGTCTGTCCGTGAGGTCAGTACTTTTGAGTTGGAGTGTTAAAATTGGTCTTCTTGTTTTGAATGTTTTCCTTTTGACTTTTATTGGTAGCAATTTCGAATGTGGCAAGTAAGAGTTCGTTATAATTATTTTCTAGACGTGCTTCTAAATTGGAAACCGAGAGTTTCTCGATTTCAGTTTAAATTGTAGATCTCGCAATGCGGCGGTTAATTCATGCATTTGGGCAACAAAGTAATCATAGTCGGAAATGCTTACCTCGTTAGAAGGGTCGGAAGCTTGAGACGTTGAAGCATCAGTCGTGTTGGCCTTGAGATTGATACCGGCTGGAGGCTCCTCATCGGATGGATTAGTGACATTTGCCATGAGACTGAAGTGGGCTTCAATTTCTTCTTGCTCTTTGTGTTTTTGATTAAGCCAGTGCTCATCCTCCGTCATGAGAACCTTTCCGGCTTCGGGTTGTGTAGCAAGCATCAGTTTGTAAGCAAAGTAATTGGAATCTTGAACGACAGGATTCTTGCATTCACGGGCGTAATGGCCGGACTTGCCACAGTTGTAGCATAAGCTCATCTCGCCTTTGAATTTGTCTTCGGGTTTAATTGGAGAGCGTTTTTCTTCTTGACGCGATTTGGGTTCAAACATCTCCTTGCGTTCATAATTCTTCGGACCCGAAGCATATTGAAGTTTATTGGAAGTGGGGCGGCGTGTGAACTTCTTTTGAAATTATTGGGTAAGAAGGGCAAGTTGTTGTAGGAATCCGGCTTTTTCCGAATTCGGATGCATAACCGTCTTCTTCTTCTTCTTCTTCCGTAGCACTGTTGTTTTGGGTTGAGTGATGATCTTCTTTTGCAATGAGAGCAATTGGGTCGGACCACTTTGTGAATTTCTTGTTAGCAGCCATGGTTTCGAGAACATCCTCTTCGTCTTCTTTGAGAGTTTCGTATAGGTCGTGTATATCAAGCTCGGCGAGAAAGTTGCTATGTTTGATTTGATTGGCAAAACGACGCCATTCAGGTTGTAGATTGCTTACAAGTTTGACGTTGTTCTCGATCTTTGTCTTACGTATATCGTTTTTGCTAAGTTCGTTAAGCAAGTGAACAAAACGTTCGTACGTGTCCGTAAGACTTTCTCCTTCTTTTGCCTTGAATTCTTCATATTACGAGATGCAATTTGGGATCTTCATTTTAAGTCCGGTGACTATCGATGCTCATGTAAATATCATTGGGAAGACTGAGAAGTAAATGTGATTGTGCGAGTTGATCATCTTTTTTAATCCGTATCTCTTTGTCGTCATAAAGGGATTTAGGTTTGACTTCTTTCCGGGCTGGTATAGGAGGAACATCGTTGGCTACAGCAGGAGCATCTCGATAAAAGATAGGTGGTGGACCTTCGGTGATGAATCGCATGATTTCTTCCACATAATCATGTCGTTCAACAAAGTCGAGGAATCGGTCCTTCCACTGTAAATATTCTCCTCGGAAGAGGATTGGAGGTTTTGTGTCAGAACCAATGACCATTGCTTCGCGTGTAGTCATTGTACCTGACAGAGTGATCTCGATCGGTGAGTTTTGAAATATTTGTAAGTGTTCGTTGAAAAATAGAAGGGTTATCTCGGGTGAGAGAGACTCGAGAAACAAAGATGTCGAGTGTGGGTGGTTCGAGATAAATGAATGTCGGGTTGAATGGATTCGAGGACTAAGGATTTCGGGTTAAGATAATCGATGAAAAGCGATCAAGTAGCAAAGCTATTGAGTTTTCTATGGACAAAAACATCTAAACAACCAGGAATGAATTATAAGACAAATAATTAATTGTTAAGGTTTATGACGATCACTAAAAGTTTCTTGACTAGAAAAGCAATCAAGTAGCAAAGTTATTGAGTTTTCTATGAACAAGTGATTGAAACAAACGAAAGTAATTTAGAATTTTTCGAAAACAGGGAATTGATAAAAACTACTTTTTTGTTCAATATAAATTGACAAGAGTGTAATAGATGTTTATCCGATAAACTTTTATCTTGGGTCCTATAACTCGACAAGTATGAATATAAAAAACTTCCAGAAATCGATTTAAAACTAGACAGATTGGGTCGAAAATTTTAAGTAAACACAAGTAGAAACAATATATAATCAAAAACGGTTTGACAAGAAGACGTTAAGCTGGGTTTTTCGCAAAAAAAAGTGGTTTTATCGAATGAAACAATTGGTATAGGATTCGATAAAACAAAAATTCGAGATTTACCTTGTTTTTCACTAGACCAATTAGAAACAGATCAAAACTCAGATTGTTTGGCTCTGATATCAATTGCGGATCCCAGATTATGAAGTACGAATGCAAGGTATTATCAAGAACACGAAGAATGAAAGGTATTAGAGAGAACGCCTGTCATATATCTCACTTGATGTAATCGTTGTTTACAAGAAGTTGCACAATGAATGATACGAATATTTTGGTCCCAATAAGGGTCTACAAGAGTTAAATATTAAGTAAACAGTTTGTAGAAGGGGGGGGGGGGTTGAATACTAACACACAGATTTTGATTTTTAAATGAGTTTATAGATAATAAACAAATTTACAGTTACAAGAGGAATTAGAACAAGTTTAAAACCTATTCTATTGTAACTAAAGAAACACAGAGTTTGATGCGCAAGAAGATGAAAGAAAGAATACAGAAGGTATAGGCTAGAAAGATGCATGCATATTGATGAAGAAGATATCTCCATCCTATTTATACCCGTTTGCATTTAATTCAAGACAAAAGGTACATGCCACGTGTCAAGCTTGGATAGGAAGCTTATCCTTGTAAATAAGACAGCCATGCTTTTGGCCGAATATGAACAGTATCATATCAGATATGATGGGGACATAAGAGACAAGTCGTACGTCCTTTTCTGACATGGTTCTAGGTTTGACTTTTGTGCATCGAGGATAAGATCAAACTTTAATCTTGCAGAGGAAGCTTCATTTGATCGCTGACGCTGAATGTTCAAGGATGAACTTCTGTGTTGCTGAGGCTTTACAAGACTTCACACTTTGAGTAGATAATCGCTGCTATCGTTGAACCGCTTCAGGTCACTTAGCTAATTTTCTCTTTCTTCAGCTTTGGTCTTCGACTTTCGCTGAATGGTCTTCTGGTGTGATAGCTGATCTTCAGATCTTCAGAGATAAGTTTGTTGTTCCTTGATCTTCAGCGATTGCTGATGGTGATCAGCGTAAGCTATCGTTGAATTTGAACAGAAGCTTAACTAAGGAATTTCACTAAGTATAGCAAAGGAATCATATTCAAATCACTGAGAGGAGTTATGATCAACAATCTCCCCCTATTTGATTATGATTAAGCAACGTAGGAAAATTGCTTTAAGAGACTAGTAAGGACTTAAGAAAAATTTGAAGTAAATTTTCTAAGTACTATTCTGTGTAATCTTTTTCAGCTAGTCTACTCTCTGAATTGAGTTTCATTTATAAGGATATGAAAGAACAATTTTGCAAGTAAATAAGCTTAAAGTTCATTCACTGATGAGCTTTTCAGAGTGAAAAATCAGTGAGTAAAGTAGTTTGAAGAAAAGTAGAACTCTTATGTTCATTGTCCCTTTTACTTTTTTCAGGGATCTTTTCAGTACATAGATGGAGTAAAGTACTTTGAGTTTCATTAATTATAATTTGAAGAATTACAGCGAAATGAAATTATAATGATAAAGGTAAAGTACTTGTACACTGAAGGAATATTACAAAGGAAAGAGAAATCTATAACTAATCAGAGATATTCTCGTTTCGTCTTTGTAGCTAATTCTCATAAAGCGTTTTTTGTCGATTCATTAGAGGAGTATCTGACCAGCAGCGCCAAAGCATAATCTTTATGAGAGAGGATGGGGCCTTGTGAATTTCTTGGTTTCTGAAGAGTCCTAAGAACCCTTCATTATCCAAGAATACCATACCAGGTTCGGGCAGAGAGATGATTTCGTCTTCTTGATATCTTCGGTCTTGAGGAAGAGAGGTACAAAGCATTGATATATCAGGGAGCTCAAGATGACAAAGAATGCTTTGATAATCAAACTTAGTTTCATGCTCATTCTTCGAACTTGAACCACCTTCAGCAACTGATCTTTTCTTCTTTGAGGGTTCAGGGAGAGGGGGAACTTGCACAAGTTGTGACATCCTTTGCAGCAACTGATCCGGTACACCTTCCACCACATCCTTGAATTTAGATTTGGAACTCTGAATAGCATCTCTGATTTCTAACCATTCAGTGTATCCATAAATTCCCAAGAATTTGGCTTCTTCTCTCTCAGTTCTGTTTGTCCTTGTCATTCTTACATATACCTTTAGACCACCTTTGTTGGAGTGTCGCCCTTGGATAGTTGCATGAATAATTTTGGCTTTAGATCTTCGAAATTTGAGTCTGTCAGTGCACCAGTCAAGCTCTTTGTCTTTCTGCTTAGTGGCTTCAGCGGATAGTGCACTTAGGATCTTTTGTTGAGTGAGAATTGGATCTATATTTATGTGATCTTGTGCAAGTTCTCTCTGAACGAGAGCTTCAGCGACCCTTTCACTCTTTTTTCAGTTGTTCTTGAGCCGCTTTGTCATTCGCAGAGTCTTCCCTAAGTAACTTTCTTGCTAAGGCAAGATCGTTCTCAGTTTGCTTTATTTCCTCGTCCCTGATTCTTTGTGCTTCCAAAGCTTGTTCTCTCTCTTCTCTTGACAAAAAGTAGAATTCATCTACCATCCTTATTGGTACAGCTTCAATGGGTTCTGCTTCAGGCACCCTTATTCTTCTAGATTCGAATTCCTTAAGGAACTTTATTCGCCTTTCTTCTTTATCAGGCTCGCTTATGATCGGCTTTTGAACGCGACGTCTGGGAATGAGGCCTTCTTCTTCCTCAGAGTCAGTTTCCACTATGTACATAAACTGCTCTTTAGAAGAAGGTTCCTTCCTTGTGGATGAGTCCTTTGGGGGACGGGAGTCACTGAGGGAAGGAGATTTATTAGAGAGAGGGTTTGAAGGAAGAGAGGTTATAGAGGGGGATTCAGAGAGAGGAGTAATATAAGGGATAAGCTGAAGAGATACCTTATCAGCGGTCTCCCCCTCTGTTTGTGGGATTGTGGCATCAAGATCAACCACTTTGGCTGAAAGACCAGCTCCGTCCCCCAAGGGCTCTAGCTGAGATGTGCTTAGTCTGGATATTCTGAAATGCTCCATTGCGAAACCCAAGTCATCATCATCATCATCATCATCATCAAAGTGAGGGATGCGTTCCTCTTCTTCTTCTTCTTCTTCATCATCCTCTTCATCATCATCATCATCATCATCATCAAACCTTGCAGTGAGGGAAGGTTCTGGTCTTTGGATGTAAGGAGAGATCCTTTCATCAGGAAACCTTCGATTGTGCTCTCCGATAACTTCGTCAGCGAACTCTTTGGCCACCTTCTCCCCCTGAATGTTATCATGGGGTAGAACGTGGATCATTACTATTCGAACGTTCTTTTGGACGTCCTCAAGCATGTTCCGATCAGTAGCAGCAAAAGAGGGACCAGCTCCACCCAACCTTGAGAGAGCCTGCAACACTTCGGACTGAGTCTTCTGAATAAACTTGAGGATAGCGGCCTGAACATCAACCTTTTGCTTAATGTTGATGAGGGATTGGCGAAGGTCCTTGTGCTCGTCCTTCAGAGTCTGAACGTCAGACACCAGGTTGCTGACATTGGTCTTCATTCCTGGAGTGCCAGCGACCTGCCGGAAGATCAACTCCGCTGATGTTTGCAGCGTGTCCATGCTAGCTCGGGTGGGAGCACATTCATTGACCAGATGATCAATGGCAGGGAATGTGGGACCAGGCAGGGACACAGGAGGTAACTCGGTGACCCTGGGAGGAAGCTTGGGGGCTAGGTTCTCCATCTTGACATCCCTGAGCTTTTTAGCACTGGGAGGGCGCTGAGGAGACCTCATCGCCGACTTCGAAGTGGTGGTGGTGGTGGTTGTGGTTGCTGAGTAGACAGGAGCAGTGGCAGCAACTGATGACATTGACAAAGAGTCAAGAAAAGAATCCACATCAGATGATGGATGAAACGTAGCATTATTTTCTTTGAGAATATCATGAGGATTACTCTCAAAAACTACTTTTCCAGAGGTTGTGTCTTGAGGATCACTGACCAGTGTCTTAGAGTATCTGAGAGAGACACTCTAAGGTCCTTTGATATTGGCTTTCCAAAACTTAGATTGCCTAAACAATACTGAGGTTTGGACTGCGTGCATTTCAGCATCATCAGGGATAGGGACAACTATCGCTGAGTCACTTGCTGATGTGAGAACCAAGGAAGTGGAGATGGAAGAGGTAGAGAAGGTTGTGAAAGTAGTACCTGATCCAGCTTCAGCAGAGCTGGCTATAACACCTTCAGAGACCTTAGTCACAGATGGTGGTGGTAGTGCTGATGAAGCTTCAACGGCAGCAGAAACTGTTGGAGTGGCTGTGGATGAGGGTGGTGTTTGTAGTACACCAAAATCAGAGAGGGTGGTCTGTTGAGAGACCACCTTCTTGGGCTTCTTTGAGGCGATGGTCTTCTTGTGACCATCAGTTGGGGTTTTTCTCTTAGCAGCAGCAGCAGCAGTGCCTTGGGTACTCACTGAGGGGATGGGCAACGAGGAGGTCACTGAAAGAGGTGCTCCTATAAGTTTTAGCATGTAAGGAGTAAGAGGAGCATCACCTGGACGTTCGTCAATGTCCAGGGACTTCTTCCCTACCATTGAGAAGCCAAAGCCACCGACTTTCGGGTAGCTCTCCCCGAAAGCCTCTTCAAGGATGATGGAGAAGAAACAGGGGTAAGGGATAACAGGATTTCTGGTGGAGGCATTGAGGCAGCTGCACATATCGCTGAAGATGTAGTCAGCGTAGTTCAAGGTATGACCTGTGCAGAGAGAGTAAGCAAGGTCTTGAAAGTGTTTGCTCGCCTGGTCATGGGAGCCAACTTTAGAGCCTAGGCACTGAATGACCTGGGTGAAAATGTATTGCCATTTAGCAGGGAGCCGCTTCTTTTCCAGCTTTGAACCCACTGTCTTTACAGAGGGGTTCTCCCACTTGTAGCCAATGGAGTCCAAGAAAGCGTCGATCTGCTGCTTAGTTGGTTCAGCGCCCCATTGCACTCCCTTCTTGCGCTGAAGGAGTCTTAGTGCGTGACGTACAAAACCCGCTGAGAACGAGAAGAATCCAAGATCAGGGATGGTGAAGGCAATAGCAGGGAGGACATTGCCCTTGTCAGTCGTCAAAGTGGTACATTTCGCCGTGTACCAGAGAGCCTGAAGGTGAGAAGTGATGCCCACTGGATTGTGAACGAAGGCATACATCAGAGGGCACGCCTTGAGGAAGGTTGCAGCGTCCTTGAACTAAGGGCGTTCAGAGGGGATGTCCACTAGTGCAATGTAATTGCATGGCTTGAAGGTTGACTTTTCCAGCTCAAAATGGCAGTTTGGTGCGGCGACCAACTGGTTTTCAGCAGCAGTAGGTTCAGCAATGTTGGAAGCAGAGGCCATTTCTGTAGGAAAAATGGCAACACCAAAGAGATAAATCATGGTTTTAATACATGATTGTATAAACCAGAGTTCTTGGTATAAAAAGTACCAAATGTAAGATCAAAGAAACAAGTATTTTGATGAACAATATCAAAATGCTTGTTGGCAATAGAATTTTTTTTTTTTTTTAAATCTTCTGTTCTAAGAACAGGGTTTTGAAAAAGGAATTTGGCTTTCACTCTAAAAGCAAGATTTTATTAATTTTAAGAAAGAAATAGGTAAGAAAGGTTAAACAAGCTGTTTCCAGTTCTTAAGTTTAAGTTTAGATCAAACCTTAGTCGAATGAAGGAGAAAAACGCACAAGTGCGTGTTCTTGGTGTTCTTAAAGAAAACTTGGAGATTCGAAAGAAATCTTTTGCCTTTAGGAAAGTTATGAATGCGGAGGGAAGCAAGTAAGGCAAGAGAAGTGCTTAAATAACAAGAGGAGAGAGAAAGGATGCTAAACGACGGTTTTAGCTTTTTGAAAAAGAAATGATGACTTGGCGCACGTTCCAAGAAAGGAGTTGGGATGGAAACGTCGTGGTCCGTCGTGTGTCAGAAAAAGGTCTGACGTGTCCTTTTCTTTATTTTTAAAAGATTTTAAAAACACTTCATCAAAAATAATAACGGATTATCAGTGATGGTTTTTCTTTTAGAAAGAGAGATAGAGTAAAAATGATACCTGAGTGAGATTACACAGATATTACTGAATCAGAGTTCAGCAAATGGGGAGATTGAAGAATTTTCCTTGAATTACTGAATTTGTTGTTCATTGAATAACTAAATTATTCAGCGTTCAACATACCAAGTTCGCTGATAAGTAGATTGAATCTAGTCTCATCAAGAGGCTTGGTGAAAAGATCAGCGAGCTGATATTCAGTAGGAACAAAATGAAGCTCAATTTCACCATTCATCACATGATCTCTGATAAAATGATATCGGATCTCAATGTGCTTAGTCTTTGAAAGAAGTACAGGGTTGTTAGCGATTGCAATAGCACTTGTGCTGTCACAATATATAGGAATCTTAGAGAGTTGTAGATCGTAATCTCTGAGTTGATTTCTCATCCAAAGGATTTGAGCACAACAACTACCAGCTGCTACGTATTCAGCTTCAGCGGTGGAGGTGGACACTGAGTTTTGCTTTTTACTTGTCCAACTTATTAACTTACCACCTAGTAGCTTACACCCACCAGTGGTGCTTTTCCTATCAATTTTACAACCTGCAAAATCACTGTCAGAGTAACCAATAAGATCAAATCCTGAGCCTTTGGGATACCAGAGACCAAGATTTGGAGTTCCTTTCAGATATCTGAAGATTCGCTTTACAGCGATTAGATGGGTTTCCTTCGGTTCAGCTTGATACCGAGCGCAGAGACAAGTAACATACATGATGTCTAGTCTACTTGCTGTAAGATACATCAGAGACCCAATCATTCCTCGATAGGCAGTCACATTCACTGGCTTCCCATTGGGATCCTTGTTCAATGTCAGTGGAGGCACCATAGGTGTCTTCATCGCTGAGCATTGATTCATGTCGAATTTATTTAGCATGTCTTTAACATATTTGCTTTGACAAATAAAAATTCCTTTGTCAGATTGCTTAATCTGCAAATCTAGAAAATATGTTAGTTCACCCATCATACTCATTTTATATTGTTTCTTCATTCTATCAGCAAAACGAGTGCATAGTTTGGGTCTTGTGGAGCCAAAGATAATGTCATCAACATACATCTGAGCGAGAATAGTGTGACCCTTATACTTTCTTAAAAAGAGAGTTTGATCAATTTTTCCATGAACAAATTTTTCTTTTAGAAGGAATTTATAGAGGGTGTCATACCAAGCTCTGGGAGCTTGTTTTAACCCATAAAGATCTTTTTCGAGTTTAAAAACATAACCAGGGTGGTTAGGGTCTGAAAAACCAGGGGGTTGTTCTACATAAACTTCCTCGTTGAGTTTCCCATTTAAAAAAACACTTTTAACATCCATTTGAAAAACTTTGAAGTCCTTATGGGCAGCATAAGCTAAGAAGAGTCTTATGGCTTCTAAACGAGCTACAGGGGCAAAGGTTTCATCATAGTCAATTCCTTCTTCCTGTCTATAACCTTGAGCAACAAGTCAAGCCTTATTGCGTATTACAGTCCCGTTTTCTTCTACCTTATTTCTGAAAACCCATTTAGTTCCTATAACGGTTTTATCAAAGGGTCTAGGAACAAGATTCCAAACTTTATTTCAACAAAATTCAGTCAGTTCTTCTTGCATAGCTGAAACCCAGCTAGGATCAGAGATAGCTTGATCTATCTTCTTAAAGACAAATATTACCTGTACCTCTACGTGTTTTGATACCTGCAGTGGGATCACCAATAATTTGATTTATTGGATGATTTGCAGTTCATCGCTGAGCTGGTGGTTGAGGAGAGAGATCAACGGCAGATTCAGCGACCTGTTCTTCAGTTTCTGGAATAGGACTTGGTGTATCAGTAACAGGTACTTCATCCAGAATCAATTCAGGGGATTGATTTTCAGATGTGGTTTGGTTGTTCACAGAGGAATTTCCAACAGAGGAATCAGCAACAGGAATCTGATTAAGAGGAGTAACATTCATCCCTGAAGATGGATGATCATTACTTGTTGGGTTTATCGGGATTTCATCATCACTTGCTTCAGCTGGAGGTTGATTGCTGAAGTATGTTTCAGGTTCCCATAATGAGATTTCATCCAAGCATTCAATTCTTCATCGTCATCAAGATTTTGAAAGGGATGAATGGGACGAGATTCATCAACGTTGACATGCATAGATTCTTCAACATGTTGTCTTCTTTTGTTGAATACTCTGAAAGACTTAGATACAGAGGAGTATCCAAGAAATATACCATCATCAGCTTTGGGATCAAATTTACCCAAATGATCTCTGTCATTCAGAATGTAACATGTACATCCAAAAATGTGAAGATATTTCAGAGAGGGTCTTCTCCCATGAAATAATTCATAGGAAGTCTTCTTGAATCGCTTAACAATCAGGGATCGATTCTGAGTAAAGCACGCTGTATTGACAACTTCAGCCCAGAATTGAGTTGGAAGACGCGATTCGCTGAGCATTGAGCGAGCTGCTTCGATTATAGTTCGATTTCTTCTTTCAGCAACACCGTTTTGCTGAGGAGTTCTCACTGAGGAGAAGTTGTGAGAGATGCCTTTTTCTTCAAAGAAACTAACCAAGGTACTATTTTTGAATTCAGTACCATGATCACTTCTTATGGAGCGAACAAGTAAGTTGTTCAGTACTTCCATTCTTTTGATAAACAAGATTATCATTTCAGGGGTATCACTTTTAGATCGTAAAAAAAATACCCAGGTATATCTGGAGAATTCATCAACAATAACTAAAGTGTATTTCTTTCCGGATATAGATTGGACATTTACAGGTCCAAAGAGATCCATGTGGAGTAGCTGAAGAGGAGCGGTTACTGAAGAAATTTGTTTTGACCTGAAGGAGGCCTTTGTTAGTTTTCCCTTTTCACATGCTGAACAAAGAGATTCCTTTGTAAAGGTATGATTTGGGAGGTCTCTGACTAGATCTTTTTGAGACAATTCATTCATTGTCTTAAAGTTGAGATGAGATAGTCTTTTATGCCATAACCAGTTTACATCTGAGGATGCTCGAGAGATAAAGCACATGTTCTCAGAATGAGAGTTATTCATGTTAATGACATACACGTTTTCAACTCTTTTGCCAGAGAGGGCAAGTTTATCATTGAAGTCAGTGACAGCACATCTATTCTTTAGAAATAGAACTTTGAAATCTTTGTCACATAACTGACTAACACTTAAGAGATTGTGTTTCAGTCCTTCAATGTAGGCAACACGATTAAACGAGGTAGCTCCGTTGGACAGGATTCTGTAACCTTTAGTGTATCCTTTGCCATTTCCACTAAAAGTCACTGAAGGACCAGCTTCTTCCTTGTAGTCATAGAGCAGAGATTTTCTGCCTGTCATATGCCTTGAGCATCCGCTATCGAGATACCAGATACCTTTGGCACTCTGCATACAACAAAGGGATTAATTGTTTAAAGGTACCCATATTACTATAGGTCCTGCTTTGTTAGTGGAAGGAATGGCGGAAGAGCTAGTAGCTGAGGAACTCTCTTTAGTTGATATCTTCACCTTTGGATTTGCAACCTTGGTGGATTTCACTCTTGCTGATTTATCAGCTTGAGCTACTTTCTTTCCATGAGCTAGTTTATCAACTTTAATAGCATTAGGACACTTATTTGCAATGTGGGTTGTTTCACCACAGTGAAAGCACTTCCTATATTTATAAGGTTTAGAAATCAGAGATAAAAGGGAAGGGACAGAAATCTTTTCAGGGATAGGACCAAGAATTCCCTTTTCCATAGTCCTTAGAGGTATTGCTACCTTTTCAGGGGTAGGAGTGAGATCAATCTTAATTATGGGAATTGGTCTTTGAGAGAAATCAGAGACCTTCTTCCTAGATTTAGAATTGTTCTCTAAGACTTTCTTGTTCTTATCTTGAGCGATCTTATTCATAGGAACTTGGTCAAGAAACTTGTTCTTGATCACTTTCTTAGAATTAGACATAAGGGGAAGAAGTTGAAGAAGAAGGATCAGGAATAGAAGAGACAAACATTCCAAATTTGAGCATGGAACGGTCACTCCCTGATTCTTCTTTTTCAGAGTTAAAGCCTAACCCACTTCTTGTTTTCATAGGGAGTTGGGCATTGATGATCTCATTTACTTTATCAGAAGCCTTACACCATCCTTCGATGGTTGCCTTTTCAGACTTGAGATCAGCGATAGCCTTTTCCTATCAGCGATAGCTTGCTGCTTCTCGATTCTAATTGTTTGGTTTGCAAAGACTTGGTCTTTCAGGGATTTTTCAATCTTAGAAAGTTCTTTGATTTTAAGATGACAATTTTTTAATTGTTCAGATAAATCAGTATTTATTTTTTTAGCTTTAATCTTTCCATTTAAAGCATTGTAGAAGTCAACAGTCATAGCATCAAGAGCTGACAAATTATCATTTTTAGAGACAATAGAAGAAGAGGGGATGAGTACCTAAGTAGAAGGAGACTCAGAGGAAGAAGTGTCAGTTGCTTCTTCAGCATCCTCGATTCTTGCCATTAGACATAGGAAGGCAAGATCTTCTTGATCAGACCCAGATTCTTCAGAGGTCTTAGCCCAATCGTCTTCAGCATCCCAGTCTACTTCTTCAGCGATTAGACCTTTGTCTTTATGCTGGTTCTTCTTCAGATCTTGGTATTTGTTTTTGAATTTCAAATACTTCTCCTTTTTATCAGAGGTCTGGGAGGTGGTAGGAGCAGCAACTTTCTTTGATCGACATTCGCTGGCGAAGTGACCCTTTCGCTGACAGTTAAAGCAGATAGGTGAAGCTTTCTCAGCTAGAGCAGTCTTTGGCTTTTCAGAGTCAGGGAGAGAGGAGGGTTTGCGAAAGTTACTTTTTCTAGCAAACCTTCTAAAGTTGTTGGTTAGAAGAGCCAGAGACTTATCAAACTCAGAGATGTCAGCATTAGTGAGCGTGTCTTCTGAATCAGTTTGAGTTAATTCAGTTATGGAGGTGATAGAAGAAGAAGGAAAGTTTTTAGGAGTATTAGCCTCTGAAGTCACAAGTGCCAAAGAAGTACTTTTTGCACCTTTGAGTTCATTAATAAGGTTCTTCCTTAGAAGTTGAGATTGTTCTTCATTTAAGAGCATTCCATATAAGGCACTTAAAGATAAGGTTTCAAGATTCTTTGACAGCTTTAGACATGTAGTGTATACTGCCCATTGATCGGGTAGTGCCTGCATGAATTTTGTCAGTATTTCAGCGTTTGAGTATATTCTGTTGACTGATTTGAGATCAATCAGCAGGCAGTTGAAACGCTGGTGAATTTGAGAAAGAGATTCACCTTTTTGATACATAAAGCTCTCATATTTTCTTACAAGATTTATGCATCTTGTGACTTTAACCTCAGAAGTTCCTTCATATTGGGATACGTAGAGTATCCCACATGGCCTTTGAAGTCCTCATTTTCATGACAAAATGATAGACTTCATCTGGTAAAGCCATTGCTATTATAGATCTAGCTTTAGCATCAATAGCAATTACTTTCTTGTCTTCTTCAGTCCATCTGTTAGGAGTTTTAACAATACTCCTCTCAGGGATGGCTGGAGTAGTAGTGGTGGCAGGAACACTAGCTACTATAGTTTTCGGAACGAACGGTCCATTTTCCAGATAGTAGGGAATCTTTGGATCAGAACCCTCTAGAAATAGAGACATTATTTCCTTCCATAATGGAAAGTTATCATGGCTGAACCTTGGAGGTTTAGATAAAGATCCGGTATCGGTGTAGTTCGTATTAGGGTTTATCATTTTAAAATATGATATAAGCAAAAATATTTTAAAGAGAAAGAAAACAACATCGCTTTGATACCACTTGTTGGTCCCAATGAGGGTCTACAAGAGTTAAATATTAAGTAAACAGTTTGTAGAAGGGGGGGGGGGGTTGAATACAAACACACAGATTTTGATTTTTAAATGAGTTTATAGACAATAAACAAATTTACAGTTACAAGAATTAGAACAAGTTTAAAACTTATTCTATTGTAACTAAAGAAACACACAGTTTGATGAACAAGAAGATGAAAGAAAGAATACAGAAGGTATAGGCTAGAAAGATGCATGCATATTGATGAAGAAGATATCTCCATCCTATTTATACCCGTTTGCATTTAATGCAATACAAAAGGTACATGCCATGTGTCAAGCTTGGATAGGAAGCTTGTCCTTGTAAATAAGACAGCCATGCTTTTGGCCGAATATGAAAAGTATCATATCAGATATGATGGGGACATAAGAGACAAGTCGTACGTCCTTTTCTGACATGGTTCTAGGTTTGACTTTTGTGCATCGAGGATAAGATCAAACTTTAATCTTGCAGAGGAAGCTTCATTTGATCGCTGACGCTGAATGTTCAAGGATGAACTTCAGTGTTGCTGAGGCTTTACAAGACTTCACACTTTGAGTAGATAATCGCTGCTATCGTTGAACCGCTTCAGGTCACTTAGCTAATTTTCTCTTTCTTATGCTTTGGTCTTCGACTTTCATTGAATGGTCTTCTAGTGTGATAGCTGATCTTCAGATCTTCAGAGATAAGTTTGTTGTTCCTTGATCTTCAGCGATTGCTGATGGTGATCAGCGTAAGCTATCGCTGATTTTGAACAGAAGCTTAACTAAGGAATTTCACTAAGTATAGCAAAGGAATCATATTCAAATCACTGAGAGGAGTTATGATCAACAGAATACAATATGGAATTTTCTCTCATGTTTACCTAGACCCCTAAGCTTGTATTTATATTGGAAGAACTAAGCGATATAAGGTAAGTAGACGATCGTCGATATAACTTTCTTGTGATCATAATGTATCTGGAGGCTTTGAATCTGATTTGTCGTGCTTTCACTTTATCTTCTAGGAGTCGATTATCCGTTAGGTATTCTCGAATTTCTTTCATCCAGCCGTCTAGTTCGTCTAGAACGAGCATTTGATGATGTTCATCGTTTTCCAACAAAGGTTTCATTAAGTGAATCATTGGTATGACATCGAAGGATGATTTTGCTAAGGCAGATCCTAGGTTGGCAAGCGCGTCAGCTTGAGCCTTTTGATCCCTGGGGATCTGCTGGATGTCGAAAAATTTTAATTTCACACGATCTCTATCGATTTGCCAGTACGGCTTCATTTTTGAATCTTTTGTTGCGAATTCCCCGTTCACCTGGTTGACGATGAGTAGAGAATCGCTTCTAACGTGTGAATTATTTGCCCCCAGATCGTATGCTAAATCCATGCCTACGATTAAGGCTTCGTATTCCGTTTCATTGTTGGTAGCTTTGAAATCGCAAGATACGGAATAGACCGTTGTGCCCCCTGTGGCCATTTTAAGACGACGCCTAGTCCTAATCCTCCTATGTTATAGTATCCGTCAACATGCATTATCCATGGTCGCTCGTCTTGAGTCGCCACAGTAACCGTATCTTCGATCACCAATTTTTCCATTTCAGGGCTAAAATTTGCAATAAAGTCAGCAAGAACTTGCGATTTGATCGCAGTCCGAGGTTTAATGTTTATATCATAAGTACCGAGATAAATACTCCATTTCGTCGATCGACCTGTCAACTCGAGTTTTCTTAACATGGATTTTGGTGGAAATTTAGTAATAACATTGATAACATGCGATTCGAAATAATGCCAAAGTTTTTTGGCAGCCATAAACAGCGACAAAATCAATTTTTCCATTGAGGTGTACCTTTTTTATGCATCGAGCAAGGATTTACTCAAATAATAAATTGGAAGTTGATGTTTGTCCTCTTCTCGGACGAGGACGACACTTACTGAATTCGAGCTTATCGCGAGATATAACTGGAGTTCTTCTCCTTCTTTCGGTTTGGATAGCAAAGGCGGCGACGCCATGTATTCTTTTAATGCTTGTAAAGCTTTTTCATGTTCGTTCGACCAATCAAAGCCTTTGTTTTTCCTGAGAACATTGTAAAATAAATAACATTTATCGGAAGATTTAGAAATAAACCTGTTAAGTGCGGCTACTCATCCGACAAGTGTTTTGACTTTTTTCAAATTTCGATGCAACTTTATATCGCTAATCGCCTTTATTTGGTCGGGACTAGCTTCGATTACTCGTTGAGTCACCATGTGTCCCCGAAATCTTTCCGCGCGTACTCCGAAGTAGCATTTAGTAGGATTGAGCTTCATTTGGTACTCCTGGAGTACGTCAAATGATTGTTGTATATGTCGTACGTGATCTGCCTCATGTTTGGATTTGACTAACATATCGTCGATATATACTTCCATTGTGTCTCCCAGATGTTGTTTGAACATCTGATTGACGAGTCATTGATACGTTGAACCTGCATTTTTAAGACCAAAAGGCATTACTTTGTAACAATAAATGCCTTTGTCGGTCATGAAAGTTGTTTTCTCTTGATCGCTCGGATGCATGAGGATCTGGTTATATCCAAAATATGCGTCTATGAAGGTCAACACTTTATATACTGCCGTTGTGTCGAACCGCCATTTTCTGTTTTTCTTCCTGACGACCACGACGTTCGCCAACCAATCCGGGTATTTTACCTCCCGTAATTTTCGACTTTGTCGTTAATTATTTTATTTCGTTCCGATGCGAACTTGCGACGCTTTTGTTTTACGGGCTTGAACGTTGGATCGTTGTTTAGTTGATGCAATATAATTTTCTGGTCGATTGCAACCATGTCTTCGTGCGACTAGGCGAAACAATCGGCGTTCTGTCGAAGGAATTCGATAATTTCCTCTTTGATGGTGGAGTCTAGCGATGCTCCCACATAAACCTTTCGATCAGGATGATTCAGGTCAAGTACGACTTCGTATAATTGTATATCATCGACCGAATCTTTCTGGTTCTATAATTGCTAGATATGCTCTTTCCTTGGTTTCATTGTCATCTTGTAACATTCTCTATTTGTCTTTGTTTACTTGTTATTTCTTGGATCCTCCACGAAGTTGGGAATTTAATCACCTGATGATACGTCGAGGGGACAACTTTCATATCGTGAATCTAAGGTGTTCCCACGATCACTTTATATATGTCTAGGTAAAAATCTCCTAAACTCACGACCATTGACCAAAACATGCGACCAAGGATATTTTATGACTTATAAATGTTTACTATGACTCCGGAATCAACGGTCGAACAAAACTCATGACAATTGATCACGACGTATGAGGAAGAAACGATGATCGCTCATTCGACTCACGACTGCGACATCAGGTATATTAGTTTAAACTAATGAGCTAACCTTTAGTTGACAGTTACATTTTATACAAAACCGTTGGACGGATACAACTAGCGTCATTAGAGACATTTATGAAGGCCATCAATGACAGATGATAGTTACAAACGACTCTAGCTATAAAATCAACGCTCAAACCAACAGAGAGTCCCCCGATTAACAATCATTACGCTCTCGAATCAAGAAACATACAACTGCTCTTTAGATTTTATACGATATTATTGTTTTTCCTTTACATTTCCCTCTGTAATCGTACGATCATCGTTCTAAAGGACGACGTCCTTATTTGATGTCACTCTTTCATAGTGCAACAACGATACGTCCTATCGTTCACAATTTTTTCCCTCATCAAAGGGTTTTTTCGCGTCACCGAATTTTTTGTCTTCTAATTTTTATTTGTCTACACTGTGCTTGTCAAGAGAATACTGCCTTTGACCGATCAACTCCACAAACTTCTTAAGTTGACTTTTGATAAGTTAATTTTTGCCACTAATAGTTTGGTGCCATCCGGGGGACCCGATCGGAGGATTCACCGACAAACGCAGCAGTTACTAACGATTTTATTTTCGTTTATCTTAATGGCATATCACGGAGCTAACGTAGAAGCAGCGTTAAGAGCCGAGTTATATGCCGCACGGCTATGTATTCAACAGTTGGAAGCACAAAGAATTTCTTATGCGAATTTCAATCCACTACCGCGACCACTGCCCGGTCCAATACCACCAGGAGCTCAGTATGTCAACCGTCAACCTTAGTTCATTAACTCTCAGCCTCAGTTCCATAACCCTTAGCCTAGTATGCTAACGCGCAATTTCAGTATCATCACCCTGGATCATGGGCACTACCTAACAATCAGTATCAAAATCCTAACAATTTGAACTTTGGCATACCTTACACCATGGGAGTTCCGACAATGCCACTCTCGACCGGGATTTTCCTTCGCCCAAACTTATATTGCGATACCTGTTAAGTGCATTTTATGCACTTAATATCGTATATTTTAGTTGCTTAATTTATGCATTTTAGTACTTAGTTTAGTCGTCTCATGCATTTTTATCGTTTCTTTCTCTTTTTCTCGTCATCCACGGTTGGTGTACTTTTTGGAATGGTTTCTACGCCTTTGATGTATTTTTATGCAGATTATACGAGAAATTGAAGGCAACACGGTAGACGTATTGGAAGGATCGAAAGGCATGACAAAAGAGGAAGCGATGAAAGAAGTAATTTGCATCCACGAAGATGAAGACATGGAGGAAAAGTCGTATTTTGAAGAACTAAAGTTTCTGCTGTGTTTTCATGGTCATGAGAAACCTTTCATGACCATGAAAATCTCCTGAGCCAATTTTTTTGGGCTTTTTCTATGGGGTTTTCTGATCTACCTATTTAAATCTCTTTTAGGGTTTATTTTCTGGGAGGCCGATTATTTTCTGGGAGTAGCCTCCTCCCAGTTCTCTATCTTATTCTTCTCCCTTTCTCCTAGATTAGGGTTTATTCTTCCTTTTGTTTAATAGATCTATGGCTATAGATTTATATTATTTTCTATGTGAGTTCTTCATTGATTTTTATTATTAAGAAACTACACTTTTATGGATTGAAGATGAAGATGGAGTTTTATGAATCTTCATCTTACAACCATTGTATCATCTCTTTCCCTATCCTTTTAGTTTATAAAATTGTTCGTTTTTTAAGTGTTCTTCTCCCTTTTGTTTTTCTCTCATTTATGCTTTATTTAATTTCTGCACTCTTAGGTTAAGAATTGATCCTTGGAGAGTGACACTCTTTGGATCAATTCGTTTAGCTTTCTTACTTCAACTTTACCGCGTTCATTAGATTTATGGTTTACGTTTCATAGTGTAGTCTATCTTTTGTTTGATTGAGTCTTGTCATCTTGGGTGAAACTCGTGGTATTAATCAATTGATTTTAAAACCAATGGCGGATTTGAACCGATTGATTTTAACCAACGAAAGTTGCACTGTGATTATTCGGTTTCAATCTAGTGTTTGGTTAATTCGTTTAGTTGAGAATATGAACGAAAGTTTGATTCTCGACTTAGAGCAAATTAATTAATGACTACGGCCCTAACATGCAAATAGTTAGGAACATAGGATGAGAAAACATTTGTTTTATCTAAATTCTTCTTTTTCAATTTTTGTATCCTACGAAAGTAGGTGCGAGTTTGTTTTAGAAAGTCTTTTTCTCCTCGAAAGAGGGTTAAAGTATTTTATACAACAAATACTCACCAATATTGAAACCCGAGAATGACATTTCCCGATCTTCGTTAGCTTTTATTTTTATGTTTCACTATCCTTTTATTCTCTATTTCAATAAAATCATCATTTGAATCATCAATCATCAGATTCACATAAGTAGGTCATAATCATTAAGTTGTTAGTGTTAGACCGTCACCTCCCTGTGATCGACCCGTATGCTACACAATCCATACGCTTGCGGTTATAAATTTAAAACACATCAATACCTCAACCAACCGTCTACGTACAAAATCTATCCATCGACAACACGAATGATCCAAGGGTCGAGCTACAGAGCACGTTTAGCATTCCTGTCGTGGAACCTGTCGCACGACGCATAAAACTTCTGGAGGAACAAAACGAGAAAGTATTATTTTTACTGTCTAAGCTACCCGGAGCAGCTGCAGCTGTCGATGTCGAACCCACTACCGGATTCCAAACGTCACCATTCTCCAACGCAATCGCCTTGATCGATGTCCCCAAGAATTGCAACATCCCCGCGTTCACCCCAAAGTATTCGGGACTAACGTATCCAAATGAACATATCGCTCGATACGAGCAACTAATGTAGATTGTGTCGATACCTCTCCCATATCAAGAAGTTTGCATATGTAAAAGCTTTGGAGCAACACTCACTGGAGTCGCCCTACAATTTAAAGCCGAAGTCAATAAATTCCTTTGCGGATCTGGCTAACCAATTCTTTCACCAATTCGCTAGTAGTCGCAAAATGGAAAAACAAAAGGGAGATTATATTACATTATTCAAAAGTCTGGTGAATCTACTCGTAACTATTTTAACTGTTTTAATTCTGAAATGATAGGTATACGAAGTTTCAACATAAGGACAACGATCGAAGTATGCAAAAGAGGTTTAGACAGTATATCTGACCTGTATTTGGATCTTACGAAATACCCCGCAAAAACATTTGAAGACGTACGAGCACGAACGCTAGCTTACATGAGGGTCGAAGACGATGCTTCTTTTCGATGAAAACACATCGACGAGAAACGTCCTCTTGGTGTTAAATAACCAGACTTCAAGAATCGATCGACGCCTAGATTGGACCAGCCAAAACAAATATCAAACGTTCAGTTCGACAAAAAGAAAGAGATGTCATCCTCTCGATATCCCCAACATCCTAAGATTTCTTCCAACGAATTCAAGGGGACGACTGGTGATCTAAATAAAGCATTCAAAGAAGTCCCAATGACTGTGTGATGGCCAAAAAAAAAATGATCGACCAAATGAGAAAAATGACACGACGAAATGGTGCAATTTCCACGATGATCATGGTCATATGACGGACGACTACATCACATTGAGAAAAGAAGCTGCATGGGTCTTGTCGAAACGGTTCGGCAGCAAAGAGACACACTATACAATGACCGGATAGTTCGACGGTCACGATCTGGAGGATCTGTATCCTAAGCATCATGACGGTCTTATAGTTCAGCTGACAATCGGAAACTGTTCCACAAAGCGGGTACAACTTGCCATCGGTCCATCGTTTAAACCGGTGAAACAAAAACATCGCAAGTTCGTGCCAGAACGGAATAGGGTAATCAACGATGAAGTCGATAGTTTGCTTAAAACCGGAAAAATTCTGGAAGTATAATACCCGAACTGGTTACCGAATGTCATAGTCATAAAAAAAAACCGAAAATGGCGAGTTTGCATAGACTTCACCGATCTAAACAAAGCTTTCCCGAAGGATCCATTCCCACTCCCCCACATCGACGCCATGGTCAATGCGATAGCAGGACATGAATTCCTGACTTTCATGGACGCATACTCCGAATATAATCCGATTCTCATGCATTCGAATGACCAAGAGAAAATGGCATTTATGACCAACAAAGGTATTTATAGTTACCAAGTAATGCCTTTTGGTCTTAAAAATGCAGGTTCAACATATCAACGAATCGTCAACCGAATGTTCAACTGGATGTATACAATGTATACATCGATGACATGTTAGTCTAGTCCAAACGAGCGACTGACCATGTGGAACATATACGACAATGATTCGATGTGCTCAGGAATACCAAATGAAGTTGAACCCAACTAAGTATTATTTCAAAGTACGTGAAGGATGATTCATAGGACACATGGTGACCCAACGAGGAATCGAGGCTAGTCCCGAATAAATCAAAGCGACCAGCGAAATAAAATCACCTCGAAATTTCAAGGAGGTCCAAAGACTTACCGGGCTACTAGGGACACTCAACAGGTTCATTTCTAAATCTTCTGATAAATGTTATTTATTTTAAAATGTTCTCAAGAAAAATAAAGGTTTTGATTGGTTGGACGATCATGAAAAAGCTTTACAAGCATTAAAAGAATACATGGCATCGCCGCCTCTATTATCCAAACCCAAAGACGGAGAAGTACTTCAATTATATCTTGCGGTAAGTGTTGTTCTCGTTCGAGAAGAGGATAAACAACAACTCCCAATTTACTACGTAAGTAAATCCTTGTTCAATGCAGAAAAAAGGTACACGTCTATGGAAAAATTACTTTTATCGTTAGTTACGGCAGCTAAGAGCTTCGACATTACTTTGATTCACATGTTATCAATATTATTACTAACTTCCCGCTGAAATCTGTGTTTAAAAAACCCGAGCTAACAGGTCGATCAGCAAAATGGAGTATTTACCTCAGCAACTACGATATAAACTTCAAAGCTCGATCCGCGATCAAGTCGCAAGTTCTAGTTGATTTTATCGCAGATTTCAGTCCTGAACATGAAAAATTGACGGTTGAAGAAACACTTAATGTGGTGACTTAAGACGAGCAACCATGGATATGAGGATCAGGAGTAGGCGTCGTCTTGAAAACGCCACAGGGGGGCACGGCAGTCTATTCTATATTTTGTGATTTCAAAGCTACCAACAACGAGACGGAATACGGAGCCTTGATTGTAGGCATGGATCTAGCGTACGGTCTGGGGGCAAAAAATCTGCACGTCAGAAGCGATTCTCTACACGTCGTTCATCAGATGAACGGGGAACTTGCAACACAAGATTTAAAAATGACAACATATTGGCAGATCGCCAAAGATCCTGCGAAAAAGTGTGAATCCTTCGAAGTCCAACAAATCCCCAGAGATCAAAATGCTCAAGCAGACGTGCTTGCCAACTTAAGATATGCTTTAGCAAAATCATCCTTCGATATGATACCAACGATTCATCTAATGAATCCATCGACGGAAAATGATAAGTACGATCAAACGTTTGTTCTTGATGAATTGAACCACTGAACGAAGGAAATCCGAGAATATCTAACAGATGATCGACTCCCGGAAGATAAAATGAAAGCCTGAAAAATCAGATTCAAAGCCTCTAGATACGTTATGATCTCAGGAAAATTATATCGACGTTCGTCCATGGGACTAAACCTAAAATGCCTCGTTCCAAGCGAAACCCAAAAAGTCCTCAAGGAAATGCACGACGGAGAGTGTGGAAACCATTTAGGAGGACGAAGTCTAGCAAACAGAATCTCATGACAAGGATATTATTGGCCAACCCTACGACAAGACGCTAAACGCACATGCAAAAATGTGACGCTTGCCAACGTCACTCATGTATGATTCATCAACTATCTGAATTTTTACATTCATTGATAGTCCCATGGCCTTTCGTGCGATGGGGCATGGATATTGTCGGTAAATTACCATTCGCGCTAGGATAAAAGGTATATTTGTTAGTCCTTACGGATTATTTTTCGAAATGAATAGAAGCCGCCGCCTTTTCTCAAATACGAGACAAGGAGATGATGTCTTTTATCCAGACTAACGTTATCTGCAGATTAGGAATTCCCTCCTTCATAAGCGACAGGACAACACGATTTTGTGAGGAACAAAAAATTAAATTTACGACATCTACTCCTCGTTATCCCCAATCTAACGGACTTGCAGAATCAAACAATAAAACGATTATTAATTTAATCAAGAAAAAACTCAAAGCTGCAAAAGGACGTTAGGTCGAGGAGTTACACGCCATCTTATGGGCCAATCATGAAATACCTTCAACCAAGACTGGTTCTAAAGCTTCATAGTTCAAATCTTCTGAAGTAGTTCTGAAGAGACAAAGGAAGAAAGCCTAGAAGCCTAAAGTCAGAAGATAAGTAAAGAAGCCAAGGAAAGCCTATGGCATCGGTTCTGAGGTGTCTACTTCAGGAGTTCTGAAGATATTCTGAAGAAGTTCTGATGAACTTCTGAAGACTGTTCTGAAGAAGTTCAGAAGTGGTTCTGAACTTTATAGTGTACACTTATATTGATTCTATTGGTCTGTCATGTAACTATCTGTTAGTATAGAATCCTTACTTGTATGTAAATAGAAGATTAGTTAGTTTGTTAGTACTAACGTTCTTATATCTTTTGTACTCTAAAGATACATCTGTGTAACTTTGTAAATATCAATACTACATCCGACTTCCTTGCGACATTTCTTGTATTACATTATATCTTCTTTCTATATTTTTGTCACACCCCGCTAAAGCGGAAACACGAGGCGTGATAGCTCACGATTTCATAGCAATAGAACATAAACAACACCAATCATCCATTCAAATACATAAAATATTAAATTCGAAATTACATCTTACAATCCCAAAGTTTTAACAAAATAAAGTAAACATAGTGTTCAAACGAAACGGTTTCAAATAAAAACTTGATTGATGTTTACACGTCCACATAACTAAACATTTCGGTTTACCCTCCTTACTCCTGAAAAGCATGACAAAACAAGGTCAACTACAAAAAATTGGTGAGTTCACAGGTTTTCAATACGAAAAACATCTTTTGCATAAATGAATTTTTTATTGAGATAACTTTTATGGCACTTAATAAATCTTTGAATTACGAAACTTCACAAGGCATACTGTACCCTAATTTATAGTAAGTTTTGAGCCACCACTAAACCTTTCGACCACAATACTCTTTATAGTTCTACCTTAGCGGTGGGACAAAAACCCAACATATGTAGAACCTTTATTATAAGTAATGTGCACCCCTACTTGTTAGTTTTTAGGTGGGATTAGCGGTATCCACAATTACTCTCAGCTCTTCACTTGAGTTAATAGTAGTGTACAAATTTTTCCAGGACATTTTACTCAAATACAACTATTAGTGTACATGCCTTCGTGCCCATATCATCAATTTCATAATATTGCGCATTCGATAATATAATTAGCTCAAAATTCCATTTAATCATGCTTTTCACCCCAAAACGTATAAAACATTTTAAAAGAGGGGCTGTGAATACTCACCGGTTTTCTATTAATCTTGAAAGATGAACGTAGTCGCTTACTTGTCCGGCCTAATCCTTTCCTATCAAAGCAAGGTATGAAATTAGTCACTTTTACTTTTCGGGTATAAAAGAATTAGGTCTTTGCTTGTATCAAAACCAATCTTATGTAATGCCAGTTTAATATATATAGAGTTGTAATATATTATGTCCTTGATTTGTCCAATATGTTTATTTAACTCCATCTTTAAAAGGTTCCAATTGTTTCACATAAAATCACGAAATTCCAGAAAGCTCATATTGGTCTTCAAGATACTTCAACTTACAAATCATCACCAAAATACATCTTCCTCAATTAATTTCTTACCAAAATTTTGTATGGTTTAAGTTATTGAGTTAGCAACATTATATCAAAATATTATGAATTTTGGAGGGATTTAAGTATTTAAGTAGCTATTTTCATTTTTAAAGGTTACAATCTTCAAGTCAGAATGCACCATCTGGAAGTTACTGTTGGTTGAAAGGTCAAAACTTGTCCTTTTTCAATGATTCCAAATGGATTACAACGCTAACACCTAAACCTAACTTCCAGAAGAAGAATCACTCATTTTCATTAACTTTTAAGAGAGCTATGACATTCTTAATATGTATACAACAATCTGTCAGCTCTGAACAGATTGCACCTTTATTTTGTTTTAAAAGATCGAACCACCAAATCTCAATATTTTGGATGAAACTAGTTGCATTAAAAAGATAACTCATTAAACTAAGCTTCAGAAGAAAAATCAAGCATTTTGGCTGACTAGCCAAAGAGATACAGTCATCCAAAGTAGGGTTTACCTACTGTTGGACTCACTGTTTGCACACCATAAATGATTTGGGTGTTTAGGGGGTCAAAACACCATATTTTTGAGTGATTCCACTTGGGTTAGAACCCTAACTCAGAGAATAATCTTTTAGAAGATAATTCATGACATTTGGACAAGTATTTTGCAAGATATAGGCGACAGAAGTACTAGGTTGTAATCTGTCAGCACCAAAAATGCCCTTTTTAATGAACAAACCCACATGCAACTTCATTTTACCTACTTTCTTGTGTTCTAATGCTTGGGTCATGGATTACCACCATTATATGAGAATATTTTTATGTCTTTGGTGTATAATCTCTTCTTATAACTCAGAAAATTCGGAGGTTTAGAAAAAGAGCAATTTAAAGTCAAAAAAGTTCCTTTCACCAAAAATTTGAAAAGCAAAGAGAGAGATGAAGTCCATACCTTTGAGGGATTTTGAAGCTTCAAAGTTCTTCAAAATTTGATATTGAAGAGGGTTTTTGGCTGGAGTTTCGAGAGAAAATGGGAGGGAACGGAGAGAAGGGAAAGACGGAAAGTGTCCCTTAAGTTCTAGAGAGAGATAGAGAGGAGTTGAGAGAATTTCAAAGTTGAAAAGGAGGTTTTGAAAAAAAAATGGTATAAAAGGGAGAGAAGGGGGGGGGGGATGGGCCTATCTCTTGCCCAAAAATGTAATTTTTTTTTAAACAAAAGCCCAAAATGTTTAGTTTGTGTTTTATACCAAAAAGAATTGAAATACAAGGAGAATTAGGTCATAATTTCTCAATTTTTGGCAAAAATGTTAGATTTAAATTGGACTACCATATACGGACTTAGGACTTTATATCATCAACTCTTATTATATTTTGTGCAATTAAATGTTTTTGGTATTACATTAAGATAAATTTTATCCTATACTTGCAATAGCGGGCTTTCGGGATTAGACACCGGAAATCTAAGCCGATTATGCACTTAACTATCTAATTAAGACTTGCTAAATAAGTTTTTAACTGTAGAAAAGTCCTAAACTATGACTAACCTGAAGCTTCTGATTTGACAGTTGTCACAGTCTCCCCCTGTTAGAAGAATTTCGTCCCGAAATTTTAATGACTGGCTTTCCCAGTGGCGTTCGTGAAAAAGGTGAGGATACTTATACTTCATGAAATCTTCTCGCTCCCAAGTATACTCTGGGCCATTCTTCGAGTTCCAACGAACTTTTATAATAGGAATCTTACTACGCCTTAACCGTTTGACTTCTCGGTCAAGTATTTCGATTGGTTCTTCAACGAAGTGTAACCGATCGTTAATCTGAACGTCTTCCAGGGGTAGAACCCATGTTTCATCCATTAAGCATTTCTTCAAATTCAACACATGGAATGTGTCGTGGATAGCATTTAATTCCTGTGGTAACTTAGTTTGTACGCCACCGGTCCAATTCTTTCGAGTATTTCAAATGGACCAATATATCTAGGACCCAGCTTGCCTCTTTTCCAGAAGCGTACTAGTCCCTTCCATGGTGATACCTTTAAAAGCACTTTATCACCCCCATTTGAAATTCCAATGGCTTTCTTCGATTATCTGCATAACTCTTCTGACGATCTCTTGCAGCCTTGATAATTGAGATCTTGTCAGTCGTTTCCTGGATGATATCGGGCTTGGTCAATTTTCTGTCACCAATTTCCAACTAACTAAGTGGTGGTCTACACTTTGGACCGTATAAAGCTTGGTACGACGCACACTGAATGCTGGTGTGGTAGTTATTGTTATAGAAGAATTCAACTAGTGGCAGGTGGGTATCACAACTTCCACCAAAATCTAACGCACACGCACGTAATATATCCTCTAGCGTTTGAATAGTTCTTTCCGGTTGTCCATCCGTTTGAGGATGATAGGCAGTGCAATAGTCCAACCGCGTACCCATTGCTTTTTGGAGCGATTGCCAAAATGGTGACGTAAAACGAGTGTCTCTATCTGAGATAATGGAAATAGGCACCCCATGACCTGTAAGGATTTCATTGATGTAAATTTGCGTACGCTTTTACATACCGTAATCTTTCCGAATAGGAATGAATTGCGTTGATTTTGTAAGTCGATCTACTATAACCCATATGGAATCGTGTCCCTTCCCAATTATGGGTTACTTGGTTACGAAATTCATGGTTATTTGTTCTCATTTCCATTAGGGAATCTCGTGTTGTTGAAGTAGACTGGATGGTTTTTTGATGTTCGACGTTACCTTTAGCGCAAGTTAAGCACTTGTTTACGTACAAAGCAATGTCTTTCTTCATTCCCAGCCACCAGTAATATTCCTTTAAGTCTTTGTACATCTTATCAGCTCCTGGGTGAACCGAATACCTTGATTAATGGGCTTCATCCAAAATGGTTGATTGTAGGTCACTAACCTTTGGTATCCAAACTCTATCTTCAAGGTAACGTACACCATCTGACTTTGTTTGAATTTATCTTCCAAGTGATGTAGGGTCTCGTTCTTCCAATTCTCTACCTTCAACGCTTCTTCTTGAGCTTCGAGAATTTGAGCTTTTAAACTCGTCTGAACAAACATTCTCATAGCTCGTACTCTTGATGGTTTCACTCTTTCGTTTCTGCTTAATGCGTTGGCTACAACGTTAGCCTTGCCCGAATGGTACTTTATTTCACAATCATAATCACTAAGCAACTCAACCCGTCTTCTTTGCCTCATATTGAGCATTTTCTGGTCTAGGATGTGTTGAAGGATTTTATGATCAGTGAAGACAGTGCATTTAGTGTCGTACAGATAATGTCTCTAAATTTTGAGTGCGAATACTACGACTCCTAGCTCCAAATCATGAGTTGTATAGTTCTTCTCATGGACTTTAAGTTTCCTTGAAGCATATGTAATGACTTTATCATTTTGTATCAGCACGCACCCCAAACCTTGGTGTGATGCATCACAGTAGACCACGAAATTTTCAGTGCCTTCGGGTAATGCTAAAATCAGTGCATTACATAGCTTGTGCTTAAGTAACTGGAATGCTTCTTCTTGTTTCTCTCCCCAAATGAACTTCTTATCCTTTTGGGTTAATGTCGTTAGCGGTTGCGCAATTTTTGAAAAATTCGCTATGAATCGCCTATAATAGCCTGCTAAACCAAGGAATTGACGAATTTTCGTCGGTGTCTTAGGAGCTTCCCACTTTTTGATGGCCTCAATTTTCGTCGAATCCAAGTGAATTCCTTTCTCATTGGCTACGTGGCCAAGAAAATTTACCTCGCGAATCCAGAATCCACATTTGGAGAGTTTCGCATACAATTTTTGTTCCTTGAGGAGCTCTAGTATAACCTTTAGATGTCGCTCATGATCCTTCTTGCTTTGCGAGTAAATAAGTATGTCATCTATGAACATAATCACGAAGTTATCCAAGTACGGTCTACAGACCCTATTCATTAGGTTCATGAAAACAACTGGTGCGTTTGTTAGCCCGAAAGGCATAATTAGGAACTCGTAATGGCCGTGAGGAGTCCTAAATGCCGTTTTTGGAATATCCTCTTCTCGGACCCTCATTTGATGATATCCAGATCTAAGATCAATCTTTGAGAAGTAATTAGCACCTTGGTGTTGGTCAAACAAGTCATCTATTCGAGGGAGGGGGTATTAGTTCTTAATGCTCAGCTTGTTAAGTTCTCTGTAATCAATGCACATTCAAAAGAATCCATCCTTCTTTTTAACAAAAAAGACTGGAGCTCCCCAAGGTGAAGAGCTAGGCCTAATGAATTCTTTATCGAGCAGCTCTTGAAGTTGTTGTGATAATTCCTGCATTTCCGACTGTGCCAGTCGATAAGGTGATTTTGCCATGGGCGCAGCTCCCGGAATTAAATCAATGTGGAATTCAACTTGTCTTGGTGGGGGCAGTCCGGGTAGCTCATCTGAGAATACCTCGGGAAAATCCCGAACTATAGGGATATCCTGAATGCGTTTCTCTTCGATCTTCTTTTTCACGACGTGAGCCAAAAACGCAATGTAGTCCTTTCTCAAGTATTTTCGCATCTTCATGCACGTAACCATTTTAAGATTCCTTCTGGGTTTCTCTCCATGCACTTCGAGTACTTCTCCTTCGGGTAGTGGAACTCGGATGATCTCTTCGGAGCAATAAACTTCAGCTCGGTTTTTAGACAACCAATCCATACCCACAATTATATCAAAGCTTCCTAACTTGATTGGGATTAGGTCTATACTAAAGTTTCTTTTGGCCAAACTTAAAGTACAGTCCATAATTACGTCCCTGGCCCTAATTTCTTGTCCGTTAGCATATTCAATAACGTATGTTTCATTCAATTTTCTGAGATCTTAAGTTTATCTTTGGCATAAATTCTAGCGATACATAAGTTCTATCTGCACCAGAATCAAACAGTACTGATGCATAATGATCGTTTAGAAGAAACGTACCTGTGACCACATCCGGATTTTGTCTTGCTTCATCTGCCCCAATTTCGAATACTTGGCCTCTTGCCAGACCTCCTTGATTCCCTTAATTGGTTGGTCGTGCTTGATTAGCGTTTGACCTTCGATTCAGTCTCGGACGTGCGTTTCGAAAGTGATCTGGGCTTCCACACTAGTGACATGTTCGTCTTCCGCCACTCCTACAATCCTTAGCAAAATGGCCTCCCTTATTGCATTTGAGGCATATGATGGATCTTCCACCATGATGGTTATTGCACTTATCACATTTAGGGTATGACCCCTTTCCTTTCTCCTCTGGTTGTGTCTGGATCCCATAGTTCCCTGTGACCTTCTGATTTTTACTCGCCCTTCCTCCAATTTGCCTTCTCATGGGTTCCTCCATCTTCCTCTTACCTTGAGCTTTGTCTCTTTCAAAGATTCCTGAACGGTTAGCCATTGTTAGTGAGTCTAGTTGCCACATTCACCGCATCCTGAAGGGCTTTTGTGTTCGCCAAAGTTACGTCCCCGCGTATTTCAGGAGATAAACCCCAGACGTACATGTCAACTCGATTTTCCTCATGCGCCACCAAATGTGGTACCATCTTTTCCAGATCATGGAAACGAGCAGAGTAAGAATCTATGTCTTTTCCCTTCATTTCATGATTCCATAGCTCTACTTCCAACTTCTGGATTTCGCTCCTCCGTCAGTATTCTTCTTTGAGCATCTTTTTGAATTCCTCCCAAGGACTGTTGGCTGCTTCCCAGCCTTGAGTTTGCACTTGGGTGTTCCACCAGGTCAATGCTCGTCCTTGTAGCAGACAAGCGGCAAACTCCAGTTTATTTCCTTCAGTGCACTTGTTGATGTGGAGAACGAATTCCATATTCTCAATCCATGTCAGTAATCCAACATCTCCTTCAGTTCCATGGAATTCCTCCGGGTTGTTGTTCTTAAAAGCTTTGTATGTGCATTCCTTATCTCCACTTGCCCCAGATCCTCGGTTGTTTCCCGGATTAGCATTCAGACCCTCTGCCACTTGACTGACGATGTTCAGAAGTGCCGCAATGAGTTGCTCAGACACAAGTCGTGCGATCTCGGGGATTTCTCGCCTCAAAGGCATTGTTTTTAGGAATAGGTTCATATTGAGGTTGGGTCATATCACTATTACTATTTTTTCACTGAGTCTACTTAATTGAGTTATGCATATAAAACACTCGATTCATAAAATCACATAACTTCAATAACCAACAAAAATAATTCCCAAAAGACATCAAGTATCTTAGGGGGCGTTTGGTTTGCCGGATCCGGCGGAATCTGATGGAATTGGAATCGTCAATTCCGTTGATCAAATTCCATTCCATCGTTTGGTTACCTCAGGAATGGAATTGAATTCCAAACATTCCCTCATTTAAGGATTTCACCATTCCTTCCTAAATGAGATGGAATTGAAATCCATTTCATCCAAAACTTCTATAATGACAAAAATACTCTCATGATAACTTTAAAATGTTAATTTTATTATCATTTATAATTAAAAAAATTGAAAATAAATATAAATATAAATATAAAAATATAAATAAATATAAAAATAAAAATAAATATAAATATAAATAAATATAAAAATAAAAATAAATATAAATAAAAATAAATATAAATAAATATAAATATAAATATAAATATAAATATAAATATAAATATAAATATAAATATAAATATAAATATAAATATAAATATAAATATAAATATAAATATAAAAATAAAAATATAAATATAAATAAAAATAAAAATAAAAATAAAAATAAAAATAAAAATAAAAATAAAAATAAAACTAAAAATATAAATATAGAGTCCGGTTCTTCTACACCCCAGTTAAAAGTTACACCCCGTGCAACCCAATCAAAACCGTACATTTTTTATATTTTCTGATTTTCACAATTTTTTAACCATTTTTTTCATAACAAGCTTGTTCCATTTGATCCTAAATAATATGAAATGTATTATGAAATGGAGAATGTTATGAAATTCACTATATAGTGGGCGGTTTTAATTGGGGTGCACGGGGTGTAACTTTTAACTGGGGTGTAGAAGAACGTCCCTCTATAAATAAAAATATAAATAAATATAAATATAAATATAAGAAAGGGTATTTTTGTCATTATTCATCATTCCATTCCAATTCTGTTGCAAACCAAACAGACAGATTCCAATTTTTACATTCCATTCCTGCAAACCAAACACTTGGTCAAACCTGATAACATTCCATTCCAATTTCTTCCAGATTCCAATTCCTTTGACAGATTCCATTCCTACAGATTTCATTCTGCGAACCAAACGCCCCCTTAGAGTTCTAAATAGTGGGCTACATGCCACCAAAATAAGTTTCCAAATTTAACCAACAAAGTAGTCAAAAAGTTCTCTCGTAGATTCACTAGTCACATAGCCTGAGGAGTCAGCTGAATACATAGTAGGGGTGGATGAGTGATACATAGTGAACTGCGATAGTAACAAGCTTAATTACAAATCGTGCTATATTAAAATATCAAAATCATGAAATGCTTATGCAAACTCACATACAATACCGTGCTTTTCATATTTGAGTAAGAAGTTTCTATTTTAGCTAACTTCCAATATAACCGGTCCAAGTCTCTCATTATACATACTAAATTAGACATAGGTGATCAGGCTTTGCCTAATTATAATATGCTAAGTTGACACCTATTCTAGTTATACTAGTAGTATGCTTTTGGTTTAAAGTTCATTTAGGAAAATAGTTTTTGAAAACTTTCGGTTATAGTGTATGGTTTTCATGGAAAAACTTGCATTTTCTATAACCTATGGCTCTGATAACAAGTCTGTCACAACCCGCTAAAGCGGAAACACGAGGCGTGATAACTCACGATTTCATAGCAATAGGACATAAACAACACTAATCATCCATTCAAATACATAAAATATTAAATTCGAAATTACATCTTACAATCCCAAAGTTTAAACAAAATAAAGTAAACATAGTGTTCAAACGGAACGGTTTCAAATAAAAACTTGATTGATGTTGACGCGTCCACATAACTAAACATTTCGGTTTACCTCCCTTACTCCTGAAAAGCATGATAAAACAAGGTCAACTACAAAGAATCGGTGAGTTCACATGTTTTCAATACGATAAACATCTTTTGCATAAATGAATTTTTGATTGAGATAACTTTTATGGAACTTATTAAATCTTTGAATTACGAAACTTCACAAGGCTACTATACCCTAATTTATAGTAAGTTTTGAGCCACCACTAAACCTTTCGACCACAGTGCTCTTTATAGTTCTACCTTAGCGGTGGGACAAAAACCCCACATATGTAGAACCTTTATTATAAGTAATGTGCACCCCTACTTGTAAGTTTTTAGGTGGGATTGTGTGTCCAAATAGCGCTATCGACAATTACTCTCGGCTCCTCACTTGAGTTAATAGTAGTGTACAGGACCGTTCCTGACAATTTTTAGACCCTGGGCAAGATTTAAAAGTCGGCCCTTGACAAATACTATTTTTTTATATATTTTTTCTATTATCAGAATTAACATTGAATTCAAAAGGCACTGATAATTCATATAACATTGTTTTTTTTTAGTATTTCCTAAATGTAAAATCAATCAATAAGTGCTTCTAATTAATATTATCCATCATATCATTTTTACATATCATCGTAAATTTGTTCCACTATCAAACACATTTTATTATATGTATTCACGTTATTTGGGGTCACAATGTTGATTATTCAGAGTAACAATTTAAGTAAATCAATATATAATTAAGTTCGGTTTCCATGTCACATCATGTTAATGCTTTCATCAACATTTTAAACTTTTAATGTTAAAACAAACGTTTTAGAACCTTCAATCTTAGAATCGAAAGTCCATATTACTTACTATTTGAGATCTTGTTGTTGTTTAGAAGATAAAAGAGTACTTAAGATTTATGCACATAATATTAGGTAAGAAACAACAATGTATAAAAAAATAGTAGTTTTGATACCCTAAATATAGATATAAGTTGGATCGTGTTGGTTGATAATTTTTTTTAAAAATTTGAGAGTTTTCTTAGTTAATAACAACAATAATATTATATTTATTCTAATACAAAAATAGAATTCATACAAATGAAATAATCAAAATAGTCGGTAGGAGATGAATGATAGAGAATATATTATTATTTTCTAACTTTTAGGCCATAATTTTAGACTTTAGTAGTAAATAATTTTTTTTAAAGAAATAATAAACGACACTATAAAATAAGCAATCAATTATTTTTTTACATATTTTTTTCTCCAATATAATTAATTAAACATGTTTGGGCCTTTATATAATGTTAAATTTATTTGGATGATATTAGATACCAAAAGAATTTGTCTATTTTATTATTAACTTTTTGAGCTAGTGCTATATATTATATTGTATATCTGGGGAAAAAATCGGGCCCCTATTCCTTTTGGGCCGTACGTCCGGCCCGCCCTCCCCCAGGGACGGCCCTGGTGGTGTACAATATTTTCCAAGACATTTTACTCAAATACAACTATTTTACTCAAATACAACTATTAGTGTACATGCCTTAGTGCCCGTATCATCAATTTCATAATATTTCGCATTCGATAATATAATTAGCTCAAAATTCCATTTAATCATGCTTTTCACCCCAAAACGTATAAAACATTTTAAAAGAGGGGTTGTGAATACTCACCGGTTTGCTATTAATATTGAAAGATGAACGTAGTCGCTTACTTGTCCGGCCTAATCCTTTCCTATCAAAGCAAGGTATGAAATTAGTCGCTTTTCCTTTTAGGATCTAAAAGAATTAGGTCTTTGCTTGTATCAAAACCTATCTTATGTAATGCCAATTTAATATATATATAGCTGTAATATATTTTGTGCTTGATTTGTCCAAATTGTTTATTTAACTCCAATTTTTAAAGGTTCCAACTTGTTTCACATAAAATCACGAAATTCCTGAAAGTTCATATTGGTCTTCAAGATACTTCACCTTACAAATCATCACCAAAATACATCTTCCTCAATTAATTTCTTACCCAAATTTTTGTATGGTTTAAGTTACTGAGTTAGAAATCTTTTGTCAAAATCTTTTTCAATGATTTCAAATGGATTACAACTCTAACACCTAAACCTAACTTCGAGAAGAAGAATCACTCTTTTTCATTATGTTTTGAGAAAGGTGTGACACTTTTAATATGCATGCAACAATCTGTCAGCTCTGAAGAGATTGCACCTTTATTTTGTTTTAAAAAATCGAACCCCCAAATCTCCATATTTTTGGATGAAACCAGTTGCATTAAAAAAATAACTCATTAAACTAAGCTTCAGAAGAAAAATCAAGCATTTTAGGTGACTAACCAAAGAGATACAGTCGTCCAAAGTAGGGTTTACCTACTGTTGGACTCACTGTTTGCACACCTGTAATAATTTGGGTGTTTAGGGGGTCAAAACTCCATATTTTTGAGTGATTACACTTGGGTTAGAATCCTAACTCAGAGAATAATCTTTTAGAAAAAGATTCATGACATTTGGACAACTATTTTGCAAGATATGGGCGACATAAGTACTAGATAGTAATCTGTCAGCACCAAAAATGCCATTTTTAATGAACAAAACCCACATGCAACTCCATTTTACATACTTTCTTGTGTTATAATGCTTGGGTCATGGACTACCACCATTATATGAGCATTGTTTTATGTTTTTGGTGTATATCTCTCCTTAGAACTCAGAAAATTCGGAGCTTTAGAAGAAGAGCAATTTAAAGTAGAAAAAAGTTGGATTTTCACCAAAATTTTGAAAAGCTAAGAGAGAGTTGAATTCCATACCTTGTTTCAGGGATTTTGATGCTTCAAAGTTCTTCAAAATTTGATCTTGAAAATGAGAGAAGGGAAAGTGTCACCTAAGTTCTAGAGAGAGAGAGGAGTTGAGGAATTTCAAAGTTGAAAATGAGGTTTTTGAAAAAAAAAATGGTATAAAAGGGAGATAAGGGGGTTGGGGGGGGGGGGGGCATGGGCCCATCCCTTGCCCAAAAATGTATTTTTTTTTTAAACAAAAGCCTAAAATACTTAGTTTGTGTTTTATACCAAAAAGAATTGAAATACAAGGAGAATTAGGTCACATTTTCTCAATTTTTGGCAAAAATGTTAGATTTTAAATTGGACTACCATATTTGGATTTAGGATTTTATATCATCATCTCTTGTTATATGTGGTTCAATTAAGTGTTTTTGGCATTACATTAAGATAAATTTTATCCTATATTTGCAATAGCTGGCTTTCGGGATTAGACACCGGAAATCTAAGCCTGTTACGCACTTAACTATCTAATTAAGCCTTGTTAAATAAATTTTTAAATGTAGAGAAGTCCTAAACTATGACTAACCTGAAGCTTCTGATTTGACAGTTGTCACAATTTTGATACTTGGGATCTATCAATTGTTATCAGAGCCAATTCATCTATTTTTTGATTCAATTAAGAACCTGTCAGATCTGACAAGTTCTTGAAATTCTTGATCAATCTATTCAAGATTGATTCGGTTTGTTCTAGATTTCAAAATTAGGTGAATTTGCGATCATTCAAATCAAGATGTCGAAAGAAATCGTTTCCATCAGATCAGAAACTAAACCACCAACTCTGTTCTTGGGTGAATATCATCAATGGCGCATCAGAATGATTCAATTTTTGGATAACATTGATGAGAAACTAATGCAATCCATTAACAATGGACCCCTTGAAGTCTACGTGGAAATTGTTGTTGTCCCAAGAACAGAAACTACTCCTAAATATCCAACTACCCGGATCAAGAAGAGTCCTGGTATGTATAATAATGCTGAAAAGGAGCAAGCTAAAGTAGATAGAAGGCCACATACTTTACTCACCATATCCAGCCCAAATGAAATACTCAACCAAGTGGATATCTTAACTTCTGCAAAGGCCATGTGGGATGAAGTTGAGGCTTAGATACAGGAGAGCACTAAAGCTCAAGCTCAGAGACTAAACATATGTATTGGTACATATGAAAATTTCAGATACAAAGAGGGTGAATCAATCACTGAAACTTATCATAGGTTCAATAATATTCTGAATGATATAAGGAGAAATGGTGTTCAGAAATCTAATTCAGAAATCAATAATAAGTTTCTTAACAATCTGGGGAATGAATGGACTAGTTTTTCTAACAACATGGTTACTAGGAATATGTCTAGAAACTCTATCCATGATGTTTATGGGATTTTGTTTCAACAAGAAGACAAAACCAAATTCAGACAGAATGAACAGAAAAAAACAAATGATACTGTAACCTTGTTAAGCAAGAAGTTGAATAGTTCAATGTCCATGTCTACAATGAACAGAATTTGTGAGATTCCATGTCTACAATGAACAAAGTTTGTGAGTCAGATGAAGAGTTAAAAAGGATTTATGATAGTATTACTTTCATGACAAGACAGTTCCATCAAAGATACAATCAGAAATACAAGAACAAACCAAAGTCTGAATATGGATCTAAAAAGATCTTAAGTCGAGATGTTGTTCAACAAGATACTACAGAACCAGCTAGGTGTTTCAGTTGTGGAAAACCTGGTCATTTTGCAAGACAGTGCAAAATGCCTAAGGTCAAGAATGTTGGTTACTATGAAAAGTAGCATCTACTTGCAAAGAAAAAGGAAATGAATCCAGCTCTAGTTACAAAGAATGAAGAAGATTGGTTGAACTAGAGTGATGGAGAATATGATGAAGAAGTTGCTCACTATGCTTCAAACTGCTACATGTGCCAGATGAATCCAGAAGATACAATGCACATGATTCTGAGGTACAAACTTCTTCTTCTGAACCTAATTCTGAAACAAGTTCATCATTAAATTCTGAAAACAACATGCAAGATCAAATTCTGAATATGACTTCTGAATTTGAAAATCACATAAACCAAATAAAAGGTGAAAGAACGTTGGTAAATAAGTTTAGAGCTGAAAGTCAAATCTATAAACAAAATTGTCAAAATGCTGAAGAATCGCTTGAAAAAGTTTCTAAAGAAAATTTTTTGTTGAAAGAAAAGATGGATAGCATGCAAAAAGATATTCTTAATGAAAAATCTAAAAAAGAAGTTCTAAATGTCAAAATGAACTTTCTGAATCAAGAAAGACTTGAATTATACGAAAAGATCAAGGAATTAAAAGATCTGAATTTTAAATGAGGTCAAACTGAACAAACTCTGAACATTTTAACAAGCCAGGCTCAGAATTCAAAGTTTTATAATATCAAAGCAGGCTTAGGATACAATGAAAGTCAAATTTTAAAGAAAGCACCTTCAAACTTATATGATGTTTCAAATATGAAAATTTTGAATGAGAAAAATAAAGGTGTTGTAAATAAACCTGTTGATCATTCTTTGCCTGAAAGAATTCTTTTTATCAAATCAGAAGTTTTGTTTTCAAATGAAAAACCTCTTGACTCAAGTGATTCAATAAAAAAATCTGAATTAAAAATAAGTTCTGAAACTGTCTTTGAAGTTTCAAATACTTCTGAAGTACTTCTGAATATATTTTTGACCCAAAGTCTGACTCTGAAGTTTTTTCTGAATTAAAATCGGAAGTTATTCCAGAAACAACTTCTGAATGTACATCAAATAGTACTTCTGAATGTACATCAAATAATAGTTCTGAAGCTCAAAATGAAATAAATTTTAAGAAATTCTTGAAGACATATATGAAGAATTTTCAGCAATTGAATTTTTAAATGATAATGATGAGCCTTCAGAAATATGCTTTGATAATTTTGATGATGAAACTGAGGAAGTTCTTATCAATGAATCAAGTTCTGAAAATAAAGAAAAACTTTCCAACTTAAATTTTTTTGCCTCAAATATGACTCAGAACAAATTTTCAGATTTGATGAATGCTTCAGATTCTGATGATGATGATGATCCTAATTTTGCTATAATAGATAAAGATGGGTATATAGTTTAGAAATCTAAATCTTTTATAAATGAGGGAGAGAAATTAAAATCTGAAGAACCAAAATTTCCCTCAGAAATGTTTAATGTTGTATTCTTGAAAGATGAATATAAACAATGTACATCTTCTGAAATTAATTCTTCTACAGGTTCCAATTCTACTCCTTCAAGAAATGATTTAAAAGACACGTCTTACTTAACAACAGGAAAGTCATCATTATCATCTTCAGATTTTGTCACAAGAGTCAAGATTTTTGAAAAAAGGACAGTCATCCATTTCTAAATCAAAAAAAGTTAATTCAAAAGTTGAAAAGAATGGTGATAAAAGTTCTTCTTATTCTAATCCACATTTCTTATCTTTTGCAGAGCTATCCACTCTAGTTTGGAAGAAAAAAGGTGAAAGACTATCAAGAAATACAAATTAGATAGTATTTCTTCTTTTAAGTAATTTGATGTACACAAAGCCAATACTTTGAATAAAAGCAAGTATTATGTTCCTAAAACAAATGTTGTTAATTCTTGCTTATGTGTTGAGATATTGAAGGTTCATAAAAATCATATTAATTGTATGAAATATGGACATCATAATTTTCAAATAGATTCCAACATCAACAAGAAAAATCCTAAGAAACCAGTCAAGAATTCTTCAGCAAATTTCTCAAAAAGGAATAATAATAAACATAAAAAGGATAAATCTGTCAAACAAAATTCTGAACAAACTTCTGAATTCACTTCTGTTAAATCCAAATTCAGAATTTCTTCTGTAATAGCTAATCTGGAAGAACCCATTCTCAAATGGGTACCTAAAACTCAATAATTGTTTTTTGCAGATGTGTCCATGTGTGGTTCTTAGACTCTGGTTGTTCAAGACACATGACGCCTTATAAAGAATTACTAACTGACTATCATGAGAGATATGGAGGAACAGTTAGCTTTGGAAACAATGCAAAAGGCTATGTTAGAGGATATGGAAGTTTTATAAAAGGAGATGTCACTGTAATGAAAGTTTTCTATGTTGAGGGTCTCAAGCATAATCTGTTTAGTATAAGTCAGTTCTGAGATAAATACTGGACAATACATTTTAGCATGGACTTCTGTCATATTCTAAGTTCTGAAAACCTAAACGAGTTAATAGCCTATAGAGATGGTGATATCTACACTGCAACTTTCACTGAAGATGGTCAACTTCAAGGAGTATGTTATATTTCTACTCCCATGAAAGAAGTGAGTTGGTTATGGCACAGAAGGATGTCACATCTGAATTTCAAAGCACTTTCTGAATTGGAAAGACACAAGTCAGTCAGAGGATTGCCAAAGATCAAGTTTGAAAGGAATTCACCATGTTCTGCAGGTGAACTTGGAAAGATAAAAAGAAGTTCACACCCTCTGAAAATGCTTTATTCATGTCAAGCTCCACTTGAAATGCTACATATGGATCTATGTGGACCAATGAAGACTCAAAGCATGGGAGGGAAGAAGTATATCCTACTAATAGTTGATGAATATTCTAGATATAATAGGTTGAATTTCTTAGACTTAAATTTGATATTTCCGACATACTAATTCCTTTTCTGAAGAAAGTGGAGGTTCTTCTTCAACTTCCTATCCAAAAGATCAGAAGTGACAATGGCACAGAATTTACAAATTCTAAACATCAGAACTTTTTGGACTCTGTTGGAATATCTCATAATTTTTCCGCTGCAAGAACTCCTCAACAGAATGGAGTAGTTGAAAGGAAGAACATAACCTTAGTAGAGGCTGCAAGAACTATGCTTGCTTATTTAGAATTACCTTTATCAATTTGGGCAGAAGCAATCGCAACTGCTTGCTTTACTCAGAACATAACCATACTCAATAGAAAACTTCTCAAAACTTCTTATGAAATTATTAAAAAGTGAAAACCCTCTATTGATTATTTTAAAAATTTTGGATGCAGGTGTTTTTTCTGAGTGACACACAACACTTAGACAAATTTGTGCCTAAAGGAGTGGCTGGAGTGTTTGTTGGCTATTCACAGAGATCCAAGGCATACAGAGTTCTCATTAAAAGCACACAAAGGATCATTGAAACTTCAAATATCAGATTTCATGAGCCAAATATGAATTCTGAACAAGACATTTCAGAACTAAAGCTTAATCCAGTTTTTGAACTATCAGATTCAGAAAAGAGCAACACTGATAAAACTTCTGACTCTAAATCTTCACTAAAAGGAAATTTAGATTTTTTGTGTCAAGATTTATTTGATATTTCTATTAATGTCTCTGCAGATTATCAGAATCCATCTATTCTCAGAACTATTTAGGAACTAATCTCCACATCAACTACTATCTCAAATTTTTTCTGAACCACCTAACTCAACCTCAAATTCAGAACTTCCTACTTCTGAATCTGTACAAGTCAATTCTGAACCAATTCAAGTCACTTCTGAACCTACCATACCTATTTCTGAACCAGTGACTATTACTTCTGACTCTATACAAAATCTTCAATTTGAGGGGGAGACATCAGATCTAAATTCAGTAGTCAATCTAGATTCTGAACCAAATGCAATCATTGATGAATATGACTCCTTAAATAATGTGTCATCTATTCAACCATTGCCAAATGTAAATAAATGGACATCAAGTCATCCCATACATCAAATCATAGGTGATGTCTCAAAAGGTGTACAAACAAGATCAGTCACAGCAAATGAATGCTTGTATGTGAATTTCTTAAGCAGTATTGAACCCAAAAAGCCAAGTGAAGCTCATCAGGATCTAGACTGGGTTTTAGCTATGCAAGATGAGTTAAATCAATTTGAAATAAACAAAGTCTGGAGACTAATTCCAAAACCAAAGGGAAGATCAATTATTCGCACAAAATGGGTTTTCAAAAATAAGAAAGATGAACATGGGATTGTTTTGAGAAATAAGGAAAGGCTAGTAGCTAAGGGCTATTGTCAAAAAGAAGGTATAGATTATGAAGAAACCTTTGCTCCTGTGGCTAGGCTAGAACCAATAAGGATATTTCTCGCTTATGCATCATACAAAAACATGAAAGTCTTTCAAATGGATGTCAAATGTGCATTTCTGAATGGAGTTCTTCATTATGAAGTATATGTTGAACAACTAGAAGGTTTCATCAGCAAGGAATTTTCAAATCATGTTTATATCTTAGATAAAGCTTTGTGTGGACTTCAAAAAGCACCAAGAGCATGGTATGAAACTCTCACAACCTTTCTTCTGAATTCTGAGTTCAAAAGAGGTACAGTAGATACAACCTTATTTCTGAAAAAGGAAGGTGAGGACATGATCTTAATACAAATCTATGTGGATGATATTATATTTTCTTCTACAAATCCAAAATTCTGTAAATTTTTTGAGAAAATCATGCAAACCAAATTTGAAATGAGTATGATGGGAGAGTTACTTTCTTTCTTGGTTTACAAGTAAAACAACTTCCCACTGGCATATTCATTAATCAAACTAAGTATGTTTTTGACTTACTCAAAATGTTTGACATGTCTGACTGTTCTATTATTCAAACACCAATGGCCACTGCTATTAAACTTGAACCAAATTTATCTAGTAAATCTGTTGACCAAAAGAAGTACAGGGGCATTATTAGTTCTTTGCTTAACTTAACAGCATGTAGACCTGATATAATGTTTGCCACATGTATTTGTGCAAAATATCATGCTAATCCTAAAGAATCTCATCTTCTTCCTGCTAAAAGAATTCTTAGATATCTAAAAGGTTCTCCTTTATTGGGACTTTGGTATCCTAAGGATTCTGGATTTGAACTAACTGCTTTCACAGATGCATATCATGGTGGTTGTAAATTAGACAGGAAAAGCACATCTGGATCATGTCAATTTTTGGGTGATAGACTTGTAAGCCGGTCTTCCAAAAAGCAGAATTGTGTATCCACTTCTACTGCAGAAGCTGAGTATGTAGCTGGTGCCATATGTTGCTCACAAGTCATCTGGATGCAAATCCAACTCAAAGATTATGGCTATACATTCAAAAAGATTCCTCTTTATTGTGATTCCAAAAGTATCATAGCTATTACAGGTAATCCTGTCCAACACTCAAAGACCAAACATATTGATGTGAGATATCATTTTGTTAAAGATCATGTTGAGAAAGGCAACATAGAAATGTTTTTTGGTCAGACTGATTATCAATTAGCATATTTGTTTACCAAAGCACTTGATGAAAAAATGTTTAATTTTTTGGTAAGCAAATTAGGCACGACGAACTTGTCTACATTAAGACTTAACTTCTGAGTCTATTTCATTCAGATTTCTGAGAAACTTAACTTCAGAAGTTGAGGTTGATTTTTCAGAAGTTTTTATTATATTTCTCAGATGTCCAGATTCTTAATTTCTAAAGTTTTTGTATCACAATACTTACGATATTTTTACATTTCATTATATAGCATTTTTCAAGGGGAGATATTTTTTCTCTCATTCATGATTCAAGGGGGAGTATGACTTATACATATTTCATCAATGGTACTAATAGTTTGTCTTCTTATTACATCTCAAAGAAGATCTGCACAGATGGATACTCATTCTGAAATTACATATCTTGGAAGTATAGACAAACTTCTGAAGAGACTCACTTATTTTTCAAATTGTTCAAACTATTTTTGAAATACCAAACAGTTTTATATATTCAGAAGTATGTAGTTTTAAATGTTTTTCATGGATTACAAGACATATCATTCAAGTTCTGAAAGAAATTCGCAAGTTCTGAATCCATCCTGAATCATTTCATCTTCTTCCCTTTTCAGCGAATTTTTCCTCCGAAACCTCTTTTCTGATTTTCCCGAACTTCATTCTCACTCGAATATTCAAAAATCTTCAACAATGTCAACTTCCAATGTTGATCAGCCCATTCAAACTTCAAAATCGTGTTTTAGTGACAGTGATACATCGTCAAATGGAGATTCATTCAAAATTGTTCATAATCGTCAAATGGAGATTCATTCAAAATTGTTCCTAAAAAGGTCATATTGGTTCAATGGAAGTCACTCTGAATGATGATCCAATGCTAGAAGACACTGCCACGAAAGGAAATCCAAAAGCCGGTCCTTCAAACCCTAACCCTAACCCTAACCCTCATTCACCTACAGTTGAGAGAACAAACATTGAGCCAATAGAGGTTCATTCTGTTGGAGGTGTGAATGATTCGCAGTCAGTTGCTGGTACTGCTCAAGAGGAAAGTTATGGTCCTGATCTTACAAAACTTTATGTTACAGAGAACAAGAGGATGGATATCAATAAGAATAATTATGCTCTTAATATTCGATCAACAGATTTCAATGATGAACAGAGGATTTTAATTGAAATATTGATGAAACATCCTTTTAGAGATCTGCTTACAAAAAAGTTTTTCGTGCCTGAGTCCTACTTACAACAATGGTGGTTTTATACAGAAATTGATGAAGAAGAAAATGATTTCTCTTCATATGTTCATGGATACAGATTTTCTATTAAAGATTTAGATATCAGGGACATATTTGATCTTCCAAAGGCAAATGCAGTAGTTGGTAAGACAACCTTTGATGTTATTCCTTCAAATTTTGAGCTTATTGCAGACTTCATGAAGTTAGGCTATTCAGAAACCCTCACTGCACTAAGTTCATTCAGAAGAAAATGTCTTCCACCAATTTGGTATTCAATGTTTACCATTATAAACACTTGCTTATTTGGAAAAATTTCAAGTTTGGATAAAGCCTCAACAAATGTCAGAATCCTTTTCCATGGGATTGCTCACAACAAGCATTATGATTATGCTTCTCTTATCTTTGAAGAATTGAAGACAGCTATTTCAAAGAAATCTACTTATACTTACATTCCATACCAAAGATTCTTTCAAATCTTCATCAAAGGAGCTGTGAAGACTGTTGAAGACATTCCAAGACTAGATAATGAGGTATTTGTTCCACTCTTTTCAATGGATAATTTAAGACCACAAAGTGCCAAAATTAGATTTCAAAATGCAGTGCCACTTCCAGTAGAACATCTTGTTTATGTAAGTTCTAAAAATAGGTTTTTGAATGAGTACTGTGAATCAATGGGACTACCTAAAGTTGTAGTCTCTTCCGCTGATTCAACCTAGAATGGTGAGCAAGGTGAGGGGTCTAGACTAAATGTGAGGGAGGGGAGGAAGTTCAAGGTGGGTAACAACCTCAGAGTGCTAAGAGGAAAAATGTAAATGAGAGACAGGGTAGAACTATGAGAAAAAGACTTGATGAGGGGAGATCACAAAAAAAAAAAAGAGTTCTGTGCACTAACTGTTCTAAGCCGAGCAACAACACAATGTATTACTCCACATTCTTTGGTGGGTAATCTTGAAATAGCCAGTTAGCCCATGACAAATTTTGTTAACCCCCCAACCACTCACCCATCTCTCAAAAGGAGGGTGTTTCACTAACACATATGGGGCAAGCAACTAATCTACCATTAGGTCCCCACATGGAGGAGCCTAATGTTGAACATGAAGGATATATGTCCCCACTTCACACATATGAGCACATAGAGTCTGAGAGTCCACTCACTGTTGAGCCTAATGAACCACAAGATGTGCGTTTCCTTCACACAAGCACATATCTTTCAGATATACCAATGCAAAGTGGGTGTCACATTGCAACAACTTCAATAGATATACCTATAACAGGTTATCAAGGATTTGGAGGAAGTCCTGGTGGGGTGAACATCTCCCCATTTACTTAATCAGTAATGATTCATGATGTGGTGACATCAATAGGCCAGCCTACTTATGTAGGACTGCAAACAGGACCATCTGTTGGTCTTGGTTCTCTTACCCAATCTTCTGAATTCTCTGAATTCAAAGATTTTTGTACTTCTGAATTTGAAAAGATTAAGAAGGACATCAAGGAGTTATCTGAAAAATCAACCAAGGTGTTGGAGAATAAGGTGGAGAGTCAAGAGAAGTTAATGGCTGTGAAACTAAGTGATTTGAAGAAAGTTTTTATCTCAACAACTGATCTAAAAACTATTCAAGAGGCCATTTTAAAATCTTTCTCAGAAGCTGTTTCATCAGTGGCAAGTCTTAGAACTTCCTTGCCATCTATTTCTGCACAACCAGATTTATCTCAACTAGCCACAAAAGATGATATTCAACTTATTTTTAATCAATTGTGTTTTATTCAAAATACTCAAGTTACTCTGGATCAAAGAATCTCTACTTTAGAATGTAGGCCACAATCTGACACTTTGAAGAGAAAGCATGATAATCAGGATCCTGATGATCATGAGGGGGAGAAAAGAAGGAAAGTGTCTCATTCTGAAGATGTTCTTATGCTTAAAAGCTCAGACTTTTGAAAGATCTTCTGAAGATGTTCAGAAAGATGCTGGTGCAGAAAAGGTTTCTGAAGCAATTAAAGATGTTTTATCATCTGAACCTGAATTTCAAGAGATTCCTTCTTCTGAACCCATTCATGAAGCTGGTGGAGTTATTTCTGAAGAAAATGTTGATGACAAAGTAACTTCTGAAGAGGTAGATGAAAGATATGAAACTGAAAGGTTATCTTTCAAATTCTGAAGATAAAGCTGGTACAGATGATAAAGTTATCATTGTTGATTCAAATGAAGAAATACCCAATGAATATTTAGCCTTTGAAGAAGAAATTGGAGAACTAGGTGATCTGTCAGATGTCATTGTGTTTGATGATGAAGAGGAGGTAAATGAAAGAAGAGATATAGTTGTATGGAGACCTCTTGTAGTTAATAGAGGAGAATATGAAGAACTTATGAACATTATGTAGTGGTTGGTAAATCAAATGCTTTTGATGTTTGTATTTCTGAATTCACCAAGGAATCTGGAGTGTAGATTCTTGGATGAAAGATTGTCTATAATTAGAGATTTTTACAATCTACAAAGCTAGTATGCATATGTGATAGTTGATTTATGCCACATGAGTGATGTTGGATTTTCTGAAGAAGTGATAATGACCTATGTTGGTGAGATTGAGGTCAAGTACAAAGAACGCATTCAAATTCCCATATTCAACCTACCACTTCTTGAAGAACCTATTATTGATCAAGTTTTCACTAAGACACAATTTTTGATGAACTTGAACATGTTATCACTATCTTTCCTGAAGACACATATATTTTCTTGTACAAGAAAAGTTTGAAGATTGCAACTCTTGAAAGCTTTTTTAGTGATCAATGGGATAAAGACTTTGCTTCTGAAGTTCAATCTTTTAAGCAAAGACATGGTATTCAAGATATATTTAATCCTATTCCAATCAAACATTTCAGAAGTGTTAAAAGGTCAATTGAAGAAGATTTGGATATTGTCAGGATTGGTGCTGAAAGAAGAGATGGAACTTTAATAGAGTTCACTCAATTTGATTTCTACAATCTAAGGCTTCAAGATAAGCTTTCTCTTCTGAATTTCTTTGTGAAAAGAGAGGATTAAGAAATGGTTCAAGAGTTGAGAAGAATAATTGGTGTTTACCTCAGAAATTTTCTGAAGTATGATTTCCAACTTGAATTGAAACATGATTTAAAGAAAGTAAACTTATTGGAACCAGCTTTAGTGAGTCTTGAAAAGATTTCTACTGTTTTCACTAAACCAGAACTTGGTATTCATTATGAAGCAGAAGGGTTAAACAAAAGAACCTTTATTGTCTCTGACATTCCAAAGTATTCTTCTGCAACTTTGAAATGGTTTTGTGATTGCATGAAGTGGATTGTTGGTCCTAAATTGTTAAAGGATGAGATTCTATATCTGATCAAAGAGAGAATAAACTTTAGAGAACTGGTGAGAAGAAGTATGTCTGTTGGGCATCAACAGACAAACGCAAGAAGAGATGCAGATTACTTGTTAAGTAGTGTTTATGATTTTCATATTCGTGCCAAAGAACAAGTGGTTGAATTTGAAGTTTTGGAAGTAAATCAACCTTCAAAAGTTCCTGTTTCTGAACATGTTGGGACAAGTTCTGAAAAAGATAAAGGAAAAAGTGTGGACGTTGTGGAGGAACAAGTGCCAGTTACTCAAGTTTCTGAAGCTGAAAAACTGCAACTAAACAGGATTGTTGAACATGCTCTTACTTTATTCCTTGAATATGTTCATCCTGAAATATTCATGGAACATGAGCAAAGGTTTAACTACATTGACTGCTGGCTGGATAAATATTTTGGATGGAAATAGTGGTACACTAAAATAGTTTAGAAGTTGAAGTTACCAATTTCTGAAGCAAGAAAAGAGAGTCCTATTGTGAAAGTGATTAATGCTGATCAAAAGACAAAGCTGAATTATAAATACTCTTACTTCATAGTGGAAAGAGAAAATGGAGAAGTGTGCACATTTTCTGAGGTTGATATCCAAAATGTTCATCTAAGGGATTTAGTCAAGGTGTACAAGAGAATTAATCCATTTCATGACAACATTACCAGATTCATAAAAGTATTCCCTGTCATAAAAGGAGGACTCTAAAGAGAATTCATTTATACAGCTAAGAAAGATTTTCAAGTAGCCTTTGTACTTGGTAAAGAAAAGGTGAATCTGAGCAGACCAAATTTTGAATTTCAAGGAATTAATTCAATTAACAAGGGTACTTTGATAGTACATCCTCCTGGTTTTGTGTGCAAGCTCAATCAAGAGAAAATGTTTGTCAGATATGAAAAATTTCACAAATGCTGCAGTGGTACATTATTAGCAATAAGTGAAAGACTTGTTAAAAAACAGAAGCACAGGCCAAAGAATCTGAATGATGGTGAATAGAATGAATATAAGAATTTGGCTAAAGACATTCACAAAAGAATAGAGTTGTTGCTTGAGTATAGAAAACTAATTCTTTGATAAGTCAGAGAACTTTTGACCTATTGGGGATATAATTTGAATTTTTGAAGCTAAGGGGAGATTGATAGAGATCATGAAATAGCTTCAAAGAAGACTGGGTTCTAAAGCTTCATAGTTAAGATCTTATGAACTAGTTTTGAAGAGACAAAGGAAGAAAGCCTAGAAGCCTAATGTCAGAAGTTAAGTAAAGAAGCCAAGGAAAGCCGAAGGCATAACTTCTGAAGTGTCTACTTCAGATGTTCTGAAGAAGTTCTGAAGACTGTTCTGACGAAGTTCATAAGTGGTTCTGAACTTTATAGTGTATACTTGTATTGATTCTATTGGTCTATCATGTAACTATGTGTTAGTATAAAATCCTTACTTGTATATAAATAGAAGGTTAGTTAGTTTGTTAGAACAAACGTTCTTAGATATTTTGTACTCTAAAGATATATCTGTGTAACTTTGTCAATATCAATACTACATCCGACTTCCTGGCTACATTTCTTGTATTACATTCTATATTATTTCTATATTTTCATTAGTATATGGATGTGAAGCCGTCTTACCAGTCGAAACAAATCTGCCGACCGACACATTTATGTCGAATATAATTTGGTGGACCTCAGTTACAATATAGATGCACTTGAAAAATTAAGAGACTCTGCTTATATTGGCATGGCATCACAACAGCAGTCTGTCGAACGTCATTTCAACAAGCATGTCAAGATGGAAGTCTTCCAAATAGGAGATTATGTTTTACAACGTGTCTTCCATAACACCCAGGAACGGAACACAGGTAAGTCATCAGTCAAATGGGAAGGACCCTATCGAATAACTGCAGTCGTCGAAAAATGTGCTTATTGATTACAAACCTTAGATGATCGAAATGTCCCACGTAGTTGGAATGCGGTACATTTGAAAAACTATTTCTTTTAATCATTTTACTTATGCTTTTTTCCCCTGAGATGTTACTGACTTGAGCATCGGAGAGTCGTTGGTCTAACCAACGACCACCCCTAACGTTATCTTTGTCGCAGGAATGCACGATCAAAAGATATGCTTTATCGCAAGAACGCACGATTTGCCTTATGCAAATTGAAGACTTAGTCGTCTGAGACTTCGAATTTGATTTTTCCTCAATCAAAATATATCATTCATAGGAACGATTAAGAATTTATGGATTTAAGGCTCAGTTGCCAGAAACATTCATTCTTTTCTAAATCTTAGTCGACGATGACTTATGATTAAATTCATTCTTGTCATACACCCAGTTTATTTTATTTGTCCTTAGATTATTTTCATTTCAAATGTAATGAGGCAATGTACGATCAGGGTAAAAACACTCGACGAGAGAGTTGAGAAATAAATAAAAAATTTCCATTAATTAAAGGGGGCATTACAAAAAGAGGTACGACTGGGAAAAGTCACCCAAGAAAATAGCCCTAAAACTAAAACAAAAAAAAACTATGGCACGAGAGGGTCGACAGCAGGAGCGCCCTCTTTCTCGTCATCGGAATCAAGATCTGCGTCGCAACCATCGACGTCAGACAAAAACTGATCAACGATCAATTGGGCGTCCTTCAACAGATATTGCCCTCTCAGATGGCAACGAGTAATCACCGCCTTGACCTTCGCACGACCAAAGGAATCGAGTGCCTCCAGCTGATCGTTTAGATCAACGATCTTCCCGTGGGCACCACCCAGCTGGCCCCGCAGATCTACGACCTCCTTAGCAGAAGCCTCCTTTAGGCGACCCCTGAGCTCGATCCTCACATTCTTCTTGTGCTCATATTCAGCCCGAGCATCTTCTAGATGAATGCACATTTCATCGGCCCTCGCCGACGCCGCCTCCTCTTTGGCTAATGCGGCGGCCTCGTGCTCAAGCGCCTTCTTCTTGGCTGCGATAGCCATTTTCACGACTTGGGACGCCTTGTCGATTTTAGCTTGCATGTTAAGAGACGCCTGGAAGGCCTGAAAACAAACAAATAAACGTCAAGAATAATTAAAGGCATAAAATCGCAAGACCGCACGATCACACGTAAACGCACGAGGCACGACGCACGATCGCCAGAATTAAAGTGCTAAAAACATAAGTCGCACGACGCATGTAAAACGCACGACGCATGACCACAACACTTAAAAATTACCCAGAATAGGTGCTCTGTGAGGGTGGTGTGGGCATCGGCCAGATGCACTCACTCGTAGCGATTCCTAAAAACGTTAAAGTTTTCAAGGATGGCAAAGAGCCTTTGGCGGTTCATAGGTCCCTCCCTCATAAAATTCGGGGGGACCTTAAACCGGAAGACGGGAGCTTCTGTCGTCTTTATCCCCTTCTCCTATGACGAAGGAGGCACCCCGGATATGACCGGTGGCACGCTGTTCACTGGAGTCTCCGGAATTGGTTGGCTGCCGCTGAATTCTTCGCCTTTTTTGGGTCATCAATCCCAGAAGACGGTTCCTCATGATAGGCCCCCCGGACCTCTTGATTCCTGATTGGGCCTTGGCCCTCTTATTCTGCAGTTCCATGGCCCGTCGGGCAACGAGTGTCTGTCGATCTACTTCAGAAGTGGGTAGATCAGCCTTCTTTGACGACGGGGAAAACCCTATCCCTCCAACGGATGTCGCCCCACCAGAAGGGGTCGACGATGCTACACCCTTTGATGGTGTAGCAGCTAATGGAACACCCCTTAATTGGGATGCTCCAGCTCCAGACTGACCATCCGTCTCACCTATATGATAGAAGAGGACTAGTTAGTAAAAGGAAAAAGTGAATCAGTCAAATAAAAAACGTGTGACGGAGATACTTACCGGTCATCTCTTCTCTCTTTTCTTCTTCCTTCTCTCCTTGGCCTCTAAATCAGTTAGAGGATGAACGACGTCGAAATCAACATCTGCAAAAGAAACACATGATCAGTAGAAGAAAAATACAATAACCAAATGAAAACGTACGACCTAAATAAGAACGAAGCTTACCCTGAGTAGGCCAACCGAGAGTAAGCCACTTGCCACTCTCATCTAAAGACGACGCATGTCCGAAGACGTATCGCTCCTTCCAGCAGTGGTCATTCATCATAGTCCCTTGGACCAAAATTCGCTGCTTACGAAAGCGACTAAAGGGACCGTATCGGTGGTTCGCCTCCACCTTTACCATGTATGCCACTATAAGTTCGTGGATGGTAAAGGGTGACTCCCAATCAGATGTTAGCGTTCGATCGTCGCCACGATCCTCTAAAATTAGGTCAAGATTTGCCCCGGCGAAATGTCGAATCTCTACAAGAACTCTCTGAACAAGCGAGAGTAGGGCCACTAAAACCCTATCTTAAAAGGATACTCGTATAAATCGAAGTATCCCGTAGGACATTCTGCCGGCCTCAGTTCGTTGGCACACTCAAGATGAATGTCGTCTGGCAGGCCGACGAGGTCTTTAAAAGCCCTCAGGTCATCTGTGGTGACGATGGTGCTTTTTGTGTCTACCATCTCCCTACAATCGTCTATCGAACAAAGGGCCTCAGAAAAAGAAAACTCCTCCCAACCCTTAACTGGTTTTCTAGCTAAAGTCTTATGACACATAAAGAAAAAAGATCGTACCTTAAATAGAGCACTAAAACCTCGAAAGCGAAAAGAATGAAGTTGCAGGTTTTGGAAAAGATTTTTTTGCCTAAAAATTCAAAGAAACCGGGAAAAGTGAAAAGGAAAGGAGTGCTTCCCTTTTATACCTGCATCAGATCGTCGCCTCGTTTCCTTGTGGTGACACATGTCCCACACCTTTTGGCTTACCATCGACGGATGGGCAACACCTGTCCATGACAGCTATCCATGCGTGGTCAGACGCACACGTGACGTCATCGTGACTTATCGTTTTTCAACGGATCAACTTTGACATGTCGACATAACTCAGCAAACCGAATGGTTTTGTATCTGACTTCGTTATAGCCGAAATGATTCAGTTACCTAACAGGTCATTTCATCGAATCAACGACACATGTCCTATAAAAATTCAAAAATAAATCTGCCGTTTAAAAATTTGAATTTGTGTAAAAATCTCATAAACTCATGACCGTTGACCAAAACATGCGACCAAAGATATTTTGTGACTTATAAATGTTTACAATGACTCCAGAGTCAACGGTCGAACGAAACTCACGATAATTGATCACGACGTATGACGAAAAAAAAATGATCGCCCGTTTGGCTCACGACTTCGACATCAGGGGAATATTATTTTAAACGAATGAGCTAACCGTTGGTTGACCGTTATGTTTTATACAGGACCATTGGACGGTTACAACTAACGTCATTAGAGACATTTATGAAGGCCATCAATGACAGATGGCAGTTACAAAGGACTCCAACTATAAAATCAACGCTCAAAACAACAAAGAGGCCCCCGATTAACAATCATTACGCTCTCGAATCAAGAAACATACAACAGCTCTTTAGATTTCATATGATATTATTGTTTTTTGTTTACATTTCCTCTACAATCGTACGATCATTGTTCTAAAGGACGACGTTCCTGTTTGACGTCACTCTTTCTTAGTGCAACGACAATATGCCCAATCTTTCCGCGGTTTTTTCCTTCGTCAAAGGTTTTTTCCGCGTCACCAAATCTTTTGTCTTCTAATTTTCGTTTGCCTAAATTGTACTTCTCGAGTGAATACTGCCTTTGACCGGTCAGCTCAACAAACTCCTTAAGTTGACTTTTGATAAGTTCATTTTTGGCATTAACAATATGCTGACGAGCAATCAATAACATTGAACCGAGTCGACTTGTTGAGTCCTTTTGCATAAATAGGAAGTATAATTTCCTCGTCGGTGTGTGTATCATCTCCGTTGAAGCCTACTAAGATCGTCGAGCGTTGTACGATTTCAGTCTCGTTTATTCTCATTGCTTTAAGCGTGCTGAGGAAGATTATATTGGTCGAACTACCGCCATCGATGAGTACTCTCTTCGTGGAACAATTTTCGATTGTTAACTGAACGATCAGACCATCGTGATGTTTCTGATGCAATTCTTCCAGGTCATGGTCGTCGAATACAATCGCCACAATTTCCAATTCTACAGTTGATTTTCGCCTATGTGATCGAGGGATCGCAGGATCATCCGATAGCTGGACAACATGTTTCTTTGCAGCCGAATATGTAAGTCCATAAACGTCCGATCCACCTGTCACACAATTTACAGTCTTAGTAGTGTTCGAAGATGCAGTTTTAGGGATATTAACTTAGTTGTCGTTAGACAACAGATCCTGAAGATGTCCTTTCGATAGGATCCACGCGACATCCTTTCTCAATGCAACACAGTCGTCCGTCATGTGATCGTGATCATCATAAAGTCGCACCATTTTATCATATTTTTTTTCTCATCTAGTCGATCAGTTTTCTTTGGTCATCGAACAGTTGATGGAACTTCTTTCAAAGCCTTAACTAAATCGCCGGACGTTCCTTTAAATCGCCGAACGTTCCTTTAAATCCGTAACATGAAATTTTAGGATGTTGTGGATATCGAGTGGACGATATCTCTTTCTTTTTGTCAAATATGACATTTGATATTTGTTTTGGAGGGTCTGTTTTGGACGTCGATCGGGCCTTGAAGTCTGGTTTTTTAACACCGAGGGGTCGTCTTTCGTCAGTATTTATTCGTCGAAAAGAAGCGTCATCTTCCACCCTCATGTATGCTAGCATTCACGCTCGTACGTCTTCGAATGTTTCTGCAGGGAATTTGGTAAGATCCAAATATAAGTCAGACGTGCTGTCTAGACCTCTTTTGTAAGCTTTGATCGCCGTCCTTATGTCGCAATTACGAATACCTATCATTTCAGAGTTAAAACGGTTAAAATAATTACGAATGAATTCACCAGACTTTTGAATAATATAATATAAATCTCCCGGTTGTTTTTCTATTTTACGACTACTCGTGAATTGTTAGAAGAATTTGGATGGCTTGCTCTTTGCTGATTATTTGAGAGTGTTGAACCAAATAGAGTTAATAACTTGTCCAAGTGGGAGACTGTTGGATATAGTGTCTAGACTCATTAACTATTGGTAATACTTTTAATAATAGTAGGGTCCTTTTAGGTTGCCCTTAATATCCAAAGAAACAATCAGAATAATAAAGGGAGTTAAAGTAGTTTGTTTGTTAATTTGTCAGTTGATGATATTTTAATTAGAAGCTAAAATTTAATTAATTAGATTAATTATATAGAGTACAGGGACTTAATGATAATTGGTTAAACTTGTTTTAACAAACTTATCCGTTCAAGGGGCTAGTGGTAAAATAGAGATAACTTAGTCGAGAAGCAGGAGAGGGGTCATAAATAAACTGCTAGGGATCAAAGCCTAGAAGTTTTTTTCCCTCTCTCTCGTGGCCGTCAACCTACCCTCTCCCTCTCTCCCGAATCGTAAACCCTAAGGGGTTTAGGGTCTAAGCCTCTTTTTGATTGTTGGCATTTGGAGTTTTTAAGTGTGAGCTACTAGAGGGATTCATACTATTGGTCCTTAACATCAAAGAGCATAAGATTTCATGAAACGAAAGTACCCTCATCTTTTTGCAAAAAATCCGACAGGGAAAGCCAATCATTAAATTTCGGGAAGAAATTCCTCTAACAGGGGGAAACTATGACATCCGGCAAACCAAGACTGTCAGGTTTGCATCCGATTAGCTTACGCAAGTGCTAGCATAAAGAAATTACCATGATTAGGACCTGACTAGAATAGTTAAAGCATAAATTGCTAGGATTTCCGGTAGTTGCTTAGAAAACCCGGTTACGGGTCGTAAGGACCAAATCATCCTATAAAATGCCAAACGCGTTAATCAACACTAAAATTATATAAAATATAATGTTTTCATTTCCTAAACATAAATTATTTTAAAATTTAATAACTGAAGCATAAGAAGGTGATTTGGAGTTTTTACCTCAAACATTTTGCAAACTTATAAAACTTGGACAACCACTATTTCACTTTGGGCTTTTAAATAAATAAAAAATTCTAAAAACCTTAGGTTGGGCCCCATGGCCGGCCCCCTCCCCCTCTCTTATACTTTCAAATTTTTTTTCAAATCTCTCATTTCAAACAAAAAAAAATCTTCTCAACTTCTTACCTCTCACTTACTAAAATCCAAGAGACATCTTCTCTTGCAATCTTTCCCTCTCATTTTCTCTCAAAACATCAACCCTAAACTCTCTCCAAGATCAAATTTGGAATAACTTTGAAGCTCCACAATCTCTCAAACAAAGGTAAAAGTTCATCTTCTCTCTTTGCTTTTCATTTTTTTTGAAAATCCATCTTTTTCTACTTTAAATTTCTCTTCTTCTAACCTGAGATTTTTCTTAAGTTCTAAGGGTAGATTATACACCAAAGATATGAAAAATATCTATATAATGGTGGTAATCCATGACCCGAGCATTAGAACACAACAAAAGTAGGTAAAATCACCTTGCATGTGGGTTTTGATCTTTGAAAATTACATTTTTTGTACTGACAGATTACTTGTTAGTACTTCTGTCGCCCAAATCTTAAAAAATAGTAGTCCAAATGTTATGAATCTTTTTTCTAAAATGTTATTCTTTGAGTTGGGGTTCTAATCCAAGTGGAATCATACAAAAACATGGAGTTTTGACCCTTCAAACACTAAGATCAATTTAACTGTGCACACAGTGAGTTCAACAGTAGGGAAACCCTACTTTGGACGTCCACATCTATGAACGTTAGTTCTAACTGTCTAACAGACAACCTATTTATATACAAACAGAAATATGAAAGTTACGGTACAAAAATAACAGACATGTTCAGAACTACTTCTGAACTTCTTCAGAGCTTCTGAAGTAGCCACTTCAGAAGTTACGCGTTAGGCTATGCTTTACTCATCTTCTGAGTTCTGAACCTTTTTCTCTTTAAAACTAGTTCAGAATGTCTGAACTATGTTGTCTTCAGAACCTAGTCTTCTTTTGAAGCTATCTTCTGATATCTATCAATCTCCCCCTTACCTTCAAAAGTTCAAATCATAACTCCAGAAATTTAAGATTTGCCTAACATCTTTAAGAATGATATTTCTGTATTCCAACACAGATCCAATGATTCTAAGCATTTCTTTGGCAAGCCTTTTATGCTTTTCCCATTCTTCATCACTTAGATTCTTTTGTCTTTTATTCTGTTTCTTCTTCAATCTCTCTCTTATAGCCATCAGAGTTCCATTACACCATTTATGTAATTATTCAAACCTTATGAACAGCAACTCTTCAAAACATTTACATACAAATCCTAGAGGCTAAATAACAAGAGTGTTTCTTTTAAGATTCTCAATGTTAGCCAGACTGAAATTTGGACTACTCAAATGAACCTTTTCTTTGTTCAGAACATAGGCAACCTGAAAATCTGTTTTAGCAGCCCAAATGAATTTTCTGTAAAGACCATCTCTGAGAACTGGAAAATTTTTTCTAAACTTGGCAATAGAATCATGAAAAAGATAGAGACTCCTGTAGACTCTGAGTAAATCTCTAAGGTGAACATTCTGAAAGTCTGCTTCTGAGAATGTAGAGATTTCACCATCTTTTCTTTCAACAATGAAGTAAGCATACTTATAATTTTTTCTTGACTTTATATCTGCAGTAATAACCTTCACTATTGGACTTTCTTTTCTTGTTTCACTTACAGGGATTCTGATCTTTCTGATTATGTCTGAATACCATTGTTTCCATCCAAAAGATTTCTTGATCCAGCAATCAATGTAAGTGAACTTTTGTTCATATTCCATGAACATCTCTGGATGAAAGTATTCAAGAAACATTGTGAGAGCATGTTCTTCAATTCTTTGCTCTTGCAAATGTTCAGATTCAGATATTTGAGTAACATGAACATTTTCTTCAGACTTGTTTTCAGAAATCTTTTCCTTCCCTTTTTCTTCTTCTTTTAAATTGACTTCTGAACTTCCTATCTTCTGAAGGTTCAGAATTTCTTCAATATCTTGTTTCTTAGTATGAATATGAAAATCATAAGTGTTGCTCAGAATATAATCCGCTCCTCTGAGTTTGTTTATTCTTGTATGTCCAGCAAGATAACTCTTTCTAATGCAATCTCTGAAACTGATCCTTTCCTTGATCAGACAAATTATCTCTTCTTTTACATCAGATGCAGCAATCAAGCATTCAGTACAATTCAAAAGCCATTTCAGTGTGGAAGTTGAATACTTTGGTATGTCAGACACAATCAAGGTCTTCTTAATAACTCCATCTGTTTCATACATGAAACCAATATCTGGATTTGTAAACACCTTAGCTATATCATGTCTTTCAATAGATACTGGCTCTAAAAGATTTACTTAATCAGAGCTAGGTGAGAATCATGGTTGATAAGATTTCTGATATAGATTCCTAAGATCCTTCTAACTTCATAAACAAGTTCAGATTCTTCTTTCTCCACACAAAATGCTAGAACAATAAGTTTATCCTGTAGCCTCAGCTTGTATATATCAAATTGTGAGAACTCTATTAGAGTACCATCTCTTCTTTCAGCTCCAAATCCTACAATGAACAGATCATCTTCAATGGTTTTAGTTAAGCACATGATCTTTTTAATCAAAGTAGAATCATGTAATTCTTGAATTCCATGCTCTTGTACATACATTCTCACCTTTGAAATTTGATCTTCAGACCATTCATCAAAATTTAAGAAATCTTCAAGAGTTGCATACTTCAGATTCGTTCTATACATGTCACTATAAGAATCTTCTTGAAAGATAAGCTGACTATCTTCAGAATTATCAAACAGTATCTCTTTTCATACACTTGATCAATAATAGGTTCTTCAAGAATAGGAAGATTGATTGAAGAAATAATAATGCATGCTCTGAATCTGACTTCTAGTTTTTCTGAAAAGGCCATCAGAATTTCATCTGAAATATCAACATCATGCATATGACATAAGTCCATCTCTATGTTAAAATATTCAGCTGGATGGTTCAGAAAATCCTTGAAAATAACCAATCTTTCATCCAAGAATCTACATTCCAGATTCCTTGAATTATTCAGAATTATGTACACCCAACAGAATTGGCTTATTAACCTTCATAAGTTTTCAGATATTTCATCATTATTTACTCTGTTCAGAACTTGTGGTCTCCAAATCACCACTTCTCTATGTTCATTTTCTTCTACTTCAACATTCTCCTCCATCTCCACATCATCATCATTAAATACAATAACATCTGAGAGATCACCAGGTTCTCCAAGTGCTTCTTCAAAGGCTAAATATTCATTCAGCATATCTTCATTAGAATCTGTAATCATATCTGTATATTCTGAACTTTGATTTCTTTCAGTTTCATGAGAAAAAATTTCAGTCTCATATCCTTCTTCATCATTTGCTTCAGAAGTAACATTCTCAGCCTCTTGTCTTTCTGTTTCAGCATATAAGATATCATCTATAGCTTCAGAAACCCTGTTAGTATCTTCCCCAACTACATTCTGAACGTCTTAATCTTTAGAAGATTTTTCAGAATTCTGAACAACATCTTCAGATACTTTCTGTCTCTTCTCCCCCTCTTGATTATCAGGACCCTGATCATCAAGATTTCTCTTTAAAGTCTCTGCTTGAGGTCTGCACTCCAAGATAGAGAGTCTTTCATTGAGAGATGTCTGAGATTTCTGAAATGTAGACAACTGAGTCAGAATCTGAGAAATATCCTCCTTTGTAGCAAATTGGGAAGAATCTGGCTGAGTAGAGGAAGAAGAAAGCATAGAAGTTTTCAGAGATGCCACTGTAGAAACCACCTCAGAAAAGGCATTCAGAATAGCCTGTTTAAAAGATTGAAGATCACTGGAAGTTGAAATCTGGAAATCATTCAGTTTATTTACCACTTTTGTCTCCTGCTTATCCAACCTATCCTCCATCACCTTGAAAGACTTATCCGTCAATTCCGTAATGTCCTTCTGAATCTTTGAAAATTCAGAAGTATAGAAATCTTTGAATTCTGAGAATTCAGAAGATGAGGGAAAGGGTCCAAGACCAATAGATGGTCTTGTTTGCAATCCTTCAGCAGAAGGCTGGCCTGTAGATGCTACAGCATCATGAACCACAAAAGATTCTGTAAATGGGGCTTTGGAGATGTTCACCCCACCAGGACTTCCAACTAATCCTTGATATCCTGTACAAGGAATATCTATAGTTGTTGTGGCAATGTGAGAAAGACTTTGCTTAGGAACATCTGAAATATGTGTGCTTGTGTGATGGAATTCCGCATTTAGTGGTTCATTAGGCTGAAGATTTAGTGGACTCTTAGACTCAATGTGCTCAAAACTGTGAAGGGGGACATATGTCCTTTTGTTTCAATAATAGGCTCCATCAAATGGGGACCTATTGGTAAATGAGCTGCTTGCCCCATAAGTGTTTCTTTAATACCCTTCTGTTGAGAGATGGGTGAGAGTGGCTGGGGGGGGGGGGTTAACAAGAGTTGCCATGGGCACACTGCTAGTTCAATATGACCCACCAAAGAGTGTGGAGTAATAGATGATGTCACTGCCCGGCTTGTAACATTTGGTTCACAAGTTTGTTTTTCTTTTACTTGTGTTCTCCCCTCTTCAATTCTTTTTCTCACTCTTTTACCCAACCTTTCATTTACATTTTTCCTCTTCACACCATAACGTTGTTCTCCCCCATGAACAGCCTCCCCACTCTGCCTAGGAATTCTAGACTGCTCACAATGCTCACCACTCTGGTTGGAATCAGGATAAGAGACTACTGGTTTTGGTAGTCCCATTGATTCATAATACTCATTCAAAATCCTATTTTTGGGATTTACAAGAGTAAGTAGATAATCAGGTAATGGTAATGCATTGGGAAACTGTAATTTTGCACTTGGTGGCCTTAGATTTTCCATAGAAAAGAGTGGAACATGTACCTCGTGAGCTAATTCTGGAGTGGCTGAAACCGCTTTCATGGCACCTTTGGTAAAATTTTGAAAAAATCTCTGAAAGGGTATGTAGTTGTAAGTAGATTTCTTCAGAACAGCAGACTTGAGTTCTTCAAATATAAGGGAAGCATAATGATAATGCTTATTAAAAGCAACCCGATGAAAAATGATCCTCCCATTTGTAGAAGCTTGATCCAGACTTGAACTTTTCCTAGAAAGACAAGTGTTCAGAATTGTGAATAGACAATACCAGATTGGAGGTAAACACTTCCTTCTGAAGGAGCTTAAAGCATGTAATTGTTCTGAATAGCCCAATCTCATAAAATCAGAAATCATTTATGAGGATGATGGAATAGGGTCATATGATGTTTTTCCAACAACTGCATCTTCTTGAGGAAAAAAATGAATAATTCGAACATCTTCAACAGAAACACAGACCCTATAGCCATGGATATATGAAGAAATGTCATCTGCTTCTTCATCAACTTCATCATGAAACCACCATTGTTGTAGAAATGAGGCAGGAAACAGAAATTTCCTTGATAAGAGAGCACGTAGGGGATGTTTCTTCAAAATTTCAATCCATATCATTTGATCATCATTGAAATCAGTCGATTTGAAATTCAGAGCACCATTGTTCTTCTTGATATCCAACACTTTTTCTTTAGGAACATACAACTTTGACAAATCAGGGCCATCACTGCTTTCAGCATGAGAATGAGAATCACCAACACCAATATTTGATTCAGAAGCCACATCAATAAGTTCAATTTGTGTTTCCCCAATTTTTTCAGTACACGGGTTAGGGTTAGGGCTAGGATTAAAATTTGAGGGTCCGGCTTCTGTATTACCAGTTGTAGCAGTGTATTTTAACATTTGATCATCTTCCAAAGTTATTTCCATTGATCCAACCATTATCTTCTTAGGAACATTTTTGAATGAAGCATCACTGGATGATTCATTACTGTCACTGAAGCACGATTTGGCAGATTGAACATTTGAGGTCGACATTGTAGGAAATGAGTAAGGATTTGAAGTTGATTGAAGATCAATAAGCACAGAGAGATTTCGGAGGGAAAAATTACTAAAAAGTGAAGACGATTATGAAGCCATGGATTATACATGACTGGATAATCGTGAATAGACACGTGGCCAAAAGTAATGATGATTAGAGTAGTAATCATCATTTGTTTAGATAAATGAACTGTTTAAGAGACGTGTTTAAGAGATATCCAATGAAATTAAAACACGTGGCACACGCTTAAATGAAGTTTAACGGGAAGTAAGTTTCAAAAACTCCAGAATAAGTACAGAACTTCTGAGAACAATTTCAGAAGTTTGAATGAAAAAATTCAGGAATTCTTTAGAATTTTTGAATTTAGTTCAAAACTTAACTGTTATTGCCTCATATACACGAAAAGCATTTAAAACTACAAACTTCTGAATAATATAAATCATTTTGATATTTCAGAAGTAGGTTTGAACAATTTGAAAAACAAAATTTTATCTTCAGAAGTTTGTTCATACTTCTTAGATTTGTAATTTTTGAACTTTGATTCATCATTTCAAATCTTGAAAACATAGAAGAGTACCAAAGATTTAGATTTTAGTATCACTCCCCTTAGAATCATGAACGACTATGATTCTTCCCCTTAATCAGTGCAAATCATTATTTGTTAGAAAGAAAAGAAATAGAGAAATGAGAGAAAGAAAACAAATTGAAAGTATTAAGACACAAACAACTTGGGATTAAAAATTAATACTTCTGAGGAATGAACTATTAACTTCTGAAAAAAAGGGAACTTCAGAAATTATGAAGTGAAACAATTTTCAGAATTTTGATAGAATGTAGCTCAGAAATTAACTTTTAATTCTTAGTTGATGTCTAATACTTACATAGACATATTCATCATACCCAATTTACTTACCAATAAATTAAAACGTTTTTCATCAAGTGCTTTGGTAAATAAATCAGCCAATTGATAATCAATCTGAACAAAGAACATTTCAATATTACCTTTTTTGAACATGATCTTTGATAAAATGATATCTTACATCAGTGTGCTTTGTCTTTGAGTGTTGAACAGGATTTGCAGTGATTTCTATGACACTTTTTGAGTCACAATACAGGGGTATCTTTCTGAATGTGTAACGATAGTCTTTTAGCTGCGTTTGCATCCATATCACTTGTGAGCAACATATTGCAGCAGCAACATATTCAGCTTCTATAGTAGAAGTTGAAACACAGTTTTGTTTCTTTGAAGACCAACTCACAAGTCTATCACCTAAAAATTGACATGATCCAGATGTGCTTTTCCTATCCAATTTACAACCACCATGATCTGCATCTGTGAAAGCTGTTAGTTCAAAACCAGAATCCTTTGAGATATCTAAGGATTCTTTTAGCAACAAGAAGATGAGATTCCTTAGGATTAGCTTGATATCTAGCACAAATACATGTAGCAAACATTATATCAGGTCTACTAGCTGTTAAGTAAAGCAAAGATCCAATAATGCCTCTATACTTTTTTTGATCAACAGATTTTCCATTCAAATCAGGTTCTAATTTTGTTGCAGTGGCCATTGGAGTTTGAATACTAGAACAATCAGGCATGTCAAACTTCTTAAGTAAGTCAAAAACATACTTAGATTGATTAACGAATATGCTAGTGGGAAGTTGTTTTACTTGAAGACCAAGAAAAAATGTTAACTCTCTCATCATACTCATTTCAAATTCAGTTTGCATGATTTTCTCAAAATTTCTACAAAATTTTGGATTAGTAGAAGCAAATATAATATCATATACATATATTTGTATTAATATCATATCATCACCTTCCTTTTCAGAAATAAAGTAGTATCAACTGTACCTCTTTTGAATTTAGAATTCAGAAGAAAAGCTGTGAGAGTGTCATACCATGATTTTGGTGCTTGTTTAAGTCAATATAAGTCTTTGTCTATGATATAAACATTAACTGGAAATTCTTTACTTACAAAACCTTCTCGTTGCTCAACATACACTTCTTCATGAAGAATTCCATTCAGAAATGCACATTTAACATCGATTTGAAAGACTTTCATGTTTTTATAAGCAGCATATGCAAGAAAAATTATAATAGATTCTAGTCTTGCAATAGGAGCAAAGGTTTCATCATAATCAATGTCTTCTTGTTGACAATACCCCTTAGCTACAAGTCTTGCTCTGTTTCTCACAACAATCCCATTTTCATCTTTTTTATTTCTGAAAACCCACTTAGTGCCAATGATTGATTTACCTTGTGGTTTTGGAATCAATCTCCAGACTTTATTTCTTTCAAATTGATTTAGCTCATCTTGCATAGATAAAATCCAATCTGGATCTTGAAGTGCTTCATATGGCTTTTTGGGTTCCATACTGCTTAAGAAATTCACATACAGCCACTCATTTGCGGTGGCTGACCTTGTTTGTACACCTTTAGATGCATCACCAATAATCTGATAAATTGGATGACTTGATGTCCATTTGGTCACATTTGGTAATGGTTGAACATATGAGACATTGTTGAAGTAGTCATAATCATCAATGAGTGCTTGCGTTTCAGTATCATGATTGATAACTGAATGGAGATCTGAAGTCTCCCCCTCAAAATTAAGATTCTGTACTGGTTCAGAAATAATAGGCATTGGTTAAGAAATAGGAACAAAAGGCTTAGAAATGTCTTGAACTGTTTCTGAAATGACTTGTACAAATTCAGAAGTAGGAAAATCTAAATTTGAGGTTGAGATAGGTGGTCCAGAAAGATTTGATATTGTAGGTTCTATAGATTCTGGATCTGATATGCTTCTGAGAAGAGAAAGATTCTGATAATCTACAGAAATATTCACAGAAATATCAAATAAGTCTTGACATAATGTATCTAAATTTGATTTAAGTAAAGTTTTAGATTCAGAATTGTGATTGGTCTTGCTGTTTTCTGAATCCAAAATTTCATAAACTGGGTTAAGCTTGAGTTCTGAACTGTCTTGTTCAGAAGTCACTGATGGCTCATGAAATCTGATATTTGAAGTCTGAATGATCCTTTGAGTTCCTTTGATGAGTACTCTGTACGCCTTGGATTTTTGAGAATAGCCAACAAAGATACCAGTTGTACCCTTAGGTGCAAATTTATCTAGATGTTGTGTATCATTCAGAAGAAAACATCTGCAACCAAAGATTTTAAAGTAATCAATAGAGGGTTTTCTTTGCTTAATAATTTCATAAGGAGTTTTAAGTAGTTTTCTTTTAAGAATAGTCCTGTTCTGAGTAAAACATGCAGTTGTTATTGCTTCTGCCCAAAGAGATAAAGGGAGTTCAGAATAAGCTAGCATGGTCCTTGCAGCTTCTACCAAAGTTCTATTTTTCCTTTCAACAAAACCATTCTGTTGAGGAGTTCTAGCAGCGGAAAAATTGTGTGATATACCAACAGATTCCAAAAAGTTCTGAAGTGTAGAATTTGTAAATTCTGTGCCATTATCACTTCTGATCTTTTGAATTGGTAGTTGAAGAAGAACTTGTATTTTTTTTCAGAAAAGGGATGAGCCTTTCAGAAGTATCAGATTTGAGTCTTAGAAATTCAACCCAAGTATATCTTGAATATTCATCTACAATGACAAAAATATACTTCTTTCCACCCATGCTTTGAGTCTTCATTGGTTCACACAAATCCATATGTAGCATTTCAAGTGGAGCTTTGCATGAAGATAGCATTTTCAGAGGATGGGAGCTTCTTTTGATCTTCCCTAGTTCACATGCAGAACATAAAGAATTCTTTTCAAATCTGATCTTTGGTAGACCTCTAACAGAGTTGTGTCTTTCGAGTTCAGAAATAGCTTTCAAGTTCATATGTGACATTCTTCTGTGCCAAAGCATACTATCATTCCTCATAGTTGTGGAAATATAACAAACTCCTTGTAATTGTCCATCTGCAGTGAAAGTTGCAGTGTATATATCTCCATCTCAATAAGCAGTTAATTCATTTTTGTTTGCTGAACTCAGAACATGACAGTAGTCTATGTCAAAAATTTACTTTCCAATATTTGTCACAAAATTGACTTATACTGAAAAGGTTATGTTTTAGACCTTCAACATAGAAAACCTTCATTACTTTTACATCTCCTTTGGAAAAAGTTCCATAACCTCTCACATATCCTTTTGCATTGTTTCCTAAGCTAACTGCTCCTCCATATCTTTCATGATAATCAGTTAGAAGCTCTTTGAAAGGTGTCATGTGTCTTTAACATCCTGAATCTAAGACCCACACATGACATATCTGCAAAAATGATTATTGAGATTTAGGTACCCATTTAAAAATGGGTTCATTGAGATTAGTCAAAAACATTGAAGTTCTGAACTTTGACTTAACATTTTGAAATTCAGAATTTTGTTCAGAACTTTTGAATTTGTCTTTTGTAGAATTGTTTTTATTTTTATTTTTATTTTTATGCTTATTTGCCAAATTTGCTGAAAAATTCTGAATTGATTTCTCAATATTTTTCTTATTGGTTTTGTAGTTGAGATGAAAAATATGATGACCACAATTAATACCAATGAATATGATTCTTCAGAATATTTAATATATCAGTATATGAACAAGAATCAACAACATTTGATTTTGCAATATAAATCTTTCTTTTATTCACTTGATTAATGTGTGGTACATCAATTTTCTTGGAAATTGAAAAACTATCTAATTTGGCAGTCTTTGATAGTTTTTCACCTTTCTTTCTCCATACCAAAGTGGATAGCTCTGTAAAAGATAAAAAGTGAGGATTAGTATAAGAAGTTCTTTTACCAACTTTAGATTTAAGTTCTAAATTCTGAATTTCAGATTTTGAATTAGAAGACTGTCCTTTTTCTAACAATTTAATTCTGGTTACAAAGGTAGATGATGATATTGAAGAATTTTCTGAAGTCAAAGATTTATTTTTAGATATAGGAGTTTTGAATTTGTCTGAAGTCTCAGTGTTTAGAAATTCTGCTTTTAGAAATACAGGATTAAACATTTCTGAAGGCAATTTTGGAGCTACAAAATTTAAAATTTTTCCTTCAGTCAAACAAGATTTTGATTTGTATATAATATAACCATCTTTATCAATGACTTCAACCTTAGGATCATCATCATATTCTGAACCTGAAGCATTCATTAAATCTGAGAACTTGTTTTGAGACATGTTTGATGCAAAAAAAATTAGATTTGAAATTTTCTCAGACTCATCATCAGAATTATCAAAAAGTATTTCTGAATTTTCATCAATATCTTTTAAAGATTCAATATCTGAGAATTCATCATATTTTTCTTCATGTTCTGATTTATTATCAAAATGATCTTCTGGACAAACTTCAGAAAATAATTCAGAAGTATGTTCAGAAGATAATTCAGAAGTAATCTGAGTTTTTGTCACACCCAGCTAAAGCGGAAAACACAGGGAGTGATAGTTCAAGATTTCATAGCGATAGGACGGAAACAACAGCAATAATCCATTCAAATATATAACTAAATAAAACTGAACATTACAACATACAAGTCAAAAGTTTTAACCAACATAAAAGAAACAAAGTGCTCAACAAAAAAATTTCAAATTTAAATATGGTTGTTGTCGATGCGCCCCAAACACTAGCATTTTAGTTACCCTTTCTTACCCCTGAAAAGCATGATAAAAACAAGTTCAACTACAAAGAGTTGGTGAGTTCACGGGTTTTCAATATTACAAACATCATTTCCATAAGTGAATAATTAGCAATTAAATTTTTATGGCACTTCTTGTATCTTGAAAATCTTGGAATGTTCAAGGCAATTTGTACTCTAATTTTAAGTATATAATGAGCCACCACTAAATCTTTGGACCATAAAAACTGTTTTTAATTCTACCTTAGCGGTGGGACTAAAACCCCACATATGTAGAACCTTTATTTTAAAGTACAGTACACCCCTACTTGTAGTTTCAATATGGGATTGCTATCCACATCCCTACTTGTCGGTTTTTAGGTGGGATTGTCCGTCCAAATAGCGCCATCCACAAATACCCTCGGCTCCTCACTTGAGTTAATAGTAGTGTACAAACTTTTATAAGACATTTTACTCAATACAACTATTAGTGTACATGTCTTAGTGCCCACAACATCAAATTAACAAAGTTCCACATTCGTAATGAAAATAGCTCATATATCACATTCAATCATGTTTTTCACCCCAAAACGTATAAAATACTTTAAAAGAGGGGCTGTGAATACTCACCTTATAGCAAAATCTCCAATTAACAAAACACGATCCGCACCTACTCGTCGGCCTAACGTTTCCCTATCAAAGAGAAATACCCAAAACGGTCACTTATGTGTCTAAAAGTTACTTATGGGGGTGAATATGTCTTATGTCCATAGATGTCCATAGTTGTCCAACTCGGTTAACCATTTTGTCCGTCATATATATAATGCACTTATGCCTTTTTTTATTAGTTCAAAACCATTGATTTTACCATCTATACTTATATTTGTCCCATTAATGGTCTTTAAATGATTTACGTTCAAGAACTCAAACTTTCCAGAATTTCATATTCTGGCAGAGACTTTAGAGTATAAAGAGGATCAAAATAAACTACTTTATAGAATGACAAAAGCCCTTTTTTTATATGTGACACCTTACTGAGTTAAGGTCATTGTGACCAAATTTTAAGATTCAAGAAGATGTAAAAAGAGGTCAAATAATTTATGCAATACAATGTGTCACAACCGGTATGGCATATTACACCATGTTAGTAGAACACTCATTTGAGGAGTTCTACTAAGTGTTTTCCAGAATTTCCAGTTGAATTGAAATCATCACTCATAAAGGAAACTTTTAAGGTAAAAATCACTCTTTTTGAATGAGTTATGAGGAAGATATGGCACCACAAAGTTGCATGCACACTTCTGTCATTAGTTACAGATTGCACACTTAACTTTAATAAACTGGTTAATGCCTCAAACCTTCATATTTTTTAATGAAACCGGATTCAAATGAGCCCTAACTCATAAAAGAAAACTCTAGAAGAAGAATTATGCATTATGGACAAATATTTAAAGAGATATTAAATGCAAAGTAGGGTTTACCTACTGATGGTTTCACAGTTTGCACACCTAAAATGGTTTAGGTGTTTGGAGGATCCAAACTCCATATTTTCATGTGATTCCATTTGAAAACAGAAGATAACTCATAAAACTAATTCTCAAAAGAAAAATCATCCTTTTTCATTGAATTTTGAAACAAATATGGTCATTTGAACATGCATGCACATGTCTGTCAGCTTCGGACAGATTGCACACTCATTTTGTTTTGATTAATTGAAACCCCAAATCACCATATTTTTAAGTGAAACCAGTGGCATTTGAAAGGTAACTCATTTAACATAAATTCCAGAAGAAAAATCAAGTAATTTGGATGAATATTCAAAGAGTTAGAGTCGTTCAAAGTAGTGCTCACCTACTGTTGAACTTCCAGATGCACATGCATCATGTTATGAGCATTTGGGGGGTCAAAATTCAATGTTTTTTAGTGAGACCACTTGGATTAGAACCCCAACTCACTAAATAAACTTTTAGTAAGAAGATTAATGATATTTGAACATACTATTTGCAAGAAATGGACAATTTATGCACATGCAATAAATCTGTCAGCACCAAAAATCACCATTGTTGTTCAAAACAAATAAAATCATGATTTTTTCACCTATTTGCTTGAGTTTTATTGTTTGGGTCATTGATTACCACCATTATGTAAACATTTTTATATGTTTTTGGTGTGTAATCTTTCCATAAAACTGAAAATTTACAGAAGTTAGAAAAAGAAGACTTAGAATGCATGAAAAAGTGAGTTTTTCACCCAAAAATGGTAAGGGCAGGGGGCACGCCTTTTCTCAAGCAAGATAGACCGACAGATCGGCTAGCGAAGATGGCTCAGTCTCAGTAGATCCCTCACTCCTCACCGACTGACGGAAAGAGAGCCCTAAAGTAAAGTTTTTACCTTGTTTGGATGATGATTAGAACTTCTAAATCCTTGTATGAACTTGATCTTGATGAAGATTTTTAATGATAATGGCTGGAGTTTTTTTTTATTTTAGAGAGGAAGAGAGGGATGAGAGCAAATTTTGAATTTGAAAATGAACAAATGAGAACAAAAAATGATTTTTATATGTGGACAGGGGGGGGGGGTGGCTGGCCATGGGTATGGGCCCCACCCAATCCAAAAAAAAAATTTAAGCCCAAAAAAATGAAATTAAAAGTCCATTTTCTCAAATTTTGCCTTTTTCCTTCAAAATATACCCAAATGTGTTTAAATTATATAAAAATAAAAGTTTTATATTTAACATTCTAAAACTATATATATTTTATATAAATTAGGTATAAATTAGAGCATTTGGCATTATATAGGACATTTCGGCTAGTTACGGGTCGGAACCGGACTTTCTAAACAGCTACCGGAAACTCTAGAAATTTTTAGGCCATTCTAAGCCAACTCACTTCTATTCTTATATTTAATCTATATTAACACTAATAAACTTAATTAAAGCTAACCTAGAGGTTCAAATTTTACAGTTGTCACAGTCTCCCCTTGTTAGAGAAATTTCGTCCGGAAATTTAAGAGCTAGCTTTCTTCGGGGGTGTTCACGAATAGATTGGGATACTTATGCTTCATCAAATCTTCACGTTCCCATGTATACTCTGGACCATGTTTCGCATTACAACAGACTTTAATAATAGGGATTTTACTGTGCCTCAACCGTTTAACTTCTCGGTCCAGTATCTCGATTGGTTCTTCGACGAAATATAACCGATCGTTAATCTGAATGTCATCCAGGGGTAACACCAATGTTTCATACATTAAGCATTTCTTCAGATTCGATACATGGAACGTGTCGTGGATGGCGCTTAAATTCTGTGGTAACTTCAATTTGTACGCCACCGGTCCAATTCTTTCGAGTATTTCGAATGGACCAATGTATCTGGGACCCAGCTTGCCTCTCCTCCGGAAGTGTACTAGTCCCCTCCATGGCGACACCTTCAGAAGCACTTTATCCCCCACTTGGAACTCCAACGACTTTCTTCGATTATCCGGATAACTCTTCTGACGGTCTCTTGCTGTCTTGAGTCTTTCTTTGATGGTTGAGATTTTGTCAGTGGTCTATTGAATAATATCGGGCGTAGTCAGCTGTCTATCTCCGATTTCTAACCAGCTAAGTGGCGATATACATTTACGTCCATATAAAGCTTCATACGGCGCACACTGTATGCTGGTGTGATAGCTGTTGTTATAAGAGAATTCAACAAGTGGCAGGTGGGTATCCCAACTTCCACCGAAATCTATTGCGTATGCCCGTAACATATCCTCTAGCGTCTATATAGTTCTTTCCGACTGTCCATCCGTCTGAGGATGATACGCAGTGCTATAATCTAAACGCGTACCCAGTGCCTTTTAAAGAGACTACCAAAATCGAGACGTAAATCGTGTATCTCTATCCGAAATAATGGAAATAGGCACACCATGACGTGTAACTATCTCATTGATGTAGATTTGTGCACGCTTTTCCATACTGAAATCTTCATGAATGGGAATGAAATGAGCCGATTTGGTAAGTAGGTCTACTATAACACATATAGTATCGTGCCCCTTTCCAGTTCTAGGTAGCTTACTTACGAAATCCATGGTTATTTCCTCCCATTTCTATTGAGGTATTTCAGGCTATTGAAGTAGACAAGATGGTTTCTGATGTTCGGCCTTTACCTTAACACAAGTCAGACACTTGTTTACGAACAAAGCAATATCTTTTTTCATTCCTGGCCACCAATAATACTCCTTCAAATCCTTATACATTTTATCTGCTCCTGGGTGAATCGAATACTTGGATCGATGGGCTTCGTCCAAAATGGTGGATCATAGATTACCAACCTTCGGTACCCATACCTTATTCTTAAAGTAATGCACCCCAACTGCTTGCCTTTCAAATTCTTTCTCTAAGTGCTGCAAGGTTTCATTCCTCAAGTTCCCTTCTTTCAAAGCTTCTCCTTGTGCTTCCAGAATTTGATTCTTTAAACTCGTCTGAATCATCATTCCCATAGCACGTGACTCGTCGGTTTTACTCTTTCCTTTTTGGGTTAGAGTTGTTAGTGGTTGCGCGATCTTAGAGAAATTCTCGATGAATCGCCGATAATAACCTGCCCATCCTAGAAATTGGCGGATCTCGGTTGGTGCCTTTGGGGCTTCCCATTTCTTAATGACTTCAATCATAGCTGGATCAACATGGATTCCCTTTTCATTCACCACGTGGCCAAGAAAGTGCACTTCGCGAATCCAAAGTTCGCATTTAGAGAATTTGGCGTACAACTTTTCGTTTATGAGCAATTCCAATATCAGCTTTAAGTGTTGCTCGTGCTTCTTCTTATCTCGCGAATAAATAAGTATGTCATCTATAAACACGATCACGAACTTGTCTAGGTATGGTCGACATACTCTATTCATCAATCCATGAAAATTGCTGCTGCGTTCGTTAGACCGAAAGGCATAACTAGAAACTCGTAATGACCGTATCGAGTCCTAAACGCCGTTTTGGGAATATCCTCTTCTCGCACTCTCATTTGATGATATCCAGACCTAAGATTAATCTTCGAGAAGTATGTAGCACCTTGAAGTTGATCAAATAGGTCATCAATCCGGGGAAGGGGGTATCGGTTCTTAATAGTCAACTTGTTGAGTTCTCTATAATCGATACACATTCGAAAAGATCCATCCATATTTTTAACAAACAAAACCAGAGGTCTCCAAGGTGAAGAGTTGGGTCTGATGAATCTCTTATTGAGCAACTCCTGAAGTTCTTCCGACATCTCCTGCATCTCAGATGGTGCTAATCGATATGGTGCTTTTGCCACGGGCGCAACTCCAAGAATTAGTTCTATGTGGAACTCAACTTGTCTTGGTGGGGGTATTCCAAGCAATTCTTCTGGGAATACTTCGGGAAAATCCCGAACTATAGGAATATCTTGAATGCGTTTTTCTTCAGCCTTCTTATCCATCACGTGTAACATCCACTTTCTCAAATACGTTGTAATTATATTCTTTATATGTGTTTATGTGACTAAAACTTGATAGATTATGTGTTTGAAAAGTTAAAGTTGAACTAAGTGTTAGTCGAGGACCGAAAGGTTTTAAAGTGAAAGCTCGTGGTCTAAAACCGATTTTTTTTTCGGGAAATATTTTCTGGAATATTTTTATTTTAGGTTGTAGATTATCTCGTTACGAACGCGTGAGCGAAAACCGCGTCAAAAACGAAGATCCGAGCGAAAAGTTATGTCATTTTTAGTGTTTAGTGGGTCAAACCGAGTTTCAGCCGAGTCAACTCGGCCCCAACTCGTAAAAGTCGTAAAAAGGACGATTTTTAGTCCATTTTCACCCAAATTGATCTCTAAACTCAGACTCTCTCTTCCATGGGTGGTTTTAGCTTCTTGGGGATGAATCAAGTTTGAAAGAAAGAGTTTTAGCTTGATTATTGCACCAAAATCATCCACAAGATAAGGTATAACTAATTTCTTGGTTAATTTCTTGATTTGAAGCTAGTTAGAGTTGAATTGGTGATACTAGGGTTTGGGTTTATGAACCCTAATCTGAATTACATTAGAATTATGTTGTATTTAGCTTGATTATAGCTTAACTAAGTTGCTATGAATGCTTAATTGATGATTTAGAGCTTTTGAAAATGAAGAACATAAGTTGAACTTTGATTTTCTTCATTATTGGTTATGTTGGTGAAATCTTTGAGTATTGATCTTGTAAACAACAATATAAACATGGTTAGATGGTATTTTGAATGTTGGAATGAAGATTAAATCCAAACTATGGATTTTAGCTTTTTTTTATATAGAAAAATTGACAGCACCAATTTATCCGAGAGGCTGTTTTGATGGTGCAATAACTTGCTCATCGTAGCTCGGATTACTATGATTCTGGACATTTTGGAAAGCTAATATATAGCTCTAAACCTGTCGTTTAGACATTTTTTTAGAAATAAGGCATGTATGTTGGTTAGAATTGCCTGTCAAAATTGATAAAAAGTGAATTTTGAGCTGAAAATTAAAGTAACTAAAATAAGTTTAAATTAAGTTTGGTTAAGTTATTTTTGTCAGATCTTTAAGAAACCTTGCTTACATATTACAGGTATTAAATAAGCTCATTTGGTCCTTTCGGAGTGATCGTTGGTCGACGTTTAGGCGTATATGGACTAGGAGCCTAATTTGCCTCAATTTTGAAAAACACTGTGAGTTTATGGGATTACTTGACTTACTATTTGCTAGACATGTAATATCTATTTGTTACTTGCTTCCATGCTTATCCATGTTATGTCCCCTTATCTATTTCAAATGATTATTGGTTATTGTGCTCCGTCTTTCCATAGGTGCTACCCGGTGGTTACTTTGTGTTTCACCCGGGAAGGGCACAATTAAGCCCATATCAGCTGATATTACTCGAGTATAGTGCATATTTGACCGTGTTAGAGTCCGATCGTTTTCCCCGCTGTCCGGGATAGCTCTGGCAGGAAGATCATTCCACTGGCCGGGATAGCTCGGGTGGTATGATATCTAGGATACATTGTTGTACTTGCCACGTCCGGGATAGCTCGGTGGTCTTACATATCTATTATTGACTTTCACATGATATATTGGTTGCATACTTTAATACTTAGATGTTTAAATCCCGAATGATGATTACTTGTTACATTATTTACATCCCGTTTACTCACTAAGCATTTTGTGCTTACGCCTTTAGTTGTTCATATTTTTACAGGCCGTGTGGATAAAGTGAAGAACAAGCTCGAGTAGATTGAGATCTTTGCTTTTAGTGCTTCCGGTAGTACGACTCTTTTGTTATTAAGTAGTTAGTCGAATACAACTTTAGGTTGTAAATTATTAGTCGACTTTTGGTTGTAACTTTAAGTACCTAGTTAACGGGTAGCTATTGTCCTTCGTCTTGTATATAGTTTACGTTTCCGCAAATTTATTACTTTAGATTTGTCTGTTTTGGTATATTTTGGAAAACAGGTGCTTACGGAAACGCCCTGTAAACCAAGCGGACATTTCGAACTTAAAACTCGTAAATATTATATTTCGTTTGTCCTCCAATGGTCTAAAAAGTAACTTTTGGTATTAATTATGTAGTTTAGGTCTTTCAATTTGGTATCAGAGCATACGTTTAAGTGAATTGGATACTAGTAATGATATCCGGACTTAAACCTTGTATCGGTATCATGTAGTAAGTAAGTTTTGTTTTGAACGAATATGGACTTAGGAGAGACTTAGGTGGGGATTGGGAATTAGTTATAAGACTCTATTAATGTTATGTATATGTTGTAACTTTCAGAAAGATGAATGACGGTGGTGAAGCTAGTCATACCCCAACTAACGACAATGTGGGAGAAAATACTCCACACCTGGATATTAATGATGATGAGGCACCGTTGTCTCCTCGAAGTGAACGTTTGATGCAACGTATGACTTTATTGCTTCAGCAGACGTTAGCCCAACAATGACATGAGAATAGAAAGTCTGAAAGTGATAAAAACAAAGGAAAGGAGAAAGAAACGGGTGACACCTCAAAACCCAAAATCGATCGGGTCTCTTTCCAAAACTTTCGTAGTAGCGGTGCTACTGAATTCTTTGGGAAGGTTGATCCAATTGAGGCACTTGAATGGATATTGAATACTGAGAAGATCTTTCGGATCACTCGAGTGTTAGATGATGATAAAGTGAACTATGCCACGGCCATGTTCAAAAGTAGGGCCTTGACATGATGGAATGCTACTTTTGCAGCTTTAAGTGAATTCGAGAAAGAAAGTATGTCTTGGGAGTCTTTCAAGACTCGTTTTAACAAGCAATATTGTCCAAATGATCTACAAAAACAATTGTAAAAGAAGTTTCTTGATCTCAAGCAAGGAAATATGTTAGTGGTGGACTACGAGACCGAGTACAATCAAAAAGCACAGTTTGCCACACGTTTCTTGACTACAGAACAGGAACGTATAGACTACTTTATAGACGGGTTGCGACCGAAGATTCGAGATGTCGTCGCTAATCGTGACATTTCGGAGTATGAGAAAACAGTGGAGTCCGCGCGACGACGCGAATACGATTTGAACCGCCCGGATCGTAATCCAGCGACTCCAGCTAAGCGACCTCGTATCGAAGGTGCGACATCTGCACCAACACAACAATTTCCCCGGAATTCCAATTCGAGTTACACTCAATCCCAAGCTAGATCGTGACCTCAATCTCAGTCTCAGGCTTATAGCCTGCAGGTACAATTGTGAAGTATGAGTCATGTATGTTGAAATTTAATTGTATTCTAACCATGGTTATTTTCCAGTCGAATGCTCCTCCACACTGTTCTTGTTGCGGTAAGTCTCATTGGGGCCGATGCAATACTGTTCGCCCTGAAGTTAGATGTCATGGCTGTGGTGAAGTTGGGCACATTAGACCGAACTGCCCGAGGAGGAATATGACATGCTACTCATGTGGTGCTATAGGCCATCACCAGAGAGAATGCCCTCGATCTAAACATGAGGAAAGTAAGGCTTCTGTTCGCCGACCTTCTACTAGTGGTGCTTGTCGTCAAAAGGAGGAGGTAGTACCACACACCCAAGCCAGAGCTTTTCAAATCACTGCTGAGGAAGCTCGAGATAAGCCAGATGTGGTTACGGGTATATTTCTCGTTAATTCTCATTCGCTCGTATCTTATTCGATTCCGGTGCTACTAATTCATTCGTTTCCCATACGTTTGCTCGATGTTTAAATTATGTGCCATATGTGCTTGCTAAACCTTTTTATGTTGACACTGCTGATGGCACATCTATGCTAGCTGATAAAGTTTACAAAGATTGTGTGCTGCAATTAGATGGGCACGAGTTTCCTATAGATCTTGTACCGGTGGATATCTGTACCTTTGATATAGTTATTGGTATGGATTGGTTAGCTCGGAATCGGGCTGATATTTTGTGTTCTCAGCGGATAATCCGTATACCGAATAACGATGACTATTTGTACGTTTACGGTGAAAAGCAAAAAGGAGACATAAAGTTGATTTCTACGCTTAAAGCTCGGAGACACCTATCTAAAGGTTGTTCTTCCTACCTAGCCTATATTCTAGACTCGTCAAAGGAGGTGAAGAGAACGGTTAGTGACGTACCGGTTGTGTGTGAATTTCCAGATGTATTTCCTGAGGACTTACCCGATATACCTCCTGACAGACAAGTTGAATTTCGAATTGACTTAATTCCTGGTCCAGCGCCGATTGCTAGAACGCCGTATCGTCTGGCTCCGGCTGAAATGAAAGAAATGATGAATCAGTTGCAAGAACTTCTTGATAAAGGTTTCATCCGACCGAGCACTTCTCCTTGGGATGCTCCAGTACTATTCGTCAAGAAGAAAGACGGTACAATGCGTATGTGTATCGATTACCGGGAGTTAAACAAAGTAACGATCAAGAACAAATATCCACTTCCACGTATCGATGATTTGTTCGATCAATTGCAAGGTGCGAGCTATTTCTCTAAAATCGATTTACGGTCGGGTTACCATCAATTGAGAGTGCGTAAAGAAGATGTGCCGAAAACGGCTTTCCGTACACGTTATGGCCACTATGAATTTTTAGTTATGCCATTCGGTTTAACTAATGCACCTGCAGTATTCATGGATATGATGAACCGCGTGTGCCGGCCAATGTTAGACAAATCTGTGATCATGTTTATAGATGATATTCTTGTATATTCCAAATCTGAAGCGGATCACATGAAGCATTTACGTGAGATGCTTGAAACGCTTCGACAGGAACGTCTATATGCTAAATTCTCAAAATGTGAATTCTGGCTACGCGAGGTGCAATTCTTAGGTCACACGATTTCTGGTGATGGTGTGTCGGTTGACCCGTCCAAAATTGAAGCTGTACAAAATTGGGAGCAACCCAAGAATGCATCTAAGGTCCATAGTTTTCTTGGACTCGCGGGGTACTATAGACGATTCATACAAGATTTCTCTAAAATCGTCATGCCTTTAACTTTGTTGACCCGAAAAGATGTCAGATTCGAATGGGGTGAAACTCAAGAGAATGCTTTTAAGGAGTTGAAGCATTGTTTGACAAATGCTCATGTTTTAACTTTACCAGAGGGTAATGATGACTTGGTAGTTTACAGCGATGCTTCTAAACTTGGTCTCGGTTGTATTCTTATGCAGCGAGGTAAAGTAATTGCGTACGCGTCGAGACAGTTGAAAGATTATGAAAAGAACTACCCAACTCATGATCTTGAGTTGGCAGCGGTCGTTTTTGCATTGAAATTATGGCGTCATTACTTATACGGTACCAAATGCCAACTATTCGCGGATCATAAGAGTTTGAAGTACATTTTCAATCAACAGACTTTGAACATGAGGCAACAACGAGCCATGGAACTAATTAAAGACTATGATTGTGAAATTTTATATCATCCAGGCAAAGCTAATGTTGTTGCTGATGCTTTAAGCCGGAAGACGTATGCAAATTCCATGTGTTATGCTATAATACATACGTCGGTGACATCCACACTAGTTGACGACATACGAAAATGGCAAGTAGAAGCTTTGAAACCTGATCGTGAGAAACCAGAACGTATGGTTGGTTATGTTAAGTATATGACAGAGGATAATCGAGGACTTAAAGTCTTCAAGGACCGTGTTTGGATTCCAAAACTTGGTGGTATTTGGGAACTGGTATTATCTGAAGCACACAAGTCACGAATGTCTGTGCATCCGGGCAGTACCAAGATGTATTACGATTTGAAATCTGAATATTGGTGGCCGGGAATGAAGCGCGATATCGGAAGATATGTGGAACGATGTGTTACATGTTCACAAGTTAAAGCTGAACACCAGAAACCTTATGGTAGCCTTCAACCTCTCGATATACCTGTGTGGAAATGGGAGGAACTTACAATGGATTTTGTAACAAAGCTACCGAAGACGGCTCGTCAGCACGACGGTATTTGGGTTATCGTGGATCGCTTAACGAAAAGCGCTCACTTTCTGCCTGTTCGAGAATCGTATTCTATGGATACATGGGCACAAATTTATATCAACGAGATTATTGCACGACATGGTGTTCCTCTGAAAGTAATTTCTGATCGAGATTCTCGATTTACTTCGAAATTTTGGGCCGGTTTACAACAAGAACTAGGGACGCGCATAGCGTTGAGCATGGCATATCATCCTCAAACTGATGGTCAGTCCGAGCGCACGATACAAACATTAGAAGATATGTTGCGTGCGTGTATACTTGAGTTTGGTGGTAGTTGGGATATGCATCTACCATTGGTTGAATTTTCATACAACAACAGCTACCACTCGACTATCGGTATGGCACCTTTTGAGGCTTTATATGGTCGTAGATGTCGTACTCCCTTATGTTGGCGTGAGATGGGTGAGAAAGTGCTTGCTGGACCCGAAATGATTCAAATTACGCATGATAAGATTCAAGTTATTCGGGAAAGGATGAAAGCCGCTCAGGATAGACAAAAGTCATACGCTGATAAACGTCGACGGCCGATTGAATTCACCGTGGGAGATATGGTTATGTTGAAAGTTTCCCCTTGGAAGGGTATTCTACGATTTGGTAAGCAAGGCAAACTTAGTCCACGTTTTATTGGACCATTCAAAGTCATTGAACGTATTGGCAAACAAGCATATCGACTTGAACTTCCAGGAGAGTTATATGGTATTCACGATGTATTCCATGTTGGATATCTTCGGAAGTGTTTGGGTAAGTACGATGAAACAGTTCCCTTAGATGAGGTGAAAATTGATGAACGATTGAGATATATTGAGGAACCCGAAGAAATTCTAAATGAAAGAACGGAAAATCTTCGGAACAAAACAATTGATTTGGTATTGGTGAAATGGAAGCATCACCGTGGTCCGAATTGTACGTGGGAGAGAAAAGAACAGATGCTTGCCAAATATCCCGAACTATTCGAGAAATGAAGATTCCGAGGACGGAATCCTCAAAAGGAGGAGGTAATTGTAACATCCACTTTCTCAAATACGTTGTAATTATATTCTTTATATGTGTTTATGTGACTAAAACATGATAGATTATGTGTTTGAAAAGTTAAAGTTGAACTAAGTGTTAGTCGAGGACCGAAAGGTTTTAAAGTGAAAGCTCGTGGTCTAAAACCGATTTTTTTTCGGGAAATATTTTCTGGAATATTTTTATTTTAGGTTGTAGATTATCTCGTTACGAACGCGTGAGCGAAAACCGCGTCAAAAACGGAGATCCGAGCGAAACGTTATGTGATTTTTAGTGTTTAGTGGGTCAAACCGAGTTTCAGCCGAGTCAACTCGGCCCCAACTCGTAAAAGTCGTAAAATGGACGATTTTTAGTCCATTTTCACCCAAATTGATCTCTAAACTCAGACTTTCTCTTCCATGGGTGGTTTTAGCCTCTTGGGGATGAATCAAGCTTGATACAAAGAGTTTTAGCTTTATTATTGCACCAAAATCATCCACAAAATAAGGTATAACTAATTTCTTGGTTAATTTCTTGATTTGAAGTTAGTTAGAGTTGAATTGGTGATACTACGGTTTGGGTTTATGAACCCTAATCTGAATTACATTAGAATTATGTTGTATTTAGCTTGATTATAGCCTGACTAAGTTGCTATGAATGCTTAATTGATGATTTAGAGCTTTTGAAAATGAAGAACATAAGTTGAACTTTGATTTTCTTCATTATTGGTTATGTTGGTGAAATCTTTGAGTATTGATCTTGTAAACAACAATATAAACATGGTTAGATGGTATTTTGAATGTTGGAATGAAGATTAAATCCAAACTATGGATTTTAGCTTTTTTTTATATAGAAAAATTGACAAGACCAATTTATCAGGAGAAATTTGTTTTGATGGTGCAATAGCTTGCTCATCGTAGCTCGGATTACTATGATTCTGGACATTTTGAAAAGCTTATATATAGCTCTAAACCTGTCGTTTAGACATTTTTTTAGAAATAAGGCATGTATGTTGGTTAGAATTGCCTCTCAAAATTGATAAAAAGTGAATTTTGAGCTGAAAATTAAAGTAACTAAAATAAGTTTAAATTAAGTTTTGTTAAGTTATTGTTGTCAGATCTTTAAGAAACCTTGCTTACATATTACAGGTATTAAATAAGCTCATTTGGTCCTTTCGGAGTGATCGTTGGTTGACGTTTACGCGTATATGGACTAGGAGCCTAATTTGGCTCAATTTTGAAAAACAGTGTGAGTTTATGGGATTACTTGACTTACTATTTGCTAGACATGTATTATCTATTTGTTACTTGCTTCCATGCTTATCCATGTTATGTCCCCTTATCTGTTTCAAATGATTATTGGTTATTGTACTCCGTCCTTCCATAGGTGCTACCCGGTGGTTACTTTGTGTTTCACCCGGGGAGGGCACAATTAAGCCCATATCAGCTGATATTACTCGAGTATAGTGCATATTTGACCGTGTTAGAGTCCGATCGTTTTCCCCGCTGTCCGGGATAGTTCGGGCGGGAAGATCATTCCACTGGTCGGGATAGCTCGGGTGGTATGATATCTAGGATACATTGTTGTACTTGCCACGTCCGTCATAGCTCGGTGGTCGTACATATCTATTATTGACTTTCACATGATATATTGGTTGCATACTTTAATACTTAGATGTTTAAATCACGAATGATGATTACTTGTTACATTATTTACATCCTTCGTGATCATTGATTTCAATGGAATACATTTGTGAAGCTTTAGTAGTTAGTAGTTCCCGTTTACTCACTAAGCATTTTGTGCTTACCCCTTTAGTTGTTCATATTTTTACAGGCCGTGTGGATAAAGTGAAGAACAAGCTCGAGTAGATTGAGATCTTTGCTTTTAGTGCTTCCGGTAGTACGACTCTTTTGTTATTAAGTAGTTAGTCGAATACAACTTTAGGTTGTAAATTATTAGTCGACTTTTGGTTGTAACTTTAAGTACCTAGTTAACGGGTAGCTATTGTCCTTCGTCTTGTATATAGTTTACGTTTCCGCAAATTTATTACTTTAGATTTGTCCGTTTTGGTATATTTTGGAAAACAGGTGCTTACGGAAACGCCCTGTAAACCAAGCGGACATTTCGAACTTGAAACTCGTAAATATTATATTTCGTTTGTCCGCCAATGGTCTAAAAAGTAACTTTTGGTATTAATTATGTAGTTTAGGTCTTTCATCACGTGAGCTAGAAAGGCTATACAGTCCTTTCTCAGATACTTTTGCATCTTCATATACGTCACTATTTTAGTACCCCTTCTGGTTTTCTCTCCGTGTACTTCAAGTATTCCCCCTTCGGGTAACGAAATTCGAATGATCTTTTCAGAGCAATAATTTCGGCTCGGTTCTTGGATAACCAATCCATACACACAACTATATCAAAACTTCCTAGTTTGATCGGGATTAAATCTATACGGAACTCCCTACTAGACAAGTTTAAAGTGCAGTTCGTTATTACATCTTTGGCCCTACATTCTTGACCGTTGGCATATTCAATGACATATACTTCTTTCAACTTTTGAGGTCTTAGATTTATCTTTGGTCTAAAATCTAATGACACAAAACTTCTATCTGCTCCAGAATCAAATAATACAGATCCGTAATGATTGTTCAAGAGAAATGTACCTGTAATTACATCTGGATTCTGCCTTGCTTCCTCAGCTCCAATCTCAAACACTCGACCTCTTGCCAGACCTCCTTGATTTCCTTGGTTGGCTGGTCGCGGTTGGTCAGTGTTCGGTCTCTGGTTCCATCTTGGACATGCATTCCAAAAGTTATCTGGGCTACCACACTCGAAACAAGCCCGCCTTCCTGTCACACCCCGCTAAAGCAGAAAACACGGGGAGTGATAGTTCAAGATTTCATAGCAGTAGGGTGGAAACAACACCAATAATCCATTCAAATACATAACTAAATAAAACTGAACATTACAACATACAAGTCCAAAGTTTTAACCAACATAAAAGAAACAAAGTGTTCAACAAAAAGATTTCAAATTTAAATATGGTTGTTGTCGATGCGCCCCAAACACAAACATTTTAGTTACCCTTTCTTACCCCTAAAAAGCATGATAAAAACAAGGTCAACTACAAAGAGTTGGTGAGTTCATAGGTTTTCAATATCACAAACCTCATTTGCATAAGTGAATAATGAGCAATTAAATTTTTATGGCACTTTTTGTATCTTGAAAATCTTGGAATGATCAAGTCAATTTGCACTATAATATTAAGTATATAATGAGCCACCACTAAACCTTTCGACCACAAAAACTGTTTTTAATTATACCTTAGCGGTGGGACTAAAACCCCACATATGTAGAACCTTTATTTATAAGTATAGTGCACCCCTACCTGTAGCTTCTAGATGGGATTGCTATCCACATCCCTACTTGTCGGTTTTTAGGTGGGATTGTCCGTCCAAATATCGGTATCCACAAATACCCTCGGCTCCTAGCTTGAGTTAATAGTAGTGTATAAACTTTTATAAGACATTTTACTCAATACAACTATTAGTGTACATGCCTTAGTGCCACAAACATCAAATTAGCAAAGTTCCACATTCGTAAAGAATACTACAAAGGAAAAGACAACAGAGAGTTCTTCTTGTCTTTTTCTTAGTTCATTTTCATAGATCCTCTTCTATCAATTCAGCAGCGGATCATCTGACCAGCAGTAGTGATGCATGATCTTTATGAAGGCTGATGGAGCCTTGCTGACTTCTTTGTTTCTGAAGAGCCTTGCAGATCATCTAACCAGCAGTAGTGATGCATTAAGATGTTAGGGATTTCCAGATGGCCGAGAATGCTTTCGTAGTTGAATTTGGTTTCACGTTCACTTTTAGAAGATGAACCTCCTTCAGCATTTGATCTTCTTCTTCCTGTAGGCTCAGGGAGAGGTGGAACTAGCACATGCTGTGACATCCTCTAAAGTAGCTGATCCAATGCTCTTTCCACGACATCTTTAAATTTTGATTTGGAACCCTTGTTGATCATAGCTCCTCTCAGTGATTTGAATATGATTACTTTAAGCGATAGCATACGCTGCTGAAGATCAAGGAACAACAAACTTATCTCTGAAGATCTGAAGATCAGCTATCACACCAGAAGACCATTCAGCGAAAGTCGAAGACCAAAGCTGAAGAAAGAGATAATCAGCTAAGTGACCTGAAGTGGTTCAGCGATAGCAGCGATTATCTACTCAAAGTGTGAAGTCTTGTGAAGCCTCAGCAACAATGAAGTTCATCCTTGAACATTCAGTGTCAGCGATCAAATGAAGCTTCCTCTACAAGACTAAAGATTGATCTTATCCTCGATGCACAAAAGTCAAACCTAGAACCATGTCAGAAAAGGACGTAGGACTTGTCTCTTATGTCCCCATCATATCTGATACAGTACCGTTCATATTCGGCCAAAAGCATGGCTGTCTTATTTACAAGGACAAGCTTCCTAAGCTTGACACGTGGCATGTACCTTTTGTCTTGCATTTAATGCAAACGGGTATAAATAAGATGGAGATACCTTCTTCATCTTGATGCATGCTTCCTTCTAGCCTATACCTTCTACATTCTTTCTTTCATCTTCTTGTGCATCAAACTGTGTGTTTCTTAAGTTAAAATAGAATAGGTTTTAAACTTGTTCTAATTCCGCTTGTAATTGTAAATTTGTTTATTATCTATAAACACATTTAAAAACCAAAATCTCTGAGTGTGTATTCAACCCCCCCTTCTACAAACTGTTTACTTAATATTTAACTCTTGTAGACCTTTATTGGGACCAACAAGTGGTATCAGAGCAGTGTTGTTATCTTTATCTTTAAAATATTTTTCCTTATATCATATTTTAAAATGACAAACCCTAATGCGAACTACAATGATAATGGATCTTTAGCCAAACCTCCAAAGCTCAGCCATGATAACTTTCCATTATGGAAGGAAAGAATGTCTCTATTTCTAGAGGGATCTGATCCAAAGATTCCCTACTATCTGGAAAATGGATCATTCGTTCCTAAACTATAGTAGCTAGTGTTCCTGCCACGACTACTACTCCAACCATCCCTGAGAGGAGTATCCTTAAACCTAACAGATGGACTGAAGAAGACAAGAAAGAACTTGCTATTGATGCTAAAGCTAGATCTATATTAGCAATTGCTTTACCAGATGAAGTCTATCATTCTGTCATGAAAATGAGGACTTCAAAGGCCATGTGGGATACTCTATGTATCCAATATGAAGGAACTTCTGAGGTTAAAGTTACCAGATGCATAAACCTTGTAAGAAAATATGAGAGCTTTATGTATCAAAAAGGTGAATCTCTTTCTCAAATTCACCAGCGTTTTAACTACCTGCTGATTGATCTCAAATCAGTTGACAGAATATACTCAAACGCTGAAATACTGACAAAATTCATGGAGGCACTAACCGATCAATGGCCAGTGTACACTACATGTCTAAAACTGTCAAAGAATCTTGAAACCTTATCTTTAAGTGCTTTATATGGAATGCTCTTAAATGAGGAACAATCTCAACTTTTAAGGAAGAACCTTATTAATGAACTCAAAGGTGCCAAAAGTACTTCTTTGGCACTTGTGACTTCAGAGGCAAATACTCCTAAAAACTTTCCTTCTTCTTCTATCACCTCCATAACGGAATTAACTCAAACTAATTCAGAAGATACACTCACTGATGCTGACATCTCTGAGTTTGATAACTCTCTGGCTCTTCTAACCAACAACTTTAGAAGATTTGCTAGAAAAAGTAACTTTCGAAAACCCTCCTCTCTCTCTGACTCTGAAAAGCCAAAGACTGCTCTAGCTGAGAAAGCTTCAGCTATTTGCTTTAACTGTCAGCGAAAGGGTCACTTCGCCAGCGAATGTCGATCAAAGAAAGTTGTTGCACCTACCACCTCCCAGACCTCTGATAAAAATGAGAAGTATTTGAAACTCAAAAACAAATACCAAGATCTGAAGAAGAACCAGCATAAAGGCAAAGGTCTAATCGCTGAAGAAGTAGACTGGGATGCTGAAGACGATTGGACTAAGACCTCAGAAGAGTCTGGGTCTTATCAAGAAGATCTTGCCTTCCTATGTCTAATGGCAAGGATCGAGGACGCTGAAGAAGCAACTGACAGTTCTTTCTCTGAGTCTCCTTCTACTCAGGTATTCATCTCTTCTACTACTGTTGTCTCTAAAAGTGACAATTTGTCAGCCCTTGATGCTATGACTGTTGACTTCTACAATGCTTTAAATGGAAAGATTAAAGCTGAAAAAATAAATACTGATTTATCTGAACAATTAAAAAATTGTCATCTTAAAATCAAAAAACTTTCTAAGATTGAAGAATCCCTGAAAGACCAAGTCTTTGCAAACCAAACAATTAGCATCGATAAGCAGCAAGCCATCACTGATAGGGAAAAGGCTATCGCTGATCTCAAGTCTGAAAAGGCAACCATCGAAGGATGGTGTAAGGCTTCTGATAAAGTAAATGAGATCATCAATGCCCAAATCCTTATGAAAACAAGAAGTGGGTTAGGCTTTAACTCTGAAAAAGAGGAATCAGAGAGTGATCGTTCCATGCTCAAATTTGGAATGTTTGTCTCTTCTATCCCTGATCCTTCTTCTTCAACTTCTTCCTCTCCTTTAAAAGAAAATATTCTTTTGTCTAATTCTAAGAAAGTGATCAACAACAAGTTTCTTGACCAAGTTCCTAAGAATAAGATCGCTCCGAATAAGAGCAAGAAAGTCTCAGAGAGCAATTCTAAATCTAGGAAGAAGGTCTCTGACTTCTCTCAGAGACCAACTCCCAGAATTAAGATTGATCTCACTCCTACCCCTGAAAAGGTATTAATACCGCCAAGGACTATGGAAAAGGGAATTCTTGGTCCTATCCCTGAAAAGGTTCATGTCCCTTCCCTTTCCTCTCTGATTTCTAAACCTTATAAATATAGGAAGTGCTTTCACTGTGGTGAACAACCCACATTGCAAGTAAGTTTCCTAATGCTACTAAATCTGATAAACTAGCTCATGGAAAGAAAGTAGCTCAAGCTAATAAATCAGCAAGAGTGAAATCCACCAAGGTTGCAAAACCAAAGGTGAAGATATCCACTGAAGAGAGTTCCTCAGCTACTAGCTCATCCGCCACTCCTTCCACTAACAAAGCAGGACCCATAGTAATATGGGTACCTTCAATCAATTAACCCTTTTGTTGTATGCAGAGTGCCAAAGGTATCTGGTATCTCGATAGCGGATGCTCAAGGCATATGATAGGCAGAAAATCTCTGCTCTCTGACTACAAGGAAGAAGCTGGTCCTTCAGTGACCTTTGGTGGAAATGGCAAAGGATACACAAAAGGTTATGGAATCCTGTCCAACGGAGCTACCTCGTTTAGTCGTGTTGCCTATGTTGAAGGACTGAAACACAATCTTTTTAAGTGTTAGTCAGTTATGTGACAAAGATTTCAAAGTTTTATTTCTAAAGAATAGATGTGTTGTCACTGACTTCAATGATAAGCTTGCCCTCTCTGAGAACATGTGCTTTATCTCTCGAGCATCCTCATATGTAAACTGGTTATGGCATAAAAGACTCTCTCATCTCAACTTTAAGACAATAAATGAATTGTCTCAAAAAGATCTAGTCAGAGACCTCCCAAATCATACATTTACAAAGGAATCTCTTTGTTCATCATGTGAAAAGGGAAAGCTGACTAAGGCTTCCTTCAGGTCAAAGCAAATTTCTTAAGTGACCGCTCCTCTTCAGCTACTCCACATGGATCTCTTTGGACCTGTAATTGTCCAATCTATATCCGGAAAGAAATACACTTTAGTTATTGTTGATGAATACTCCAGATATATATGCGTATTTTTCTTACGATCTAAAAGTGATAGCCCTGAAATGATAATCTCTTTTATCAAAAGAGTGGAAGTGCTGAACAACTTACTTGTTCGCTCCATAAGAAGTGATCACGGTACCGAATTCAAAAATAGTACGTTGGTAAATTTCTTTGAAGAAAAAGGCATTTCTCAAAACTTCTCGTCAGTGAGAACTCCTCAGCAAAACGGTGTTGCTGAAAGAAGAAATCGAACTATAATCGAAGCAGTTCGCTCAATGCTCAGCGAATCGCGTCTTCCAACTAAATTCTTGGCTGAAGCTGTCAATACAGCGTGCTTTACTCAGAATCGATCCCTAATTGTTAAGTGATTCAAGAAAACTTCCTATGAATTATTTCATGGGAGAAGACCCTCTCTGAAATATCTTCACATTTTTGGATGTACATGTTACATTCTGAATGACAGAGATCATCTAGGTAAATTCGATCCCAAAGCTGATGATGGTATATTTCTTGGATACTCCTCTGTATCTAAGTCTTTCAGAGTATTCAACAAAAGAAGACAACATGTTGAAGAATCTATGCATGTCAACTTTGATGAATCTCGTCCCATTCATCCTTCTCATAATCTTGATAATGATGAAGAATTGAATGCTTGGATGAAATCTCATTATGGGGAACCTGAAACATACTTCAGCAATCAACCTCCAGCTGAAGCAAGTGATGATGAAATCCCTGTAAACCCAACAAGTAATGATCATCCGTCTTCAGGGATGAATGTTACTCCTCTTAATCAAATTCCTGTTGCTGATTCCTCTCTTGGAATTTCCTCTGTAAACAACCAAACCACTTCTGAAAATCAATCCCCTGAATTGATTCTTAATGAAGTACCTGTTGCTGATACAACAACTCCTATTCCAGAAACTGAAGAACAAGTCGCTGAATCTGCCGTTGATCTCTCTCCTCAACCACCAGCTCAACGATGGACTGCAAATCATCCAATAAATTAAATTATTGGTGATCCCACTGCAGGTATCAGGACACGTAGAGGAATAGATAATATCTGTCTTTATGTTAACTTCATTTCTCTCTCTGAACCTATGAAGATAGATCAAGCTATCTCTGATCCTAGCCGGGTTTCAGCTATGCAAGAAGAACTGACTGAATTTCGTAGAAATAAAGTTTGGAATCTTGTTCCTAGACCCTCTGATAAAACCGTCATAGGAACCAAATGGGTTTTTAGAAATAAGCTAGATGAAAACGGGACTATAATTCGCAATAAGGCTAGACTTGTTGCTCAAGGTTATAGACAAGAAGAAGGAATCGACTATGATGAAACCTTTGCCCCTGTAGCTCGTTTAGAAGCCATAAGACTTTTCTTAGCTTATGCTGCCCATAAGGACTTCAAAGTTTTTCAAATGGATGTTAAAAGTGCTTTTCTAAATGGGAAACTCAGCAAGGAAGTTTATGTAGAACAACCCCCTGGTTTTTCAGACCCTAATCACCCTGGTTATGTTTTTAAACTCGAAAAAGCTCTTTACGGGTTAAAACAAGCTCCTAGAGCTTGGTATGATACCCTCTCTAAATTCCCTCTAAAAGAAAAAAAATTTCGTGGAAAAATTGATCAAACTCTCTTTTTAAGAATGTATAAGGGTCACACTATTCTCGCTCAAATATATGTTGATGACATTATCTTTGGTTCCACAAGACCCAAACTGTGCACTCGTTTCGCTGATAGAATGAAGAAACAATATAAAATGAGTATGATGGGTGAACTAACATATTTTCTAGGTTTGCAGATTAAGAAATCTGACAAAAGAATTTTTATTTATCAAAGCAAATATGTTAAAGACATGCTGAATAAATTCGACATGAATCAATGCTCAGCGATGAAGACCCCTATGGCGCCTCCTGTTACATTGAACAAGGATCCCAATGGGAAACCAGTCAATGTGACAGCCTATCAAGGGATGATTGGGTCTCTGCTATATCTTACAGCGAGTAGACTAGACTTCATGTACGCTACTTGTCTCTGCGCTCGGTATCAAGCTGAACCGAAGGAATCCCATCTAATCATTGTAAAGCGAATCTTCAGATATCTGAAAGGAACTCCAAATCTTGGTCTCTGGTATCCCAAAGGCTCAGGATTTGATCTTATTGGTTACTCTGACAGTGATTTTGCAGGTTGTAAAATTGATAGGAAAAGCACCACTGGTGGGTGTCAGCTACTAGGTGGTAAGTTAATAAGTTGGACAAGTAAAACGCAAAACTCAGTGTCCACCTCCACCGCTGAAGCTGAATACGTAGCAGTTGGTAGTTGTTGTGCTCAAATCCTTTGGATGAGAAATCAACTCACAGACTACGATCTAAAGCTCTCTAAGATTCCAATATATTGTGATAGCACAAGTGCTATTGCAATCTCTAACAACCCTGTACTTCATTCAAAGACCAAGAAAATTGAGATCCGATATCATTTTATCAGAGATCATGTGATGAATGGTGAAATTGAACTTCATTTTGTTCCTACTGAATATCAGCTCGCTGATCTTTTCACCAAGCCTCTTGATGAGACTAGATTCAATCCACTTATCAGCGAACTTGGTATGTTGAATGCTGAATAAAATATTTATTCAGTGATACAAAAAGCCTTCAATCTCTCCATTCGCTGAACTCTGATTCAGTGATATCTGAGTACTCTCACTCAGGTATTACTTTTCTCTCTTTCTGAAAAGAAAACCCATCACTGATAATCCTTTATTATTTGTGATGAAGTGTTTTAAAAATATTAATGATATTCATTCCTTGTGGATAATTATCATTAAAATCTTTTAAAAATAAAGAAAAGGACACGTCAGACCTTTTTCTAACACACGACGGACCGCGACGTTTCCATTCCAAATCCTTTCTTGGAACGTGCACCAGGTCATCATTTGTTTTTCAAAAAGCTAAAACCGTCGTTTAGCACTCCACTCTTTTTCAAAATTGCAAATTGATGCATTTTTGGATTCAATCGGCTATGCTTGGGAAAACTCCTCTCTGAAGACTGTGGGCTCCAAGATAGAGAAGAAAAGACTGCCTGCTCGCTGGCAGTATATCTTCACCCAGGTGATTCAATGCCTTGGGTCGAAGATTGGCTCGCATGATCAAGCGAGCAAACATTTTCAAGACTTGGCCTTTTCTCTCTGCACCGTCCACAACCTCAACTACGCTGACTACATCTTTAGCGACATGGTCAGTCGTGTCAACGCCGCCACCAAACACCCCGTCATCCCCTACCCTCTCTTCTTCGCAACCATCATGGAGGTTGCCTTTGGGGAAGAATACCCGAAGGTCGGCGATCACACCTTCTCTGTAGTAGGGAAGAAGTCCCTGGACATTGAGGAACGTCCAGGTGATGCTCCTTTCACTACCTACATGCTACAGGTGATTGGAGCCCCTCTTCTAGTGTCCACCTCGCTGTCCAACCCAACAGTGAGCAACCCAGACACTGTTGGTGTTAAGAGGAAGCAACCAACCGATAGTCATAAAAAGACCATCGCAACCAAAATCAAGAAGCCAAAGAAGTTGGTCTCTCAAAAGACCACCCTCTCTGATTTAGGTGTTCTACCAACACCAACTGCAGCCACAACCACTTCAACGGCTTTTACATCCGTTGTTGCTTCATCAGCACTACATACATCATCAGCGACTCCGGTCACGGAGGGTGTTTTAGCCAGCTCTGCTGAAGCTGGATCAGTTCCTACTTTCACAGCCCTCTTATCTACTTCTATCTCCTCTTCTTTGGTCCTCACCTCAGCAAATGACTCAGCGATAGTTGTCGCTATCCCTGATAATGCTAAAATGTACGCAGTCCAAACCTTACTATTTTTTAGACAATCTGAGTTTTGGAAGGCCAACTTTAAAGGACCTCAGAGTATCTCTCTCAGATCCTCTAGGACACTGGTCAGTGATCCTCTAGACACTGCCTCTGCAAATGTAGTCCCTAAGAGTAATCCTCAAGATACTCTCAGAGAGAAAAATACAATTTATCATCCATCTTCATATCCGGATGTGTTTTTGGCATATTTGTCTATGTCATCATCAGGTGTTGCTACTCTTTCCATTTCAGCGACGACAACAACCACCAACAGCGCTCCTCCCATCAGCAAGAATATGGGAAAGTCTCCTCAGGGCTATCCCTCAGCCGCAAAGCTCAGAGATGTGAACAAAGAGATGGCGGCTCCTAAGCTCCCCACTCCAGTCACCGAACTACATCCTATTGTCCTTCCCAACCCTACATTCCCTGCAGTTGACTATTTAGTCAGGGAATGTGCTCTCACAAAAGCTAGGGTGGACAACCTTCAGACGTCCGCTGAGCTGATCTTCAGAAGGATCGTTGGAACTCCAGCGATCAAGAGTAACGTCAGCAATCTCATCCTTGACGTTCACTCCCTGAAGGAAGACAACAAGGCCCTTCATCAGACCCTGACCAGCCTGGAGCAGAAGGTTTCTGCTCAAGCTAATGTCCTTGAGTCTATTCAAAAGACTCAGTCCAATATGATGCAGCTGCTCACTAAGCTCTCTGAGGCTAGTTCCTCGTCTTTCAACGCTGCTGATCGGACCACGCTTCAAGATAATGATGTGAAGCTCAAGGACATTCAGTCAAATGTTCGCACTCTGATGGTGCATTGTCTACCTCCTGATAACATTGAGGGGGAGAGATGTGCCAAAGAGTTCGCTGATGAGCTCATTGCTAAGCACAACCGAACATTCCCTGGAGAAAAGATTTCTCCATACATCCAGCGAGCCGAAGCTGATGAAGATGATGATGCTGATGATGAAGAAGAAGAAGAAGAAGAAGAAGAAGAACAAGAAGAAGAGCCCATCCCAGAGTCGCTCATCAAGAGCTCTTGGGGGACTGACAACATCCCTCTCAAGGACAATCTGGCTCCTCAGGAAAAGGAAAGGAAGTGGTAGATCTGGAAGCCACTATCCCTATATCTGAGGGGGAGACCACAATTGAGGTATCTCTTCCTCTTATCCCTTTCTCTTCACCTCTCCCTGAAACCCCCATACTCTCTTCTTCATCCACAAAGTCTCTCTCTGACAATTCTTTCTCCTCCTCTCCTTTCCTTAGTGATCCCCGTCCCCCAAAGGACTCTACTTCAAGGAAGGAACCTTCTTCTGAAGAGCAGTTTATGTACATAATAGAAACTGACTCTGAAGAAGAAGAAGGCCTCATTCCCAGGCGTCGCGTTCAAAAGCCAATCATAAGCGAGCCTGAAGATGAAGAAAGGCGAATAAAGTTCCTTAGGGAATTTGAATCAAGGAGAATAAGGGTGCCTGAAGCTGAACCCATTGAAGCTGTACCAATAAGGATGGTAGATGAATTCTACTTTCTATCAAGAGAAGATAGAGAACAAGCATTGGAAGCACAAAGAATCAGGGACGAGGAAATAAAGCAAACTGAGAACGATCTTGCCTTAGCAAGAAAGTTACTCAGGGAAGACTCTGCGAAAGACAAAGCGGCTCAAGAACAATTGAAAAAGAGTGAAAGGGTCGCTGAAGCTCTCGTTCAGAGAGAACTTGCACAAGAGCACATAAACGTAGATCCAATTCTCGCTCAGCAAAAGATCCTAAGTGCACTACCCGTTGAAGCCACTATGCAGAAAGATAAAGAGCATGACTGGTGCACGGACAGACTGAAATTTCGAAGATCTGAAGCCAAAATCATTCATGCAACTATCCAAGGGTGACACTCCAACAGAGGTGGTCCAAAGGTATATGTAAGAATGACAAGGACATACAGAACTGAGAGAGAAGAAGCCAACTTCTTAGGAATTTATGGATACACTGAATGGTTAGAAATCAGAGACGCCATTCAGGGTTCCAAATCTAAATTCAAGGATGTGGTGGAAGGTGTACTGGATCAGTTGCTGCAAAGGATGTCACAACATGTGCAAGTTCCCCCTCTCCCTGAACCCACAAAGAAGAAAAGATCAATTGCTGAAACTGGTTCAAGTTCGAAGAATGAGCATGAAACTATGTTTGATTATCAAAGCATTCTTGGTCATCTTGAGCTCCCTGATATATCAATGCTTTGTACCTCTCTTCCTCAAGACCGAAGATATCAAGAAGACGAAATTCTACCCGAACCTGGTATGATATTCTTGGATAATGAAGGGTTCTTAGGACTCTTCAGAAACCATGAAATTCGCAAGGCCCCATCCTCTCTCATAAATATTATGCTTTGGCGCTGCTGGTCAGATACTCCTCTGATGAATCGACAGAAGACGCTTTATGAGAATGAGCTACAAAGACGAAACGAGAATATCTCTGATTAGTAATAGATTTCTATTTCCTTCGTAATATTCCTACAGTGTAGAAGTACTTTACCTTTATCATTGTAATTTAATTTCGCTGTAATTCTTCATATTATAATTAATGAAATTCAAAGTACTTTACTCCATCTATGCACTGAAAAGATCCCTGAAAAGAGTAAAAGGGACAATGAACATGAGAGTTCTTCTTTTCTTCAAACTACTTTACTCGCTGATTTTTCACTCTGAAAAGCACATCAGTGAATGTACTTTAAGCTTCTTTACTTGTAAAATTGTGCTTTCATATCCTTATAAATGAAACTCAATTCAGAGAGTAGACTAGCTGAAAAAGATTACACAAAATAGTACTTAGAAAATTTACTTCAAATTTTTCTTAAAGTCCTTGCTAGTCTCTTAAAGCAATTTTCCTATGTTGCTTAATCATAATCAAATAGGTGGAGATTGTTGATCATAACTTCTCTTAGTGATTTGAATATGATTCCTTTAATATACTTAGTGAAATTCCTTAGTCAAGCTTCTGTTCAAATTCAGCGATAGCATACGCTGATTACCATCAGTGATCGCTGAAGATCAAGGAACAACAAACTTATCTCTGAAGATCTGAAGATCAGCTATCACACCAGAAGACCATTCAGCAAAAGTCGAAGACCAAAGCTGAAGAAAGAGATAATCAGCTAAGTGACCTGAAGCGGTTCAGTGATAGCAGCGATTATCTACTCAAAGTGTGAAGTCTTGTGAAGCCTCAGCAACACTGAAGTTCATCCTTGAACATTCAGTGTCAGCGATCAAATGAAGCTTCCTCTACAAGACTAAAGATTGATCTTATCCTCGATGCACAAAAGTCAAAGCTAGAACCATGTCAGAAAAGGACGTACGACTTGTCTCTTATGTCCCCATCATATCTGATACGGTACTGTTCATATTCGGCCAAAAGCATGGTTGTCTTATTTACAAGGACAAGCTTCCTATCGAAGCTTGACACGTGGCATGTACCTTTTGTCTTGCATTAAATGCAAACGGGTATAAATAAGATGGAGATATCTTCTTCATCTCGATGCATGCTTCCTTCTAGCCTATACCTTCTATATTCTTTCTTTCATCTTCTTGTGCATCAAACTATGTGTTTCTTAAGTTACAATAGAATAGATTTTAAACTTGTTCTAATTCCGCTTGTAACTGTAAATTTGTTTAGTATCTATAAACTCATTTAAAACCAAAATCTGTGAGTTTGTATTCAACCCCCCTTCTATAAACTGTTTACTTAATATTTAACTCTTGTAGACCCTTATTGGGACCAACAACCCTGAATGGCATCTCTGATTTCTAGCCATTCAAAGTATCCATAGAATTTCAAGAACTTGGCTTCTTCTTTTTCAACGTTCGTATGCCTGTACATTCGAACAAATACCTTCAGTCCATACCTGTTGGAAGGACGTCCTTCGATAGTTGCTCGAACGATTCTTGAGTCAGACCGATGAAAATTGAATCGTTCAGTGCACCAGCGTAGTTCTTTTTCTCCGTGGCTTGGTTCTTCATTTGTTAGAGCATTTAGGATCTTCTCTTGAGCGAGGATGGGATTCACGTTCTCGATCAGTTCTCTTTGTGCCAGAGTTTCAGCGACTCTTTGACTTTTCTCGATTAGCTCTTTAGTCGCCTTATCTCTAGCAGCATCCTCCCTGAGTATTTTCCTTGCAAGCTCTAGATCATTCTCTGTTTGCTTCATCTTTTCATCCCTGATTCTATGGGCTTCTAGTGCTTGTGCTCTCTCCTCTTTAGATAGGAATTATAAGTCATCCACCACGTTGAAAGGTATAGGATTTTCTGGTTCAGCAGATGGCATCTTTATTCTTTTAGCTTCAAGTTCTTTTAAGAAATTTATTCGCCTTTCTTCCTGTTCAGGCTCGCTTACTAGAGGTCTTTGTGTGCGGCATCTGGGAATGAGGCCATCTTCATCTTCAGAGTCAGGGTCAGATATGTACATAAACTGCTCCTCTGATGAAGGTTCCTTCCAAAAAGCGGAGTCCTTTGGGCGACTAGACTCACTGAGAATGGGAGATGGAGAGAGAGGTTGCTCAGAACCAAAATTTGGAGGGGAGAAAGATGGATAGGTTGGGGGTTCAGAGATGGGAGTATAAGGGATAAGGGGAAGAGTTACCTCTGCAACGGTCTCCCCCTCAGATATTGGAATGGTGGCATCAAGATCTACCACTTCATTTCCTTTGCCTGATTGGTTGGACGGATCCTGAGAAGGAGGTGGTCCATCCCCCAAGGGCTCCTTGTAGACTACCTCAGGCATGAAGTTGCCTGGTCTACTATTTTTGAAGTGCTCAAGAGCACTAGGAGGGATGTCATGATCATCATCTTCATCATTTCCCCCATAGTAAGGGTTATCATCGTTTTCTTCTTCATCGTGTTCTTCCTCCTCATCATCTTCCTCATCGCTTCTTTTTCAGCGAAAGTGAAAGGAGGGTCTTGCTGAATGTAGGGAGATATCGGAGTTCCAGGGAGTCTTTCATTTGCCTCTCCGATAATTTCGTCAGCGATTTCTTTGGCGCATCTCTTTCCCTCGATGTTGTCAGCGGGGAGAACATGCACCACCAGGATACACACATTGGACCCAACGTCCTTCAGGGAATCAGTGTGCGTAGCCTGGGTCTGAACGACCTAGTTCAGCAAAGTCCGATCAGCAGCAGCGAAGGAAGAGCTAGCTTCTTGCATTTTGGTCAATATCTGCATCATGTCGGACTGAGTCTTCTGAATAGACTCGAGCATCTAGTTTTGTGCTTATACCTTCTTCTCCAGCTTGGCAAGAGCTTGCTCATGAGCCAGGTTATCAGCCTTGATTGCTTGAATGTCAGTATAGACATTGTTGATAGTGGCCTTCATCCCTGGAGTACCAGCGACAGTCTGGAAGATGAACTCAGCGGACGTCTGAAGGTTGTCTACCCAAGCCCTTGTGAGAGCACATTCATTGACCAAGTAGTCAATTGCAGGGAATGTGGGGCTAGGAAGAACGACCTTGGGAATCTCCATAGTGAAAGGAGGAAGCTTTGAGGAAAACTTCTCCTGCTTTATTCGGCGCAGATCAGCATCCGTCTTTGGTTGCGGAGGAGATTTTCCCTTGCTAACACTGTAGGGAGCAGCAGCAGCAGCCTTGGAGGTAGTGATGGTGGTTGCTGAAGTAGAGAGAGGAGGTGCAATACCTGATGACAACATAGACAGAGAAGCCAAGAAGAGCTCTGGGTTAGATGAAGGATGACAAGACATGTTATTCACCTTGAGAGTATCATGAGGATTACTCTCAGGGACAACGTGTACTACGACAGTGTCATGTGGATCACTAGCCTGTGTCTTAGTATGTCTGTGAGAGACATGCTGAGGTCCTGTTGTACTGGCTTTCCAAAGTTCATATTGTCGAAACAACACTGGATTTTGGACAGCTTGCGATTCAACATCATCAGAGATAGGGACAACTATCTCTGAATCATATGTTTGTGTGAGGACCAAAGAAGAATTGGTGGAAGAAGAAGAGAAGGCTGTGAATGTATTACCTGATCCAACTTCAGCGGAGCTGGCTATAACACATTTAGTGACCGGAGTCACTGAAGGTGGTGGTAGAGCTGAAGAAACGGCAACGGATAAAGAGACCGTTTTCGTGGCTGTGGCTACAAAGGACGTTGGTATTACGCCCGAATCAGGAAGGGAAGTCTTTTGAGAGACTCCATTCTTTTGTTTCTTTACCGCTCGCTTGTGAGCGATGGTCTTTCTGTGAACATCGGTTGGTTCCTTTCTTTTGGAGGGAGTGGAGGTGTCTAGGATACTCACTGATGCGTCGTTTAGTAAGACGGACACATGTGTTGCTGCTTCAATGAGTTGCAACATGTAGGGAGTATAAGGAACATCATCTGAATGGACATCAATGTCCAGAGACTTCTTACCGACAATGGAGAAACTATGGTTGGCGACCTTTGGATATTCATCCTTGAAGGTAAACTCCATGATGGTTGCAAAGAACCTAGGGTAAGGAATGAATTGGTTCCTCTTTCCATCTTTTACCCTGTTGTACATGTCGCTGAAGATGTAGTCCGCATAGTTTAGCTTGTAGTTTGTGAAGAGGGCAAAGCCAAGGTCTTGGAAGTGCTTGCTGGCCTGATCATGAGACCCAGTCTTGGAACCCAAGCACTGAATCACTTGGGTGAAAATGTATTGCCAGCGAGATGGAAGCCACTTCTTCTCCATCTTCGATCCTACAGTCTTAGCTTCAGAGTTCTCCCATACGTAGCCAATAGAGTCAAGAAATTCCTCTATCTGCTCCTTGGTGGGCTCAGGGGCCCAGCGCTGATTCTTACCTCTTGAGGGGAGGTGAAGAGCATTCCATAGAAATCCTGAGGTGAATGCGAAGGGGCCTAGAGTGGGGATAGTGAAGGAGATGGCAGGGAGCTTGTTTCCTTTGTCAGCAGTAAGGGTCGTGCAGTGAGCAGTGTACCAGAGAGCCTGAAGGTAAGCAGTTATGCCAACAGGGTTGTGCCCGAAAGCGTACATCAGGGGACAAGTCTTGATGAAGGGTGCACCATCGTTGAAGTGAGCCTTATCAGCAGGGATGTCCACCAAGGCAAGGTAGTTGCACGCCTTGAAGGTGGCTTGTTCCAACTCGAAGAGTCAGGCAGCAGCTTTTTCCAGGACCATTGGGGCACGTTCGTCAGTCTGAGGAGTTTTGCTTGAAGAAGCCATGTCAGTTTCAAAGATTGGAACACCAAAGAGGAAGATCATGGTTTAATATAGAAGGAATAAACCAGAATGTGTCTTTTGGTACAAAGATTAGCAAAACTTGCAGAAGAAAAACAATTGTTTTAATGAACAAAGATCAAAATACTTGTTAGTAACACAAACTTTAGAAAAGGGTTTAAAAAAAACTTGGTAAAAGAAATACCAAAAATGGTCTTCTGTTCTAAGACGAATCCATAACAGGTTTTGTGAAAAAAAGAGGGTTTTATCACATGTATTTTAGACTTTAAAATAGGATTTGATTAAAAGACAGTTATACATTTAAAGATGTGATAAACGACATTGAAGTTGTTGTTTTAAGTAAAGAATAAGGGTTAGATCAAACCCTAAAAGTTAAAAACAAAGAAAAACGCACAAGTGCGTGCTCTTGGTGTTTTTGGAGAAGGCTTCAAGATTCAAAGAAGATTCTTGCTTTTGAGAGTAATGAGCGCGTAAAAAATCAAATAAATAAATGAATTGCTTAAATAGCAAGAGGATAGAGAAAAGGATAGCTAAACTACGGTTTTAGCTTTTTGAAAAGAAATGATGACCTAGTGCACGTTCCTAGAAAAGAGTGGGAAAGGAAACGTTGTGGTCTGTCATGTGTCAGATAAAGATCTGACGTGTCCTTTTCTCATTTGAAAATTTTGAAAATGATTATCATTTAAAAATGATAATCATTATCCTTGAATTGTTCATCAATAGACAATAAAGGATTGTCAGTGATGGGTTTTTAGTTTGAAGACATTCCTTAAAAAAATATTCAGAGAATGTAAAGATTTGGAAGATTATACCTGAGTAAGAATGATCAAGTATCGTTGAATCATAGTTCAGAGAAAGGAGACTTATTCAGCATTTAACATACCAAGTTCGCTGATGAGTAGATTGAATCTAGCTTCATCTAGAGGTTTGGTGAAAAGATCAGTGAGCTTATATTCAGTTGGTACAAAATGAAGTTCCAGTTCTCCATTCATCACATGATCTCTGATAAAGTGATATCGAAGCTCAATGTGCTTGGTTTTCGAGTGAAGTATAGGGTTATTTGCAATTGCATTAGCGCTAGTGCTATCACAATAAATAGGGATTTTAGAAAGTTTAAAATCATAATCTCTCAGCTGATTTCTCATCCATAGGATTTGAGCACAACAGCTACCAGCGGCTACGTATTCAGCTTCAGCCGTAGATGTGGACACAAAGTTTTTCTTCTAACTTGTCCAACTTATCAAATTACCACCTAATAGCTGACATCCGCCAGTGGTGCTCTTTCTATCAATATCATATTAGGAGTAACCGATTAGATCGAATCCTGAGCCTTTGGGATACCAAAGACCCAGATTAGGAGTTCCTTTCAGATATCTGAAGATTCGCTTTACAACGATGAAGTGAGATTCCTTTGGTTCAGCTTGATACCGAGCACATAGACATGTAGAATACATGATATCAGGTCTACTAGCTTTAAGATATAGCAGAGATCCGATCATCCCACGATAGGCAGTGATATTGACAGGTTTCCCATTTGGGTTATTATTCAACGTTAGAGGAGGTGCCCTCGGGGTCTTTATCGCTGAGCATTGATTCATTACAAACTTGTTCAGCATGTCTTTAACATATTTACTTTGACAAATGAAAATTCCGTTGTCAGATTACTTAATCGGCAAGCCTAGAAAATATGTTAGTTCACCCATCATACTCATTGATTTCTGTCTGTATCCCTGAGCAACAAGTCTAGCCTTATTGCGAATTACAGTGCCATTTTCATCCAACTTATTTCGAAAAACCCATTAGGTTCCTATTACAGTTTTATCAGAGGGACGAGGAACGAGATTCCAAACTTTGTTTCTACGAAACTCAGTTTAGTTCTTCTTGCATGGCAGAGACCCAGCTAGGATCAGAGATAGCTTGATCTATCTTCTTAGGTTCAGAGAGAGAAATAAAATTAACATAGAGACATATACTATCTGTACCTCTACGAGTCTTGATACCTGCATTTGGATCACCAATGATTTGATTTATTGGATGATTTGCAGTCCATCGTTGAGATGGAGGTTGAGGTGATTGATCAATAATAGATTCAGCGATTTGCTCTCTTTCAGGGATGTCGTTGATCGTTTCAGCGACAGGAACTTCATTTAAGATCAATTTTGGAGGAGATTCAGAGGATTGATCAGTAGAAGATGAAGCTTGGTTATTCACTGAAGAATGTTCTAAAGAAGTATCATATGGAGGAATCTGAATGAGAGGAGTGACGTTGATCCTTGATGTTGATGGATCGTTGCTTGACATAGGAAGATCAGGGATCCCATCATCATTTGTTTCAGCATTAGGTTGGTTGCTGAAATAAGTTTCAGGTTCCCCATATTGAGATTTCATCCATTCCTTCAACTCCTCATCTTCTTCAGGGATAGGAGTAGAATTAGTTGGACGAGATTCATCAAAGTTGACGTGCATAGATTCTTCGACGTGTTGTCTTCTCTTGTTGAAGATTCTGAAAGACTTGGATACAGAAGAGTATCTAAGGGATATCCCATCATCAGCTTTCAGATCAAACTTGCCCAAATGATCTCTGTCATTCAGAATATAACATCTACATCCAAAGATGTGTATATATATCAGAGAGGGTCTTCTTCCATGAAATAGTTCATAGGAGGTCTTCTTGAATCGCTTCACTATAATGGATCGATTATGAGTAAAGCACGTTATATTGACTTCTTTAGCCCAGAATTGAGTAGGTAGATGCGATTCGCTGAGCATTGAGCGAGCTGCTTCAATAATCGTTCGATTTCGTCTTTCAGCAACACCGTTTTGCTGAGGTGTTCTCACCGATGAGAAGTTGTGATTGATTCCCTTTTCTTCAAAGAAATTGATCAAGGTACTGTTTTTGAACTCAGTACCATGATCACTTCTCATGGAACGAACGATAAGATTATTAAGGACCTCCATTCTCTTGATGAAAGCTATAATAACGTCAGGAGTATCACTTTTGGATCGAAGAAAGAATACCCATGTGTATCTGGAATATTCATCAACTATCCAGATAGAGATTGGACATTGAAAGGACCAAATAGATCCATATGGAAAAGTTGAAGAGGTGAGGTCACTGAAAAAACTTGTTTAGATCTGAATGAGACTTTTGTCCATTTTCCCTTTTCACATGTTGAGCAAAGAGATTCCTTTGCAATGGTTGATTTGGGAGATCCATGACAAGTTCTTTTTGAGACAATTCATTGATTGTTTTAAAGTTCAGACGAGAGAGTCTTGTTTGTCATAACAAGTTTATGTCTGAGGAGGCTCTGGAAATGAAGCACATGTTCTCAGAGTGACAGCTATTCATGTTAATGACATACACATTTTCAACTCTTTTGCCTGTTAAGGAAAGTTTGTCATTTGAAACAGTGACAACACATCTATTCTTTGGAAATAGAACTTTGAAGTCTTTGTCACATAGCTGACTAACGCTCAGTAGATTGTGCTTTAGTCCTTCAACGTAAGCGACTCGACTAAATGAAGTGGCTCTGTTGGATAGAGTTCTATAACCTTTAGTGTATCCTTTGCCATTTCCACCAAAGGTCACTGAGGGACTAGCTTCTTCCTTGTATTCAGAGAGCATGGATTTTCTGCCAGTCATGTGTCTTGAGCATCCACTATCAAGATACCAGATACCTTTGGCACTCTGCATACAACAAATGGATTAATTTTTCATAGGTATCCATATTACTATGGGTCCTGCTTTGTTAGTGGAAGGAGTGGCGGAAGAGCTACTAGCTGAAGAATTCTCTTAAGTGGATATCTTCGCCTTGGAAGGTTTCCCAACCTTGGTGGATTTCGCTCTCGCTGATTTATCAGTTTGAGCTACTTTCTTTCCATGAGTTAATTTTTCAGCTTTAGTAGCATTAGGACATTTGCTGGCAATGTGGGTAGTTTCACCATGGTGATAGCATTTCCTATATTTGTGAGTAGGTTTGGAATTGAAGGATTTCAGAGTGCGAGAAGAAAAAATTTCAGGAGCAGAACCTATAATTCCTTTGTTCGATGTCCTTGGGGGTATAACGATCTTTTCAGGGACAGGTGTAAGATCGATCTTAATTCTGGGAGTTGATCGCTGAATAGATCCATGGATTTTCTTCCCAGTTTTAGGATGACTTATAGAGGGAAGAGAGGAGTTCTTTCTCTGTTTCTGAAAGTTTATGATTTTAGGAACGTGGTCAGGAACTTTGTTCTGGATCATTATCTTAGAATCATCATATTTAAGAACAGTCAAATTTTCAGAAGAAGAAGGATCAGGAATTGAAGGGAGGAACTTTCCGAATTTCAACATGGAACGATCATTCTATGATTCTTCTTTATCAGGGTTATATCCTAACCCACTTTTGACTTTCAAAGTGATCTGAGCATTGATGATCGCGCTGACTTTGTTAGAGGTCTTGCATCATCCTTCGATGGTAGCCTTTTCAGCCTTAAGAACAGCGATGACCTTTTCCTTTTCAGTGCTAGCTTGTTGTCTCTCAATACTTATTGTCTGATTTACAAAGACTTGATCTTTTAGGGAATCTTGAATCTTTGTTAGTTCTTTTATTTTTAAATGACAATTTTTTAATTGTTCAGAAAGATCAATATTAATTTGTTCAGCTTTAATCTTTCCATTCAGAGCATTGTAAAAATCAACGGTCATAACATCGAGAGCGGACAAGTTATCATTTTCAGGTACAGAGGAGTTTATAGGAATGTTTACCTAAGTTGAAGGAGACTCTGAGCTGGAAGTTTCAAAGACTTCTTCAGCCTCTTCAATTCTTGCCATTAGACATAGGAAGGCAAGACCTTCTTCACAGGAGCCTGATTCATCAAATGTTTTGGCCCAATCTTCTTCTTGATCCCATTCAACTTCTTCAACAATTAGACCTTTGCCCTTTTGTTGGTTCTTTTTCAGATCTCTGTATTTATTTTTTAATTTGAAGTACTTTTCCTTTTTATCAGAGTTTTGAGAGGTGGTGGGAGAAGCTACTTTCTTAGATCTACATTCGCTAGCAAGGTGACCCTTTCGCTGACAGTTATAGCATATAGCAGATGCTTTTTCAGCGGGCAGAGTTTTTGACATATCAGAGTCAGTGATAGCATGAGTTTTTCGAAAGTTGCTCTTTCTAGCAAATCTTTTAAAGTTGTTCGTTAGAAGTGCTAGAGAGTTATCAAACTCAGAGATGTCAGCATCAGTGAGTTCTTTTGAATTATTTTGATTTAATTCAGTGATAGAGGTGATGGAAGAAGAAACTAGTTTTGATGGTTCTACCTCTGAAGTCACTAGTGCCAAAGAAGTACTTTTGGCACCGCTGATATCATTTATGAGGTTTTTTCTTAAAACCTGAGATTGCTCTTCATTTAAGAGCATTCCATATAAAGCACTCACAGAGAGAGTTTCAAGATTCTTTGACTGTTTTAGACACGTAGTGTATACTCCCCATTGTTCAGGTAATGCCTCCATGAATTTTGTCAGTATTTCACAATTAGAATATTCTCTGTTGAGAGTTTTCATTTCAATCAAGAGACAGTTAAACCATAGGTGAATTTGAGAGAGAGTTTCATCTTTTGAGTGCATAAAACTTTCATACTGTCTTACCAGATTGATACGCCTAGTGATTTGGACTTCATCGGTCCCTTCGTATTGAATACACAAGGTATCCCACATGGCCTTAGATGTTCTCATCTGCATAACGGAGTGATAAACTTCATCTGGTAAAGACATTGCAATTATGGATCTAGCTTTAGCAAGTATAGCTACTTCCCTTTTTTCTTCTTCAGTCCATTGACTAGGATTTTTGACAATTCTCCTTTCAGCAATGGCTAGAGTGGTAGTTGTGGCAGGGACACTGGCTACCAGGGCTGTAGGAACAAATGGTTTATTTTCTAGATAGTAGGGGATCTTAGGATCTGACCCTTCTAGGAATAGAGTCATTATTTCCTTCCATAATGGAAAGTTATCACGGCTAAATCTTGGAGGTTTAGCTAAAGATCCATTATCAATGTAGTTTGTATTAGTATTAGTCATTTTAAAATAGATTTGTTCAAAAGTATTTTAAAGAGAAGCAAAAACACTGCTCTAATACCACTTGTTGGTCCCAAAAGAGTCTACAAGAGTTCAAGGATATAGAAACAGTTTGTAGAAGAGGGGTTGAATACAAACACACAGATTTTTTGGTTTTTAAATTAGTTTATATTGAATAAACAAATTTACAGTTACATGCGGAATTAGAACAAGTAATAAACCTATTCTGTTGTAACATAAAAAATCACACAGTTGATGCACAAGAAAGTAAGAGAAGAGACAGAAGTTATAGAGAAATAGAAAGTAGCATGAATGAAGATGAAGAAGATACCTTCATCTTATCTATACCCGTTTTCATTTAATGCAAGACAAAAGGTATACGCCACGTGTCAAGCATTCATAGGAAGCTTGTCATTTGTTCAAAAAGCAACCATACTTTTGGCCGGGTATCAACAGTACCATATAAGATATGATGGGGACATATGAGACAATTCGTACGTCCTTCTGTGACATAGTATAAGGTTTGACTTTTGTGCATCGAGGAAAAGATCAACATTAATCTTGTTTGAGAAGCTTCACTTGATCGCTTAACGTGAAACTTCAAGGATGAACTTTCAGAGTAACGCTGAGGCTTGACAAGAATTCACACTTTGGTTTAGACAACCATTGCTATCACTGATCCGCTTCAGATCATTAGCTGATTATCTCTTTCTTCAGCTTGGTGTTCGACTTTTGCTGAATGTTCATTTGGTGTGTTGATTGATCTTCAGATCTTTAGGGGTAGACTTGAGGCTTCTGATTTTCAGCGATCGCTGATAACAATCAGCATATGCTATCGCTGAAATTAAGCATAAGTTTACAGATGGAATTTCACTAAGTATACAGAGGAATCATATTCAAATCACTAAGAGGAGTTATGATCAACATCTTCTCTCTTTGTTTTTCATTTATTTTTGAAAATCCATCTTTTTTCTACTTTAAATTGCTCTTCTTCTAACTTGCAATTTTTTTCAGTTCTAAGGATATATTATACACCAAAGATATGTAAAATGTCTATATAATGGTGGAAATCCATGACCCGAGCATTAGCACACAAGAAAAGTAGGTAAAATCACCTTGTATGTGGGTTTTGATCCTTGAAAATGGCATTTTTGGTGTTGACAGATTACTTGTTGGTACTTCTATCACCCAAATGTTATGAATCTTTTTCTAAAATGTTATTATTTGAGTTGGGGTTCTAATCCAAGTGGAATCATACAAAAACATGGAGTTTTGACCCCTCAAACACTCAGATCAAGTTAAGTATGCAAACAGTAAGTTCAAGAGTAGGTAAACCCAAATTTGGACGTCCATATCTCCTTGGTTATCTATCCAAAATCTTTTATTATTCTTCTAAAATTTATGTTAATGAGCTATCTTTCAAATGCAATAGGTTTCACTAAAAATATGGTGATTTGGGGTTTCAACTTTTTAAAATAAAATAAGTATGCAATCTGTCCAGAGATGACAGATTTGTGCATGCATGTTTAAATCACCATAACTCCTTCAAAATTTATGGAAAAATGATGATTCTTCTTTTGGAAGATAGCCCTATGTGTTAGCTTTAAAATCTATCGAGAAACACTGAAAAATGATGAGGTTAGACCACTCAAAAGGTTGTGACATTAAAAGGGTGTAAACTGTTTTGGAGCTGTGACACTTTATTCTTGTAAAAATTGTTTAAGATACTTAAACACCTCTAAATTCGTGACATTTGACCAAAATACCCCTAACTCAGTGTATTAAAAACATATAAAAATATGGATAATTTTATCCACTTGGATAACATATTAAAATGCCATCAGAATCTGTTTTCAAAAAGAGAACATTGTGCAGAACTTTATAAACTCTTGTAGATTTTAAAAGTAATATTTTGCATGTGCAATCACTATATCATTGGTCACAGAGACATCGATGTTGTGAGAGGGTAAGTGGCGAGTTCTGGGGCAACTGAACTCTTATGTTTGCATCATCATCCCTTTGAGAGGAAGATGATGAGGAGGTTTCCCCATATGTGCTTGATTTAGAGGAATTTGAGATGTCCTCTGAATGGTTAGGTTGTTGGTTTGGGTTTGGACAGAGCTCAAGGCCTTGTTCAATAGGTGAAGATGTGTTGGCATCAACCCTAGTGGATGTGCTAGCTCTTTGTGGACTCGGTTGGATTTGCTTAGTTGTGTCTCTATGGACATATGTTGTGGTATCTTTAAACAATCGCTCGGCATGGTTAGAATCACTCGGATTGCCACTTGGATTGTTTTCAATCTCATTCTCACTGGACCCCTCACCGTCTACACTGGCTTCTATTAACTCTGGCGTAGGTGACGTCTGTTCTCAGATCACCATAGAGTCCCTATAAGATTAAAGTAAAGAAGAGGTTGAGGGAATAAGGTTAAGCATATAGCAGAAGAGTTCACGCTGTTTTCTGTAGCCGTCTTTGTGAATGGTTCGGCGATGAGTCTTTATAACGTGAATTCTGCCAAAGGGTTGCATGCAAGGGATTTTAAATCTGGTGATAGGTCCTTGTGTAAACAAAGCCAAAAACCGTGGAAACATGAGTGATGATAGAGGTTTGTTTCTTTTCAGAGAGAGATCCTTGTTGTGTACAACACCAAAATTTTATTGAAAAATTAGATCAGTGTAATCTAGATGGCGATTAAAAAATATTCCATACATCATCGTGATGATGTTCGTGCTGGCTTGATCCATTGAGCTTGTTAGATCCCAGATATCAAAGATGAACAATTAATTCAGTAAAGAACACATAATTTAGAGCACTGAAGACAGATGTAGTGTTGATATTCAAAGATTACAGATATGTCATATACAGTACAAGAACAAATATAGAACAACCAACTTTAAAGTTCTAACTAACTTCTATTTTTACACATACTAGAAAAACTAAAGTAACAGCAACAAGATAAGAGACACAGTTCAGAAGTGGTTCTGAACTGTCTTCAGAAGTTCTCCAGAGCATCTTCAGAACTTCTTCAAAACTTCAATTAAACCTTCAGAACATCTGAAGTACATACTTCAGAAGTCTTATGTCTTTATGCTAAGTGTTTTGAAGTTCTCTTTCATGTTCTTTTAGAGCCGATCTTGCAAGGGAGACTTTTATTCAGGATGGACACCAAGAATTAGGCCAAAAATTAGGATACATTCTGGGTGTACAAGAATATGTGGAGCTCAGCATGTCTGGAATTACACCTTATACGGCTCCTCGTTCAATTCTTTTGAAGTTGCCTCTTGAAATCTGAGAGTCGGTTTAGCTGTTTATTATACCCTAGGAAATCCATAAATTCCACTAATACATTAAAAGTTGGGTTATGTTCTAGGGTTGGATTTGGGGCAGGTACATTATTTACCCAGATGTGTGAATCAGGGAGTTGGAAGAGTTTGGCAATCTTTCTCCCGGTTATTGGCACTTCTACTCCACGTTCTTCATCATTCGGCATACCAAAACTTCCAATGAGAGTGAGTTCGTCTTTTAAGTAGAGGGTTTGTCATAGTTCTTGTATGAATATGCCAGGAACGTTTGAGCTTGTGTGAGTGGATGGTTTTGTAGAACTTCTATCATTATTCCATAGTCTTCAGGGAAGGAAGATGGATTAAGTAGTACCTAGAAATTGTTGGGTTTTCTTGGTAGAATCACGAATGGTGCACTCTCAGCAATGGAATCGATCATCTAGTCTTCTTGATTTTGCACATTAGCAGGGATTTCATTCAAAGCAACCATTTGGGAGTGGGTTTTGGTGAACTTGTAGGTTTTAGCAATGGGGATTCTTGATGAATAGGAAGATTCGAGAGCAGAGAGACGGTAAAAGGTTCCAAGTGACGGTAATCCAAGTTTATATGAGAGTGAAGAGTGTACTCGAGTGGTAAAAAGGATAGGGACGGTTTTGGTGACGTGGGCTAAACATCGGTAAGTCATGCGGACCATGGGGAATGTACGTGTATCTTGACGGTTCAGATTTAACTCATATAGGTTTTTGAGATGTGACACTGTCAGAAAGAGTATCCGTTTGGAATAGGCGTGTGTAGCAATTTGGAAAACTCAATCGTTTTCCTTTAACCCTTTGAATCCTAACGGTTATTTCAGAAAATTTATTTGAAAATCAATCTATATGGTCTTAAGAAAAATCATTTAACAACCAGTAGAAGGTTTTATTAAGGAACATTTAAAAATAAAGAAATTAAATAAAACAACATTTTCAATAACCTTGACGGCTAGAGAAATTTTAAAGATTAGTTTTGCTTAAGTGCTTCTCATAAATTTCCTTTAAGAATGTTTGGTAGTTATACCATAAGCTTCTGTATAACCTTGGAGGCAAGAGCTAGTACAGAAGTTCTGAATGACTACTTTTACCTTCAAAACCGTTTTCCTTCATCATTAATTTTCAGATTTTTAATTGGGTTCAAAAGAAAGTTTATACCTATTTGGATGACTTTTCAGAGAAAATTTTGTTAACTCAGAAGCTTCTGGATAACCTTGACGGCAAGAGTTAGTCCAGAAGAAAGTGAGTTACAAAAATTTTCAGAGAAAAACACATGCAGTAGGCTGCTAAAATGTTTCGTATTTCAATAATCATTAGAGTCATAGTAGAAGTCTTGGATGTATTAGCTGTTTTTTGAAATTTTGACAGGCCAAATGGAAAGATATAGGTGCCAGAGACTTTTGATTAACGTTGGCGGCAAGAGTTAATATAGAGGTTCTGAACAACTATCTTCTTGAAAAAGAAAAATTATCCCCCTTAAATTTTGCATGTAAGTTTGCTCCCCCTTGATGTGTGCATTGATCTTCTGCTCCCCCTCAAACTGTACTTGGATCATAAAGTCGTGAATAATGTACAACTTTGAAATGCAGAGATATGGTTAGGCATGCCAGAGGCTTCTGTATTGCTTGCGATGGAAAATTTTATTTAGAAAATGATGAGAAATAAAAGTAAGATAAAGACATGCTTTAAACAAAAATACAGAAGAGCTATTTGAAAAATAGATTCTGGGTTTGCATCACATATTGAGCATGCCCAACTTGCTGGTTAGAAAATTGAATCTATTTTCATGTAGAGCTTTTGTGAAAATGTCAGCATGTTGGTAATCAGTGAAAACAAAGTACATTTCAATGGTACATTTTTCCACATGATCCTTTATAAAATGATACCTGACATCAATTTGCTTTGTCTTTGAGTGCTGCACTGGATTCTCTGTGATGGCTATTGCACTTTCTGAGTCACAGAGGATGGGTATTTTGTCATACACAAGGCCATAATCTCATACTTGAGTCTTCATCCATATGACTTGTGAACAACAAATAGCAGTAGCAACATATTCTGCTTCTACTGTAGAAGTTGAAACACTGTTTTGCTTCTTGGATGTCCAACTAATTAGCCTGTTTGCCAGAAGTTGGCAGCTTCCAGCAGTGCTTTTCTTGTCTAACTTACATCCTGCATGATCAGAGTCAATATATGCAATTAAATCAAAGCCAAAATGCTTTGGATACAAGAGGCCCAATGAGGGTGTTCCCTTAAGGTATCTAAAGATTCTTTTCACAGTAGCCAAATGAGATTCTATAGGGTTGGCTTGATATCTAGCACACAGACATGTGGCAAACATTATATCTGGACTACTAGCTGTTAAGTACAGAAGAGATCCAATCATTCCTCTTTAATTCTTAACATCAACCTGTTCCCAGAGGGATCAGAGTCAAGCTTTGTGTTAGGTGAGATTGGTATTTTCATTGTAGTGGAGTTGTGAAGTTTGTATTTCTTTAAAATATCAGAAAGATACTTGGTTTGGTTTATAAAAATGACAGAGGAAGTTTGTTTGACTTGAAGCCTAGGAAGAAGTTTAGTTCTCCCATCATGCTCATTTCAATTTCATTTTCCTTTAGTTTTGAAAACAACTCTACTTCCTCTTGATTAGTAGAACCAAATATAATGTCATCCACATATATTTGAACCATGGTTAACTCACATTTGCACCTTTTGATGAACAATGTAGTATCAATTTTACCTTTCTCATATTCATTGTCAATCAGAAACTTTGATATGCGTTCATACCAGGCTCTAGGAGCTTGTTTTAAACCATATAGTGTCTTATCCAGAAGATAAACATGTTTTGGATGAGCTTCATTTTCAAAGCCAAGGGGTTGTTGGACGTATACTTCTTCTTTGAGTTTACCATTCAGAAAGGCACATTTGACATCCATTTGATATACTTTGAAAACTTTGTATGCAGAGAATGCCATAAATAATCTAATTGCTTCCAACCTTGCTACAAGGGCAAAAGCTTCATCATAATCAATGCCTTTTTCTTGACAGTAACCCTTAGCAACTAGCATTGCTTTGTTTCTGATCACAATTCCATTTTCATCTTTCTTATTTCTGAAGACCCACTTTGTACCAATTGCTGTTTTGTCTTTGGGAAATGGTACAAGCTTTCATACTTTGTTTCTATCAAATTGCAGAAGCTCTTCTTGCATAGCATCAATCCAGCTGGGGTCTTATAGAGCTTCATGTACTCTCTTTGGTTCTATCATGATTAGAAGGTTTACAAAGAAAGCTTCATTTGTCATAGCATATCTAGTTTTGACACCTTCAGAAGGGTCACAAATTATTTGAACAGCTGTGTGGGCTTTTTTTCATCTCTTCTTACGAGTCTAGGAGACTTGTGGGGGTTTAATTTCAACTTCTGGTTCCTGTGGAGTATCTTATGGAATTTGAAGTTCCACCTCAGGAGATGAGCCTAATTTCTCCCCCTCAAATGAAGGCACAGAGGAAACTGAATGCTGAAAAGGACATAACGGAGATTCCTCTGGACTTGCATTTGAACTAGTGGACAAGAGGGACCTGAGGGACCTAAGATGGTCATTCCAGAAATTTGAAGTACTTCTGATATATTGACTTGAGGACTTTTGACTATATTTTCAGATGCAATTTCTTCTCCAAGAAAATCATTAAAGATGGCATCTATTTCAGATTCTCTAGGGCTGGAGAGATAGTCAGAAGATACATTATTAAGCTTGATTTCTGAGTCGGAATAATCAGAAGTCATATGTGCTTGATCATCAAATTCTACATTGATGCTCTCCATTACTGTCTTGGTTCTGAGATTGAATACACTGAAAGCTTTTGAGGTTACAAAGTATCCCAAGAATTTAGCTTCATCTGATTTCTTGTCTTCCAAGCTTTTCACGGTCATTCAGGACAGCACCTCCAGCCAAAAATATGTAGAAATTTAACTATTTGTTTTTTATTATTGATAAGTTCATAGGAAGTTTTGAGACGTCTCTTGATAATGATAGATTTGTTCTATGTAAAATAGGTAGTAGAGACAACCTCAGCCCAGAAGTGTGTGGGTAGTCCAGAACCTGCAAGCATGGTTCTTGCTGCTTTGACTAAAGTGGAATTTCTTCGTTCCACCACACCATTTTGTTGAGGAGTACAGAAAGCTGAAAAGTTTTGAGAGATTCCTTCATTTGTTAGATACTCTTCAAGTTTGGCATTCTTGAACTCAGTACCATCGTCACTTCTTAATGTTGGATTTGACGTTGCAGAAGCACCTGTATCCTCTTGATCATGTTAATTAGAACAACTAGACTTCTGACTTTTATCTAACAAAAGCAAGCCATGCGACCTGAAAAATTCATCAATTAGAACAAGAATATATTTCTTTCTAGTAAGAGATTCCACTACAATGGGACCACAGAGGTCAACGTGTAGCATTTGCAGAGGTTTTAAGCAAGAATGATCACTCTTAGTTTTGTGGGAAGCCCTCTTTATTTTTCCCATTTCACAAGCAGGATAGAGATGATCCTTCTGGAAGTTAACCTCTGGGAGGCCCTCAACCAGGCTGCGTTTTACAAGTAATTCAAGAGTATGAAAGTTCAAAATGAGAGAGTTTGTGATGCATAGCCAAGCTACTTCACTCTTCTTGGAGATGAGATAGAGGGTTTCTGTACCATCTTTAGAAGTGAAGTTCATCATGTACACGTTACCTTTTCTGTCGGCTCTCCATAGCTCTTGTCCTGCCTTAGACATTAAGTAACAATGTTTTTCATCAAATACAACCAACATTTTAGCATCACAAAGTTAACTTACACTTAGAAGATTATGTTTCAATCCAGAAACATGAGCTACTTTTGATAAGGTAACATTACCTTCTTATAGAGTACCGTAGCCTTTTATTTGACCCTTACCATTATCTCCAAATGTTACTGCTCCACCAGATTTATCTTTGAACATGGATAGTAAGTTTCTTATTCCAGTCATGTGTCTCGAGCATCCAGAGTCCAGATACCAGATATGCACACGTTGTTTCTGCAATCAGAATCAGAGAGATATAGGTACCCATTTCATAATGGGTCTTTTGTAGTTAGATTAGTGATTCTAGATTGATTTTTCTTTTAATTCGGAAGACTTTGCAGGTTTCCCAGAGACTTTTGGGTTGCCTGATTTAGTTTGAAACAACTTTTCCTTCTGTTTTTTTAAATTTTGAACGTTTATTGAAATCAGAAGTAAAACAAAGTGGATTCGAAAAGAATTGTTTTAGTTTAAGGAAAGAGAAGCATTCAGAGTTCTGAGACATAAAAGAAATCATTAAATTTTCGTTACTAGAATGATTATTACAATATTTCTTATTATTGTCTATTCTAGCATCAGTTGTTCGAAAGAACTTCTTATCTAGCCTAGACTTATGCGTCGAAACTAGTGAATTCTTCTCTGTTGATTTCTTCTTGGATGTCCAAGTTCTTAGGCTACTTTGCTGATTTACTGAAACAGAAGAACCAATATCATTAAACTTCCATTTAGATTTCTGATCTCTGGTAAACTTTATATCATTATGAGGTTTTGAGATTTGAGATTTTTGCTCAAGTGTAACTTTTTTATTTATTTTTGCTTCTCTTTCAAGATCAAGACAAGTCTTAGCTTGAATGCACATACCAAGAAAAATTGGATGAATGGGAAGCTCAATTCTCTGTTCTTTTGGAGAAACAAAGAGAATTGGTATACTATTTGGAAGTCTTTCAACTTCTGATCCAACTACCATTACTTCTTGTGGTTCATTTGTATACAGAGAGGGAGCAAAAATGTCCTTTGTACAAGGTTTTACCGTATCATAAATACAAGGGATACGATTTTCAAATTTAATGAGTAATTTATCTGACATGTCAAAGAAATCATCAAAGCTTTGAGTATCGTTTTACCTTGGATAGACATCAAATTTGTCATTGTCTTTATCTTGACAGAGATTCAAATTAATGAAGGAAGAGGCAATGATCTCGGGGTTATTTTTAAAGATGAAAGATTGTTCTTCGTGTTCCTTATTAACACACACTTATCAGCTTCTGGATTTAAAGTTATATGAGTAAATGAACCAAAATGAAAAATATTGTTCTTCTTCTGAAAATGATTAAGATTCACGTGGCTCATCCTTTCAGAAGAATACTTGATATTTTTATATTTGAGTTTTCGAACTTGATGGCCATTCTCATATTTTGGCCTTTTAAACACTGATTGTTAATACAGAATAGTAAAACTAGGTTTTTGTTCCTTCCCATACAAAAAAAAGAATCTAAAGTAGATCTCTTCTTACAAGTATAGTGGTCCAGATCTTCAAAACCAAGTCATTTTTTCCTAGCTTGTGTATTTATCTGTTCATGCACCTTCTGAGCATCTTGATAATTTTGATCAATAGCTCCTTCTTCTGAAGATCAATGTGCAGAAATTCGCTTTCCTTTAGAAAATAGTTTTTAAGTGCTACATAATTTAATCTGTCACTTTCTTTAGCTTCAATCTCTCTATCTTTAACCAATAGAAGTTTATTTAGCTCATCAATTTTATCTTTTAAAGAATTTTTAGAGGATGTTTTGAGATCAGAAATCTTTTGATTTTCTACTCAAAGTTCTTGTTTTTCTTCTGTAAGAATTTTCATTTCTCGTTTGAAAATATTTCTTTCTTTTTCAATTAGAGAAAATGATATTTCAAGATCTTTTCTTATTTTCTTCTCGTTCAGAAGTTTCTATTTTAGAGTTTCAAAATCAAAAGTTAAGTTTAAAACAGTTTTCTCAAGTTCCAAAGATTCAGAGGATTAAGAAGTAGTGCAAATCGGAGTTTCAGAAGGTTGATCTTATGCATCACTAGTCATAGCCGTTCCACAGAACATGGCTTCAGCATCACTTGTCTGATCTGATAGCCAGTTCTCTTTTTCAGCATAATGTGGTCACTCGTCAAGATTATATTTGTTTTTGTTTTTGTAATATGATTTATCTTTGAGATTAGCTCCCTTGCAGTCTTTTAAGTAGTGAACGGCTTACCACAACTATGGCACACATCTTTCTTTTTCTTTTTCTCGTCTTCTTTCTTCTCTGCTTCTGTCTTCTCTGTCATGGCAAACTTCTGCCTTGGTATATAGGCTGGAGTAGAATGTTCATTTCTGTTGTGATATCTTCGATTTCTTGGCAATGAACAATTACCAAACTTCCTGGTGAATTGTCTGGCAATAAGAGCCAAGGACTCAACAAATGAATTAATTTCATCATCTTCTGATTCAGAGAGTCCAACTTCTGTATCAGCTTCTGAGATTAGTGCCTTGCTCTTCCCTTTCTTCTCAGCCTCATTATTTCTCCTCCCTGACCCTCTGGATTCTGAAATAAGGGCCAAGGGACCTCCAACACTCATCTTCTTCAACACAACTTCCTTCTCATGAGTCTGAAGAGTTCCAAACATATCATGTGAAGACCACTGCTCCAGATCTTGGTTAGCTTGTAATGACATGGACAAATTCGATCATTCAGGATTCAGACGTTTGAGGAACAAAACATTGTTATCTTCTTTTGACCAAATGATGTCATATGTTTTACATTGATTAATCAATGTATTGAACCTGTGAAATGTCTGCTCAAGAGTTTCTTCTGGAAGGGCCTGAAATTTGTTATACTCATTCAGTGCTTGAGCTCTTCTATCCTTCTTCATCTTGGATCCTCCTTCTAGTTGATTGGATAACTTATCCCAAACATCTTTAGCAGAGGCACACTGATCCAGAGATTGAAAGATTTCTTTTGGAATTGCGATAATGAGAAGTCTTTTCTTCTTTTGATCAATCTCGTTCTTCTTTTTGTCATCTTCATTCCAGTCCTTTTGGTCTTTAGGGACCTGCCTTGCTGGAATTTCTCTAGTAGTAGTTGTTGCATGTACACGAGGAATAGTGGTGAATGGAATGTAAAGACCATTTAGTTCTAAAGAATAGAGATCAAGATCTAATTCTTCAAAAAAATTGATCATGCGGATTTTCCACTGGGATATTCATCCCTTTGTAGGGTTGGGGGTTTTGTAAGCGAGCCGAAACTGTATATGGCATTCAGATTTGGATTTGCCATTTTTGAGAAAAGCATAATACAATTTTTTTTTTGAGAAGAACTTAAAGATTTAAGAACGATTTCTAGTAACTGAACTTGAGGACTTTTGTGGATAAACAATTCATATTTAAGCTAAAATTACCACTAAATTTGAGAAATATTGTATAAAACAATGAAAACTCGTAAACATGGTAGAATTAAGAGAACAATAGCTTAAAAACTCGAGAAATTCTAGTTGACTAGGGATTTCTCCAAACTGGACAAGATCAAATAATAAATAGATTTATTATATAGCTATGATACCAATTGTTGGAACACAGATCCCTCAAATACTCAAATACCGTTGATTAATGTACGAATAATAAGAGTAGAAAGCGGAAGCAATTTAATGAACAATAATGTAGAATCGTAAACGACAAAGGAAGAACAATATGAAGAACAACAGTAATTTATATTTCACTCAATACATCGATGATTACAGTGCACAAATTACTCTCTATTAATCTCACCAATCGATAGACTACTACAACAGTGAAGGCTATCTCTATTTATACTATTACATAGGAAAAGTCAACAAGCTAGCCTATCACATGTTGACACGTCACCTATACAAGTAACAGAATCAGTTACACACAAGAAGCATGGCATGCCACGTCATTTAAGCACGTGTTGTCCCTAAAGTGAAATCCAGAATATACCCAATCTTTTGTACTGACGTTGCCTCTGGACTAACACATCTGAAGTGTGGAGCTTCTGAAGTTGTAGTCTTCTGGAGAGTTTAACTTGTTTCTTCTGATCAAGTTCTGATTTACACTTTTACATTCTAACAACGGTGTTGATGACCTACATATTTGTATCTAACATAAGATTATCTAGTTGAAAATCATGTGTTTGTATCCGATCCAAACCAAACAAAAACAAGCAAATGAGCAAGTTTAACTATAAAAAGACTATATCACAGTTCTTATCAAGTAAAGTACTTGTAACCTTTCATGACAATTAGCGGTTACAATCAACATGCTTATGCATATCTCTAAACATGTAACATGGGACGAGCAGTTATAATGCAAAAATAATGACTTTGATCACATTAGAATTCTAGCAACTTAATATCCATCAAGATAACCTAAAAGGGAGTTGTTACTTAGCTTGAGAACTATGATTCAAAAGGAGCAAGGGTCATACAAAATAAACCTGGACAGTAGAAAGACCACTATGAGAGTCAATATCATACGGTTACAATGCCCATAAGAACTCAATAGTATGACTTGTACATGTAGATCAAACAAAAAACCACACAGTCAAAAAACGATCTACAACTTAACAATAAAGAAGTTTGTTTAAGAGAAAATCTCCCTTAAATGTTTTGTATACTGTACAAAAAATGATTAACAAAAAATGTGTTATAGGCAAGACTAAAAATTATCATAAAATAGTGATTTTTCTTGTTAAGAATAAAAATGGGAACCAAGGTGAAATCTATACCTCAAGAGATTATAATCCATTCAACTCTCTTTTTGTAACAACTAAAAACTTATGCATAGACAGGTGCAACACCAACTTGCTTTTGGTTCTACAAGTAGAAGAAGCTTAGGACAAAGTAGACCACTCATTGAGATATAATCTCCATCAAAATATTCCCACTAGTTTCAAAGTAGAACTAAAATAACTTGTCATTTGCAACAATAAACACAAAAAGATGTTGAACTTGACCTTATAAGGGATAAAGTAGAAGTTTAAGTCCCCATAATAAGTATGAACAACTCCACCCTAAAGTTAACCACTAAAACACTACTTCAATTTCATAATTAGATGAATTTAAATGCACACATAAGTTTAAAACTATAAACCTAACTTAAACCTAATAATCTTTCTTCTGAATGAGTCAGTGGTCAAGTTAACAATAAGTGTTAACCGAATGCAAGAACGTTAAAAAGATATACTACTAAGTTAAATCAATAAAAGCTCAAAGACTAAGAGTCAAATAGAATCCACTTGTCACAATTAACCTAAACTAATACCCTACAACAACAACAACAACAATGTTCAAAATAGAATGAGAAAATTGAATACCGATCACGAAACTGAATCTGGCAGATTACTTTTTGTTGCTGTCATGAATCGTCCCCAACATAAGATAACCGTAGGCCCAATTGATGTGTTGCTGCTTGTTTTTTTGCTCTAAAGCAGCCCCTGATTTTGTGTGTCTAAACTATCTCTCAATCAATGCCTTTTTAACCACTAAAACCCCTTTGTGATTTCTCTAATGTGATCGCCTCTATCCACCTTCTTCACCACCACCCTCGTTTTATGTGTGTTCTTGACCCATCGAATCCTCCAAGGAATAGAAGTTCTATCACTTTTCGTTTTTCCAAGATTGTCTTTCTTTTTATATTTTTACTCACTCGTGTCATTCTTCATATGGGTGAAAAAGAAATCACCAAATGGAAACCTAAGACCCTTTTTCTTCCTTGTTGTCGATCAGTATCAAAACAAGAGCCCACACAGAGAAAGCCCAACTTTTATTTTCCAAACCGTGGCTTCGAAACACAAGAGATTGGATATATTATTCTTATTTTCTTGTTGCGTGACTTGTACCTTTTGCTATGCAACTTGTATTCTCTTTTTTTCTCAGAATTACCTGCTGTCCAGCCTCACTGTTTAACCTACGATGTCATTTTCTACTTAGATGCAACCCAAATTTGCAGAAACTCAATGCTTCAAAGTTGTAGCCTCGTCTATTGGCTTTCCAGATCATTTTGAATTGCCTGAATTGGGGCTTGGACGAGTGAGATATGCTCGAAATACCATAGATTCACAAAGATGCCAAAAATGTTCTTTTTGTCCCTTTTTCACTCCAAACTTTTTCGAACCTATTGAAATACAAAAACACCTTAATGAAGTTCGGTTTAACCATTTTCAAGCATTATTGAGGGATGATTGATAATATAATAATACTAGAATTAGCATCCGATCAACAGTGGAAGAGATAAAGCACATAAATCAAACTATGATGTAAAAATTGCACATATTAAAGTATATCAAGAATGCTATAAGGTATAGTCGTATAGAAATATTGGAACTCATCCCCAAGCTGGTATAGTCAATCAAATAAATGTCGTAAAATGAATAAACAAGCATGGAGTCCGGTCCTCATACCGATTGACGGACAAGCTAAAACCCTCGAAAAACCTATAAATCATAAATACATAAAATCTTAAAATACATAGAAGTATAAATAAACAATCTTTAATTTTGAACAATCACTAAACAATGAACATAGAAGTAGAAATACATAGAAGCATAAATAAACAAGCTTCGATTTTGAACAATCTTTGAACATAGAAGCATAAAAGCATACTTAAACAGATGAAATAATATTTAAAATAGTCAAGCATATGCAACAATATTCGACTTTGAAGACTTGAATGGTGGAAATCAAAGAAGAGAAGAGTTAGAATAAGGGTACCTTTTTATTTCAATCGATTTGAAAAGTACCTTCGATGTCTTCATCCCATGCTCCTACCACTACCCTTTTCTTGGTTGTAGATGTTGTGGTCGGTGACAAGAGTCTGAGTTGTTGCATGAAAGAGAGAGAGAGAGAGAGAGAGAGAGAGAGAGAGAAAGAAGGGGGAGATGGATGGAGGCTAGGGCACACTTTTGGATTTGGATGCAAAGGGGACAAGAAATGGAGATGAGTTTTAATTTTAATTTTTTAATTTGGAAGGTTTTTTCTTTATAAGTTTTGAGTTTTAAATTTTTAATAACATAAATATTTGGGTGAAATTTAAATTTTCGTCAATTTTTTATTTAATTATTAATATTATATTTTATTTTTATTAAATTTTAATTGAAAGTAATAATGTTTACGTAATAAAAAATTTATTTAGATAATACATTTTAATATTTACTTTCATCAAATTTTTAACTAATACTTAATTACTATTTAAAGTAGAGTAAATTACATATTTGGCCCTTGTGGTATATCGGTTTTAATAGTTTGGGTCTCTAAAATGAAATAATTATAAATTTAGACTCGTGGTTTCCATTTTATAACGTGTTGTGTCCCTAAAATCTAACTTCTTTTAAATTTTAATTTAACCATGTAAAGTACGGGGGTATATTAGTCATCTTAGTTTTTTTATATTATATTAAAACCATAGGAACCAAATTTGTAATTTAATTTAATATATATAGGGTTGATTTCGGTTACAAACTAATCAATTCTTACAAACTGTACAAACCGCATCAACCCATTGGATATTCGTGGCTCTTAATGAACTACATTGGATATTGATGCGTCGTATTGGACTTGGTAGCTTTAATGAACGTATGAGTTTAATGAATTGTACTGAGTCCTCTCATGGGTTTCATTAGATCTTAATAAATGGTGTTGGGCCTTGAGGGATGGTATACTCGTATTAGACTCGGTGCTGATAATGAACCTAATTGGACCTTCATGCGTTGTAGTGGATGATAATGAATTGTATTCAACCTTAATGGGATTTAGTGGCTCTTTTTGACTTTGATAAGGCTTTGATAGGCTTCTGAATTTTCATGAACCCTGATGGGTCTTGACGTTTATATTTGACTTCATGGTTATTAATGAACCTTAATTATCAAGCCTTAATGGATTTCAGTGGCTCTCACTAAGACTTGATTAGTTTTAAATAGACTTTAGTGACTCATAGACTACGCTTGGTACACTGGACAAGATAGGACATGAAAGAACAAGGATCAATGATTCGTATTTGACAAGACTTTTATGTGGAACAAACAGAAACATAGTGTGGCAAAGTGGAACATACTTGTTCCAACCCCACTTTATGGAACAACTTGGAACAGACTTATGTTTTACCAAAATAACTTTGAAATAAAATTTAATTCTCTTCTAAAACATCTGTTTGAACCCAGATCCCAAATACACTCAAACAATAATGATTAATAAAAGAAAGTTATCAGTAGCGGAAGCAATTTAGAGATCAATACAATAAACAAGAAAGGTTAATCGATAAGGATAAACAAGATCAATTAAGTAATGCACTTTGTATTTCACTCAAGAGTAATAGCAATAACGGTACTGATTAATAATGTTGAAAACATAAAGATTGTTTCAGAAGAGATGGGCTTTCTGAAGTGCAGAGTTCAAATATTCTGAACTAGGTTAACTAGATAAAGCTAAGGCATCTTCAGAAGTACATAAGATCAAAAGTCTGAGATGAAGACTTCAGAGGAAAAAATTCAAGAAGAAAATCCTAAGGCATAACTTCTGAAGTAGTGACTTCAGAAGTTCTAAACAAGTTCTGAAGTGGTAACTTCAGAAGTTTTGAAGATCTTGTACAGGTGTATCGAAGTCATTGGTCTGTCATGTAACCTTGTAGTTAGTTTAGCCTTTCTATACTTGTATATATACGAGGTATGTTGTTTTGTTAATAGTTAGTTAGTCACATGCACTTTCCATATTCGTACTGTTTTTGTAATCTGGTGAATATTAATACAACAGCTGAATGCTTTGCAATCTATCTTGTGATATTTTACTAGATTTTATACATTCTTATATACGGGAAATATCAATTGGCATCAGAGTCGTTCAACTGTTTTTTGATTCAATTTCTTAAATCTTGCCAGATCTGATAGATTTCTATAAATTTTATCGATCAATCACTTCTTGATTGATCAGACCTAATTCTTCCATCTTTTATAGTTGAATTGTTGATCAGATCATAAGAATGTCGAAAGAATATGTTTCAGTCGGTTTCGAGACAAAACCTCCTGCCTTGTTCATAGGGGAGTACCATCAATGGCCGATAAGAATGATTCAATTTCTTAACAACATTGATGAACAACTTATGAAATCAATTAGAAATGGCTACTAGAACTCTACGTTGAAATACTTGTAGTTCCAGCAACTGAAGATACTCCAGAAATCCCAGCCACAAGGAAAAATAAAAAGACTACAATGTACAACAATGCTGAGAAAGCCCAATTGAAAAGTGATAGACGTGCTCTAACTCTTCTCACCATGGCCCTACCAAACGAGATATTCAATAGGGTTGATAGTATTTCTTCTACAAAAGAAATGTGGGATGAAGTTGAAGCACAAATGCAGGGCAGTGCTATGTCTAGGGAAGAAAATATCAATATATGCATAGGAATATTTGAAGGAATCAAAGCTAAAGAAGGTGAATCCCTGACTGACACCTATAACATATTCAATAACATACTGAATGATCTAAGGATGAATGGAGTACATAAGCTAAATTATGAAACAAACAATAAGTTCTTAAATAATTTAGGATTTGGGTGGGAATGCTTTACTGACACTATGGTCACTAGAAACCTGTCTAAGAAAAACATTCATGAAATTTTTGGAATCTTGTATCACCAAGAAGACAAAATTAAGTCAAGACACACTGAAAAAATGAAAGCAAGTGATTCATTAGCTCTTCTGACTAGTACAATTAACAATCAGAGAGCTACTCCTCTTCCTACAAAAGTTTGTGAACTTCCTGTAATTGGAACTCTAACTTGGTATGAATCTGATGAGGAAATGAAAAAGATGGCAGAGGGTATTGCATTTTTAACCAATAAATTCAATCAGAAATATAATAATAGATATAAGAAAGGTGGAAATGTAAAGCCTGCTACCATATCTACTGGGTCAGAGGTTAAAATTTAGAAGGAAAACAAGAAAGATGAAAATGAACCAGCAAGATGTTTTAATTGTGGGAAACCTGGTCACTTTGCAAGGCAATGTAAAATACCAAAAGTAAAAAATACTTCTTATTATGAAAAGAAAGCAGCTTTGTCAAAGAAGAAAGAAATCAATCCTGCTCTTTACACCAAGTATGAAAAGAAAGCAGCTTTATGAAGTTCTTCCTAAAGAAATTTCTGAAATACCTTCTAAGAAAATTTCTAAAGAAATTTCTGATGAATTTTCTGAAAACATATTTCTCAAAATAACCCAGAAGCAAATATTAATTCTGAAATCAAAACTTATAATGAAAATTCTGATGAAACATTTGAAGAATTTTCAGAAGATGAATTTGAAGATCAATTAAATAATAATTCTGGAATATGTTTTGATGAATTTGATAATTAATCTGAAGAAAATGTGAATAATCAAGATTCAACAGAAAATGAAAGTAACATTAATTATGAAAAGATGTCCAAATTAAACAAGTTTGTTCAAAATATGCCAGAAGATAAATATTCAGAATTAATGAATGCTTCTTATACTGATGATGAAGATGATAATGATATAAGTGTTCCTATGGTTGCTGTCATAAACAAAGAAGAATATACTGTGTACAAATCAAAAACTTCTCTTGTTGAAGGTGACAAACTCAAATCTGAAGAACCAAATTTACCTTCTGAAATTTTTGGTTTTGTTTTCTTAAAAGAAACTTCTGAAAGCATCACAGATACTTCAAATTTTAAAATTAAGATAGATCACACAATTTCTAAATCTAAAAATAACTTTACTACAGAAACTTTGAATTATCATCATCATCATTTAACTTTTGAACAAAATATTTTAAGAAAGGACAATCTTCTACAGAAAAATCTAAATAAGTCTAAAAAAGTATAAAAAAGATACCTCAAAATCTTTGAAATCCGATATTTCTAATCCTCATTGCTTATCGTTTTCATAGCAATCCTCTTTATTATGGAGGAGGAAAGAATCAAGCCTATCACAAAAAGAAAAATTATGTAAGATTAATTCTTGTAATGATGTACCAAATTCAAAACCAATGAATAAAAATAAACCTTTTGCTATACATTCTCATAATAACCATTCATGTCTTTGTTATAAATTCTTAATATTATTTGAGAATGAAATTAATGATAATAATTGTTGTCATCATTCCTTCACACTAAATTCAGAAATCATTCACAAATTTCCAAAGAAAGTTGTCAAGTCTGCTCATTCAAAACTCAAAACTAAATCCACAAACTCACATATTAAGGTTAAATTTGTGATGAAATTGGTAATTAAAGAAACTTCTAAATTTACTTCTCTGAAATTTAAGAAAGTTCTGAATCCAAAGTTCAGACTTCCTTCTTTTATTACTAATCTAAAATGACTCATTTTTAAATGGGAACCTAAATCTAAGTAATTGTTTCTACAGATCCGTCATGTGTGGGTCTTAGATTCTGGATGTTCAAGACATATGACACCTTTCAAGGATCTTCTAACTGATTATTTAGAGAGAAATGGTGGCACAGTTAGTTTTGGAAACAATGCTAAAGAATATATAAGAGGATATGGTACATTCATCAAAGGAGATGTAAATGTGACGAAAGTATTCTATGTTTAGGGCTTAAGACACAACTTGTTCAGTATTAATCAGTTTTCTAAACTCTGAAAACAAAGAATCATTAACAGCTTATAGAGATGGAGATATCTACACAACCACTTTCATAGAAGATGGTCAGCTAAAAGGAGTATGTTATATGTCTAAACCTTCTCTTTAAGAAGGATGACTTTGGCACAGAAGAATGTCACATCTGAACTTCAAATCAATTGATGATTTGGTCAAACAAATTACTGTTATTGGCTTACCAAGAATACGGTTTCAAAAGAATTCCTTATGTTCTGCATGTGAAATGGGTAAAATGAAGAGAAGTTCTCATAAGTTGAAAATGAATACATCTTGTCATTCTCCTTTAGAAATGGTTCATATGGATCTTTCTGGTCCTCTAAGAACTTAGAGTTTGGGAGGAAAGAAATATATCTTGGTCATAGTAGATTAATATTCAAGATATACATGGGTTGAATTTCTCAGGCAGAATATGATGCTCCAGATGTTATTATTTCTTTTTGAAAAGAATTCAAGTTCTTCTACAGCTATCAATTAATAAACTCGAAAGTGATAATGGTATTTTTAGATTTTGTTGGTATTTCAAACAATTTTGTTAGAGTTCAGAAATGCTAAAATTGAAGCATTTTTAGATTTTGTTGGTATTTCAAACAATTTTTCTGCTGTCAAAACTCCACAACAGAATGGGGTAGTTGAGAGAAAGAACAAAACTCTGGTTGAAGCAGCTAGAACTATGCTTGCCTATCAGAGTTACCCATGTTCCTATAGGCTGAAGCTATTGCAACTGCTTGTTTTACACAGAACAAGACTTTATTGAACATAAGATTCTTTAAAAAAATTATGAACTAAATCATAAAGAAAGCCTAGAATTAAATATTTTCATATTTTTGGATGTAGGTGCTTTCTGCTAAATGATAAAGAGAATCTGGGTAGATTTGATAAAAATACTTATACAGGAGTATTTATTGGATATTCATACAGATCAAAAGCTTTCAGAGTGTACAATACACATTCCAGAATAATAAAAGAAAGCATTCAGGTTAAATTTGATGAACCATACAGGACTTCTAAACAAGACAGTTCAGAACTCCAGCCTATTTAGATTTCTGAACAACATGATTCAGAAAATGGGTTAAATGATACACCTGTTTATACTAACAAATCAATTAAGGAAACATTAGATTTGTTATGTCAAGGTATATTTCATGTTTCACTTGATATCTCGGCAGATTTTTAAAATCCATTACTTAACAGAGATAATTCAAAGTCTATGTCAGAAGAACCAGCATACAACAAATATATCTGGACCAGAAGACTCAACCTCAACTTCAGAAATTCCAATTTCTGAACCTCAAAATGTCACTTCTGAACGGTTATTTTCAGAAGTTATTCCAATAGTTGAGGGGGAGCCATTGTATCTGAACTCAGATATCCATTCAGAAGTTGAAGCTCATGCAATAGCTGATGATTATGATTCTCAGAATAATGTCTCATCTGTTCAACCACTTCCAAATTTGAACAAATGGACAAGAGATCACCCTATTCATCAAATTATAGGTGATTTCTTAAAAGGAGTACCAACCAGATCAGCAACATCAAATGAGTGTTTGTATGTGAATTTCTTAAGCAACTTAGAGTCTAAAAATCCTAGTAAACCACTTTAGGATCTAGACTGGGTTCTAGCCATGCAAGATGCATCATGATTATCCTACTCTGATCTTTGAAGACATGAAGAGTTCTATCACTTCCAACAATAAGCCTAAATATATTTCATTTCAAAGATTTTTTCAATTATGTATCAGAGGTGCAATGTATACAGAAGATAGAATCTTACCACTTGAAGATGCACCTGAAGTTCCAAAGTTAACCATGTATAATCCGAGGCCACCTACATCCAAACTTTCCCAATTTCCTAATTTTTTAGCTCTTCCTGCAAATTCTGGCATATGTCAACCATACTAATAGGATATTGATTGAGTATTGTGAATCTATGGGACTACAAGCACCTGTAGCTCCAACCCAAGATTCTACCCAGAGAGGTGTGCAAGGTGAGGTGTCTAGAATTCTATTTAGGGAGAGTGGGGAGGCTGTTCAGGGTGGTGAACAACCTTAGAGAGCAAAGAGGAGAATAGGAAATGAGAGACAGGGTAGAAGGTGAGAAAAAGAACTGATGAGGGGAGAACACAGATAGAAGAACAAGAAATCTATGATCTAACTGTTACTAGTCGGGCAACCACATCATCTGTTATTCAACAATCCTTGGTGGATAACATTGAAAAAGCAGTGAGCCTATGGCAAATATTGTTAACCCCAACATCCACTCATCTATCACTTAACAGATGGATGTTTCAACACATTTAGGGCAAGCACCTCATAGACCATTAAGCCCCCATTTGGAGGAGCTTAATGTTGAACAAGAAGGATATATGTTCCCCTTCATCATTTTGAGCACTTTGAGCCTATCAGAACAAAAGATGTTCCTTCTATTCACACAAGAACAATTCTTATGGACTTCACTAAGAAATGTGTTAGTCATATTGCAACAACATCAATAGACATACTACTTGTGGGTGTTCATGGATTTGATAGAAGACCTGGTAAAGTGACATCTAAAAGCCTCATTCGATGAATCTTTTGTGGTTCATGATGTGGTGACATCAACAGGTCATCCTACTTCTGTAGGTATGCAAACTGGAACATTTGTTTTTCCTTGTCCTTACCCATTCCTTCTAAATTCAAAGAATTTTGTACTTCTGAATTTGCAAAGATTCAGAAGGACATAAATAAATTGACGGTTAATTAAGTGACAATTTCTCAGTTTCATATCCTTCCTCACCTTCTTCTAATATATCTTTTTCTGCATTAACATTTTCAGAAACTACTTGTTCACGCATAACAGGATCAAGTTCAGAACATACACCTTCAGGTTCAGAAATCAGAATGTATTCAATTGCTTCTGACAGTTTTTCAGTACTACTTTCTTTCTGAACTTCTTCAGAAGTTCTTTCAGAAGTTTGTGCCTTTAACAACAGAGCATCTTCATTAACAGACTTAGACACTTTTCTTCTTTTCTCCCCCTCATGATCATCATAATCTGGATCACCATGTTTTCTTTTCAAAGTGGTTGCTTGAGATTTGCATTCTAAAGTTGAAACCCTTTGATCCAGAAATGTTTGAGCATTCTGAACAAAAGTTAATTTATCCAAAATTTGTTTAATATCATCCTTGGTTGCCAAGTTAGATAGATCTGATTGAACAATTGAAGATGACAATGAAGTTCTGAGTGTTGAAGCAAAGGAAGCTACTTCAGAAAATGATAGTTTAATAACTTCTTGGAAAACCTTCAAATCATTAGTAGATACAGAAGTCTGTTTTAGTGCATCAAGTTTCTCTTCTAATCTTTTCTTCTGACTGGCCACACTATCCTCCATCACCTTTGAAGTAGATTCAGACAATTCCTTGATTGTCTTCTGAAACTCTGCAAATTCATAAGTACACAAGTTCTTAAAATCTGAAAAATCAGAATTAAGAGTAAGATTTCCAAGACCAACAAATGGTCCAGTTTGTAGTCCTACAAAAGTTGGCTGGCTTGCTGATGTCACCACATCATGAATCAATGAAGATTCAGTGAATGGGGCTTTTAAGATGTTCACCCTCCCAGAACTTCCATCCAATCCTTGAAGTACAATATGATGAACATCTATGGATGTTGTTGCAATGTAACAAACACCTTGCTTATGGATATCTGAAAGATGTGTGCTAGTGTGAAGAAAATCCACTTCAAGTGGGTCAACAGGCTCAATTCTAAGTGGAGTCTCAGACTCACTGTGCTCTTTTGTATCAAGGGAGGGACATATATCCTTCTATTTCAAGATTAGCATCCTCCATAGGAGAATCTAATGGTATATGAGTTGCTTACCACATATGTATTGATGAAACACCCTACTGTTGAGAGATGGGTGAGTGGCTGTGAGGGTTAACAAAAGTTGCCATTGGCTCACTAGCTTGCTCAATATTACCCACCAAAGAGTGTGAAGTAATAGATTTTGTGATTGCCCGACTTATTTTGGCAATTGCACAGGTTTCTTTTTATTTTACCTGTGATCTCCCCTCATCAGTTCTTTTTCTCACATACCTGTCCTGTCTCTCATTTACGTTTTTCCTCCTATCACTATGAGGTTGTTCCCCACCATGAACTTCTTCCCTTCTGTCACTAGGAATTCTAGACCCCTCACCTTTCTCACCAATTGTTGTTGAATCTGGGGAGAGATTTCTGGTTTGGGCAATCCCATAGATTCACAGTACTCACTCAGATGCCTATTTTTAGGATTGACATAAGCTAATAGTTCTGTTGGAAGAGGTGCAGCATTAGGAAATCTGAGCTTAGTACTTAGTGGTCTCAAATTATCCATAGTAAATAAAGGAACAAATACTTCATTTTCAAGTATTGGGATTAATTCAACTGACCTCATTGCTCCTTTGATGAAAATCTGAAAGAACCTTTGATATGGGATATAAGTATAGGAGGACTTCTTGGAGATGGTTGTCTTTAGTTCTTCAAAAATCAGGGAAGCATAATCATAATGCTTGTTGTGAGCAATGCCATGAAAAATGATCCTTACATTTGTTGAGGCTTGATCAAGACTTGAACTCTTTCCTGATAAACAAGTGTTGATAATTGTGAACAAGGAGTACCAAATTGGAGGTAAATTCTTCCTTCTGAATGAATTAAGTGCAGTTATGTTTTCTGAATAACCCAACTTCAGAAAATCAGCAGTGATCTCAGTGTTGGAGGGAATAGCATCAAATATAGCTTTACCAACAACTGCATTAGCTTTAGGAAGATTCAGAATACTCCTATTGTCTGAAGCCACAAAAGAAAATATGTAACCATGAACTAGTAAAGAAATGTCATCAGACTCTTCATCAATCTCTGTATAGTACCACCGCTGTTGCAAGTATTCTTCAGGAACCAGAAAAAATCTTGTAAGCATTACTTTAATTGGATGTTTCTTCAGTATTTCAATGAGAATCTGTTGATCATCATTAAAATCCGTTGATCACAGGTTTAGAGCACAGTTGTTCCTTTTAATTTTTTTTCGTTCAACCACTGGAATAGATTGTTTGGTAAGATCAAGATCATAAAGTGAATCTTGAGGACTTTCAACTCTTGATTGAGATTTAGAGAGAACATCAATTGGCTTAGATTGATTTCCCCCCAATTTAAGTGCTAGGGTTAGGGTTAGGGTTTGGATTTGAAGGTCCGACAACATCCATTCCTTTTGTTGCAGTGTATTCAAGCATTGGATCATTATCCAAGGATACTTCAATCAATCCTATCATGACATGTTTTGGAACAATTTTGAAGGAATCAGCATTTGAAGAGTCATCGCTGTTACTGAAAACATGACTTTCAAGTTTGAATGGGTTGATCAACGTTTGAAGTCGACATGTTTGTGAAGAGTTAAGTTTCTGAGAAAGTTTGAAGTTCGAAGAAAGCAGAAAACAACTTTCAGAGGGAAATTTCGCTAAAAAATGAAGATGATGACAATGCCATTGATTTCTGAGGTGGAAGATGTGAGTAGGACACATGGCAGAAAAGTAGGGAAAAAGTAATGACGATTAGGAGCGTAATCATGGATTACAACAGTTAATTTGGATTATTGAACCATTTTGCGACGTGATTAAGGCTCTTCGAATGAAATTAAAACACGTGGCACACGCGTGGATTAAAAATAACCTCGCAACGGGAAGCTCAGAACATCTGAGAACAAGTTCAGAAGTTTGATGAAAATATTCAGAAAGTCTTCAGAACTTGTGAATTCTTTCCAGAATTTGAATGATATGTCTTGACATTCATGAAAAATATTTAAAACAACATACTTCTGAATATATAAAACAGTTTGATATTTTAGAAGTAAGTTTGAACAATTAATAAAACAAGTTTCTGTCTTCAGAAGTTTGTCCATACTTCTATGATTTGTAAATTTGAGAATGAGTACCCATCTTTTCAGATCTTGATGAGATGTAATACGAATGAAAGAAAACATCATGTATAAGTACCACTCCCCCTTGAAACATGAGCAAAACAAATTAATATATATGTTTATCTCCCCCTTGAAAAATGCTATTCATGGAAATGTAAAAGAGAAATATAAGTATTATGATACAAAAACTGTAGAAATTAAGAATTAGTCCTTCTGAGATATGTAATGTAGACTTCTGAAAATGTAACCTCAGAACTTCTGAAGTTAACATTTTTCAGAATTCTGAATAATATAGTCTTAAAATTTAATCCTTAGTTTATGTAAAATACTTATGTACACAGATTCATCACACGTAATTTGCTTACCAAAAAATTAAACCTTTTTTCATCAAGTGCTTTGGTAAACAAGTTTGCTAATTGATAATCAGTCTGAACAAAAAACATTTCTATGTTGCCTTTCTCAACATGATCTTTAATAAAATGATACATCACATCAATGTGTTTGGTCTTTGTATATTGGACAGGATTAGCTGTGATAGCTATGGCACTCTGAGAGTCACAATTTAAAGGAATCTTTTTGAATGTATAGCCATAATCTTTGAGTTGAATTTGCATCCAAATGACTTGTGAGCAACATATGGCAGCAACTACATACTCAGCTTCTGCAGTAGAAGTGGATACATAGTTCAGCTTTTTGGAAGACCAGCTTTCAAGTCTATCACCCAAGAATTGACATGATCCAGATGTGCTCTTCTTGTCTAATTTACAACCACCATGATCTGCATCTGTGAAAGCAGTTAGTTCAAATCCAGAATCCTTAGGATATCAAAGTCCCAATGAAGGTGAATCTTTTAGGTATCTAAGTATTCTTTTAACAGCAAGGAGATGAGATTATTTAGGATTGACTTGATATCTTGCACAAATACATGTGGCAAACATTTTATCAGGTCTACTTGCTATTAAGTAAAGCAAAGAACCAATAATACCCCTGTCCTTCTTTTGATCAACAGATTTTCCAGATAAATCTGGTTCAAGTTTAGTAGCAGTGGCCGTTGGTGTTTGAATACTAGAACAGTCAGACATGTCAAACTTTTTAAGTAAGTCAAAAACATACTTAGTCTGATTAATGAAGATGCCAGTGGGAAGTTGTTTAACTTGTAAACCAAGAAAAAATGTTAACTCTCCCGTCATACTCATTTCAAATTCAGTTTCCATGATTTACTCAAAAAATTTACAAAAATTTGGATTTGTAGAAGCAAATATAATATCATCCACATATATTTGTATTAAGATCATTTCTTCACCTTTCTTTTTTCAGAAATAAAGTTGTATCTAGTGTACCTCGTTTGAACTTAGAATTCAGAAGAAAAGTTGTGAGAGTTTCATACCATGCTCTTGGTGCTTGTTTAAGTCCATATAAAGCTTTAGCTAAGATATAAACATCATCTGGAAATTCCTTGCTAACAAATCCTTCTGGTTGTTCAACATATACTTCTTCATGAATAATGCCATTCAGAAATGCACATCTGACATCCATTTGAAAGACTTTCATGTTTTTGTGTGCTGCATAAGCTAGAAATATCCTAATTGCTTCTAGCCTAGCCACAGGAGCAATGGTTTCTTCATAATCAATGCCTTCTTGTTGGCAATAGCCTTGGCTACAAGCCTTGCTTTATTTCTCACAATAATTCAATGTTTATCTTTCTTATTTCTGAAAACCAATTTTGTGCCAATAATTGATTTTCCCTTTGGTATTGGAATTAGTCTCCAGACTTTGTTTCTTTCAACTTGATTTAGCTCATCTTGCATAGCTAATATCCAGTCTGGATCCTGAAGAGCTTCACTTGCTTTTCGGGTTCAATACTGCTTAAGAAATTTACATACAAACATTCATTTGCTGTGGCTGATCTTGTTTGTACACCTTTTGAGACATCACCTATTATTTGATGCATGGGATGACTTAATGTCCAATTGTTCACATTTGGCAATGGTTGAACAGATGAGACATTATTTAAGGAGTCATATTCATCAATGATTGCATGTGATTCAGAATTTAGATTAATTGCGGAATGCAGATCTGAAGTGTCCCCCTCAAATTGAAGATTTTGTACACGTTCAGAAGGAGTAGTCACTGGTTCAGAAATAGGGACTGTGTGTGCAGAAGTGGCCTGAATTGTTGCAGAAGTACCTTGTACAGATTCAGAAATAGGAAGTTCTGAATTTGAGGTTGAGTTAGGAGGTTCAGTAAGATTTGAGATTGAAGTTTCTACGGAGATCGGTTTTGGAATAGATCTAAGAAGAGATGGATTCTGATAATCTGCAGAAACATTAACAGAAGTTTCAAATAAATCTTGACACAATGAATCTAAATTTGATTTTAGTAAAGATTTAGATTCAGAAGTTTTATAAGTTTGATCTTTTCTGAGTCTAAGATTTCAGAAACTGAATGAAGCTTGAGTTCTGAACTGTCTTGTTCAGAAGTCATTGTTGACTTAGGAAATCTGATATTTAAAGTTTCAATGATCCTTTGTGTGCCTTTTATGAGAACTATGTATGCCTTGAATCTTTGTGAATAGCCAACAAACACTCCAGCCACTCCTTTAGGAGCAAATTTGTCTAAGTGTTGTGTGTCATTCAGAAGAAAACACCTGCATCCAAATTTTTTAAAATAATCAATAGTGGGTTTTCTCTTTTTAATAATTTCATAGGTAGTTTTAAGAATTTTTCTGTTGAGGATGGTTCTGTTATGAGTAAAGCAAGCAATTGCTATTGCTTCTGCCCAAAGAGGTAAAGGTAATTCTGAATAGGCAAGCATAGTTCTAGCAGCCTCTACTAAAGTTCTGTTCTTCATTTCAACTACTCTATTCTGTCTAGAGTTTTTGCAGCGGAAAAGTTATGAGATATTCCAACAAAATCCAAAAATTCTGAAGTGTAGAATTTGTAAATTCTGTGCCATTGTCACTTCTGATCTTTTGGATAGGAAGTTGAAGAATAACCTGTATTTTTTTTAGAAACGGAATAAGTATATCAGAAGTATCAGATTTAAGTCTATGAAATTCAACCCAAGTATATCTTGAATATTCATCAATTATTACTAGGATATATATCTTTCCTCCCATGCTTTGAGTCTTCATTGGTCCACATAGATCCATATATAGCATTTCAAGTGTTGCTTGACATGAAGAAATCATTTTTAGAGGATGTGAACTTCTTTTTATCTTTCCAATTCAGAAATTGATCTAATGAATTTCTTTCAAACTTGATCTTTGGCAAACCTCTTACTGTTTTATATCCTTCCAATTAAGAAATTGCTTTCCAATTCAGGAATCTAATGCTTGCTTTTATTCAAAGTATTGACTTTGTGTACATCAAATTTCTTAAAAGAAGAAATACTATCTAATTTTTCTTTCTTTGATAGTCTTTCACCTTTTTTCTTTAAAACTAGAGTGGATAGCTCTGTAAAAGATAAGAAATGAGGATTAGAATAACAAGAACTTTTATCAATATTCTTTTCAACTTTTAAATTATGTTTTTCAAATTTAGAATTAGAAGATTGTCCTTTTTCGATAATCTTTACTCTTGTGACAAATTTTGAAGATGATAATGATGATTTTTCTGTTGTTAAAGATGTGTCTTTAAAATCATTTTTAGAAAGAGTAGAATTGGACCCTGTAGAAGAATTAATTTCAGAAGATATATAATGCTTGTATTCATTGTTCAAGAATACATCATTAAACATTTCTGAAGGGATTTTTGGTTCTTCAGATTTTAATTTCTCTCCCTCAGTCATAAAAGATTTAGATTTGTAAACTATGTATCCATTTTTTTCTATTATTGCAACAGTAGGATCATCATCATCATCATCATCATCATCATCATCATCATCATTAGAATCTGATGCATTCATTAAATCTGAAAATTTGTTTTCACTCATATTGGAAGCAAAAAAAAATTGAAGTTGGAAAGTTTCTCTTAATTTTCAGAACTTGATTCATCTATAACAACTTTATCAGATTCATTATCAGAATTATCAAAGAATATTTCTGAAGACACATCATTATCATTTAAAGATACAATTTCTGAAAATTCTTCATATATATCTTCAAGAATTTCTTTAGAATCTATTTTAGTTTGAACTTCAGAAGTATTGTTTGATGTGTATTCAGAAATTGTTTCAGGAATAACTTCAGATTTTGAATCAGAAGATACTTCAGAAGTAACTTCAGAATTATTTGAGACTTCAGAAATTGTTTCAGAACTTATTTCTGATTCAGAATTTTTTATTGTATCATTTGAGTCAACAGATTTTTCATCTAAAAACAAAACTTCTGATTTAATAAATGGAATTCTTTCAGGCATCCAATTCAGAAATTGCTTTCCAATTCAGGAAACTAATGCTTGCTTTTATTCAAAGTATTGACTTTGTGTACATCAAATTTCTTAAAAGAAGAAATACTATCTAAGTTTTCTTTTCTTTGATAGTCTTTCACCTTTTTTCTTCCAAACTAGAGTGGATAGCTCTGTAAAAAGATAAGAAATGAGGATTAGAATAACTAGAACTTTTATTAATATTCTTTTCAACTTTTAAATTAAGTTTTTCAGATTTAGAATTACAAGATTGTCCTTTTTCGAAAATCTTTGCTCTTGTGACAAAATCTGAAGATGATAATGATGATTTTTCTGTTATTAAAGATGTGTCTTTAAAATCATTTTTAGAAGGAGTAGAATTGGAACCTGTAGAAGAATTAATTTCAGAATATATATAATGCTTTTATTCATTGTTCAAGAATACACCATTAAACATTTCTGAAGGGATTTTTGGTTCTTCAGATTTTAATTTCTCTCCTTATTCATAGAAGATTTAGATTTGTAAACAATGTATCCATTTTTTTCTATTATTGCAACAGTAGGATCATCATCATCATCATCATCATCATCATCATCATCATCATCATCATCATCATCATCATCATCATCATCTGATGCATTCATTAAATCTGAAAATTTGTTTTCACTCATATTTGAAGCAAAAAAAAACTTTAAGTTGGAAAGTTTCTCTTAATTTTCAGAACTTGATTCATCTATAACAACTTTATCAGATTCATTATCGGAATTATCAAAGAATATTTCTGAAGACACATCATTATTATTTAAAGATACAATTTCTGAAAATTCTTCATATATATCTTCAAGAATTTCTTTAGAATCTATTTTAGTTTGAACTTCAGAAGTATTATTTGATGTGTATTCAGAAATTGTTTCAGGAATAACTTCAAATTTTGATTCAGAAGATACTTCAGAATTATTTGAGACTTCAGAAATTGTTTCAGAACTTATTTCTGATTCAGAATTTTTTATTGCATCACTTGAGTCAACAGATTTTTCATCTAAAAACAAAACTTCTGATTTAATAAATGGAATTCTTTCAGGCAGAGAATGATCAAACAGGTTTATTTACAAACCTTTACTTTTCTCATTGAAAATTTTCATATTTGAAATATCATATAAATTTGAAGGTGCTTTCTTCAAAATTTAAATTTCATTGTATTCTAAGCCTGCTTTTATATTATAAAACTTTGAATTCTGAGCCTGGCTAGTTAAAATATTCAGAGTTTGTTCAGTTTGTCCTCTTTTAAAATTCAGATCTTCTAATTCCTTGATCTTTTTGTACAATTCAAGTCTTTCTTGATTTAGAAAATTCATTTTGACGTTTAGAACTTCTTTTTCATATTTTTCATTAAGAATATCTTTTTGCATACTATCCATCTTCTCTTACAACAAAGATTTTTTTTATAAACTTTTTCAAATGTTTCTTCAGCAATTTGGCAATTTTGTTTTTAGATTTGAATTTCAGCTCTAAACTTATTTACCAAAATTCTCTATCCTTGTATTCTGTTTCTAAAATTTTCAAATTCAGAAGTTATGTTCAGAATTTGATCTTGCATGTTATTTTCAGAATTATCAGAATTTAATGAAGATTTTGTTTTGGAATTTAGTTCAGAAGAAGAAGTTTGTACCTCAGAATCATGTGCATGAGTATTTTCTGGATCCATTTGGCACATATAACAGTTTGAAGCATAATGAGAAACTTCTTCATCACTCCAGTTAAGCCAATCTTCTTCATATTTGGTTACTAGAGCTCGATTTATTTCCTTCTTCTTTGCAAATAGATGCTTCTTTTCATAATAACCAGCATTCTTGAACTTAGGCATTTTGCACTATCTTGCAAAATGTCCAGGTTTTCTACAATTGTATTTTTGATTGTGTCTTTGATGGAATTGTCTTGTCATAAAAGCAAATCAAAAATCCTTTTTAATTCTTCATCTGATTCATCTCCATCACAAAGGGCAGTTTCTGAAATTTCACAAACTTTGTTCTTTGATGACATGATCATTGAACTATTCAACTTTTTACTTAACAAGGCTACAGTATCATTTGTCTTTTTCTGTTCATTCTGTCTAAACTTGATTTTGTCTTCTTGTTGAAACAAAACTCCATAAACATCATGGATAGATTTTTTTAGACATATTTCTAGTAACCATGTTGTCAGAAAAGCTAGACCATTCATTCCCCAAGTTATTCAGAAATTTATTGTTAATTTTTGAATTTTATTTCTGAACACCATTTCTCCTTAAGTCATTCATAATATTGTTAAACCTGTGATAAGTTTCAGTGATTGATTCACCCTCTTTGTATCTGAAATTTTCATATGTACCAATACATATGTTTAGTCTCTGAGCTTGGGCTTTAGTATTCCCCTGCATCTGAGCCTCAACTTCATCCCATATGGCCTTTGCAGAAGTTAAACTATCAACTCTATTGAATATTTCATTTGGGATGGCTATTGTGAGTAGAGTTAGTGCCCTTTATCTACTTTTGCTTGCTCCTTTTCATCATTGTTATACATACCTGGACTCTTCTTGATTCGGCTTGCTGGTATTTCAGGAGTAGTTTGTGTTCTAGGAACAGCAGCGATTTCCACGTAGACTTCAAGGGGGCCATTGATGATGTATTGCAGCAGTGCCTCATAAATATTATCCAATAATTGAATCATTCTTATGCGCCATTGATGATACTCTCCCAAGAATAGAGTAGGTGGTTTTGTTTCAGATCCGATGGAGACAATTTATTTCGACATCTTGATTTCAAGAACTTGTCAGATCTAACAGGTTCTAAAAATATAGATGAATTGGTTCTGATACCAATTGATAGATCCCAGATATCAATATGTAGAAAGAAAGTAAAGTAATGAACAAGAATTATATCAAGGAAGTTGGATGTATTATTGATATTGACAAGATTACACAGAGTTATCTTTACAGTAGAAAAGATCTAAGAATGTTAGCTGTAACAATCTAACTAACCTTCTATTTATATACAATAGGATATACTAAAGTAACAGTACATTACATGACAGACCTACAGTAGTAAGTTCAGAACTACTTCTGAACATCTTCAGAATATACTTCAGAACTTCTTTTCAAAACAGAATCAGAACCTTCAGAAATTCTGAAGTAGCCACTTTAGAAGTTATATAACTTCACTTTAGTCACTCTGACTTTGATCTTCCGAGCTTTCTTCTCAAAACTGGACAAACTTCAGAACCCAACCTCTTTTGAAGCTATTTCTTTGACTCTATCACAAGGGCTTCTGCAAAGCAAACTTCAAAAGCTAAGAAGTGATAATGGTACAAAATTCAAGAATGCCAAACTTGAAGAATACCTTACCTACGAAGGAATATCTCAAAACTTCTCAGCTACACAACTCCTCAACAAAATGTTGTGGTGGAGAAAAGAAATCGTATTCTAGTCGAGGTTGCAAGAACAATGCTTGCAGCTTCTGGTCTACCCACAGACGTATGGGCTGAGGCTGTTTTTACTGCATGTTTTACTCAGAACATATCTATAATAGTCAAAAGACATCTCAAAACTTCTTATGATCTTATAAATGGTATAAAACCTAATATCAAATTCTTACACATTTTTTGTTGCAAGTGCTACATTCTAAATGATCGAGATAAACTTGGATAGTTCGATAAAAAATCTGATGAAGCCAAATTTTTAGGCTACTCTTAGAACCAAGACGGTCATGTAAAGCATCAGTGTAAATTTTGATGATCAAGCACAATTGACTTCTGATTACTGCGATTCAGAAATCAAGCTTAGCAATGTTACTTCTGACTACCTCTCCAAGTCAAGTGTCTCTGAACTAGATAATCTATTTGAAGACTTCTTTGAAGAAGGAACATCCTCTGTAAATGCAGACAGGGATGTAATGCTCAGATAGGGGTGGCAATTGTGTCATGTTCGGGTTGGCGTATCGCGGGTTGGCGGGTCAGGAACACTTAACCCGGACACGACCTATTTAGCTTATCATATCGAGATCACAACACTAACCTGCACACGGTCGTGTTTAGGGTTGGCGGGTCAACCCGCGAGTTGGCGGGTTGGTCACGGGTTGGCTGGATGGTCGCGTGTTGGCAGGTCACAAATAGGTTGGCGGGTCAAAAACGGGTTGGCGAGTTACCTAATTTTCACTGAATGTGGGTTTTTCTGTCACATGCATTCTGCACAAAATCTTTAACAAGGGAGAATGCTGCTAAATATTTCATAAAAGGTAATTTTCAAATCCCCAACATCTATTACAATCAATTATCAATACAGACACTCGAAAAGGCATGTAGTTGCTAATTTCAACATATTACTTAATCTATCTTTATGGAAAACTAGTGTGGAAGGTGATGGAGATGTGTTACAAGATTTGTTTTACAAGTTGCTTTGTGCATCACCAGATTATTTCGCTTCTCAACTACAGGTCAATCAAACAATTCAAGGTCAAAAACCTTCTCATTTCTATGTCAAAAACCTGCTAGTGTTAAGTAGGAAATCGATACTTACAGTGGAGACTAGAGACAATATGAGATACGAACAAACAACCACGAGCGCCGGCCGCCGGCGACAAGAAACAAGAAACTGAGGTAGACGAGTTAGGAGCTTAAGGCTTAGGATACGAGAGACTGAGTTACGGAGCCGGCCAGAGAGGGTTCAGGCCGGAGGGATTAGCCGATTACGGTTGCATTTGCGCCGTTGGCTTGCGGATTGAGTTGGGGGCGAAGAACTTAATGTCTGAACTCTGAAATTAGGGATAAGCACTTCATGACACGTTCACGTTATTTCCTTATTTTTGAGTTTTAATTTTGAAATAAAATATAAAATATATTTAAAAATATATATATATATATATATATATATATATGTTTGGCGGGTTGGTGGGTCAACCCGCAACCCGATCAAGTCAACCCGAACACGACCGTTTATCTTACCGGTTGGCGTGTTGGCGTGTCAAAAACTTCAACCCTAACCCGTTTATTTTCGTGTCGGGTTCGTGTCGTGTCGAGAATTGCCACCCCTATGCTCAGAACAATAGAGGAACCTCGAACTTCTAACATTAACATTTCCGGTCCCTTTGGCTCTCACACGCTTTCAGATGAGGAGCCATCTGTTGTGTCCATTTCTGTACCCTAAAGTTCAAATGAAGCCCAGAGGAAACTCTGCCTCATCCAGATGCGAAGAGTTTTGTTCTTGATCCAAATTCCTTCGTGCCTTCATTTGAGGGGGAGAAACTTGGCTACTCTCCTATTTAGAATACCGCATCAGGAACTGAAGAGCTCATACCACCAGAAGCTATCACACTAAATGAAATAGAAATTGTATCCCCTCCTGTCTCCCAAACTCGAATTAAGATATGGACAAAAGCTCACTCTTCTGATCAGATCATTGGTGATCCCTCTGATGGTGTCAAAACCAGATCTGCCACTGCAAATGAAGCCATATTTGTCAACTTTCTGAGCTTGGTAGAACCTAAACAAGTACATGAAGCTTTACAAGATCCTAGTAGGATTGATGCAATGCATGAAGAACTCATCCAATTTGAAAGGAATAAGGTATGGAAACTTGTAACTTTACCAAAAGACAAAATTGCAATTGGCACCAAATGGGTCTTCAGAAACAAGAAGGATGGAGATGGAATAGTTGTCAAAAATAGAGCCAGCCCAGTTGCAAGAGGATACTATCAAGAATAAGGGATTGATTATGATGAAACTTTTGGTCCAGTAGCAAGACTTGAAGCAATTCGGTTGTTCCTAGCCTTCTCTACATACAAAGATTTCAAAGTCTATCAAATGGATGTAAAATTTTCCTTTCTGAATGGCAAGATGAATGAAGAATTATATGTTCAACAACCTCCTAGTTTTGAAAGTTCAAGTCATCCAGATTACGTCTATTTCTTATATAAAGCTCTGTATGGATTGAAACAATCACCACGAGCATGGTATGATCACCTTTCAAAGTTTCGAATCACAATGGAATAAGAGAAAGATAAAATCGATACAACCCTGTTCATCAAGCATTGCAAAGGTGAGTCAACACTAGTTCAAATTTATGTAGATGGCATTATATTTGAATCTACTGACCAAGCAGAAGTTGATTTATTTTCAAACTTGATGGAAAGTGAATTTGAAACGAGCATGATGGGAGAACTAACCTTCTTTCTACGGCTCCAAGTCAAGCAGACTACAACTGGCATTTTCATAAATCAAACATCACAACTCAACAACCATGAAAACTCCAATGTCACCTAATATGGAACTTGACTCTGACCCTTCTGGGAAACATGTAGATATCAAGAATTATAGAGGTATGATTGGATCACTTCTATACTTAACTACAAGTAGACCAGATATAATGTTTGCTACATGCCTTTATGCTAGATATCAAGCTAATTCCAAATAATTACATTTGGCTATTGTGAAAAGAATCTTTAGATACCTAAAAGGGACACCTTCTTTGGGTCTCTGGTATCCAAAGCATTCTGGATTTGATTTAATTTCCTACACTGACTCAGATCATGCAAGATACAAATTAGACAGAAAGAGAACTTCTACAAGCTGTTAACTTCTTGGCAACAGGCTAATAAGTTGGACATCCAAAAAGCAAAACTGTGTCAACTTCCACAGCAGAAGAAGAATATGTTGCTGATGCTAGTTGTTGTTATCAAGTAATCTAGATGAAAACCCAACTCAGAGATTACGGCCTTCTGTACGATAAAATATCGATCCTATGTGATTCAGAAAGTGCAATAGCCATCACAGAGAATCCTGTTCAACACTCAAAAACCAAGCACATTGATGTTAGGTACCATTTCATAAAGGATCATGTGGAAAAAGGTACAATTGAAAGGTACTTTGTTACCACTGATTACCAACTTGCTGATATTTTCATAAAAGCCTTGGATGAAAATAGATTCAATTTTCTAATCAGCAAGTTGGGCATGCTTAATGTTGATGCCAAAAATTAACTCAACAAAATTCTCACAACAAAGACATATAAGACAAAAAATAAATGGAGACAAGAGATTTGATGATGTGGAAAAACCCATAAATGAGGGAAAAACCGCGGACGATAGGTTGATATTGTTGATGCACTATGGAAAAGTGACGTGAAGCAGGAACGTCATCCTTTTGAGCTGTGGTCGTACGATTACAAGAGAAAAAAGTAATATAGAGTTAAACTAACGTATGAAAACTAGAGAGCTATTTCGTCTTCTTTTGATTCGAGAATGCAAATGTGATTAGTAGGGGTCTCTTTGATAGCTTGAGTGTTGCTTTTATATTTGTAGTTACTTGTAACGGTTGATCGACATTGATTTCCTTCATAAATGCTCTTGATGACGCCGGTTGTAACTGTCTAACGGTCGTGGAAATGGGTAACGACTGATTAATAATGATCTTGGCGTTTTATCGGTTTGATCATGTGATTGCGGGTCTATCGTACGTCGAAGACTTTGCCCGAGAGTTTCTTTCGATTGTCGCCTTATGGGTCGTGAAATGTCTTTGGTCGCACGTTTTATCTTGGTGTCGAGAGTTATGTTCGACCGTCACTCTCTTGGGTCTTGGCTAGCATTAGGGAATCATGGGAAGTCCTTGGTTGAACGTTTTAGTCAACGGTTGAGGGTTTTTGAGATTTTTGCCCAAACAGTTTGCCCGCAAATTCAAATTTTAAGCAGCAGCTTCATTTTTTAATTTTTTTGGGACGCGTGTAGCTGGTTTGCTGAGTGCGTTCAAGGGAAAATAAATGGTCCGATTTTGGGCGGGAGTAGTTATGACCGAACTAATTCAATTAGCCTTGGCTGACGAGGCAAGATAAGTTCGTTTAGAAGACGATGGGTCTCAGTGACGTCATGTGTACGCATAGAAGCGCGTGATTATCTGTCTTCGACAGATGTCACCTATCCGGCGATGGTACGTGGAGAGGCGTGGGACAGGTGTTGCCACAGGGAGATGGGGCGACGATTTAGGAGGATATAAAAGGGATGACTTTGCCCTTACTTCCCTCTTTCCGGCTATTTCTGATTTTTAAGTGAGCGAATTTCCTCAATCCCTGTCATTTCACTCTTTCCATTTTTGAGGTTTTAGAGCTTCTTGTGGTACGACTTCTCTCTTTTTATGCGTAAATAATCTATAGCTAGGAAACCAGTTAAAGGTTGGGAAGACTTTTCGTTCTCTAAGGCGTTAAAGGTTGGGAAGACCTCCATTTGTTCAGGTGAAATCGTTGGCCAGTCTGGAGTGAGGGCATCCCATTCTAGGGGGTACTTCACTGGCTGTTACACCCTAGAAGGGTGCGACGTCGGCAACCCTCTCTGGAGGGGTGGCATCCACAAGAGGAGCGGGGTCTTCCCCGTCTTCGAAGAAGGTTGACCTTTCTGCCCTCGAGGCAGATCGACAGGTGCTTATGGGTCGTCGGGGCCTGGAGCTATAGCGGAAGAAGGGTGAAGCTCGTTCTGGCAGCAAGAGGCTAGGAGGGTCTGACTCGAGAGAACCTCTCCTTGGGGTTAGTGATCCCAAGTGGGCGAAGGCGTCGACGTCGAAACCAATACCGGCGGTGCCGGTAACGGTGGTATCGCCGATCGCAAGTGGCGCATCTCCTTCCATACAGGAGAAAGGGAGAAAGACCACGGAGGCCCCTGCTTCTCGACCTAGGGTTCCTCCGAATTTTAGGAACGACGAGCCCATGGATCGTAAGAGCCTTTTCGGCGTTCTTGAAAACTTTAATGTTTTCAAGGATCGCTTCGATGGGGTTCTTTTAGGTCCCGCCCATACCATGCTGACCGAGCACCTTTTCCAGGTGGGCCCTTGGGCATTATAATCGTACAATTAGCATTGCGTCATGCAATCATACGATTTATCGTGCGTCGTGCGTATTCATGCGGCTAAGAGATCGTGCGATTTTTATATTCTGGCGGTCGTGCGTCGTGCGTATGCATGCGTTCGAGCGATCGTACGATTTTTATGCCAACAGTCATACTAACATATATTTTGTCTTTTGTAACAGGCCTTTCAGGCGTCTCTCCGCACGCAGATCAAGATTGACCAAGCCACTTAAGTGGTGAAGGTGCCTCTGGCAAACGAAAAGTAAGCCCTGGATCGTGAGGCTACCGCTTTGGCCAAGGAGGCAGAGGCAGAGGAGAGGGCTAGTCGGGTTGGCGTTCTTTTGACGATGCTTGGGATGATCATGAACACTACAAGAACGTAAGCATTGAGCTAAGGGGTCGGCTAAAAGCGTCTCAGAATCGGGTGGCGGCTTTGGAGGAGGCTGAGGTGGCGGCACCGAAGGAGGCCTCTGCCCGGGAGGTCGCTGTTCTGAGGACCTAACTGGGCGAGGCCCAAGAGAAGATTGTTGATCTTAATGATCAACTAGAGGCCCTTTACTCCTTCGGCGGTACGAAAGTCAAGGCGGCTATTGCCCGTCGCCATGTGAGAGGGCTAGATCCTCTAAAGGATGCCCAACTGAACGTCGATCAGTTTTTTTCCGCTTTTGGTGGCACAGATGCAGATTTGGATTCAGATGACAAAAGGGAGGGCGTTTCAGCTTTTGTAACTTTTTCTTAGTTTCCTTAGATACTTAGGGCTTTTTTCTTAGATACTTAGGGATTTTTTTCTTAGATACTTAGGCACTCCTATTTCTTAGTTTCCTTAGATACTTAGGGCTTTTTTCTAGGGGCGACCTGTTACGGTTGTGCCTTCTTCTGTAACTTTTTCCTATTAGATTTCTATTTCACAGTTCTTTTATCGGACGTAATAGTCGATTTAAATGTTTAAAGAATAAACAAAAGAAACATGATCATATAACACAAATGTAATTACGAGAAATTTTCAAGAAAGGGGTTTATTCCTGGCGATCGAGCCACCTAAATGATTTGTCTGAGACTTGGAAGATCAAGTTCAGAATTTCCAGACGATTGAGTCTTAATCAGCGAGTCGTGCGTTTTAGCGATATCGAGGATCCCTTGGTCGTGTGTGCCTGCGACATAAATTTTTTGGGGTGGTCGTTGGTTTGACCAACGACTCTCCGATTCTTAAGTTAGTAATGGTTCAAAAAAGAAAATGAAATTCGTGCGTAAATAAAAAATAAAATTCTCAAATGCACCGTTGTTCAGCTATGCAAGCGTTCGGCTGCATTGTTGGATTAGTATCTTTTCGTGACGACGACAGGGTGTTTAATCGATACCTTACACCTTTTGCGGTAATACGAGACGTTTCGAATCGATCGTCTCGAATTTCCGTAGTAATTGTTTCTTTGGAGGGTCTGTGGTCATGGAAGTACGTCCATGATGACGCCAATAGAAACTGAAATGTTAATCCGGAGATCCTGGTGGTAAGTCAATTCTACGAGTTACTCGCGGACATTATTGCGGTCTTACTTCCATGATCACCGGGTGATCCTGGAGTGAGCCCCAACAATGCGTTCTTACGAGACCAGGAGAACGATCGAGCTATGCTTCCACGCAGGTCTTGCTATACCAGAAGCCTCAGATCTTTAGAGGCGATGCTTCCACGCAGATCTTTAATTTGAAGAACGAACTAGCATCCAATTGGTGTTGCGCATGTGGATACCGTTAGAGGTGTTCTTACTTGAACGCTTGTTCTACATCAAAGTCTTCTAGATCTAAAAGGTAAAATTCAGATGTTGCCTTTTTCTAGTTTTGTTTTGGTTGATCTATTCTACTCAATTGGACCTCGACTTTTGGAAATCGCTTGATACAAAATCTGCTGCCTTTGTTTTATGTTATTTGTTTAAAAGGTTTTTAAACATCCCCGTAATATCCAACAACTCAGTCCAGTCCGCAACCCAGAAGCAAACCGATCAGAAGCCATCTCAAATGCTTCTTAATCCAGCACAACAGGGGAAACCAATCCATCTTCTTCCTCCCAATAGGAAGAAGACTTAGATATTCACCTATTGAAAACTCACTCAAAGAAACTGGAGACTCAGCTAAAACCATTCATGATATTCAATCCAAGAAATCCAAGTCTAAAGAGGCCAGAGCTCGTAAGAAAACAAAGCTCAAACGAAAACAATCTGAGGACCAGGATCCAGATTCTACTGATCCTTAGAAGAGGGAGAATTGTTAGAAGAGACAGTGGACTGGACCTTCTGAACCTGCATCAAACTCAAACAAAGAGAAATCACAACCAGAAACTACCTCCCAGCTAGAACAACAACAACAAGCCTCTACATCCACAACTCCTCAAGCTCCCTCTGGATCACAAACTCAACCGCCTCTCATAGTAAAACCTATAGGAATGATGACCAGAGCTGGAACATATTTTGTTCTTGGAGATGTCTCTGCTACAATCCCCAAAAGTTCTACTCCTTTACCATCTGACCCTGAAATGGCCAGACTAGACCAAGAACAACTATTTCAACACCAAGAACTCATGCTCAAGCTTCAACATCTATTCACGGTCAAGTATCAACATCTACTCCAAACGCTCAAACCACTACTCAAACTCTAGAGGTACATATTCCAGAAACCACTCAAGATCCAAGGGTAAACATCCTAGTAGCTTCTATGACTGAAACTCAATCACTTGTTATACCAGAAGCCTCAACAAGCCAGCCAAATCAAACTCTTATTGATGATAGCATGAAAGTTCCAATGGCTGATAAATATTATGATCAAGCGACTATTGAACGAACAAATGAAAAAGTGGTTAATCCAAGAAGAGTTGTGAATCCTGAACAACAAGAAAGAGTAGCCGGTGTTCAACGTCCTCAAAACAGAGAACTACACTTCAGGTCCATGTATGTAGAAAGAGAGGAAAGGGTGATATTGATGACTCCTGATTATGCAGATGTACAAACTAAAATCAGATTTGCAAGATTCAAGAAGGAAAGAAGAAATGTATTTTCCTTATCCCCTATCAGAAGAATAGTTGGGATAAGGAAGAATTATTTTGAGAACACGTATATCATGTACACAACATATAAAGTTGTAAGACAAAATGGGCAATCTTATACTTTATGTGAAAATGATCTGCTGTGCTTAAATCGATCCTATCTTATACATATTGGGAGATGCATGAAGCAGAGAAGGAACATAAGTGCAAATGATAATGTCGCATATCTGTGAATTCTGAGCTGCATGGAAGCTTTTGTCGAATACCGAGCTAAGGTAGATGTCCAAATGAAGAGCTATAAGGTATTGAAACAAAAAGGATTGGTGAAATCATAATGGAACCAGAGCGGAGAATTGTATTTAAAATACCTCTGGGAAAGATATTTTTCAGATTGACAAAAGCGTTCAAATACTCTGAGGGTATTGTTAGGATCTAAAGAATCCTATGTTTGGAATGTTTTGTAAAATCATTATTCAGATATTCTGAAGTTCAGAATAGAAGTTCTGAAGTTCTGAAGATAACTTCTGAAGATAGAGAAGTTCTGAAAGACAACTTCTGAAGAAGTTCTGAAGAATTCAGAAGTGGTTCCGAAGTGAAAGTTCAGAAGTTCTGAAGATAGTTCTGAAGTTCTGAAGAACTTCTGAATAAAGTTTTTGATGACGTGTCTTAATGTAATTGGGCTGTGATTTAAATACATGTAATAGTAGTTTTACCTTTATAGTATATATAGTGAGTTTGTTAGACAGTTAGAATGAGAACATTAGTAGAACACCATATATGAGAGTCATTTAAAGGTGTAAGTGTGTGTTTTCTATATTCAGTTTATCAATAAAATGAGGATTCCTTGAGCAATCTATCAGATCTGTTGTAATATGGGACTAACAGGTATTTTGAACTCCATCCATGGGATGGTGATTCTGAAAAAGGAAGACGTGAACATAACTATCAGAAGAGAAACTTTTGACATGGATAAGTACATTGAAAGGGTGAGCAAGATGAGAGACCTTACAAATCAATTCTATAGGATAATCAGTGGGCATCCAAAAGCTTTGTATTAGTCATCTTCTTTGTAATTTTTTCAGTACTATAATGAAACTTTTCAAACTTTGTTCTTTCTTACTTATTTTGCCATTATTTTGAATTCACACTTAGAGGAAGATTGTTAGAATTTACTTCTATGTAAAAGTATGAATCAGAACTTACTTTGAAGAACAAAGTGGAACTCTCCAAAAAATGACTATATCAGAAGATAGTCTCTTCCAGAATATCTATCCAAAAGACATGATGATATTCTAGAAGATAGAATATCTTCTGGATACAATACAAGGACCTTCACGCGTGTTATCTGACGTGGCCAGTCACACTTCTCTTGCGTAACTAATTCTATTAGTGACTCTGCTTACGTATTAATTTGTGATAGGCTTGCTCTTTGACTTTTACCTTTGCAATAGTATAAATAGAGTTAGTTATCCTTGTATTCAATGTCGATTGTTTTGGAGAGATTGTGAGAGGTAGTTTTGTATTTCCAGTACTGTAAGATTTGGCATTCTGAGTGAAATACAAATTATCATTGATTGATATGAATATGTTCATCCATTAGAGTTTACATTTTCTAGTTTAATTGTTGATCTTATTTGCTTTCTCTTATCGTTTATCTTATATATGTGATCAACATTCTGTGAGTGTTTTGGGATCTGGGTTCCAACAGTTAGAGTTAGGGTGCGGACTGAAGTTACGTCCTTGTTCAATAGGTCCTGATGATTGAACACCTGTCCTATATGATGTGGGTGCTTTGGGTGGACTCGACTGTATTCGCTCTTTAGTGTCTCTCTAGACATCTTCTGTAATCACTTTGTTAACTTGATCTGGACGGGCAAAATCACTCTTGTTGTCACTCAAATTCTTTTTAAACTCTGTCTCACTCGAACCCGCACTTACTATACTGGATACTAATAACTTTTTGGTAGTTGGTTTTTGTGTTAACACCAGCGTAAGGTTTCTATAGAGTTGTAAGATGAGAGAGGTACTAGGAATGGATGAGAGCATGTACCTTGAGAGTGGTCTTTCATCTAGAAACCCATCCTTGTGTGCGCTGTTGGACGATGGGTCTTCATAGCGTTGAACTTGTAGAAGGGAGCCTCACATAGCAGATTGTATCTGGTGATGGCTCCTCAAATGAAGATTGGAAGAAATCTGGGAAACATTATAGAATGAAGCTTCTTTTTCTTTCTCTTGGAGGAACACTTTGTTGTAGACAAAGGCTTTGATTTCTCTATATAGAAGCTTAGCATAATCCAGATTTCTATTGAAGAAGATCCCATACATGATGGTCTGAATATTGGTGTTGGCTTGGTCCATTGAGCCAGTCTTACATGTGAGTCCTTTGTTCAAGATGGAGACCATCAGATTCCACATAGGTGGTAGAAGTTGTCGCTTGAATTCAGAAACCCTAGAAATGGGTTGGTTGTACCCCTAAGAAATTTAAGAAGTCAACAAGAACATCGATGGTCAGATTTGGTTCATAGTCAGCAATTTAAAGTTCTTGGACAATCGGGATGAAGAAAAGTGAAGCAATTTTATTTCTGGTTATCTTCACTTCGTAGCCATTATCCGTATTTGGTACGTCAAAATCTCTAATTATTTCCTTGCCATCGAAACTCACTTCACAGGATTGCCAATATTTTTGTACAAAGTACATATGTACAACTGAATCAACGATTTCTAAGGCAGGTTGCAGGGCATGGTTCTTCAGAAACTCGATCATGATTCCAAATTCAGCACCATAGTTGCTTGTTGTAAGGGATACTTGGAAGTTGTTTGGCTGGATGAGAAGTAGAACAATGGGAGCACTTTCAGCAGTAGTGGATGGTCGGAGTTGAGCGTCAGTATTATGCTTGCAGTTGGAGTAGCCATGGTGAGATTTGGGGTTTTTGGATTTTTGAAGTTGCAGGTTTGAAATTGGTAGACCTTGGAGCACAAGTAAATCTCAATGGCAGGGATGGTGAAAAGGTGAAATGAATGGGGTAAATCGAGTTTAAATAACCGGACGTGGGAATGTACTCTAGTGCGTGGGGGATTGTATTGTCGCCAAGTGACGTGGAATAGAAAACCGTTCAGTATTTGAGCCACATAGAGTTGACGCGCGTAAAGACTGTTTAGTGTTTGCGCCAATGAAATGATGACGCATGTGTATGTGTCAGGAAGAAAAACCATCACCGAAGGGATAGGATTGAGAGACATGACAGTCACATTGCTAACTTACCGCGGGTAAGAACGATGGAAAAACACACAAATGTAAGACCTTTTCAAAAGGGATGGTGTGCAAACTCCATCGCAGGAGGTACTTATCGAGGTTTTAAAACATGAAGTTAAGAATATGAGAATTTTAAAATCAATCAATCTAGTCATGTTAAAGTATTTTGGGACCAAAAGAAAGGTTTTAAGATTTTTACAAATCAAAGGATCATATAGACATTCCAGAAGCTTCTGTATACTCTTTGAGAAAAGAGGATTACCAAAAGTATTGGTTGTCTTCTCAAAATTTTGAAAACGATTATCAGAAAGTTGGATAGACATTCCAGAAGCTTCTGTATAGCCTTTGAGAAAAGGATACAACCAGAAGTACTGAATGACTATCTAAAGCTTTAAAAAATGGTTTGTAGAAAAATTGCTAGACATGCTAGAAGCTTTTGTATAGTCTACGAGAAAATAGTTTGTATAGAAGCAACAAATACCAATCTTATTTTGACATATTTTATTTGCTCGAGTGGTACATATTTATTTCTTCTCAAGATAGAAAGACGTTGCTCCCCCTTGAATAATTCAATGGTTCTTGCTCTCCCTCAAACTATGCTTGGATATAAAAACATAAGCTCTGCAGAGTTTAATGTGCAGATGCTTCTATAGTATATACAGAAGCTTCTGCATCCCTTAGGATTTAAGCGATAGTACAAAAGAAGTAACTGGACAAGAGATAAATAAAGACATGCTTAATAATAGAGTACAGAACCTCTATAAATGTAGAGGTTCTGTTGATCCCAAGGGAGTTTACAAGAGTTCAATGATATAGAAACAGTTAGAAGGGGGGGGGGGTTTGGATACAAACACATATATTTTTGTTTTTAAATGAGTTTATATTGAATAAACAAATTTACAGTTACAAGCAGAATTAGAACAAGTAATGAAACCTATTCTATTGTAACTAATAAATCACACAGTTTGATGCATACGGAAATAAGAAAGAAAAAAGGCAGAGGTTTGAGAAAATAGAAAGGAACCTGCATGAAGATGAAGAATGGATCTTCATCTATTTATACCCATCGCAATTAATGCAAGAAAAAAGGTATATGCCACGTGTCAAGCTTTCATTGGAAGCTTGTCCTTTGTTCAAAAGTAACCATGCTTTTGGCCGCGCGTGAACAGTACTAAATCATATTTGATGGGGACATAAGAGACTATCCGTACGTTCTTCTCTGACATAGTATGAGGTTTTGACTTTTGTGCATCGAGGATACGATCAACATTAATCTTGCTTATGGACTTCACTTGATCGCTGAACTCTGAAACTTTAAGGATGAACTTTTAGAGTATCGCTAAGACCTAGCAACACTTCACACTTCTATTTAGATAATCATTGCTATCACTGAACCGCTTCAGATCACTAGCTGATTTTCTTTATCTTTAGTTTGGTCTTCGACTTTCACCGAATGTTCTGGTGGTGTGATTGTTGTTCTTCAGATCTCCAGAGATAAACGTAAGGTTCCTGATTTTCAGCGATCGCTAAGAGCAATCAGCATATGCGATCGCTGGATTTGAAATTTAGCTTTATAAACAGAATTTACACAAAGTATAGAGATGAGTCATATTCAAATCACTGAGAGGAGTTATGATCAACAATCTCCCCCTATTTGATTATTATTAAGCAACATAGGAAAATTTCTTGAAAGGATTAGTAGGGACTTAATATTAAAGTATAATTTCTATGTACTAATCTGGGAGATCTTTTTCAGCTAATCTACTATTATAATTGAGTTTCATTTATATGGATATGAAAAAAAAATTACAAGTTTAGAAGCTTTAAGTACATTCACTAATTTGATTTCAGAGTGAAATATCAGTGAGTGAAGGTTGTTAAAAGAAAAATAGAACTCTTATGTTCATTGTCCCATTTACAATTTTCAGGAATCTTTTCAGTACATAGATGGAGTAGAGTACTTCATTGAATTTCATTAATTTGCAATCTGAAGAAATAGATGGAAATGAAATTACATTATAAAGTAAAGTACAATAACACTGAAGAATGATATAAAGGAAAAGAAACTATAGACTAGTCAGAGAGACTCTCTTGTCTTCTTTTTAGCTCATTTATATACATCTTCTTTTGCCTCAACATTGGTCCAGTATTTGACCAGTAGTGATAGTACATGACTTTGACAAGTCTTGAGAGATCCTTAGTAATCTCTGAGTTTCTGAAGAATCTAAGAAAGCCATCATTATCTAGAAAACACCATACCTGCTTCAGGGAGTGAGATGATGTCACCTTCTACTAGTTGTAGGCCTTGAGGAAGAGAAACATTTAGTGTAGAGATATCAGAAATATCGATATGCCTAAGGAGACTTTTGTAGTTGAACTTGGTCTCATACTCATTTTTAGAGGATGGGCCTTCTTTAGTATTTGATCTTTTTCTTCTTGTTTGGTCAGGGAGAAGGGGAACTTGAATATGTTGTGACCTCCTTTGTAGTAACTGATCCAAGATTCTTTCTACCACTTCTATGAATTTAGACTTGGAACCTTGAATGGCATCTCTTATTTCCAACCATTCAGAGTATCCCTAGAACTTTAAGAACTTGCTTCTTCTTTTTAGCACCTCGAATGTATGTACATTCGTACATATACCTTCATACCACTTTTCTTAGAAGAGCGTCCTTCGATAGTAGCACAAGTGATTGTAGATTCAAACACTCGATACATGAATTTTCAGTGCACCAGCGTAGTTCACTTTCCCTGTGGCTTTTGTTCTCATTAGTCTGCGCTCGTAGAATCTTCTTTTGAGCATTGATAGGATTCAAGCTCAGATTTTCACGTGCTAGATCCTTTTATGCCAGAGCTTCAGCGACCCTTTCACTTTTCTCGTTCTGTTTCTTGATCGCTTTGTCTCTTAAGGCATCCTCCCTGAGTATTCTTCTTGCCAACTTTAGATCATTTTCTGTTTGTTTTATATTTTCATCCCTGATTCGCTGAGCTTCAAGGGGTTGAGCTCTCTCTTCGTTGGATAAGAATTCGAATTCATCCACTACGCTGATAGGTATAGGTTCTTCTAGTTCAGTAGTGTGAGGCAACTTTATTCTATTGCTCTTCTTCAGATTCGCTTATTGGTTGTTTATGTACACGCCGTCTTGGATCAAGGCCTTCTTCATCTTCAGAGTCAGTTTCAGATATGTACAAGAACTGCTCTTCTGATGAAGGTTCCCTCATGAATGTAGAGTCCTTTGGGGGACTGGACTCACTGAGAATGGCAGATGGAGAGAGAGGTTCATCAGATCCAAAATTTGGAGGAGGAAAATATGGATAGGTTGGTGGTTCAGAGAAGAAAGTAAAAAGGATAAGGGGAAGAGTTACCTCTGCAGCGATCTCCCCCTCAGAGTGTATTGGAGTGGAGTCAGGTTCACTATAGGATCGGATTGTCCTTGAGAAGGAGGTGGTCCGTCCCCTAAAGGATCTCTAAAGACCATTTCAGGAATGAAATTGCCTAGACGACTTTGATGAAGGAACTGATTAACACTTGGAGTAATGTCGTCATCATCATCATCATCATCTTTATCTTCTTCTTCTTCTTCTTCTTCTTCTTCATCATCAACGATGAAGGTTTGAAGATCTTGTTGTTGGGGCCTTTGCTGACCGTAAGGAGAAACAGGAGTTCCAAGGGTTGTTTCATTCATCTTTCCGATCATCAGCTATCTCTCTTGCACATCTCTCCCCCACAATGTTATCAGGAGGTAGGACGTGCATTATCAGTGTAAGCACATTCGAGCTTACATCCTTTAGAGTAGTAGTGTGCGTAGACTGGCTCTGTGGAACCTGAGCCAGCGTGCTCCGGTCTGCAGCAGTAAAGTAGGGGCCCTTGTCAGCGATGCTTTGTAAGAGCAGCATCATATCAGCTTGAGTCTTCAGAATAGACTCAAGTGCCTTTCCCTGTGCTTCCACGACCCTTTCCAGCCTTTCGATGGCCTTCCTATAAGCTGAACTGTCATTCTTCACTGTCTGAACGTTAGTGAAGATGATATTGGTTGTGGCCTTCATCCCTGGTACTCCAGCAACCATTCAAAAGATAAGCTCCGAGGACAGTTGAAGAGTGTCCACCCTAGCCTTTGTAAGGGCACACTCATTCACTAGTAAATCTATCACTGGGAAAGAGGGATTATGAAGGACAATCTTTGGAACGTCCATTGGATAGGACGGAAGCTGAGTAGAGAGCTTCTCCTTCTTGATGTTTCTGACCTCCTGAGGAGATTTCAGCGTTGATCCCTTGCCTTTACTGATAGAAGTGTCAGTGACCTTAGACAAGGCAACCAGATGATAACATAGACAAGGCAACCAGAAAGAGTTCTGGATTAGATGAAAGGTGAGGTGAAGAAACATCTATAACCTTGAGAGTATCGTGAGGATTACTCTCAGGGATACCATATCCGCGGTTAGCGTCTTGTTGATCACTAGCCTGTGTCTTAGAATGTTTATGAGAAACATTTTGAGGTCCTGTGTTACTGGGTTTCCAAAATTCAGATTGTTGAAACAAAACTGAAGTGTAAACAATGCGCATTTCAACCTCATCAGAGATAGGGCCAACTATCTGAAAATCATGAGTTGACGTGAGGACCAAAGAAGAGGTCGTGGAAGAAGAAGAGAGGGTTGTGACTGTATTTCCTGATCCAGCTTCAGCGGAGCTGGCTATAACATTCTTAGTGACTGTAGTCGCTGAAAATGGTGGTAGGGCTGATGAAGCGGCAACGGATGTAAAGACCAATGACATGGCAGTGGCTGAGTATGGCGTTGGTGATACGCCTTTATCAGAGAGGGATGTATTTTGAGAGACTCCCTTCTTTTGTTTCTTTGCAGGGGCTTGTGAGCGATAGTCATTTTGTGACCATCAATTGGCTCTTTGCGTTTGAGAGGGGAGGAGGTGTCTTGGATACTCACTGATGGGCTTGTGAGCGATAGTCATTTGTCAGGTTTGTGCTCTGGATGCTCGTAAATATCCAGCGATTTCTTGCCAACCATTGAAAACTTTTGGTTGGCGATTGTTGGGTACTCATCCTTGAAAGCGACTTGCAAGATAGTAGCAAAGAATCTTTGGTAGGGAATGAACTTGTCTCTCTTTGCAGCTTTCACCTTGTTGTACCTATCGCTGAAGATATAATCAGCGTAGTTGAGTTTGTAATTGGTGTAGAGATCAAAACCCAGATCCTAAAAGTGTTTGCTAGCTTGATTGTGGGAGCCTGTCTTGGAACCAGGCACTGAATCATGTGGGTGAAGATATATTGCCATCTAGCAGATAGCCGTTTCTTCTCCATCTTGGAACCAACAGACTTCTCAGCAGGATTGTCCCATACGTAGCCGATAGAATCCAAGAAATCTATAATTTTCTCTTTGGTGGGCTCAGGGGCCCATTGCTGATTCTTGCCTCTAGCAGGTAGGTGGAGAGCATTCCTTAGGAAACCAGCAGTGAAGGCAAAGTCGCCGTAAGTAGGGATCTGGAATCCAATAGCAGGGAGTTTGTTTCCCATATCAGTGGTGAGAGTTGTGTAGTGGGTAGTATACCAGAGAGCCTGTAGGTGAGAAGGGATGCCAATGGGCTTGTGAATGAAGGCGTACATCAGTGGACAAGCCTTGATTAACATGGCCCCATCTTTGAATTGAGGCTTTTCAGCAGGGATGTCCACCAGAGCCAAGTAGTTGCATGACTTGAAGGTATGTTGTTCAAGGAAGAAGGTACAAGCAGGTTCTCGCTGAAGGACAACTTGTTGGACAGAGGCATCAGCTAGAGGGTTCTTGCTTGAAGAGGCCATTTTTGTTTCAAAGATAGGAAAACCAAAGAGAAGATAATGGTTTAATACAAAATGTATAAACCAAAATATGTTTTTGGTATGAAGAATACCAAATGTTAAGAAACAAAACAAGTGTTTTGATGAACAAAGATCAAAATACTTGTTATTTTGTAGAATAACACAAACTTTGAACAGATTTTAGTTTTAGAAAAAAAAAACTTTGATAAAAAATACCTAATATGGTCTTTTATTTTAAGAAGGAACTTAGAACAGGTTTTTGAAAAAGAAAAAAGTTTTAAGGTTTTAACACATTTAATTTAGAATAAAGTAGAAGATCTTTATAACAAGAAGTTATAAAGGATTTAGAGATGTCATAAACAACATTGTAGCTATTTTTAATGAAGAATAAAGGGTTAGATCAAACATTAAAAGTGAAAAAACTAAGAAACGTACAAGTGTGTGTTCTTGGTGTTCTTGGAGAAACTTGAAGATTCCAAGGTAGTTCTTGCTTTTTGAATACAATAAGCGCGTAAAGAATTGAATGAATACGAACGTTGTTTAAATAGCAAGAAGAGAGAGAAGAATAGCTAAACGACGGTCTTAGCTTTTTGAATAGTAATGATGACCTAGCGCACGTTCCTAGAAAGAGATTGGAAAGGAAACGTCGTGGTCCGTCGTGTGTCAGAAAAAGGTCTGACGTGTCCTTTTCTTATTTGAAAAATTGAATAAGATTATCATTTAAATAAATGTTAATCATTATCTTTAAATTCTTTATCAATAGACAATAAATGATTGTCAGTGATGGGTTTTATCTTTTGAGATTTATTCGCTGAATATGAAAATATTCAGAGAATGTAACGAAACACCTGAGTGAGATAAGTTCAGTATCTTTGAGTCAGAGTTTAGCGAATGGAATTTTGAAGGCTTAATTTGTATGTCACTGAATATTTGTTGATCGCTGAATAGAATTTATTCAGCGTTTAACATACCAAGTTCACTGATAATTAGATTGAATCTAGCCTCATCAAGAGGCTTGATGAAAAGATCAGCGAGCTAATATTCAGTAGGTACAAAATGAAGTTCAACTTCACCATTCATCGCATTATCTCTGATAAAGTGATATCGAATCTCAATGTTCTTGGTTTTGGAATGAAGTACAGGATTATTTGCAATTGCAATAGCACTAGTGCTATCACAATAGCTATGGATTTCAGAAAGTTTGAGGTCGTAGTCTCTTAGTTGATTTCTCATCCAAAGGATTTGAGCACAACAACTACCAGCGGCTACGTACTCAGCTTCGGCGGTAGATGTGGACAAAAAGTTATGCTTTTTGCTTGTCCAACTTATCAACTTACCACCAAATAGCTGACATCCACCAGTGGTACTCTTCCTATCTTCCTTGAAACTTGCGAAATTACAATCTAAGTAACCAATTAGATCGAACCCTGAGCCTTTGGGATACCAAAGACCCAGATTAGGAGTTCCCTTCAAGTATCTGAAAATTCACATTACAACGACTAGGTAAGATTCCTTTGGTTCAATTTGATATCGAGCACAGAGACAGGTAGAATACATAATGTCGGGTCTACTCGCTATAAGATATAGCAGAGATCCGATCATCCCTCGATAGGTAGTGACATTGACAGGTTTCCCAATTGGGTCCCTATTCAAAGTCAGAGGAGGTTCCATAGGGGTCTTCATCGTTGAGCATTGATTCATATCAAACTTGTTCAACATGTCCTTAACATATTTACTTTGACAAATAAAGATTCCTTTGTCAGATTGCTTAATCTGCTAACCTAGAAAATATGTTAGTTCACCCATCATACTCATTTTGTTTTCTTTCTTCATTCTGTTTGGAAAACGAGTGCATAATTTGTGTTTTGTGGAACCAAATATAATATCATCAACATATATTTGAACAAGAATAGTATGACCTTTATATTTTCTTAAAAATAGAGTTTGATCAATTTTTCAACAAACAAATTTTAAGAAGATATTTAGAAAGGGTATCATACCAAGCTCTAGGAGCTTGTTTTAACTCGTAAAGAGCGTTTTGAAGTTTGAAAACATAACCAGGATGTTTAGGGTCAGTGAAACCAAGGGGTTGTTCAGCATAAACTTCCTCAGTGAGTTTACCATTTAGAAAAGCACTCTTTACATCCATTTGAAAAACTTTGAAGTCTTTATGGGCAGCATAAGCTAAGAAAAGTCTTATGGCTTCTAATCTAGCAACAGGAGCAAAGGTCTCATCTTAGTCAATACCTTCTTCCTGTCTATATCCATGAGCAAAAAGTCTATCCTTGTTACGAATAACGGTGCCATTCTTATCTAGTTTATTTCGAAATACCCATTTGGTTCCAATAACTATTTTACCAGATGGACGAGGAACAAGATTCCAAACTTTGTTTCTACGAAACTCATTTAGTTCTTCTTACATGGCAGAGACCCAACTTGGGTCAGAGATAGCTTGATCTATATTCTTTGTTTCAGAGAGAGAAACAAAATTAACAATAATTTGATCAATTGATCAATTGGATATTACCTGTTCCTCTACGAGTTTTGATACCTGCATTTGGATCACCAATAATTTGATCAATTGGATGATTTGCAGTCCATTGCTGAGTTGGTGGTTGAGGAGATAGATCAACACGATATTCAACGACTTGTTCTTGTTCAGGGATAACGTTGGTTGTTTCAGCAACATGTACTTCAGCATTCATTATCAACTCTGGACTTATCTCATAGATTTGATCAGCAGAAGATGAAGCTTCGTTATTCGCTGAAGAATTACCAAATGATGTATCAGAGGGAGGAATCTGATTGAGAGGAGTGATATTAACCCCTGATGATGATGAATCGTTGGTAGGAAAGAGATCAGGGATTCCATCTTCAATATTTTCAGCATTTGGTTGATTACTGAAATAAGTTTCAGGTTCCCCATTGTGAGATTTCATCCATTCATTCAATTCCTCATCTTCTTCAGGGAAAGGAATAGAATTAATTAGACGAGATTCATCAAAGTTTACATGAATGGATTGTTCAACGTGTTGTCTTCTTTTGTTGAAGATTCTGAAAGACTTAGACACAGAAGAGTATCCAAGAAATATCCCATCATCACCTTTTGGATCAAATTTACCCAAGTAATCTAAATCTTTTAGAATGTAAAATCTACATCCAAAGATGTGTAGGTATTTTAGAGTAGGTCTTCTTCCATTAAATAATTCATAGGAGGTCTTCTTTATTCGCTTTACTATCAGGGATCAATTCTGAGTAAAGCATGCAGTGTTTACTGCTTCAGCCCATAATTGAGTAGGTAGACGCGATTCGCTGAGCATTGAGCGAGCTGCTTCAATGATCGTTCGATTTCTTCTTTCAGCAACACCGTTTTGTTGAGGAGTTCTTACTAATGAAAAATTATGAGTGATTCCCTTTTCTTCAAAGAAGTTAATCATGGCACTGTTTTTTAAATTCAGTGCCATGATCACTTCTCATGGAGCGAACAGTAAGATTGTTCAGGACTTCCATTCTTTTAATAAAAGAGATAATTACATCAGGTGTGTCACTTTTGGATCGAAGAAAGAATAGCCATGTATATCTGGAGTATTCATCAACTGTCACAAGAGTGTACTTCTTTCTAGACAGGGATTGGACATTGACAGTGATAGAGATATCATAATAGCTTCAAAAGGGACTGGGTTCTGAAGATATAAAGAGCTAAAGAAAAGATAAAGAAAAGCCTAAGGCATAACTTCTGAAGTGCCAACTTCAGAAGTTCTGAAAATATTCTGAAGAGGTTCTTAAGAAGTTCTGAAGACAATTCTGAAGAAGATCTGAAGGAGTTCAGAACTTGTTCTGAACTTGTCTGTTATGAATGTACTGTTACTTTAGTCTTTCTATTTCATGTATAAATAGATAGTTTTTTAGATAGTTAGAACTAACGTTTCCATAAGCCTTGTAAAGATATATTTTGTAATACTGTTCATCCAATCAATACATACTACATTTGGCTATCATATTTCTGTTCTAATATTTCCATATATTGATATCTTGATTGTTTGGGTCCTAACAATTGGTATTAGAGCCAATTTATCTGTTCTTGAAGATTTGTGATAGAATTGTCAGATCTGACAGTTCTTGGTGTTCTTGATCGATAAATTTCAAATTCAAATAAGGTGAATTCTCGATCTTCTAACAATCAAAGATGTCTAAAGAAATTGTCTCAATCGGATCTGGAACGAAACCACCAACTCTTTTCTTGGGAGAATACCATCAATGGAGAATCAGGATGATTCAATTCTTGGACAACATAGATGAAGCTTTAATGCAATCAATCACAAATGGCCCACTTGAGGTCTTTATTGAAATTCCAGCAGTTCCTAGAACTGAATCTACTCCTGAAATACCAGCGTCAAGAATTAAGAAAAGCCTAGGTATGTACAGCACTACTACGAAAGCTCAAGCTAAAGTTGACAAAAGGGCATTAACTCTTCTTACAATGGCTATTCCTAATGAGATATTCAATAGAGTAGATAGCTTAACATCTGCTAAAGCCATGTGGGATGAAGTTGAAGCTCAAATGTAGGGTAGTACAAAAGCCCAAGCACAAAGATTGAATATCTTTATGGGTACTTATGAGAACTTCAGGTATAAAGAGAATGAATATATTACAGAGACTTATCATAGATTCAACAATATCCTGAATGATCTGAGAAGAAATGGTGTTCCGAAATCAAATTCTGAGATAAACAACAAATTTCTGAACAACTTGGGTAATGAATGGTCAAGCTTCTTTGATAGCATGGTTACTAGAAACTTATCAAGAAAATCCATTCATGATGTATATGGTATTCTGTTTCAACAAGAAGACAAAATCAAAACTAGACAAAATGAACTAAAGAAGGCAAATGAAATAGTAGCCTTGTTAAGCAAGAAGTATAATAATTCTCTAACTATTTCTGCCAATAAGGTGTGTGAGATCCCAGAGACAATAGTTTGTGATGGGGATGAATCAGATGAGGAGCTGAAAAGGATTTATGATAATATTGCTTTTATGACAAGGCAATTTACACAAAGATACAATCAAAGATATCAGAATAAACCTAGATCTGAAAGTGGACCTAAGAAAGGTCAAGAAGTTGGTCAATCTAAAACATCTGAACCAGCAAGATGCTTCAACTGTGGAAAGCCTGGACATTATGCAAGACAATGCAAGATGCCAAAAGTCAAGAATTCAGGCTACTATGAGAAGAAGCATCTGTTAGCTAAGAAAAAGGAGCTCAATCCTGCTTTAGTGACCAAGTATGAAGAGGACTAGTTAAACTGGAGTGATGGAGATGATGATGAAGAAGTTGCTCACTATGCAACCAATTGCTATATGTGTCAAATGGATCCAGAAAAAGACAAACAAGACACTGAGGTATCTTCTTCATCTTCTGAATTAAATTATGAAATAAACTACTCTTCTGAACAAAATTCTAAACATAATTCTGAACATAACACTGTAGATTCTGAAATGAAAAATCAATTTCAAAACGTGTTTTCTGAATTTGAAACTCTCAGAAACATAATCAAAGGTGAAAGAATTTTGGTCAATCAATTCAGGGCTGAAAGTCAAATATATAAAGAAAATTGTCAAGAAGCTGAACAGATTCTTAAAAACGTTTCTGAAGAAAAACTTGTTTTAAAAGAAAAAATGGACAGCTTACAAAAGGAAATTATAAATGAGAAGTCTGAAAAAGAAATTCTGAATGTTAAAATGAATTTTCTGAATCAAGAGAGACTTGATCTTTATAAAAAGATTAAGGAATTAGAAGATTTAAATTTTAAAAGAGGACAAACTAAACAAACTCTGAACATTTTAATTAGTCAGGCTCAAAATTCAAAATTTTACAACATAAAAGCAGGTTTAGGATATAATGACAGTCAAATACTGAAAAAGACACCTGCAAATCTGTATGATTATTCTAAAATGAAAATTTTCAATTAATCAAATACATATGTCATTTCTAAACCTGTGAACTATTCTTTGCCTGAAAGAATACCATTTGTAAAATCAGAGACTTTGTTTTCAGAAGAAGCACCTCTTAAAACTGGTGACCCAGAAATAATTTCTGAAACAGAAGAAATAAATATAAGTTCAAACATTTGTGAATCTTCTGAATCAAATATTATTTCTGAAAAAAAATCTGAAGTAATTGTTAAATCTGAAATAATTTCTGAAGTTACTTCTGAAATAACTTTTGAATTCAATTCTGAAGTCATTTCAGAAGATACTTCTGATAACAAATCAGAACATGAAGAAAAATATGATGAATTCTCAGAAATTGACTCTGATGTTGATGAGAATCCCAATATATTTTTTGATAATTCTGATGATCAGTCTACAACAACAAAAAATTCAAAAGATGATGATGATCATATGGTGCAAGTCATTGATAAAAATGGCTATTTGGTTTACAAATCACAATCTTGTATGACTGAAGGAGAAATACTAAAAACTGAAGCTTCAAAGATACCTTCCAGAAATGTTTGGTCCTGTGTTTTTAAAACCAGAATCTCAGATATCTGAAAATTTTACTTCTTCAAAATTTTCTCCTGTTGGATCCCAGATTTCTTCTTCAATGATTAATCGATGAATTCATATAGATCAGAATATAAGCGGAAGCAATTTATATTGATTAATCAACAGTAATAAGAACAGTAAGATATGAAGAACGGATTAACTTCGTATTATAACCTGAGGATTGATTACGAGTAGATTAGGATTCATCAATCTATTCTTCACAAAATGATCTTCAATCCACACGTATTACAGAGAACCTATAGAACTATTTATACTATTACAATAGAGAAAGTCAACACTTTTAGCCTATCACAAAGGGCCACCTCATAGAGGAGCTTCTAACAAATTCTGTTATAAGACTAGATCTACAAGTGAATATTGCCACGTCATCTTTGACTCGTACTTCAAAAGTCTAACAATCTCCCCCTAAGTATGAAGTCAGAAGAGTGGCGTTTGTTCAGAAAGGAGCAACTTCAGACACGACCTTTGCAATTTTGTTGATGACCTCTCTGATTGATAATAGGCTGTCAAGTCTTTTGATTATCTTTTCAAGTACTTCTGGGTCGTGTTCATTTGCACTGGTAGATATGTAACATTTTGCAATGTATACAACTTCTGAAGAGTATCGATGTGCGTCCTTTATTCTGAAAAAGCTTCTTCTGTCTATTCTTCTTAAGATGACCCCTTCTTCTGGTTGTAGCAAGAACGTACCAACTCTGAACGAATTTATGTTTTCTAATTCTTCATTTGGTGCAGAGATGGCAAGATTATCAACGTTGAAGTTTAGCCCTATCTGGAAGTCGACTTGCCTCTTGTATCTTAACAAAGACTTCATGCATTCAATGATTTTTGAATAGGAAACTTTGTCTTGGCTATTAATACCTCTTGCCACTTGGGCTTTCATAAAGCTTTCCAGAAACAGAAGATCAGCAGGATGAACAGATAATAAATCATTATCGCAGAAGTACCTGGTTTGATTGTCGTCTCTTATTACTTCATAGATCGTGTACCAGATCTCTGTATCTTCAAATTGCGAGTGCTTTATCGCAGAGATCCGTTTGATAGGTATAGAAGTGTAGACATCTTTATTTGCTTGTCTGTGTGCCACAAGAAGACAGCTAAAGAAATGTGGGAGGTCATAGAAAAGTTCATGCTTGGAACGAAGATTGGTACACAACTCAAAATCACCAACTGCATCTCTCAATATGAAGAATTCAAGGCAAAAGATGGAGAAAGTCTTACTAACACGTATACCCGTTTTGTACAACTGGTAAACGAACTAAGCAAGAACGAAATTCGTAAGACCAAGATCGAAAACAACGTTAAATTTGTTAGCAATCTTCAACCGGAATGGCGCCGGTTTGCTAATCAAATCAAACACAGCAAATATCTTGCTAACCTTGATCTTCATGAAGTCTATGAAACCCTTCAACAAGACGAAGAGGAGGTTCTCGAACTAATGGGGTTAAATTCAAAGAAGAACCCGGATCCAATCGCGTTGATGGCAAAAGATTCCTCTTCCACTCCTCAAGAGATGTTTCCCGAACTAGAAGAAGAAAATTTTGACTATGATCCCGAAATTGCCAAACTTCAACAACAACTGGCCTTCCTTACGAGATCTTTTCAACAAAAGTTCTCACGTCACTCGAATCCCAACCAACAAAGGTATGCCTCGGGATCTAATAATCATGAGCGAAAGGCCATGTTTGAACCAAAGCTAAGAAGAAAAGAACAACGCCCGACACCCAAGCCTGAAGACAAGTTCAAGGGCGAGAGAAGCCTGTGCTACAACTGTGGCAAATCTGGTCACTATGCAAGGGAATGCAAGAAGCCAATAGTGAAGGACTCCAACTACTTCACTTACAAACTGATCTTGTCTAAACAAAAAGAAGCCGACAAAGTTCTTCTAGCTGAAGATGAACAATGGCTTAATAAAGATGATGAAGATGATATGGAAGGGGATACTCAAGCACATTTCAGTTTGATGGCTTACTCTGATGACACTCCTTCTCACGCTTCCGACTACACACCCGAGGTAAGCCCTTCTGACTATGACTCTTTCGTATCTCAAATGCATGATTTAATGTGTCAATTAAAAGAATTACACTCTAAATTGAAAACCGAGAAACTCTTGGTTTCCAATTTAGAAGCAAGCCTAGAAAATAATCAACATCAATTGATTCTTATGCAATCCGATCTTGTCAATTCTCAAAATATAGCGCACAATCTCGAAACGGAGAAAATGGTTTTAAAAGAAGAAAATGATCTTTTTCAACAACAAATATCTGATCTCACACTTCAACTTCAATCATCTAGGAATGAGACTGCCAAATTTTCATCACAGTTTGACTTTGTCAGTTTTCAAAGACAAGATCTATTAGAAAAACTCGAAAATTTGGAATTAAAACTTTACAAGCTTGGTCAAACTGAACACACTATTCACTTAAATCACCGAAAGATTTAAGTTCTAAAGCCGGGTTAGGTTTTGAAAACCCGAATCATTTAGCAAAGGCAATCTATAATACTCCGACGATTTATAAATTCGAATATCTTAACCTTGGTCTGGATTATCAAATTCAATTTATGAAATCGGACTCTAGTTTTGAGGAAAGAGAAGATTGGAAGAGACAGAACAAAAACTATTTTCAAATACCTTTCTGCTATCCTCAAATAATAGAAGAGGAATCTTCAAGTGAATCTCTTCCAAACAACTACTTTCCATCATATTCTGCCGAAGAACTTCAAAACAAGATTCCTGAATGTAAACCATACATTCCCACTCTAATTTTAGAAAAGAAAATTATTCAACTCGAATGAGTGTTGGAAACTGAACGTTCTTTGGCGGAAAAGGAAAAGGAATCATTTTTATCTAAAATACAACAACTTGAGAATGAAGTCTTACAATTGAACAAAACTCATGAAAATGATACTATTTCAAACATTTCAACTTGTAAAGCCTTCGTTAGCAATTATTTAGATGATTGTGAAGAGTTGTTTAAAATGGACCCAAATTACAATCCTCCAAAACAAAAATGTTCCTATTCCGACGAGCATATAAATGATGAATTAGATGCCCTTTCTAACCACTCTTCACTTTAATCGGACGAGTATTTACATGATATGTGTGATCAATTTGACTTCAATCCTGTACTTCCAAATCACACGGAGTTTTTAGACAAAGGCAAACAACCAATGGAATCGGTGCCCATTCATACGGAACCAACGGAGTGTTCCACGAGCCAAAATCAACACACTCCTAAACAACCAATACCCAACCATCGTACTAACCATGTTTATTTCAATGTTTCAGCGGTTCATACTTTAGAACACAAACAAGTTTGGGTCAAAAATGGCACGCATACTACAAAGAAAACACCCCGCAAAGAAGACAAGTTTTTACATTCTAATGTCAAGAGAAACAATTCTAGATTTCGTTTTCCTTATCAAATTCATTCCTTTAGACATTTAATCAAATTTTCTCGTAATAAAATTTGTTGTTCTAATTGCGGTGTGGATGATTTTGTACGTAAGCCTCCAATTGATTATGGTTATGATTATTTTTCTGACATGCATAATTCTTTTAATTACAAAACTTTTTCTTCATCACCTGTTTCTAAATGGGGTCCGATGAATCAAATGACTAACACCTGTAAGTCTCACTTCAAGTGGGTACCCAAGGGTGCTAAGTTGACTAACCATGATGGACCCATTTACAAATGGGTACCTAAATCTGCCTTATTTTGTGCAGATCGGTCATGTGTGGTACTTAGATTCCGGATGCTCCAAACACATGACCGGACAAAAGGAGCTGCTTGCCAACTACACTAAAAAGAAGGGCGGATTCGTCAAATTTGGCAACAATCATATGGCACCAATTAAAGGATATGGAGATATCATTCAAAACAACATCACCATCACCAACGTTTCTTATGTTCAAGGCCTGAGTCACAACCTGTTGAGCATTGGAAAATACTGTGACAAGGAACTCGAAGTAAATTTCAGAACCGATAGACGTTGTGTTCGCACGTTTGATGGAAAGGAGCTTCTAACCGGTACATGCAAGTCCAACCTCTACACGATCGATCTTTCCCAAGTAAACGCACCCTCAAGTGTTTGTCTAATATCAAACGTTTCTAGTCCAAAGACTTGGTTATGGCATCGTCGCTTATCTCACTTGAATTTCAAGAACATAAATCGCCTCTCCAACCAAGGATTAGTCACTGGTCTCCCAACTGTTAAATTCGACAAACCACATCTCTGTGACGCATGCGAGATGGGAAAGATGAAGAAGGTCTCTCACAAACCAAAGATAGTTCACAGCACAACTCGACCTCTTCAACTCATTCATATGGACTTGTGCGGCCCAATGCGGACTCAAAGCATACATGGTAAAAAGTATGTTCTAGTGATGGTGGACGATTTCTCTCGACTCACATGGATAAAGTTCCTTCGTTCAAAGGATGAAACCCCCGACACCATCATCACGTTTCTCAAAGCGATCCAAGTTAAGCTAGAACTTACTGCACAAACCATCCGCACCGAAATGGAACTGAATTCAAAAACCGTACCCTTGACGGTTACCTCGAATAAGTTGGTATTTCCCACACGTTCTCTGCAGCTCGCACTCCGCAACAAAACGGTGTTGTCGAACGTCGAAATCGAACTCTAGTTGAAGCCGCTCGCACTATGCTTACTTACTCAAAGCTTCCTCTCCATCTTTGGGCCGAAGCTATCAACACTGCATGCTACACTCAAAACCGCTCCATCATCAACAAACGCTTCAACAAGACACCTTATCACTTGGTCTTTGATCGCGTTCCTTCCATCGAGCATCTTCGAACGTTTGGCACTCGTTTCTTTACTCTCAATGAGAAAGAAGATCATGGGAAACTCAAGCCGAAAGCCGATGAAGCTTATTTTCTCGGATACTCACGAAATGCGTCCACCTATAGGGTCTACATAAAACACGCACGTTGCGTCACTGAAAGCGTTAATGTTCAATTCGATCCAAACGCCGAAATGGCTCCTGAACACGACAGTTCTGGACCCGCACTAACCGGCATATTAGCTTACGATCACATTCGTTCGGAACCTGCTCCCAACCCCGCTGAACCTTCAATGTCCAAAACCGCCATGTCAAATCTGGATGACTTATTCGAGTACTTCTACTCGGATTACTTTGGACCATCCACTGATACTTCTCTCCAGATTCCCCCGCCTACCTTGGAGATTGCCGAGGCCACGAATCTTTCGGGACCGCTAATTACAACGGAAACCGTCTCAACTGTTGCATCTCCAAGCACATCTTCAACTGCTTTGTCGGATGCTCCTCTCGTTCCACCTGCACCTCAACCGGCTGTTCAACCAAATTCTTCGGAACCGACATCCTCTCCCCCATCATCCACTTCGACTCTTACGGATGTCACAAGTGCCACAAGATCATCAAACCTGGCACCAACCTTGGAATCTCTTCAAGATCTTCCATTAGGTTCTTATCAAGATGACACCCCGGATTCAAATGCATTTCAACCGCTTCCTCATACAACCAAATGGACCCGCTCTCATCCTGTTGAACAAATTATCGGAGATCCGAACAGACCAGTTACAACGCGTTCCGCCTCGGCCAACGATTTTATGTTCTCTTCATTCATAATCAAGCTTGAACCCACATCCATTCACGAGGCAATGAATGATCCTGATTGGATTGTGGCAATGCAAGAAGAATTCAATCAATTTGAAAGTTTGAAAGTTTGGCGCCTTGTTCCCTTTCCACGAAACAAACCCATTATCGGCACGAAATGGATATTCAAGAACAAACAAGATGAAGATGAAGTCGTTATACGTAACAAAGCTATACTTGTCGCCAAAGGATACCGTCAACAAGAAGGCATTGACTATGACGAAACATTTTCACCCGTCGCCCGCATTGAAGCAATCCGAATGTTCTTCGTTTACGCGGCACATAAGAACTTTGTGGTTTTTCAAATGGACGTCAAGACGGCCTTCCTAAACGGTGTTCTGCGTGAAGAAGTCTATGTCTCTCAGCCCGACGGGTTTGTCGACCCCTCCAAACCGACTCATGTCTACATTCTGGACAAGGCTCTGTATGGCTTGAAACAAGCCCCCCGCGCATGGTACGATAGTTTGTCTACCTATTTAGTGAAGAACGGATACTCCAAAGGTAAGATCGATCCAACTCTCTTCGTTAAAAAGGACAAAGGTGACATTATGCTCCTTCAAGTCTACGTGGAAGACATCATCTTCGGTTCGACTAACCCACAGCAATGCAAAGAGTTCTCCGAACTCATGATTGCAAAAAATAAAATGAGCATGATGGGAATGATGAATTTTTTCCTTGGTCTTCAAATTAAACAATTTTCTACGGGAATATTCATCAACCAATCAAAATACATCTCGGATATGTTGTGTAAATACAACATGACGTCATGCTCTCCGATTGGTACACCCATGTCCTCGGGTTCAAAACTACACGCTGATCCTTCGGGAAAGGATGTGGATTCTAAAACTTACCGGGGCATGGTTGGTTCTCTCATGTATCTTACGGCTAGTCGTCCGGACATAATGTTTGCCACTTGTCTATGCGCGAGATATCAAGCTTCTCCAAAGGAATCTCATCTTAGTGCGATCAAGCGGATTTTCCGGTATTTAAAAGGTACACCTAATCTTGGCCTATGGTATCCCAAGGATACGGGTTTCGAGCTAACTGCCTTTTCAGATTCGGATCACGCCGAATGTATGCTCGATCGCAAAAGCACTTCGGGCCACATTCAATTCCTCGAGACAAATTGGTCAGCTGGTCCTCCAAGAAGCAAGCTTGCGTCTCCACATCTACCCCGGAAGCCGAATGTATCGCTGCCGCAAGCTGCTGCTAGCAAGTACTGTGGATGCGCACTCAACTAAAAGACTATGGCTTCTGGTTCAACAAGATTCCTATCTACTGTGACTCCAAAAGTGCCATAGCTATTTCAAGCAACCCGGTTCAACACACGAAGAAAAAGCACATCGACATTCGTTATCACTTCATCAAGGATCACGTCGAAAGAGGTACAATTGAACTATATTTTGTTAATACGGAACTTCAGCTTGCCGACTTGTTTACCAAGGCACTGGATGAGAAACGATTCCAGTTTCTAGTATCCAAGTTGGGAATGCTCAATCTTAAAACCTGATTCTCACAAATCAGTGTGTCTCAAAATCCTCAAAAACGTCTATCCAAGGGTTTATGCACATTTATTCATCGAGTCAATCTGCATAACACTTAGGTTCTCATTTTTTAGATTTTGACCGTTATCTTACAGTTCCGTATTATCAATCTTTCTTTCATTTTTCTTTCGACCTCGCTGTGTGTATCACCATGGTTCATCGATTCAAGGGGGAGCAACAAGGTACGTTTTGCTATCCATTCACATTCCTAGGAGGAGCACACCACTTTTAGCACATATTAAGGGGGAGCCTTATGTTTTCTGTCTTTTAGTTTTTTAATCAAAAAAAAAAATTAAATTATTATTATTTTTTCAAGTCAGGTTCTCGGCCCATAAGGGCCCGACAACAGTGGATTGTCGACCCCCTCTCGCTGGACAACATCACCAATCGACATCTCGATAATGGGAAATTTTTCATCGGCCCTATCCCAAATTGCCACGTGTCATCACCCGATGACCACTTTTTAAAGAAATCAGGCCCCACTCTCACAGAACCTTTCCTTACAAATTTGAATTTCCCTCTTTCTCTCTGAAAACCCTTCAAGTTCTTGGCCTTCCAAGATCAAATTCTCAAAACTTCGAGTTTTTCAGATCTGAAAACATCACCAGGTTCGTAATTGTCCCCTTATCATCTTTAATTCTTGCATTTTGTTCTTAAATCCATTGCATGATTCGATTTAGGCAGTGTGACTGTTCGGTTTTTTTTAAGGTTTTAAGGATTTCCCGATTTTGACTGTTCATCCGTCAAAATCGTGGGTAGATACTATTTTTTAGACTTAAGTGCTTTACTAATAGTGTTCCTTATCACTAATCGCACCTAGTAATAGGATTTTGCCTTAGTTTTAGGCCCTTTTTGGAATCTAAGCACTTAGAATTTTTTCGACTGGTTTATGGGTTTTTATCGAGTCTTATATGATCCTTTGAGTTTTTATCGAGCCATTCTTTTCTGACCAAGAACACAATAATCTTCACTAAGTGTTTTTATCGAGCCTTTATGACTCGATAACAATTGTTATCGACTTCTAAATCTCAATGAATACTCACTAAGTGTTTTTATCGAGCCCTTAGGACTCGATAACATTTGTTATCGACTCAAATAGGATCGATGAAAACCACTAAGCATTTTTATCGATCCCTTGTAACTCGATAACTTTTGTTATCGATTATCAACAGGTCGATGAAAATTGCTAAGTGTTTTCATCGAGCCCTATAAGACTCGATAACATGACCACTCATATGTTCAAGTGCTTTCAACAAGTCAATTTGAATCGATAACATGTTTTAAGTTTTTTCATCGAGTCTCAAAGGTTCGATAACCTATGCGTCTCGATTCCCAATGACTCCTCATCCATCTTATAGGTACACAGGTTTGTTCTTTCATATTTTTAAACAAGTCTTGTTGTCGACCCAGCTCACTCGACAAAACTTTGATTATCGATCCCATTGCACTCGATAACAATTGTTATCGGCCCAATGGGACTCGACAAAAAGACTTAGCATTTTTTTAAGACTCAGTACACTAACTTTACACCTGGTTTGCCTAACTGTCTTATTTCAACAAGAAATGGCAGCCATGAATGATCCGAACCTTTCAGATGATGAACACCCGATGCCTTCCGAACGCTCCACTGAACCTAGCATCAACGCAGCTAACCGGGATGACATCTTGATGCCTAGAGCACATCTTCGAAAAATCAAACCGAACAACCACCTTTTCGACTTTGGTATCACTCTAGAACACCAAGTCATCCTCGACATCCTTCAACGACATCCGCTTTGTTATGCCTTTGCACTGGACCAGCGGGTACCCCTTTTCTACCTCCAGCAATTCTGGTACACACTGACATACCATCCGGACGAAGGTGACCATCATTTCACTGCTCAAATCGATGACTTTGTCACCCGCTTAACTCCATCTAGGATTCGCCGCATCCTCCGCCTGCCGCTCGCCACACCTGAACACCCATACGACACCTTTGCAACTGACCAACAGCTAGTTGCCGACATCCTAGCCCTCGGGTATGAATCCCCTGAACCATTCACAAGCCCCGGCCAGTTCAAACGAATGTACCTGCCCCAGATATGGTTTACTCTCTTCACCATAGTGAATCGATGCCTAATGAGCAAGCACACTGGCATTGACAAGGCCAGCACTGCGGTCCTACGCATATTCCACGGCATAGCATTCAACCGTCACTATGACTACGCGATGCTCATCTGGACGGATTTTGTGGAACTAGTAGAAGACAAGTCCAACTCCCGCGATCGTGCCTTCATACCTTTCCAACGGTTTCTTCAATTATTCATTCACGTTATGATGTCTTCTTGACCTGCCATACCTAGACGAGCCGGCTCACCCTTAGGACCAACCAACTCACTGAAGTTTCTATGCCTAAATGACAATCTGTTCAACTTCATCATGCCAATTCCTGAAGCTCTACTAGCCTATGCTGATCGGAATCCACTGAGTGTGATAGCCTATAGGGAGCGACACGACTTAATGGCCCAACTACCTCCGGTTGTGCCTGCCTAACAGCCAATCCATGAGGAAAATATTGTGCAGGAAGAGGGTCCTAGATTAGATGAGCAGGGTTAGGATCATGGGGATCCTGAACAGGGTAATGAGCGTATTGTGAGGGGAAACAATGAGGGCGGTGCACCTGATCAGCCAATCCCAACATCTGCTGCCCCATTAATCCCAATACCACCACCCGCCAGCCCACGTGCTGCTTCTACTTCCATACCTACCCCGCGCATCAAAATGCTCGTTAGTCGGAGCCGTGTTCGCCCCCGACTGTCACACCCCGCTAAAGCGGAAACACGAGGCGTGATAGCGCAAGATTTCATAACGATAGGATAAAAACAACACCAACCATCCATTCAAATAAACAACAGTTTAAGTTTAAAATTTTACATTTTTCATCAATTACAAGTTCTAACAAAAACAAAATAAACCAAGTGTGTCAACTAAACAGTTTTCAAATAAACAAAATGGTTGATGTCGATGCGCCCACATAAAAGAAAGATTGGGTTAATCTTTTCTTACCCCTGAAAAGCATGATAAAAACAAAGTCAACTACAAAGAGTTGGTGAGTTCACAGGTTTCGACATTTAAAAAAAAAATCCAATTGTGTGAGTGAATATGAGCAAAATAAATTTTTGGCACTTATTGATATCTTAAAACGTTAAGGCATTATGTACTCTAATTTTTGTATATAAAGAGCCACCACTAAACCTTTCGACCACAAAACAATATTTTTTTTAATTCTACCTTAGCGGTGGGACTAAAACCCCACATATGTAGAACCTTCGTTTTTATAGGTATAGTGCACCCCTACCTGTAGTTTCTAGGTGGGATTGCTATCCACACCCCTACTTTGTCGGTTTTTAGGTGGGATTGTCCGTCCAAATAGCGCTATCCACAAATACCCTCGGCTCCTCACTTGAGTTAATAGTAGTGTACAAACTTTTATGTTACATTTTACTCAATATAACTATTAGTGTACATGCCTTAGTGCCCACAACATCAAATTTAACAAGATTTCATAATCATAATGACAATGGCTCATAAAACACATTCAATCATGCTTTTCACCCCAAAACATATAAAACACTTTGAAAGAGGGGCTGTGAATACTCACCTTATAGCAACGCTCCGCAACGCAAACAATACAATTCGAATCTCCGCACAACGACCTAAAGCTTCCCTATCAAAGAGTAATACTCAAAACCGTCACTTATAGGTCTAATACTACTTAGAGGTGAATAAATCTTAAGCCCATAAGTGTCTATATATGTCCAATTATACAAAATGCCCATATGCTCATTAATATCGTAATTTATACCGAAAGTGATCTTATTATCCATCACATGATCAATATTTATAAAAATCAATTAAGTCCAGAATTTCTCTTCTGGACAGAAACTAATTGTCCTAAAAATGATCAGTTTTCAAGGGCTTCCAAAATGATCTAGTTTCCTATATTTTTATATAAGATAAATTACTGAGTTATGGTCTTTGTGACCAAATTTCATGCCTTTTGGACATGTACAAGTGGTTCAAATAATTCATGCAAAATATTATATCACAACCGGTAAAACAGATTACACCATGTTAGTGAATCACTCACTTAAGGAGTTATACTCAGTGTTTTCTAGAATTTCCAGTTGGATTGGAATCATAACTCATAAAGAAAACTTTTGAGATAAGATTCACTGATTTTCAAGAAGTTATGAAGGCGGTATGACACTACAAAGTTGCATGCACAATTCTGCCATTAGCTGACAGATTGCACACTTAACTTAAATAAATTGGTTAGTGCCTCAAAACTTCATATTTTTGCATGAAACTGGATCCATATGAATCCTAACTCATAAAATGAAGTTCTAGAAAAAGAATCATGCATTAAAGACAAATAACAAAGGAGATACTAACACACAAAGTAGAGTTTAGCTGCTGGTGGTTTCACAGATTGCACACCTAAAGTATTTTAGGTGTTTGGAGGGTCAAAACTACATATTTTTAAGTGATTCCACTTGCAAACTGAAGATAACTCATAACGATAACTCTCAAAAGAGAAATCAACCTTTTTCATTGAGTTTTGAAAGAGATATGGCCATTTGAACATGCATGCACAATTCTGTCATTGTTTGACAGTTTGCACACTCATTTTGTTTTAATCATTTGAAACCTCAAATCACCATATTTTTGAATGAAATAAGATGCATATGAAAGGTAACTCATTAAGCTAAATATTCAAAGAGTTATGGTCGTTCAAAGTAGGGTTTACCTACTGTTGAACTTCCAGATGCACATGCATCTTGTTATGAGCATTTGGGGGGTCAAAACTCAATGTTTTTGAGTGAGACCACTTGGATTAGAACCCCAACTCACTAAATAAACTTGTAGAAAGAAGATTCATGATATTTGAACATAAAAATTGTAAGAAATTGACGATTTACACACATGCATGAATCTGCCAGAACCAAAATAACCATTTTTGTTCAAGAACACATAAAATCATGATTTTTCCCCTATTCTCTTGAGTTTTATTTGTGTAGGTCATAGATTATCACCATTTTATAAACATTTTACATGTTTTGGTGTAAAATCTCTCCACAAACTCAGAATTTTTGGATATTAGAAGAAGTAGCTAAAAAAATGTAAGAAAAGTGGGGTTTTCACCCAAAAATGGTAAGAAAATGAGGGTAAAGTTGTTACCTTGTTTGGATGATGATTAGAGCTTCTAAATCCTTGTATGAACTTGATCTTGATGATGATTTGAAATGAGAAATGGCTGGAGTTTTTGTTTTAGAGAGGGAGAAAATGTCTCTTCAATTCTAGAGAGAGAGAGGTGAGAGCAAATTTTGAATTTTGAACATGCAAAATGAGGAGAAAAATGAAAAACAAATGTATTTATATGGGGGTTTAGAGAGGAGGCCGGCCGTGGGGGCCCACTCCTCTCAAAATCATATATTTGTTTTATAAATAAAATAAAACTCAAGCCCAATTAAGAATACAATGTTATTTTCTCAATTTTTGGCCCTTTTTCCTCAAAATGTAAGCCCAAAAGTGATAAAATTCTATAAAAATAGAAGTTTTATATTTGAAACATTAAAACTATATATTTTATATACATTGGGTATAAATTAGAGCATTTGGCACTGTATTGGAAGTTTCGGACAGTTACGGGTCGGAACCGGACATTTTTAAGCGACTACCGGAAATGCTAGGGGTTTTTCGGCCATTCTAAACCAACTATTTCTTAATCTTAAGATTTAAACTATATAAACACTAATAAACTTAATAGAAGCTAACCTGAAAGCTCGAATTTTGACAGTTGTCACACCGACCCTCATCATCTGATGAAGATAAATCCGATTCCCAACCCCTATCCCGCCGTCCGAGAATTGCTGCCATTGAAGAACAAGCTCTACGCCGCATTGGCATGCAACCACCCCTATCTGACTCTGCATCGGACACTGATGACCACCAAGCCGCAACAACTTATGAACCTGATGAGCCAAATGACCCCTTTGATTTTGAAACCGATCATGTCTCTACCTCAATGTCCGACATTTTCACCGAGCCATTTACTGGAGAAATAAGGAGAGAGGAGGGAGTATTAGTTGAAAAAGAAAGTGAGAGTGTGAGTGATGGGACGAGAAAAACGATAGAGAGCGAGACACCAGATTCCCCCATCCAGGGAACCGAGTCAACTAGTCCTACTCATTCGTTGGGTATGACTAGTGGACAAGTCGTTGTGGACCTAGCAGCGCAATTGCACGCCCCCCCAGCCACTCTGTAGGCTCCCAACAGCCAACAGTTTCAAACATACTTGTGAGTCTAGCACCTTATCTAGCTCCCCACCACTTGGGAGGCATAGCTATTGAAACGAGAGGCAGTAGCTCACCTTCTTCGACTTCGTTTGTATGCACATCGAGTCTAAAGCCCGCTAGGGAACACGAGTCTACACACACTACGAGCCTCCGTGGCCCAGTCGGAACTCCCATAGTGATGTCCCTTCCGGACATTCCACGAGGATTGGGAGGAAATTCTACCAACGCTACATCTATGACGACGCTGAACGTAGGTCATACAGTTGAATCAACTGTTATGTCAACGGGCAATCTAAGTGATCCCGGTGTTACCCATACAGCAACCCCATCTCCGTCGTTCTCTATACTCCCGGAAGGCGAAGCGATCATTGTCGTCCACTTAAAGAAGGCAAGAGACACCCTTGCTGAGCATGTTGCCTTAATGACAGCCGAAAGGGAAGCCTTCGTACGTCAAATCCTTGAAGCCGCGCGCCTCAAAGATCCGACTCCCCATCAAGCCGACCCTTCACAGCCAAGCTCAAGCCGTCCAAGCACCAGCCGCTCTCCTCCGCCACCATCACCCCCGGAAGATCGACCCCGTTCCCCACATCGATATGAGTACAACACCGATGAACTCATGTCGATGCTGTATGCTAATCTGCTAGCCGAATCCAATGCAACCGGCCAACCGGAGGATTCGCTTGAGGGTCTCCTTCGCCGCAACCTTCAGATCCCCACTGTCACTCGTCATGAGTTCGATGTCTTTCGCGCCCACGTTGACCAAGAACTCACTGACTTGAAAACCGCCCATCAGCGCCACACAGATGACTTCTTAGGTGCTATTACTGCTCTACACACCGAAATACAAGAGTCTTGCCGTCCGGCCGTTTGTGCTTCTGCATCCAGACCTCACCAGGACGACCCAGGCTCCGCTCCAACTCGTCCTGAGGGGGAGACACGCCAAACTGCAAGATTACGACCAAGAGAAGCTGATGCATCAGCTTCAAGACCACCCACTCAAACCACCCAACATCGACAACATGCTCTAACAACTCAAGAGGACGATACACCAACGGTTGAAAAGCCTGCGGATATCGAATTCGAGAGTACAGCTGAACTTGCCGAACTAGCCGAACCAGATCAAAACGAAGAAAGAGTCGACGTTCAAGGTCTGCGCACATCAGTAAGAAACTGGTTCAGACATCCGTATGAACCAGTACTTCAAGAACAAGACTACGTGAACTTGAAGCATACGGAAAGGAATTATGCTTTAAGGGATCAAAACGAACCAAGACTTCTGCCTCATCAAATTCGGTGGCAAAGGATGCTCACTGAAAGCAGGTCGAAGTGGGTAAATCACCAGATTCGTGTGCCATATCTTGAGGAAACTATGGAGAAGATCTTCCGCAAGGAAGCAAAAGCTGACGATTTGGCACACATTCATCTCGTGATGGAAATGAACCCTGCTCAGGTTAGAGAGTATCTCCATATCCTGAAGATGAGAGCTTTACCTCCAGCTGAAGTGGTCTCAAGGCACAGAGTTGTCGGGATTCTGAAAATTGACACTGCAAGGATCTATCAAGTCGAGTACCCGGTTTTCACTGTCCAAAGAGAAGATGGTAAAACGTATTCCTTCTCTGAAGCTGATTTTGCAAACCTTGATATAATGGACTTTGAAATCATCTACAACGATTTGAGAGACAAGCGCAACCCAAACGAACACGAGCAAAGGGCATTAAGGGCAGTGGTAAGGCATATTCAGAAAGAGCTTCGGTATAGCTATCTGCATGATCTTCAACGTGGGATAGAAAGCGAGCAAAAGAAGATACATATTACTAAGCCTGACCAATCATTACCTGTACCAGACAGTACTCTAGTCACCACGGTCATCACTTGTCCTGTTCATGGAGTAGTTTGGATGCATGCTTCTAGAGAAAAATGGTTTCTCAGGTTTCACGAAGTGGCTGCATATTCTGACGGTACTTTGTGGGGAATCTGAAACAGACTTGCGTCAGAACTTGCAATGGATAGAAAGAGCACAACAAGGATGAGCAACGACAAAAGAAACTCTCTCATGGAAGCTATCAAGATTATCGATGAAAGAATCCTATATCGTCAAACCCTACGAAGATTTGAAGGCATGTTCGAGCTAAAGAGATGAAGACTCATTTTGCCACAAAGGGGGAGATTGTTTGGTCTATTACTTAATTCCTTAAACTCTTTGTTTCCTTAATTAGATTAGACCTAGCAATATAAATAGAACGTTAGGGTTTTCCTTTTAGAAGAGTCGATTCATATTACTTAGAGAGAGAGCTGAAACTCTGAATTACATTGTAATCGGTTATCATTCCAACAAGAGATATATGACTACGTAAGTTCCTTAATCATTGTTCGTGTCATATTACTTTGCTATTAATTGTTTATTGTCATTGTGCTTATTATAATGGGATCAACATACCAAGTCAATTCTGCTGGGTGCATTCTTTCTGAACAATCCAAGAAGTCTGAAGTGTAGAGTTTCCGACAACAGGTTTTCAGTCTTTAGAGATTTTCTTGATCAACCAGATGAAAGAGTTGAACTAGAATTTGATCTAAGTCATATGGGAGGAACTGATATTGCAGATGAAATTTTAATGGTCTACTCTGGAAAATTTGAAGTAAGAGTCAGATCCTGCATCACAATTCCCAAAATTGATATTCCTCTTCTTGAAGAACCTATTCTAGATCAAATCTATGAAAAGGAAGATATGTTTCTTTTTGGAGAAATCAACTTAGAGTTTCCTGAAGTAATTTACTTTCAGATGTATAAGACCAGTCTGAGGTTTGCAACTCTAGAAGATTTTGTAAATGATGAGTGGTCTGAAGATCAAATCTCTCAAGTTAGAAACTTTGTTTAGAAGCATGGTGTTCAGAATCTGAATGATTCCACTCTTATAAAGAATATTAGATGTCTGTCAAAGACTGTTGAAGATGATTTAGTAATATACAGATTTGGAGCAGAAAGAAGAAATGGATATTTGTGTGAATTTAATCACTATGATCTGTACAAACTAAGACTGCAAGACAAATTGACAGTTCTTCAATTCTGTGTTGCTAGAAGTGAAGTTGAACTTGTTTTTGAAGTCAGAAGAATACTGGGAATCTACATAAGGAACATCATCAAGCATGACTTTCAATTAGCTCTGGAATTTGGTTTATCTAAACTGAATTTGTTGGAACCTATAAATCTTGAAGATACAGCAATAACTAGAGTGTTCAGTAGTCCAGATATTGGGTTCAGATATACAGCAGATGGAAATAAAACCTTTTTGACTTCAGATATTCCAAAATACTCTAACTCAACTCTGAATTGGCTTCTTAGTTATGCAAAGGATTATGTTGAAGATTCAGATGTCAAAGAAGAAATCATATATCTGATCAAAGAAAGAATTCATTTCAGAGAAATGGTAAGGAAAAGTTATCTAGCTGGTCACAAAAGAGAAAACAAGATCAGAGGAGCTGATTATGTACTTAGTGATACTTATGATTTCCAAATTCACTCAAAGAAACAAGACTTGGAGGAAATTCTGAAGTTTTCTCTGAATATTGAAAGTTCTGAACCAAGTCAGAAGGATAAAGAGAAAGGAAAAGAAGTCATTTCTGAAGCCATTTCTGAAAAGTTGGTTCCTGTAGAGCAAATATCTGAAGAGGAACAACTGCAAGTACAAAGAATAGAAGAAAGAGCTTTCACCATGTTTCTTGAATATTTCCATCCAGAAATGTTCATGGAATATGAACAAAAGTTCAACTATATTAATTGCTGGATTCAAAAGTCCTTTGGTTGGAAACAATGGTACTCATATATCATTAGAAAGATAAGGATCCCAATTAATGAAGCAAGAAAGGAAAGTCCAGTGGTCAAGGTAATTAATGCTGACTTGAAGACAAGACAAAATTACAAGTATGCATTATTTACAGTTGAAAGACAAAATGGTGAGATTTCTACCTTTTCTGAAACTGATTTTTAGAATGTGTATCCCAGAGATTTACTAAGAGTTACAGAAGCCTTTTTCCTTTTCATGACTCAATCGCCATGTTAAGAAAATCATTTCCAATTCTCAGAGATGGCTTGTACAGAGAATTTATATGGGCTGCAACGACTGATTTTCAGGTTGCTTATGTTCTGAGCAAGAAACAAGTACACTTCAGCAAACCAGAGCTTACCATATCTTCAGAATATGAAGAAGAGTACCTTAGTAATTCAACCTCCAGCCTTCGTTTGCAAATGCTTTCAAGAATTATTATTTGTGAGATTTGAAGAAATTCATAAATGTTGCAATGGAAATCTCATGGCTACCAAAGATCGTTTGGTAAAAAGACAAAATAGAAGACCAAAGAATCTGAGCAATGAAGATTGGGAGAAGCACAAGAAGCTTGCAAAAGAGATGATTAGAATTGTTGAATCCTTGTTGGAATACAGAAATTTAATTCTGGAAGTATGATCTGAAATTTTGAAGCTAAGAGGGATATTGATAGAGATATCATAATAGCTTCAAAAGGGATTGAGTTCTGAAGATATAAAGATCTGAAGAAAATATAAAGAAAATCCTAAGGCATAACTTCTGAAGTGCCAACTTCAGAAGTTCTGAAGATATTCTGAAGAGGTTCTGAAGACACTTCTAAAGAAGATCTGAAGGAGTTCAGAACTTGTTCTAAACTTGTCTGTTATGAATGTACTGTTACTTTAGTCTTTCTGTTTCATGTATAAATAGAGAGTTTGTTAGATAGTTAGAACTAACGTTTCCATAAGCCTTGTAAAGATATATTTTGTAATACTGTTCATCCAATCAATACATACTACATTTGGCTATCATATTTCTGTTCTAATATTTCCATACATTGATATCTTGATTGTTTGCGTCCTAACAGACAAGTCCAAGTATATCCATATGAAGTAGTTGAAGAGGAGAAGTCACTGAGGAGACTTGTTTGGATCTGAAAGAGGCTTTTGTCAGTTTTCTCTTCTCACACGTTGAACAAAGAGATTTATTTGTAAAGATATGTGTAGGAAGATCCCTGAGAAGTTATTTTTGAGATAATTCATTGATCATCTTAAAGTTCAGATGAGAGAGTCTCTTGTGCGATAACCAGTTGATACCAAAGGAGACTTTGGAGATGAAACACATATTCTCACAGTGAGAACTATTCATATTAATGACATCCCCATTTTCTAATCTTTTGCCTGTAAATGAAAGTTCGTCATTAATATCAGTGATTTCACATCTGTTCTTTAAGAATAAGACTTTGAAGTCTTCGTCACACAACTGACTAACGCTCAATAAATTGTGCTTTAGTCCTTCAACATTAGCGACTCGATTGAATGAAGTTGATCCATTGGATGGAATTCGATAACCTTTGGTGTATCCTTTGCCATTTCGACCGAAGGTCACTGAGGGACCAATTTCTTTCTTGTATTCAGAGAACAGAGATTTTCTGCCAGTCATGTGCCTTAAGAATCCACTATCGAGATACCAGATACCTTTATCACTCTGCATACAACAAAAAGATTAATTTTTCATAGGTACCCATATTACTATGGGTCTTGCTGAGTTAGTGGAAGGAGTGGCGAATGAGCTACTAGCTGAAGTGTTTTCTTTAGTGGTTATCTTCACCTTGGAAGTTTTACCAACCTTGGTGGATTCGTTCTCACTGATTTATCAGCTTGAGCTATTTTCTTACCATGAGCTAATTTTTCAGCTTTAGTAGCATTAGGACATTTTCTTGCAATGTGTGTAGTCGCACCACAGTGATAGCATGTCCTATATTTCTAAACAGGTTTGGAATTGAAGGAATTCAGACACCAGGTGGAAGCATTTTCAGGATCAGAACCAAGAATTCCTTTGTCTAATGTCCTTGGGGGAATAACAATTATCTTAGGGACAGGAGTGAGGTCAATCTTAATTCTGGGAGTAGATCTCTGAATAAATGCAGAGATCTTCTTTCTAGTTTTGGGATGACTCACTGAAAGGATAGAGGAGTTCTTCTTCTATTTTTCTGATAATTCTTGATTGTAGGAACATGGTCAAGAAACTTTTCCTTGATCATTTTCTTAGAATCATTAGATTTTGAGATAGGCTGCTTCTCATTGAAATAAGGTTTCTGAGAAGAAGGATCAGGGATTGAATAAACAAACATTCCGAATTTTAACATGGAACGATCATTTTGTGATTCGTCTTTGGTCAGGGTTATATCCTAAACCACTTCATAGGGATCTAGGCATTGATGATCTCGCTGACTTTATCAAATGGCTTGCGCCATCCTTTGATGGTAGTTCAACTTTGAGATCAGCAATAGCCTTTTCCCTTTCAGTGATAGCTTGTTGTCTTTCAATGCTTATTGTTTGATTTACAAAACTTGGTCCTTAAGAGTTTCTTCAATCTTTGTACGTTCTTTGATTTTTAAATGACAATTTTTTCAGTTGTTCAGATAGATCAATATTAATTTGTTCACCTTTGACCTTTCCATTCAACGCATTGTAAAAATCAACAGTCATAGAATCGAGAGCTGACAAGTTATCACCTTTAGATATAGAAAGGTTAGTAGAGATATGTATTTACCTGAGTCGAAGGAGACTCTGAGGATGATGTTTCAAAAGCTTCTTCAACTTCCTCGATTTTGGCCATTAGGCAGAGGAAGGCAAGATCTTCTTCATCAGAACTTGATTCGTCAGAGGTTTTGGCCCAATCATCTTCATGATCTCAATCAACTTCTTCATAAACTAGACCTTTGTCTTTGTGTTGATTCTTTTTCAGATCTCTGTATTTATTCTCTAACTGAGAATATTTCTCTTTTTTATCAGAGTTCTGAGAGGAAGTGGGAGCAGTTACTCTTTTAGATCTGCACTCATTCGCAAAGTGACCCTTTCGCTGACAGTTATAGCATATGGTAGATGCGTTTTCAGTAGGAAGAGTCTTTGATTTGTCAGAGTCTTTGATGGCTGGATTTTTCGAAAGTTACTCTTTTTAGCAAATCTTCTAAAATTGTTTGTGAGAAGAGCTAGAGAATTATCAAACTCAGAGATGTCAGCATCAATGAGTTCTTCTGAATCAATTTGATTTAGTTCAGTGATAGAAGTGATAGAGGAAAAAACTTGTTTTGAAGGATCTGTCTCTGAAGTCACTAGTGCTAAAGAAGTACTTTTGGCACTCTTGATATCATTAATGAGGTTTTTCCTTAAATCTTGAGATTGCTCTTCATTTAGGAGCATTCCATATAGTACACTTAAAGAGATAGTTTCAAGATTCTTTGACAAATTTACATAAGTAGTGTACACTCCACATTGTTCAGGTAGTGCTTCCATGAACTTTGTCAGTATTTCAGCATTAGAATATTCTCTGTTGACAGTTTTCGTGTCAATCAAGAGACATTTAAATCTTTGGTGAACTTGAGAAAGCGTTTCACTTTTTAAATGCATAAAGTTCTCATAAGTTGAAAATGAATACATCTTGTCATTCTCCTTTAGAAATGGTTCATATGGATCTTTCTGGTTCTCTAAGAACTCAGAGTTTGGGAGGAAAGAAATATATCTTGGTCATAGTAGATGAATATTCAAGATATACATGAACAAAACTTTAATGAACATAAGATTCTTTAAAACTTTTTATGAACTAAATCATAAAAGAAAGCCTACAATTAAATATTTTCATATTTTTGGATGCAGGTGCTTTATGCTAAATGATAAAGACAATCTGGGTAAATTTGATAAAAATGCTTATACAGGAGTAATTATTGGATATATATCCAAATCAAAAGCTTTCAGAGTGTACAATACACATTCCAGAATAATAACAAAAATCATTCATGTTAAATTTGATGAACCATACACAACTTTTAAACAAGACAATTCAGAACTCAAGCCTATTTAGATTTCTGAACAACATGATTCAGAAAATGGGTTAAATGAAACACTTGTTTATACTAACAAATCAACTAAAGAAAAATTAGATTTGTTATGTCAAGGTATATTTCATGTATCACATGATATCTCGGCATATTTTTAAAATCCATCACTTAACAGAGATAATTCAGAGTCTATGTCAGAAGAACCAACAACAACAAATATATCTGGACCAGAAGACTCAACGTCAACTTCAGAAATTCCAATTTCTGAACCTCAAAATGTCACTTCCGAACGGATATTTTCAGAAGTTATTCCAAAAGTTGAGGGGGGAGCCATTATATCTGAACTCAGATATCCATTCAGAAGTTGAAGCTCATGCAATAGCTGATGATTATGATTCTCAGAATAATGTCTCATCTGTTCAACCGCTTCCAAATTTGAACAAATGGACAAGAGATCACCCTATTCATCAAATTATAGGTGATTTCTCAAAAGGAGTACCAACCAGATCTGCAACATAAAATGAGTGTTTGTATGTGAATTTCTTAAGCAGCTTAGAGCTTAAAAAGCCTAGTAAACCACTATAAGATGTAGACTGGGTTTTAGCCATGCAAGATGCATCATGATTATGATACGCTGATCTTTGAAGACATGAAGAGTTCTATCACTTCCGACAAGAAGCCTAAATATATTTCATTCCAAAGATTTTTTCAATTATGTATCAGAGGTGCAATGTATACAGAAGATAGAATCTTACCATTTGAAGATGCACCCGAAGTTCCAAAGTTAACCATGGATAATCTGAGGCCACCTACATCCAAATTTTGCCAATTTCCTAATATTTTAGCTCTTCCTGCAGAATTGTTGGCATATGTCAACCATACTAATAGGATATTGATTGAGTATTGTGAATCTATGGGACTACAAGCACCTATAGCTCCTTCCCAAGATTCTACCCACAGACTAATGCAAGGTGAGGTGTCTAGAATTCCATCTAGGGAGAGTGGGGAGGCTGTTCAGGGTGGTGAACAACCTCAGAGAGCAAAGAGAAAAAATGGAAATGAGAGACAAGGTAGAAGGTGAGAAAAAGAACTGATGAGGGGAGAACACAGATAGAAGAACAAGAAATCTGTGATCTAACTGTGACTAGTCGGGCAACCGCATTTTCTGTTATTCCACAATCCTTGGTGGATAACATTGAAAAAGCAGCGAGCCTATGGCAAATATTGTTAACCCCAACCCACTCATCTATCACTCAACAGATGGATGTTTCAACACATTTGGGGATAGCACCTCATAAACCATTAAATCCCCATTTGGAGGAGCTTAATGTTGAACAAGAAGGATATATGTTCCCCTTCATCATTTTGAGCACTTTGAGTCTGGAGGTCCATCCAATTTGGAGCCTATCTGAACAAAAGATGTTCCTTCTATTCTCACAAGCACAATTCTTAGGGACTTCACTGAGCAATGTGTTAGTCATATTGTAAGAACATCAATAGACATACTAATTGTGGGTGTTCAAGGATTTGATGGAAGAACTGGTAAGGTGAACATCCTAAAAGCCTTATTCAATGAATCCTTTGTGGTTCATGATGTGGTGACATCAACAGTTCATCCTACTTATGTAGGTACGCAAACTGGAACATCTGTTGTTCCTGGTCCTTTACCCATTCCTTCTAAATTCAAAGAATTTTGTACTTCTGAATTTGCAATGATTCAGAAGGACATAAATAAATTGAAGGTTAATTAAGTGACAATTTCTCAGTTTCATATCCTTCCTCACCTTCTTCTGATATATATCTTTTTATGCATTAACATCTTTAGAAACTACTTGTTCACTCATAACAGGATCAACTTCAGAACATACACCTTCAGGTTCAGAAATCAGAATCTATTGAATTGCTTCTGACACCTTTTCAGTAATACTTTCTTTCTGAACTTCTTCAGTAATACTTTCTTTCTGAACTTCTTTCAGAAGTTTGTGCCTTTAACAACAGAGCATCTTCATTAGCAGACTCATACAATTTTCTTCTCTTCTCCCCCTCATGATCATCAGGATCTTGATTATCATGTTTTCTTTTCAAAATGGTTGCTTGAGATTTGCATTCTAAAGTTGAAACCCTTTGATCCAGAAGTGTTTGAGTATTCTGAACAAAAGTTAATTTATCCAAAATTTGTTTAATATCATCCTTGGTTGCCAAGTTAGATAGATCTGGTTGAACAATTGAAGATGGCAGTGAAGTTCTAAGTGTTGAAACAAAGGAAGCTACTTCAGAAAATGATTGTTCAATAACTTCTTGGTAAGCCTTCAAATCATTAGTAGATACAGAAGTCTGTTTTAGTGCATCAAGTTTCTCTTCTAGTCTTTTCTCCTGACTGGCCACACTATCCTCCATCACCTTTGAAGTAGATTTAGGCAATTCCATGATGGTCTTCTGAATCTTTGCAAATTCAGAAGTACACAAGTTCCTAAAATCTGAAAAATCAGAATTACGGGTAAGATTTCCAAGACCAACAAATGGTCCAGTTTGCAGTCCTATAGAAGTTGGCTGGCTTGTTGATGTCACCACATCATGAATCAATGAAGATTCAGTGAATAGGGCATTTAAGATGTTCACACCACCAGGACTTCCATCCAATTCCTGAAGTCCAATATGAGGAACATCTATGGATGTTGTTGCAATGTGACAAACACCTTGCTTATGGATATCTGAAGGATGTGTGCTAGTGTGAAGAAAATCCACTTTAAGTGGGTCATTAGGCTCAATTCTGAGTGGACTCTCAGACTCAATTTGCTCTTTTGTATGAAGGGAGGGACATATATCCTTCTATTTCAACATTAGCATCCTCCATAGGAGAATCTAATGGTATATGAGCTGCTTGCCCCATATGTGTTGATGAAACACCCTTCTGTTGAGAGATGGGTGAGTAGCTGTGAGGGTTAACAAAACTTGCCATGGGCTCACTGGCTTGCAAAATATTACCCACCAAAGAGTGTGAAGTAATAGACTATGTGGCTGCCCGACTTCTTTTGGCAAGTGCACAAGTTTCTTTTTCTTTTACCTGTGATCCCCCCTCATCAGTTCTTTTTCTCACAGACTTTCCATGTCTCTCATTTACATTTTTCCTCTTATCACTATAAGGTTGTTCCCCACCATGAACGTTATCCCCTCTGTCACTAGGAATTCTAGACCCCTCACCTTTCTCACCACTTGGGGTTGAATCTGGGGAAGAGATTGCTGGTTTGGGCAATCCCATATATTCACAGTACTCACTCAGATGCCTATTTTTAGGATTGACATAAGCTAATAGTTCTATTGGAAGAGGTGCAACATTAGGAAATCTGAGCTTAGTGCTTGGTGGTCTCAAATTATCCATAGTAAATAAAGGAACAAATACTTCATTTTCATGTCTTGGGATTGATTCAACTGGCCTCATTGCTCCTTTGATGAAAATCTGAAAGAACCTTTGATCTGGGATATAAGTATAGGAGGACTTCTTGGAGATGGCTGTCTTTAGTTCTTCAAAAATCAGGGAAGCATAATCATAATGCTTGTTGTGAGCAGTGCCATGAAAAATGATCCTTACATTTGTTGAGGCTTGATCAAGACTTGAACTCTTTCCTGATAAACAAGTGTTGATAATTGTGAACAAGGAGTACCAAATAGGAGGTAAATTCTTCCTTTTGAACGAACTAAGTGCAGTTATGTTTTCTGAACAACCCAACTTCAGAAAATCAGCAATGATCTCAGTGTTGGAAGGAATAGCATCAAATATAGCTTTACCAACAACTGCATTAGCTTTAGGAAGATTTAGAATCCTCCTATTGTCTGAAGCCACAAGAGAAAATCTGTAACCATGAACTACTGAAGAAATGTCATTAGACTCTTTATCAATCTCTGCATAGTACCCCACTGTTGCAAGTATTCTTCAGGAACCAGAAAAAATCTTGTAAGCATTACTTTAATTGGATGTTTCTTCAGTATTTCAATGAGAATTTGTTGATCATCATTAGAATCCGTTGATCGCGGGTTTAGAGCACAGTTGTTCCTTTTAATTTCCTTCCGTTCAACCACTGGAATAGATTATTTGGTAAGATCAGGATCATAAAGTGAATCTTGAGGACTTCCGACTCTTAATTGAGATTCAGAGAGAACATCAATTGGATTACATTGATTTCCCCCAATTTCAGTGCTAGGGTTAGGGTTAGGGTTTGGATTTGAAGGTCCGACAACATCCATTGATTTTGTTGCAGTGTCTTCAAGTATTGGATCATTATCCAAGGATACTTCAATCAATCCTATCATGACATGTTTTGGAACAATTTTGAAGGAATCAGCATTTGAAGAGTCAACGACTTTGAAGTTTGAATGGGTTGATCAACGTTTGAAGTCGACATGTTTGTGAAGAGTTGAGTTTTTGAGAAAGTTTGAAGTTCGAAGAAAGCAGAAAACAACTTTCCGAGGGAAATTTCGTTAAAAATTGAGGATGATGACGATGCCATTGATTTATGAGGTGGAAGATATGAGTAGGACACGTGGCAGAAAAGTAGGGAAAAAGTAATGACGATTAGGAGTGTAATCATGGATTACAACAGTTAATTTGGATTACTGAACCATTTTGCGACGTGATTAAGGCTCTTCGAATGAAATTAAAACACGTAGTACACACGTGGATTAAAAATAACCTTGCAACGCGAAGCTCAGAACTTCTGAGAAAGTCTTCAGAACATGTGAGTTCTTCTCAGAATTTGAATGATATGTCTTGACATTCATGAAAAATATTTAAAACAACATACTTCTGAATATATAAAACAGTTGGTCCAATTTATGATATTTTAGAAGTAAGTTTAAACGGTTTATAAAACAAGTTTATGTCTTCAGAAGTTTGTCCATACTTCTAAGATTTGTAAATTTGAGAATGAGTACCCATCTTTTCAGATCTTGATGAGATGTAATACGAATGAAACAAAACATCATGTATAAGTACCACTCCCCCTTGAAACATGAGCAAAACAAATTAATATATATGTTTATCTCCCCCTTGAAAAATGCTATTCATGGAAATGTAAAAGAGAAATATAAGTATTATGATACAAAAACTGTAGAAATTAAGAATTAGTACTTCTGAGATATGTATTGTAGACTTCTGAAAATGTAACCTCGGAACTTCTGAAGTTACATTTTTCAGAATTCTGAATAATAAAGTCTCAAAATTTAATCCTTAATTCTTAGTTTATGTAAAATACTTATGTAGACAGATTCATCATACCTAATTTGCTTACCAAAAAATTAAACCTTTTTTCATCAAGTGCTTTGGTAAACAAATCTGCTAATTGATAATCAGTCTGAACAAAAAACATTTCTATGTTGCCTTTCTCAACATGATCTTTAATAAAATGATACATCACATCAATGTGTTTGGTCTTTAAATATTGGACAAGATTAGTTGTGATAGCTATGGCACTCTGAGAGTCCCAATATAAAGGAATATTTTTGAATGTATAGCCATAATCTTTTTTGAGTTGAATTTGCATCCAAATGACTTGTGAGCAACATATGGCAGCAGCTACATACTCAGCTTCTGCAGTAGAATTGGATACATAGTTCTTCTTTTTGGAAGACCAACTAATCACCCAAGAATTGACATGATCCAGATGTGCTCTTCCTGTCTAATTTACAACCACCATGATATGCATCTGCGAAAGCAGTTAGTTCAAATCCAGAATCCTTAGGATACCAAAGTACCAATGAAGGTGAAACTTTTAGGTATCTAAGTATTCTTTTAACAGCAAGAAGATGAGATTAATTAGGATTGACTTGATATCTTGCACAAATACATGTGGCAAACATTATATCAGGTCTATTGCTATTAAGTAAAGCCAAGAACCAATAATACCCCTGTCCTTCTTTTGATCAACAGATTTACCAGATAAATATGGTTCAAATTTAGTAGCAGTGGTTATTGGTGTTTGAATACTAGACAGTTAGACATGCCAAACTTTTTAAGTTAGTCAAAAACATACTTAGTTTGATTAATGAAGATGCCCGTGGGAAGTTGTTTAACTTGTAAACTAAGAAAAAATGTTAACTCTCCCATCATACTCATTTCAAATTCAGTTTGTATGACTTACTAAAAGATTTTACAAAATTTTGGGTTTGTAGAAGCAAATATAATATCATCCACATATATTTGTATTAATATCATTTCTTCACCTTCCTTTTTTTAGAAATAAATTTGTATCTATTGTACCTCTTTTGAACTTAGAAATCATTTGTTGTGGCTGATCTTGTTTTTACACCTTTTGAGACATCACCTATTATTTGATGCATGGGTTGACTTGATGTCCACTTGTTCACATTTGGCAATGGTTGAACAGATGAGACATTATTTAAGGAGTCATATTCATCAATGATTGCATGTGATTAAGAATTTAGATTAATTGCTGAATGCAGGTCCGAAGTCTCCCCCTCAAATTGAAGATTCTGTACACGTTCATAAGGAATAGTCACTGATTCAGAAATAGGTATTGTGTGTTCAGAAGTGACCTGAATTGTTGCAGAAGTAACTTGTATAGATTCAGAAATAGGAAGTTCTGAATTTGAGGTTGAGTTAGGCGGTTCAGTAAGATTTGAGATTGAAGTTTCTGCGGAGATCAGTTCTAGAGTAGATCTGAGAAGAGATGGATTCTGATAATCTGCAGAAACATTAACAGAAGTGTCAAATAAATCTTGACACAATGAATCTAATTTTGATTTTAGTAAAGATTTAGATTCAGAAGTTTGATTAGTTTGATCTTTTCTGAGTCTAAGATTTCCGAAACTGGATGAAGCGTGAGTTCTAAACTGTCTTGTTCAGAAGTCATTGTTGGCTCATGAAATCTGACATTTGAAGTTTCAATGATCCTTTGTGTGCCTTTTATGAGAACTCTGTATACTTCGGATCTTTGTGAATAGTCAACAAACACTCCAGCCACTCCTTTAGAAGCAAATTTGTCTAAGTGCTATGTGTCATTCAGAAGAAAACACCCGCATCCAAATTTTTTAAAATAATAAATAGAGGGTGGTTCAGGGAGTTTTGTCTAAGTGCTATGTGTCATTCAGGGAGTTTTGAGAAGTTTTCTGTTGAGGATGGTTCTGTTCTGAGTAAAGCAAGCAGTTGCTATTGCTTCTGCCCAAAGAGGTAAAGGTAATTCTGAATAGGCAAGCATAGTTCTAGCAACCTCTACTAAAGTTTTGTTCTTCCTTTCAACTACTCCATTCTGTTGAGGAGTTCTTGCAGCAGAAAAGTTATGGGATATTCCAACAGAATCCAAAAAATTCTGAAGTGTAGAATTTGTAAATTTTGTGCCATTGTCACTTCTGATATTTTGGATTGGAAGTTGAAGAAGAACTTGTATTTTTCTTAGAAACGGAATAAGTATATTAGAAGTATCGGATTTAAGTCTGTGAAATTCAACCCAAGTATATCTTGAATATTCATCAACTATTACTAGGATATATATCTTTCCTCCCATGCTTTGAGTCTTCATTGGTCCACATAGATCCATGTGTAGCATTTCAAGTGGTGCTTGACATGAAGAAAGCATTTTTAGAGGATGTGGACTTCTTTTCATCTTTCCAAGCTCACATCCAGAACATAATGAATTTCTTTCAAACTTGATCATTGGCAAACCTCTTACGAATTTATGCCTTTCCAATTCAGAAATTGCTTTGAAATTTGGATGAGACAACCTTCTGTGCCATAACTTTCTTCTTTCATAGTTGTAGAAATATAACATACTCCCTGTAGTTGACCATCTTCAGTGAAAGAAGTAGTGTAGATATCTTCGTCTCTATATGTTGTTAACTTGCTTAGATTTTCAGAACTAAGAACATGACAAAAGTCAATGTCAAAATGTACTTTCCAGTATTTGTCACAGAATTGACTTACACTAAACACATTATGCTTGAGGCCATAAACATAGAAAACTTTAATGAAAGTAACATCTCCCTTTTTAAAAGTTCCATATCGTCTGACATATCCTTTTGCATTGTTTCCAAAGCTAACTGTTCCTCCATAATCTCTCATGATAGTCAGTTAGTAAGTCTTTATAAGGTGTCATGTGTCTTGAACAACCAGAATATAAAACCCACACATGACACATCTACAAAAACAATTATTGAGTTTTAGGTACCCATTTAAGAATGGGTCCTTTCAGATTAGCTATGACAGAAGAAATTCTGAATTTAGATTTATCATAAGTGAATTCAGAATTTTGTTCAGAATTTGGTTTATAGATTTATTCTTTTTATATTTATTACATATTCTTTTTGAGAAATTTGCTGAAGAATTGTTGATTGGTTTCTTAGGATTTTTCTGATTGATGTTGGAATCTAATGGAAAATTATGATGTCCACATGTTATACAATGAATATGATTCTTAATAACCTTCAATATCTCAACACATAAGCAGGAATTAACAACATTTGTTTTAGAAACATAATGCTTGCTTTTATTCAAAGTATTGACTTTGTGTACATCAAATTTCTTAAAAGAAGAAATACTATCTAATTTTTCTTTCTTTGATAGTCTTTCACCTTTTTTCTTCCAAACTAGAGTGGATAGCTCTGTAAAAGATAAGAAATGAGGATTAGAATAACAAGAACTTTTATCAATATTCCTTTAACCTTTTAAATTAAGTTTTTCAGATTTAGAATTAGAAGATTGTCCTTTTTCAAAAATCTTTACTCTTGTGACAAAATATGAAGATGATAATGATGATTTTTCTGTTGTTAAAGATGTGTCTTTAAAATCATTTTTAGAAGGAGTGGAATTGGAAGCTGTAGAAGAATTAATCTCAGAATATATATAATGCTTGTATTCATTGTTCAAGAATACACCATTAAACATTTCTGAAGGGATTTTTGGTTCTTCAGATTTTAATTTCTCTCCCTCAGTCATAGAAGATTTAGATTTGTAAACTATGTATCCATTTTTTTCTATTATTGCAACAGTAGGATCATCATCATCATCATCAGAATCTGATGCATTCATTAAATCTGAAAAAAAATTTGACTCATATTTGATGCAAAAATTGAAAGTTGGAAAGTTTCTCTTTATATTCAGAACTTGATTCATTTATAACAACTTTCTCAGATTCATTATTAGAATTATCAAAGAATATTTCTGAAGACTCATCATTATCATTTAAAGATTCAATTTCTAAAAATTCTTCAAATATATCTTCAAGAATTTCTTTAGAATCTATTTTAGTTTGAACTTCTGAAGTATTATTTGATGTGTATTCAGAATTGTTTCAGGAATAACTTCAGATTTTGATTCAGAAGATACTTCAGAAGTAACTTCAGAATTATTTGAGACTTCAGAAATTGTTTCAGAACTTATTTCTGATTCAGAATTTTTTATTGTATCACTTGAGTCAACAGATTTTTCATCTAAAAACAAAACTTCTGATTTAATAAATGGAATTCTTTCAGGCAGAGAATGATCAACAGGTTTATTTACAACACCTTTACTTTTCTCATTGAAATTTTTCATATTTGAAATATCATATAAATTTGAAGGTGCTTTCTTCAAAATTTGACTTTCATTGTATCCTAAGCCTCCTTTTATATTATAAAACTTTGAATTCTGAGCCTGACTAGTTAAAATATTCAGAGTTTGTTCAGTTTGACCTCTTTTAAAATTCAGATCTTCTAATTCGTTGATTTTTTTGTATAATTCAAGTTTTTCTTGATTTAGAAAATTCATTTTGACATTTAGAACTTCTTTTTCAAAATTTTCATTAAGAATATCTTTTTACATACTATCCATCTTCTCTTTCAACAAAGATTTTTCTTTAGAAACTTTTTAAAGTGTTTCTTTAGCATTTTGGCAACTTTGTTTGTAGATTTGACTTTCAGCTCTAAACTTATTTACCAAAATTCTCTATCCTTGTATTCTGTTTCTAAGATTTTCAAATTCAGAAGTCATGTTCAGAATTTGATCTTGAATGTTATTTTCAGAATTATCAGAATTTAATGAAGATTTTGTTTCGGAATTTAGTTCAGAAGAAGAAGTTTGTACCTCCTAATCATGTGCATGAGTATTTTCTGGATCCATTCGGCACATATAACAGTTTGAAGCATAATGAGAAACTTCTTCATCACTCCAGTTAAGCCAATCTTCTTCATATTTGGTCACTAGAGCTGGATTTATTTTCTTCTTCTGAGCAAATACATGCTTCTTTTCATAATAACCAACATTCTTGACCTTAGGCATTTTACACTATCTTGCAAAATGTCCAGGTTTTCTACAATTGTATTTTTGATTGTGTCTTTGATGGAATTGTCTTGTCATAAAAGCAATATTATCAGAAATCCTTTTCAATTCTTCATCTGATTCATCGCCATCACAAAGGGCAGTTTCTGAAATTTCACAAACTTTGTTCTTTGATGACATGATCATTGAACTATTCAACTTTTTGCTTACCAAGGCTACAGTATCATTTGTCTTTTCCTGTTCATTTTGTCTAAACTTGATTTTGTCTTCTTGTTGAAACAAAACTCGATAAACATCATGGATAGATTTTTTAGACATATTTCTAGTAACCATGTTGTCAGAAAAGCTAGACCATTCATTCCTCAAGTTATTCAGAAATTTATTGTTAATTTAAGTTCAAGAACTCAAACTTTCCAAAATTTCATATTCTGGAAGTAACTTTAGGGTATAAAAAGGATCAAAATAAACTACTTTATATAATCGAAAAATCCCTAATGTTTTTATATGTGATACCTTACTGAGTTAAGTTCATTGTGACCAAATTTCAGGCCTTAAGAAGATTTAAAAAGAGGTCAAATAATTTATGCAATACAATGTGTCACATCCGATATGGCAGATTACACCATGTTAGTAGAACACTCATTTGAGGAGTTCTACTAAGTGTTTGGAGGATCAAAACTCCATATTTTCATGTGATTTCACTTTAGAATCTATTTTAGTTTGAACTTCAGAAGTATTATTTGATGTGTATTCATAAATTGTTTCAGGAATAACTTCAGATTTTGATTCAGAAGATACTTCAGAAGTAACTTCAGAATTATTTTAGACTTCAGAAATTGTTTCAGAACTTATTTCTGATTCAGAATTTTTTATTGTATCACTTGACTCAACATATTTTTCATCTAAAAACAAAACTTCTGATTTAATAAATGGAATTCTTTCAGGCAGAGAATGATCAACAGGTTTATTTACAACACCTTTACTTTTCTCATTGAAAATTTTCATATTTGAAATATCTTATAAATTTGAAGGTGCTTTATTCAAAATTTGACTTTCATTGTATCCTAAGCATCCTTTTATATTATAAAACTTTGAATTCTGAGCCTGACTAGTTAAAATATTCAGAGTTTGTTCAGTTTGACCTCTTTTAAAATTCAGATCTTCTAATTCGTTGATTTTTTTGTATAATTCAAGTTTTTCTTGATTTAGAAAATTCATTTTGACATTTAAAACTTCTTTTTCTAAATTTTCATTAAGAATATCTTTTTGCATACTATCCATCTTCTCTTTCAACAAAGATTTTTCTTTAGAAACTTTTTAAAGTGTTTCTTTAGCATTTTGGCAACTTTGTTTGTAGATTTGACTTTCAGCTCTAAACTTATTTACCAAAATTCTCAATCCTTGTATTCTGTTTCTAAGATTTTCAAATTCAGAAGTCATGTTCAGAATTTGATCTTGAATGTTATTTTCAGAATTATCAGAATTTAATGAAGATTTTGTTTCGGAATTTAGTTCAAAAAAAGAAGTTTGTACCTCCTAATCATGTGCATGAGTATTTTCTGGATCCATTTGGCACATATAACAGTTTGAAGCATAATGAGAAACTTCTTCATCACTCCAGTTAAGCCAATCTTCTTCATATTTGGTTACTAGATCTTGATTTATTTCCTTCTTCTTAGCAAATAGATGCTTCTTTTCATAATAACCAGCATTCTTGACCTTAGGCATTTTGCACTATCTTGCAAAATGTCCAGGTTTTCTACAATTGTATTTTTGATTGTGTCTTTGATGGAATTGTCTTGTCATAAAAGCAATATTATCAGAAATCTTTTTCAATTCTTCATCTGATTCATCTCCATCACAAAGGGCAGTTTCTGAAATTTCACAAACTTTGTTCTTTGATGACATGATCATTGAACTATTCAACTTTTTGCTTACCAAGGCTACAGTATCATTTGTCTTTTTCTGTTCATTCTGTCTAAACTTGATTTTGTCTTCTTGTTGAAACAAAACTCCATAAACATCATGGATACATTTTTTAGACATATTTCTAGTAACCATGTTGTCAGAAAAGCTAGACCATTCATTCCTCAAGTTATTCAGAAATTTATTGTTAATTTAAGCTCAAGAACTCAAACTTTCCAGAATTTCATATTCTGAAAGTAACTTTAGGGTATAAAAAGGATCAAAATAAACTACTTTATTTAATGGAAAAATCCCTAATGTTTTTATATGTGATACCTTACTGAGTTAAGGTCATTGTGACCAAATTTTAGGCCTTAAGAAGATTTAAAAAGAGGTCAAATAATTTATGCAATACAATGTGTCACATCCGATATGGCTGATTACACCATGTTAGTAGAACACTCATTTGAGGAGTTCTACTAAGTGTTTGGAGGATCAAAACTCCATATTTTCATGTGATTTCACTTTACAATCTATTTTAGTTTGAACTTCAGAAGTATTATTTGATGTGTATTCAGAAATTGTTTCAGGAATAACTTCAGATTTTGATTCAGAAGATACTTCAGAAGTAACTTCAGAATTATTTGAGACTTCAGAAATTGTTTCAGAACTTATTTCTGATTCAGAATTTTTTATTGTATCACTAGACTCAACATATTTTTCATCTAAAAACAAAACTTCTGATTTAATAAATGGAATTCTTTCAGGCAGAGAATGATCAACGGATTTATTTACAACACCTTTACTTTTCTTATTGAAAATTTTCATATTTGAAATATCATATAAATTTGAAGGTGCTTTATTCAAAATTTGACTTTCATTGTATCCTAAGCCTGCTTTTATATTATAAAACTTTGAATTTTGAGCTTGACTAGTAAAAATATTCAGATTTTGTTCAGTTTGACCTCTTTTAAAATTCAGATCTTCTAATTCCTTGATTTTTTTGTATAATTCAAGTCTTTCTTGATTCAGAAAATTCATTTTGACATTTAGAACTTCTTTTTCAAAATTTTCATTAAGAATTATCTTTTTGCATACTATCCATCTTCTCTTTCAACAAAGATTTTTCTTTAGAAACTTTTTAAAGTGGTTCTTTAGCAATTTGGCAACTTTGTTTGTAGATTTGACTTTCAGCTCTAACCTTATTTACCAAAATTCTCTATCCTTCTATTCTGTTTCTAAGATTTTCAAATTCAGAAGTTATGTTCAGAATTTGATCTTGAATGCTATTTTCAGAATTATCAAAATTTAATGGAGATTTTGTTTCGAAATTTAGTTCAGAAGAAGAAGTTTGTACCTCCTAATCATATGCATGAGTATTTTCTGGATCCATTTGGCACATTTAACAGTTTGAAGTATAATGAGAAACTTCTTCATCACTCCAGTTAAGCCAATCTTCTTCATATTTGGTTACTAGAGTTGGATTTATTTCCTTCTTCTTTGCAAATAGATGCTTCTTTTCATAATGACCAGCATTCTTGACCTTAGGCATTTTGCACTATCTTGCAAAATGTCCAGGTTTTCTACAATGGTATTTTTAATTGTGTCTTTGATGGAATTGTCTTGTCATAAAAGCAATATTATCAGAAATCCTTTTCAATTCTTCATCTGATTCATCTCCATCACAAAGGGCAGTTTCTAAAATTTCACAAACTTTGTTCTTTGATGACATGATCATTGAACTATTCAACTTTTTGCTTAACAAGGCTACAGTATCATTTGTCTTTTTCTGTTCATTATGTCTAAACTTGATTTTGTCTTCTTCTTGAAACAAAACTCCATAAACATCATGGATAGATTTTTTAGACATATTTCTGGTAACCATGTTGTCAGAAAAGCTAGACAATTCATTCCCCAAGTTATTCAAAAATTTATTGTTAATTTAAGCTCAAGAACTCAAACTTTCCAGAATTTCATATTCTGGCAGAAACTTTAGGGTATAAAGAGGATCAAAATAAACTACTTTATAGAATGGAAAAATCCCTAATGTTTTTATATGTTATACCTTACTGAGTTAAGGTCATTGTGACCAAATTTCAGGCCTTAAGAAGATTTAAAAAGAGGTTAAATAATTTATGCAATACAATGTGGCACATCCGGTATGGCAGATTACACCATGTTATTGGAACACTCATTTGAGGAGTTCTACTAAGTGTTTTCCAGAATTTGCAGTTGAATTGAAATCATAACTCATAAAGGAAACTTTTAAGATAAGAATCACTCATTTTGAATGAGTTATGAGGAAGATATGGCACCACAAAGTTGGATGCACACTTCTGTCATTAGTTGACAGACTGCACACTTAACTATAATAAATTGGTTAATGCCTCAAAACTTCATATTTTTGAATGAAACCGGATTCATATGAACCCTGACTCAAAAAAGAAAACTCAAGAAGAAAAACTATGCATTATGGACAAATATTCAAAGAGATATTTATATGCAAAGTAGGGTTTACCTACTAGTGGTTTCACAGTTTGCACACCTAAAATGTTTTAAGTGTTTGGAGGATCAAAATTCCATAGTTGCATGTGATTTCACTTGCAAACAGAAGATAACTCATAAAACTAACGCTCAAAAGAAAAATCATCCTTTTTCATTGAGTTTTGAAAGAGATATAGTCATTTGAACATGCATGCACAAATCTGTCATTGGTTGACAGTTTGCACACTCATTTTGTTTTAATTAGTTAAAACTCCAAATCACCATATTTTTAATTGAAACCAGTGGCATGTGAAAGGTAACTCGTTAGCATAAATTTCAGAAGAAAAATCAAGTAATTTGGATGAATATTCAAAGATTTATGGTCGTTCAAAATAGGGCTTACATACTGTTGAACTTCCAGATGCACATGCATCTTGTTATTAGCATTTGGGGGGTCAAAACTCAATGTTTTTGTGTGAGACCACTTGGATTTGAACCCCATCTCACTAAATAAACTTTTAGAAAGAAGATTTATGATATTTAAACATATTATTTGCAAGAAATGGACGCTTTATGCACATGCAATAAATCTGTCAGCACCAAAAATCACCATTGTTGTTCAAAAACACATAAAATCATGATTTTCACATATTTTCTTGAGTTTTATTGTTTGGGTCATTGATTATGTTGGGTCACCGATAATTTGGTGATAAACCTTCTCTATTATTTGTTTGATATTTTACAGGGTCTTTTGAAGGTCTGAAATATACTTCAAGTATTGAAAAGTCAAAGACTATTCAATCAAGGGTTGTACATCAAAATGTGGAATTTTTGATGTGACAACTAACTTTAATATTCAGACCACTTGCCGAATCAAGAGGAGAATGAGGTCACCGATTGTATACATGAGGTCACCGATGATTGCATGGTAACCAACTATGAGTCACATGGGGTCCAAAACACATAAAATCATGATTTTCACGTATTTTCTTGAGTTTTATTGTTTGGGTCATTGATTATGTTGGGTCACCGATGATTTGGTAATGAACCTTCTCTATTATTTGTTTGATCTTTTACAGGGTCTTTTGAAGGTCTGAAATATACTTCAAGTATTGAAAAGGCAAAGACTATTCAATCAAAGGTTGTACATCAAAATGTGGAATTTTTGATGTGACAACTAACTTTAATATTCAGACCACTTGCCGAATCAAGAGGAGAATGAGGTCACCGATTGTATACATGAGGTCACCGATGACTCACATGTGGTCACCGACGACTCACATGTGGTCCCCGATGTTTCACATGTGGTCACCAATGATTTGCATGGTAACCACCTATGATGAGGTCACCGATGCTGTATACATAGTAACCAAAATTGTAGGTGCCTTCTCTTAAGGTTGAGATAACAAGTCACAAATACAAGGATGTACACTTGCCAACACATAGTGAAAAATGAAGATTATCAAGCAATGTGTACACTTATCAACTCCAACCTTTCAAGGCATACACCGATGTGATACATGGTTCCATGTATCACTTAGCAATTTTCAAAGATAAGTTCTTGACTCACATCAAATGCAAGACACGTGAGCAGCAAGAACTTGGGAACCAAACCTTAAATTCAAACATTCTCCTTTATTCTTATAAAAGGTGATGGGACTTCTCAGAGCATGAAGAAAAGTAGATAAAGTTATCTGACATTACGTGCTACAAAGAATGGTTTATCCATTAAACTAGTACAAAGGGAGTGGCCTCTTTCTTTGTCCAACAGATACACTTCCAGCTAATGAATCCTTGACAGCTATCCACATGCATCCCATGCATGGACACTATAAAAGAAGATGAAGTCCTTCCCATAAATCTCACGCTTTCAACAAATCCTCTGTGTGATCATTTGTTTGATTTCGGCAATGCTGGGTGCTCTAACAATTTTATTTTAACTTCCTTAGTGTATAAGTTAACTACTATTATCTGTGTGTTAAGTTTGTTAGAATAGTGTGTCTATTCTTTTCCGCAACAAACATCTATGTGTAAATTTTTAATATTTATATTAAAAAATTTAAAAGAGTAAAATTCTGTGTGTTTGTATTCAACCCCCCCCCCCCCTTCTACAAACCCTCACTGGCTTAGCCATCTCTATTCAGGGACTAACAAGTTGTATCAGAGCAGTTGGTTTAATCTAATAAACCAGATCTGTGATGGCTGCTACTTCTTCTAATGATGGTACCTTGCAAACTTCCTCTAGTAGCACATACGACTTAGGCTCCTTGGCCAAACCTCCAAGGTTCAACCCAAGTAACTTTGGGTTATGGAAAAATCGTATGCTACTCTTCTTAGAAGGGATTGATTGCAGGTATCCTATCATTCTAAGTGAGGGACCTATTATTCCTAATGTCTGGGCTCGCTTCGACCCACAAAAAGATACTCAAGTTAAATCAGCTCTTGCCTTATCTCTTTCTGATGAAGTATATCATTCTCTTGTAAATCTTTCTACTGCAAAGGAGATGTGGGATACTCTAAGTGTCTTATATGAAGGCACTAAAGAAGTTAAGAAATCTAACAAGATATGTCTTGTTAGAAAGTATGAACTATTCTCTCATGAAAAAGAAGAATCCCTCTCTGCCTATTTTAATCGCTTTAACTGTCTTCTCAATGATCTTAAAATTCTTGGAAGAGTTTATGATAATGAAGAGGTTCTGTGCAAATTTATGGACTGCCTCCCAGACTTCTGGGAAACCATATGCACTTGCATTAAGCAAACCAAAGATCTTGAAGTCATGCCTTTAACTGCTCTTTATGGGACTCTTCTTCATTATGAACAAACCAAAAATCAAAGAAATCTTCATGAGCTCCTAAAATTTCTTATCTATCTTCTTAGTCTAATAACATTGAGACTAAAGAAGATTCCACCCACTTATCGGAGGCTCATCTTAGTGATGCCAATGATGAAGGTGGGGAGTCAAGTCATAAACATACTCTCCGATAGTATGGCTATGATAACTGGAAATTTCAAGAACAAAAGTTTTTCTTCAAATCTTCATAGACTTAAGAAAATCTTCTTCCTTTCAAAACTCTCCTTCTAAAAACTATTTCAAAACTCTTCTTCTTCTAAAAACTATTTCAAAACTCTTCTTCTTCTAAAAACTAAGTGTTTTAGAAATCTTTTTCTTCTAAAAACTGTGTTTCAAAACTCTCCTTCTTCTAAAAACTAAGTGTTTCAAAAATCTTCTTCTTCTAAAAACTCTAATTGTTTCAAAAATCTCCTTCTTCTAATAACTAAGTGTTTCAAAAATCTTTTGTAAAACTAAGTGTTTAGAAATCTTCTTCTTTTGTCAAAATAAATGATGGGTGTTTCATCTCTGGTAAAAAAGGACTTTTTGCTTCTAAGTGAAAATTTTGAGTTCATCCAAAAGTTTAAGTCTCTTACCTCTTCAGGCCATGAATCCTCTGAATCTGCAAGTCAAAAGACAGCCGATAGGATGAGCCAATCTCTTGGAAAAATCACAACTCTTCTCAAACTGGTGACCTTGTCTTGTATGTTATAAATATAAGGCCAAGTACTAAGGATAAAAATGAAAGTATTCTAAGAAAGGAAAAGGTGTTGTTGTTGAACTCACTTCTGAAAGTGAGACCTATGAATTTGTGTAATTCTCTCAAATAAATTTTTCTTTTAACTACTGAGTGATTAATTTTTCTATCTTCTCTTGAATGATTAAATCCTTAAAAAATTGTTTTTCTCTAATAAGGATTTTGATACCAAAAAGAGCTGTGGGATTTATTTTTGAAGTTTCACTTTTGAAAATAATGGGTGCCCGAATGATTGAATCTTCAAAATTGGTTAAGTCTTTTTGTCTCTTGAAAATGACTTAAGTCTTCTATTCTCTTTAAAATGACTAAGTCTTTGTGTTTCTTGAAAATGACTGTCTTTCTGTCTCTTGAAAATGACTAAGTCTTCTATTCTCTTGAAAATGACTAAGTCTTTGTGTTTCTTGAAAATGACTGTCTTTTTGTCTCTTGAAAATGAATAAGTCTTATTGTCTCTTAAAAATGACTAGGTCTTTTACTCTATTGAGAATGACTAAGTTTTTTTTTTTTTAAATTGACTAAGTCCTTTGGTCTCTTAATTTTTACTGTCTTTTAGTCTTTTGAAATTGCATGTCTTTTAAAATTAGCTAAGTTCTTCCTTCTTACATATATATATATTCACAATCGGTGAGTCATGTATATAATCAAGTCAGGTACACTCCTTGTACCCAATCTGTGAGTCATATATATAGTCGGCAAGTTAGTAACACTCACTAACCGAAGTCTGTCTCTCTATCTTTCTTTCTTTATTTTATCTCTTTCATTATTGGGTCACCTAACCTAATCTTCAATATCCTATCTTTCTTCTTCTATTTATTGATCTCTCTTATCAACTTCTCTTAACCAATATATCTAACTTCTTCTCTTTCTCAATACCTATTTTACCTGTAAAAATACCCTCCGAATTTTACCTGTGAAATTTCTCTCCGAAGTTTACCTGTAAAAATTCTTTCCGATTTTTACTTGTAAAATCCTCTCCGAATTTTACCTGTGAAATTTCTTTCCGAAATTTTACCTGCTAAAATTCTCTCTGATTTTTATTTGTCAAATTTCTCTTCGAGTTTTACCTGTGAAATTTCTCTTCAAAATTTACCTTTATCCAATTTTTACTTGTAAAATCCTCTCCGAATTTTACCTCTGAAATTTCTCTCCGAAATTTTACCTGCTAAAATTCTTTCCGATTTTTACTTGTCAAATTTTTGTCCTAATTTTACCTGTAAAAATACCCTCCGTATTTTACCTGTAAAAATTCTCTCGATATCTAAGTCAGATACCTTAAACTCTCCGAACTCAATATTCTCTTATATTGATTTTTTGTATTGATGTGTGAAGGCAAAGAAATCAATATCCTTTGAGACATCCAAAGCTTTTGGTTGTTAAACCCATTCATAAAATGCTTAAATTTCTAAGTTTTGAAGAAACCAACTCTTTTTGTCCCAAGACTTCTTTCATCTCTTCTATGCATTATTCTGTAAAAGGCATCCTTCAAAGTGGCATCTCTTTCTCTCTCATCGATGCTATATAAGGAAAATAAAAGTTCTCCCAAGAAAAGTCTTTGTCTTTAAAAAAAAGTGCTATAATTTTGGTGACAGTTTTCATATTGCAAACACTGCCCGAAATTTCATGTTTTTTGAAAGAACAAAAAGGAAATATTTTCTAACCCCAAAGGACCCACCTCAAAATGGGTACCAATACACTATTTTGTTTATAATTGGAGGATCCAAATAGAGATCATATCAAGTATATGAACAATGGCTGCTCAAGATATATGATAAGGAACAAATATCTTCTCTAGAAGTATTTAAAGAAAAAGGGTCAGGTGTGAATTTATGTGGGCAAGGCAAAGGAATAACAAGAGGTTATGGAACTCTCTTCGATGAATCCATAATCTTCAACGAATTTGTCCATATTGAAGGACTGATGTATATTCTTCTGAGCATCAGTCAACTATGTGAAAATAAGTCCATCATGATCAAGAGACACAACAAAATAGCTTATGAAGTGTTTCATGGTCGAAAACCAAACTTGGGTTTTTCTTCATATTTTGTTTGTGTGTTATGTCTTAAATGACAAAGAAAATTTTGGGAAAGTTGATCCAAGGCTGATGAAGGAATCTTCATGAAATTTTCATGGGATGTTCCTTATGTATTTGATAAGTCTATACTTGTTAAATTTGATGATATCCTATCATCTTTATGTATGGGAGACATGCCTCACACTACTCCATGTCCACCTCATCATTTGAACCTCAACCATCTTCTAAGAATGGTGTGTTCCTCCCATCAACTTTTCCCACTCACTGACGTTTCCTTCTCCACTCACCGACATCACCATCGAAATTACTCACCGACGTCGCACCCTATCACCATACTCACCGACGTTCTTAATTTCTCTCTCCATACACCAACCCTAGACTCACCGACACTAACCTCTCAACTCTAAACTAACCGACATGGTCTCTCTCTCTCTCTCTCACCTCTTCATCGCCTTCTCTCTCTGTATAAAACCCTAACCCTAAGAGCATACACAACCCATAACCACCGACAATCCACGTTCCGACGTACCCCATAGCCACCGACGTCACCTTCAGACGAGCCATTGACGTCACCGCCGAGAACCACCGTCGCCAAAGCCACCGACGTCACCACCCACTGACGTCGCAACCACCCACCGACGGTCACTCTCTCCCCTAGTCTCATCCACCGACGATCGCATCTAGCCACCGACGGTCATCTCTTCATCTATCCGTCGAAGTCACCGACGTCAACCTCATTCTTCTCTCAGACATCGATCCACTGACGTCATACCCTCTATCCACCGACGACAAGCCAGTCACCGAGGTCACCTCTAAAACCCTTCACATTCTTTAACCCTTTAAAGATAACCCTTAGTTTGCCAATCTTGGTGACTAAGATTCTTTGAACCTATCCATAATGACATCATCAACGTCATTAATGTCAGAAACATGCGCCGATTTCATCCTAAAACCCTTAGAATTCTGACCTTTCAATCACCTAAAGTCATCATTAGGTTTGAAAATCAAACTTTCCCTCCTCTTATATATAACCGTTTCCCCACTTCCTTCTCCCTCTTTCTCGCATCCATAATCTTCATCTTCTTTCTCTATCAAAGTCAAGAAAACCTGCACCTTTCTAAGTTCTTCAATGGCGTCTCCATCAAAATCTTCCAATGCTTCAGAAGAACAAACCCTCACGTTTGGATCTCTCTCCTTCCCTGCATGCAACAACTATGGTCGCATTGGCACAGAAAAAGCTCATACAGAATACAATGATGTATGTTGGTTTCTTCAAAGGTGCCCTCTTCAATATGCTCTCAATGCTAAACCCAAGATGAGTGGTGTCAGTTCTGAACTATATTGAAGAGAAAAGGGGTCCAAAATCCAAGGGCCTAGGTACACTGCTAAGAAAGAATATGGGAAGCATTTGGAACTTCTTCTTTGCTCACCTTATCCTTTGCTTGAGCAAGAAGACAGGCGGTCCAGATCAGTCACCTTCTCAGATCACTGAGCTGGCACATGCATTGATCTTTCAGCGAAGAATAGACTTTGCAAGCTATTTCTTCAATGAAATGATCTCATCCTTTTCCACCAATCGGCGACCCCAGGTACCATTATGAAAAAGGGAGTCTTGGCAACGGATGATATTGAATATGATCTCCCTCTTCATCAAGTTGGAAATCAAATTATGAAAAAGGGAGTCTTGGCAACGGACAACCCTCTTAGACCGTCTATGGTTGAGTTTGCAAGGAATGCAACTCTCACTTGGGGTGAGAATGAACCCCGTCTCCAGAGACCCTCAGGTACGATTTCTACCCCTTCTGCACCCCGAGTCACTGATGTGCCAAAATCTCGAAAGAGTCCGGCGTCGGGCACATCTACCTCCTCAACCACTGATAATACGAAGCCAAAAGAACCTTTGGCTTCTACCCAAGCACCAAAATCTCAAAAGCGGAGACACTCGAAAAGCCCCCCAAGGACTTCCTCAAAGAAGTGTAAGGGTTCCCAAAGGGTTAAAACACATAAGCCATCTACTAACTCCCAAAAGTCAGTAGGTGTTGAAAATATCCTTAGTAAACCCAAGAAACACTCAACCACTCCCAGCTCCTCCATGCCCTCTCAAAAGGACATGGCTGTAAAAAGGGATATCCCCACTATACCTTCTTCAACTTTTTCCTTAGTTGATGAAGATGACTTGGAGTCTCCCATGCAAGGTGCCTCTTCACCATCCCTTGAGCTCTCACAACTCCTCTTCCACACTCCACATGAGAATCCCACTTTACCGATTTTCTACTTTACGACACTACACCTTAGCCACGTACGTCTCCCGTACATGACAAGGTTGTTGAGGAACCCATTATTGAGGAATCCCCTCATAGACACTCTCCTACACGTGTCTCCACCACATCTACTCACTCTCCTTAATCCCCCCCAAGAAAACCCACAGGGTTGGTGGATTATTCCTCTAGTGATGATGAAGATGATTAACCACCAAAGTCTCAACCATCTGCTCCCATGTCTTCTGAACAGGGAGATGATCTTGTCAAGGCTTTCACCAGTTTCACTCGTGATACTATCCGCCGGGTGGAAGTTCTGGAAGATCATGCAACTAAGGAAATGGAAAGAATGGCCTTTCTTTCTTCTACTCTTAGATCTAGCATTGAAGATTTGTCGGTGAGTCACCCAACTCTCATGACATGCTTAGATCTTCTGCACTTGGATGTCTTTGGTCTTCAGCAAGGGTTTCTCTCAAGCCAAGATTCTATCCGAGAACTTCGAATGTGCTTTCTCCCAATGTGCTTTCTTCGAATGTCTTTGGTCTTCAGCAAGGAAAGAATGTGCTTTCTTCTATTAGAGAACTTCGAAGTGCCTCTACTCAGCAAGCCACCGATATTGCTTCTATCCCTGTCAATCAGAAAGCAATTTTGGAATCTCTTGCAACTCTTCATACAAAGGTTGACAAGATACCAACTTCTTCTCCAACGGTTGAACTTGATGTTGGTGATTCCTTCTTTCAGGATAAGGATAGATTTGTTCTTCAAAGGGTTGAACGGAAGGTTGATGCTGTGGGTTCTGATGTTGAAAGAATGAAGATCTTTCTCTCTTCAGTAGGTTTCAAGGGTTCAACCACTGAGGGGGAGAAAAACAAGAAAGCTGTTGCTTCTCCATCTACAGCCACCTATGTGACTCCAGCCACCGATGTGACTCCAGCCACCTATGTGACTCCATCCACCGATGTGACTCCATCCACCGATGTGACTCCATCCACCGATGTTCTAGCTGCTCCTCCAGCCACCGATGTTCTTGCTGCTCCTCCATCCACCGATGTTCTAGCTGCTCCTCCATCCACCGATGTTCTAGCTGCTCCTCCAGCCACCGATGTTTTTGCTACTCTTCCATCCACCGATGTTCTAGCTGCTCCTCCATCCACCGATGTTCTAGCTGCTCCTCCAACCACCGATGTTCCTTCAGCCACCGATGGTGGTGTGGTCACCGAGGTGACCCCTCTTTTGGTCACCAAGGTGACTCCTCACATGGTCACCGAACCCCAGGTCACCGAGATAACTGAAGCAACAATTGAGGGGGAGGGAGTCAGTGCCCGAACCCTTGAGTTTGACCGAAGAAATGTGCTCAAAATAGCTCAAGAAGAGGCTACTAAATTCACAGGCGCTGATACTCAGGGGGAAAAGTTTTGTGTCCGACTGGATGAAGATGTCAACATTGATGTTAGCTCTGAGGTGGAGAAACAAAAAGACAAAGACAAGAAAAAGTCTATGTGAAACAACCTCATGTTTAGAAGACCCCACTCATTCTGACTCATTCTGACTATGTCTATCGGCTAGACAAAGCTTTGTATGGACTGGCAGGCTCCTCGCGACTGGTTCCAAGATAGATCCAAAGAGCACCATTGGAAGTTGTCAGCTTCTTCGTGGAAAATAATTTGTTGAGTTTCATTTCATGTCTAATGACTTTCATCTTACCCATCTATGCACAAAGTCATTGGATGAAGTCAATCAACTTTCTGATCGGAAAAATAGGTATGTCATTCCTTCAATCTCTAAATTTAAAAAAAAATAATTCATTATATATTTGTATATATAATAATAATAAATTCGGATACTGATTTCTCCGATCTCCACTCTCCGAATAAAAGTTTATTTTTTTAAAATATATATATTTATTTTTATTTAAAAAAAAATTTAAATTTTTTTTTTAAAAAATGCTGACGTCAGCCACCGACATGCTGACTTCATCCACCGACGTTGCTGATGTCACCGACCAAAAAAATTTTTAAAAAAAAATGCTGACGTCAGCCACCGACGTTTTCGGTAAGTGCTGTAGCAGTTTAAAAAAAAATTATTTCAAAAACTTTCTCCTACTTTCCGAAACTTTCAATGTCTCTTTCTTCAAACTTCAATCACAAAATTTTGGTACTCTCCGAAATTTTCGGTAACCCGAAAGTTCATACTCTGAATTTTGACTCCCCGATTTTAGACAACTAACATCCCTCCAAAATTTCATATCTTGAAATTTTATTTATATCTCTCTCTCAGATTTTGGATAGCTAAAATCTCTAAAATATTCTATTTCTTGAAATTTCTCCTCAAATATACTATTCCCTATATATCTTTGTCAAAATATCTCTCCGAATTTTGTTGCTGTTAAAATTCTCTCTAATTTTTGTCATGATAAAATTCCTCCAATACTTTTGTCAAGCTACTCTTCGAATTTTGTCTGTCAAAATACCCACCTATCTTTGACTGTCAAAACAGCCCCTGATCGTTGACTGTCAAAATGTCCAGCTATTGACTGTCAAAATGTCCAGCTATTGACTGTCAAAATTCCTCTATCCTTTCTTTTTCAAAAATCTCCAAAGTCTCCGATGTTTCTCTCGGATACTTAATATCATTCACACTTTATTCTCTCGGATCTCATGAGCATAAAATTCCACAAATTTTGCTCACGGACTTCTCTCTCCGACATATGGACATGGTTAAAAAGAAAAAGAAATCTATGGTTTATAAATATTCTACCATTTCCACCTCCGCGCCTGCTTCTACGACTACGATACTGAAAAAGCCTTCGGTATCTACCCAAGCCAATATCCTTTTTTAGAAGCGGAGGAGTTTCAAAAGCCCCCCCAAGTTCTCCTCAAAGAGATTTAGGGAACCTCAAGGGTCAAATACTCACAAGCCACTCACTGATTCCCAAAAATTGGTGACTGTTGAAATTCTCCCTACTGGACCCAGGGAATCCTTTAAAAACTCAATTAGCTCCTTCATGCCCTCTTAAAAGGACCTGATTGTATTTTCGGGGACCCTCACTAAACCCTCCTCAGCATTCTCTTTGGTTGATAAGGACGACTTGGAACCTTCCCAATCCAAGGACTATTTTTATCACATCACAGCCTTGCACCCAAGATCTATGATCTTGATGACCTTGCACATCTCTATGAAGATTCGACGAAACTGGTCGAATTGGAGGGACTCCCATTTTTTTTTCTTGTTCACCAATATCTCCTTCTGGCTGAAATGTTTCCACCTAGTGAACTCTCCGATATATGGGTTTGAGAAATAAAAATAAAAATAATTTTTTATTTTTATTTCTGATAGCTTGTTTATCCCTCTGGTGGACTCCCCGAATTTGTTCCACCTTCTCACCTCATTTACTCATCTTCTCCCCTCAGCCGCTGGGGGGAGAAAATTTAAAGTTCCTGATAAGGCTAAATCAAAAGCAGCTGAGAGGAGAAAACAAGAAATCAAAAGTATTGTAAGCTGAGAAGAAGAAGAAGAAATTCTCCAAGAAGAAATTCTCCAAGAAGAAATTCTCCTTATGCAGCTGAGAGGAGAAAAGAAATCTTCTCAAAAACAAGATTATTCCCTTAGTCCTATCTATCCACCTCTCCAGACACAATATCTTGAGTTCCTATGATGGTGACCACATCTGCTGGCATGTGATGTTTGGACATAGAATCGAGTCCTTGTGAATGGGCGGAGCCAGGTGCTCTTATTTTACGACGGTAGGGACGATTGCTTCCATTACTGACCAGAAAGACACCAAAAATGCTAAAGTATTATAAGCTGAGGAGGGGAATGAGAAATCAATAAAGAAGAACAAATTTTATCAAAAAGAGATTTCAGTTGAAAGGGAAGAAATCTTCTAAGTGATAAGACATCAACTGGGGGGGAGCATCTAAGTGATTCCAAGAAGAATGAGTCGAAAGCAATTGTTGAGGGGGAGAAAATCAAAGACAGACAAAAAGCTAACCCCGATGTAGACTGAATTCTTCTCTCTCCCATTCCACAAGGAGCATTCATGATATCTAAAATTTTTGATGTATCAAATCCAACCTTGATAGTTCAATTAGCAACAACCATCATCACTGCTCCAGAATATGGTATGTTCTCTAAAGATGATCTTAGGAACAAATGTTTCTTCTAAGGCTACCAATATTCCCTTGCCGATAGCAGCTTCCTTCAAGAAATTCTAAGTGTGGTCCTCTATAGGAAAGATGAAGAAATTCTCTACAATTTAATCTTCAATGAACTCAAGAGTAGAGATGCTGCAACAATTCCCTTCAAGTACCCGGATGCTTGGTATATATGTAAATTTATTTATTTTTTTCATATGTTGGACATATTCTTTTTACATACTGTACATACTCAGTTAAAAAAAAACATCTGAGTCAAAAGAACCCAAAAGAAAAAATAGAAAGGGTCAAAAGTATTTCTTTCTAACTTACAGGTATCATCATCAAATAGGGGGAGATTGTAGGGTCACCGATGATTTGGTGATGAACCTTCTCTATTATTTGTTTGATCTTTTACAGGGTCTCTTGAACGTCTGAAATATACTTCAAGTATTGAAAAGTCAAAGACTATTCAATCAAGGGTTGTACATCAAAATGTGGAATTTTTGATGTGACAACTAACTTTAATATTCAGACCTGTTGGTCCCTAAAGGGTCTACAAGAGTTCAATCAATAGTAAACAGTTTGTAGAAGGGGGGGGGGGGGGTTGAATACAAACACACAGATTTTGGTTTTTAAATGAGTTTATAGATAATAAACAAATTTACAGTTACAAGCGGAACAAGAACAATTTTAAAACCTATTCTATTGTAACTAAGAAACACTAAGTTTGATGCACAAGAAGATGAAAGAAAGAATAAAGAGGGTTTAGGCTAGAAAGACGCATGCATCGAGATGAAGAGGATATCTCCATCTTATTTATACCCGTTTGCATTTAATGCAAGACAAAAGGTATATGCCACGTGTCAAGCTTGGATAGGAAGCTTGTCCTTGCTAATAAGACAGCCATGCTTTTGGCCGAATATGAACAGTACCGTATCAGATATGATGGGGACATAAGAGACAAGTCGTACGTCCTTTTCTGACATGGTTCTAGGTTTGACTTTTGTGCATCGAGGATAAGATCCATCTTTAGTCTTGTAGAGGAAGCTTCATTTGATCGCTGATACTGAATCTTCAAGGATGAACTTCAGTATTGCTGAGGTTTCACAAGACTTCACACTTTGAGTAGATAATCGCTGCTATCGCTGAACCGCTTCAGTTCACCTAGCTGATTATCTCTTTCTTCAGCTAGAGTCTTCGACTTTCGCTGAATGGTCTTCTGGTGTGATAGCTGATTTTCAGGTCTTTAGAGATAAGCTTGTAGTTCCTTGACCTTCAGCGGTCGCTGATGGCAATCAGCGTGTGCTATTGCTGAATATGAACATAAGCTTATACAATGGAATTTCACTAAGTATACAAGAGGAATCATATTCAAATCATCGAGAGGATTTATGATTAACAATCTCCCCCTATTTGATTATGATTAAGCAACATAGGAAATTGCTTTAAGAGACTAGTAAGGACTTAAGAAAAATTTGAAGTAAATTTTTTAAGTACTATTCTGTATAATCTTTTTCAGCTAGTCTACTATCTGAATTGAGTTTCATTTATAAGGATATGAAAGCAAAATTTTACAAGTAAATAAGCTTCAAGTACATTCACTGTTGAGCTTTTCAGAGTGAAAAATCAGTGAGTAAAGTAGTTTGAAGAAAAGTAGAACTCTTATGTTCATTGTCCCTTTTACTCTTTTCAGTGATCTTTTCAGTACATAGATGGAGTAAAGTACTTTGAATTTCATTAATTATAATATGAAGGAATTACATGGAAATGAAATTACAATGATAAAGGTAAAGTACTTGTACACTGAAGGAATATTACAAAGGATATAGAAATCTATAACTAATCAGAGATATTCTCGTTTCGTCTTTGTAACTCATTCTCATAAAGCGTCTCTTGTCGATTCATCAGAGAAGTATCTGACCAGCAGCGCCAAAGCATAATTTTTATGAGAGAGGATGGGGCCTTGCGAATTTCTTGGTTTCTGAAAAGTCCTAAGAACACTTCATTATCAGGTTCAGGTAGTGAGATGATTTCATCTTCTTCATATCTTCGGTCTTGAGAGAGAGAGGTACAAAGCATTGATATAGCAGGGAGCTCAAGATGACCAAGAATGTTTTGATAATCAAACTTAGTTTCATGCTCATTCTTCGAACTTGAACCACCTTCAGCAACTGATCTTTTCTTCTTTGTGGGTTCAGGGAGAGGGGGAACTTGCACATGTTGTGACATCCTTTGTAGCAACTGATCCAGTACACCTTCCACCACATCCTTGAACTTAGATTTGGAACCCTCAATGGCATCTCTGATTTCTAACCATTCAGTGTATCCATAAATTCCTAAGAACTTGGCTTCTTCTCTCTCAGTTCTGTTTGTCCTTGTCATTCTTACATATACCTTTGGACCACCTTTGTTGGAGTGTCTCCCTTGGATAGTTGCATGAATGATTTTGGCTTCAGATCTTCGAAATTTCAGTCTGTCAGTGCACCAGTCAAGCTCTTTGTCTTTCTGCATAGTGGCTTCAGCGGATAGTGCACTTAGGATCTTTTGCGAGCGAGAATTGGATCTACGTTTATGTTCTCTTCTGCAAGTTCTCTCTGAACGAGAGCTTCAGCGACCCTTTCACTCTTTTTCAATTGTTCTTGAGCCGCCTTGTCTTTCACAGAGTCTTCCCTGAGTAATTTTCTTGCTAAGGCAAGATCATTCTCAGTTTGCTTTATTTCCTCGTCCCTGATTCTTTGTGCTTCTAATGCTTGTTCTCTCTCTTCCCTTGACAGAAAGTAGAATTCATCTACCTTCCTTATTGGTACGGCTTCAATGGGTTCAACTTCAAGCACCCTTATTCTTCTAGCCTCGAATTTGCTAAGGAATTTTATTCGCCTTTTTGCTTCTTCAGGCTCGCTTATAAATGGCTTTTGAACGAGATGCCTGGGAATAAGGCCTTCTTCTTCTTCAGAGTCAGTTTCTATTATGTACATAAACTGCTCTTCAGAAGAAGGTTCCTTCCTTGAAGTAGAGTCCTTTGAGGGACGGGGATCACTGAGGGAAGGAGATGAGGAGAAAGAATTGTTAGAGAGAGATTTTGTGGGTGAAGAAAGGAGTAAGGGGGTTTCAGGGAGAGGTGAAGAGAAAGGGATAAGAGGAAGAGATACCTCAATTGTGGTCTCCCCTCAGATATAGGGATAGCGGCATCCAGATCTACCACTTCTTTTCCTTTGCCCGAGGAGCCGGATTGTCCCTGAGAGGGATGTTGTCCGTCCCCCAAGGGCTCTTGATGAGCGACTCCGGGCCTTGACATTCTGAAATGCTCTAAGGCACTTCCAATGTCATCGTCGTCTTCATCATCGTCCATTCCCCCATAGTGAGGGATGGGCTTTTCTTCTTCTTCTTCATCTTCTTCTTCTTCATCAGCATCATCTTCTTCAGCTTCAGTTCCCTGGATGTATGGAGAAATCTTTTCTCCAGGGAACCTCCGGTTGTGCTCAGCAATGAGTTCCTCAGCGAACTCTTTGGCACATCTATCCCCCTTGATGTTATCAGGTGGTAGACAATGCACCATCAGAGTGCGAACATTCGACTGAATATCCTTGAGCTTCACATCATTATCTTGAAGCGTGGTCCGATCAGCAGCGTTGAAAGAGGAGGAACTAGCCTCAGAGAGCTTGGTGAGCAGCTGCATCATATTGGATTGAGTCTTTTAAATAGACTCAAGGACATTAGCTTGAGCAGCAACCTTCTGCTCCAGGCTGGCTAGGGTCTGATGAAAGGCCCTGTTGTCTTCCTTTAGGGAGTAAACGTCAGAGATGAGGTTGCTGACGTTAGTCTTGATCGCTGGAGTTCCAACGATCCTTCTGAAGATCAGCTCAGTGGACGTCTGAAGGTTGTCCACCCTAGCTCTTGTGAGAGCACATTCCCTGACTAAATAGTCAACAGCAGGGAATGTAGGGTTGGGAAGGACAATGGGAGGTCGTTCGGTGACTGGAGTGGGGAGCTTAGGAGCCGCCATCTCTGTGTTCACATCTCTGAGCTTTGCAGCAGAGGGATGGCCCTGAGGAGACTTTCCCATATCCTTGCTGATGGGAGGAGTACTGTTGGTGGTGGTTGTCGTCGCTGAAGTTGGAAGAGAAGCGACACCTGATGATGACATAAACAAAGATGCCAAAAACACATCCGGATTAGAAGATGGATGAAAAATTGTATTTTTCTCCCTGAGAGTATCAGGAGGATTACTCTTAGGGACTACATTTGCAGAGACAGTATCGAGAGGATCACTGACCAGTGTCTTAGAGTATCTGAGAGAGATACTCTGAGGTCCTTTTAATTTGGCCTTCCAAAACTCAGATTGCCTAAACAATAATGAGGTTTGAACTGCGTGCATTTCAGCATTATCAGGGATAGGGACAACTATCGCTGAGTCATTTGCTGAGGTGAGGACCAAAGAAGAGGAGATAGAAGTAGATAAGAAGGCTGTGAAATTAGTACCTGATCCAGCTTCAGCAGAGCCGGCTAAAACACCCTCAGTGACCCGAGTCGCTGATGATGTAGGTAGTGCTGATGAAGCAACAACGGTTGAAGAGACCTTGAAGTGGCTGTGGTTTTAGGAGGTGTTGGTAGTACACCGAAATCAGAGAGGGTGGTCTGTTGAGAGACCAACTACTTTGGCTTCTTGAGTTTGGTTGCGATGGTCTTTTTATGACCATCGGTTGGTTGCTTCCTCTTAGCAGTAGCAGCAGTGTCTGGGTTGCTCGCTGTTGGGTTGGACAGCGAGGTGGACACTGGAAGAGGGGCCCCAATCACCTGCAGCATGTAGGGAGTGAAAGGAGCATCATCTGGATGTTCCTCAATGTCCAGGGACTTCTTCCCTACTACGGAGAAGGAGTGATCGCTGACCTTTGGGTTTTCCTCCCCAAAGGCAACCTCCATTATGGTTGCGAAGAAGCGAGGGTAGGGGATGACGGGGTGTCTGGTGGCGGTGTTGATGCGATTAACCATATCGCTGAAGATGTAGTCAGCGTAGTTGAGCTTGTGGCCGGTGCAGAGAGAATAGTCAAGGTCTTGAAAATGCTTGCTCGCTTGGTCATGCGAGCCAATTTTCGACCCAAGGCATTGGATCACCTGGGTGAAGATATACTGCCAGCGAGCAGGTAGTATTTTCTTCTCCACCTTGGAGCCCACTGTCTTCAGAGAGGGATTCTCCCAAGCATAGCCAATCGAATCCAAGAATGCATCGATTTGCATCTTGGTGGGTTCAGCGCCCCATTGTTGATTCTTCGCGCGTAGAGGGAGACGAAGAGCCTTCCTGACAAACCCAGTAGTGAAAGAAAAGAACCCAAGATCTGGAATCTTGAATCCAGTTACAGGGAGCTCAGTTCCCTTTTCAGTTGTCAGCGTGGTACAGTGAGCTGTGTACCAGAGAGCTTGGAGATGAGAGGAGATACCCACTGGGTTGTGGACGAACGCTTACATCAGTGGGCACGCCTTGATGAAGGTAGCTCCTTCAGCGAATTGAGGACGGTCAGCAGGAATGTCCACCAATGCAATGTAGTTGCATGACTTAAAGACGACCTTTTCCATGGTAAAGTGACAGGTTGGTGCAGCGACCAAGGTGTTGTCTTCAGTAGCCGAGGTTGCAGAGGCCATTGCTGTAGGAAAGATGGGAACACCAAAGAGGTAAATCATGGTTTTATACATAAATGTATAAACCAGAGTTTGGTATATAAAAAATAACAAACGAAAGAATCAAGGAAACAAGTATTTTGAAGAACAAGATCAAAATGCTTGTTATAAAAACAATAAAAGATTTAAAAATAAAAATGGATAAAACCTTAAAGAAAATCTTTTGTTTTAAGGAAAGAACTTAGAACAGGGTTTTGATAAAGAAAATCTTATGTTTTAAGGAAATAACTTAGAACAGGATTTTAAAGAAAACTTTTTAGAACAGGGTTTTGATTTTAAAATATGTTTTTATTACATTTTTAGAAATTTACGAAGAAGAATAAGTGAAACAAGATGTTTCCAGTCAATGGTAAAAGGTTTAGATCAAACTTTAGTTGAGTTCGAGAGGGAAAAACACACAAATGCGTGTTCTTGGTGTTCTTGAGAAAACTTTGAAGATTCGAAGGATTCTTTTTCCTTTAGGAGAGTTATGAAAGTGGAAGGAATGAAGTGAGGCAAAAGAATTGCTTAAATAAGAGGAGAGAGAAAGAAAGGAGTGCTAAACGACGATTTTAGCATTTTGAAAAAGAAATGATGACCTGGCGCACGTTCCAAGAAAGGAGTTGGAATGGAAACGTCGCGGTCCGTCGTGTGTCAGAAAAAGGTCTGACATGTCCTTTTCTTTATTTTTAAAATATCATTATGATAATTATCCATAAGGAAGGTTATCATTATTTAAAAAAAATCTTCATCACTAATAATAAAGGATTGTCAGTGAGGAGTTTTAATTTTAAGAGAGTCATTCTTTGATAATAAAATATATCAAAGAGTGATAAAGTTTAGGAGATAATACCTGAGGAGATCGTCCAGATATCGCTGAGTCAGAGTTCAGTAAGTGACGAGTTTGAAGGCTTTATTTGTATCACTTGTTGGTCACTGAATAAGAAACTATTCGGTATTCAACATACCAAGTTTACTGATGAGTAGATTGAATCTAGTTTCATCAAGAGGCTTGGTGCAAAGATCAGCGAAGCTCCAGAAGTAAACATCTTAGAAGCTCCTATGTCTGAAACTCAATCATTTGCTATACCAGAAGCCTCAACAAGCCAGCCAAATCAAACTCTTATTGATGATAGCATGAAAGCTCCAATGGTTGATCAATCTGGTGATCAAGTGACTATTGAACGAACAAATGAAAAAGTGGTTAATCCAAGGAGAGTTATGGATCCTGAACAACAAGAAAGAGTAGGCGGTGTTCAACCTCCTCCAAACAGAGAATTACACTTCAGGTTCATGTATGTAGAAAGAGATGAAAGGGTGATATTGATGACTCCTGATTTTGCTCCAAATGTAGATGTACAAACTAAAATCATATTTGCAAGATTCAAGCAGGAAAGAAGAAATGCCTTTTCCTCATCCCCTATAAGAAGAATAGTAGTGATAAGTACGAATTATTTTGAGAACACAGATATCATGTACATAACATATAAAGTTGTAAGAGAAAATGGGCGATCTTATACTTTATGTGAAAATGATCTGTTGTCCTTAATTCCATACTATCTTATACATATTGGGAGATGCATGAAGCAGAGAAGGAACATAAGTGCAGATGATAATGTCGCATATCTACGAATTCTAAGCTGCATGGAAGCTTTTGTCGAATACCGAGCTAAGGTAGATGTTCAAATGAAGAGCTATAAGGAATTGAAACAAAAAGGATTGGTGAAATCATAACGGAACCAGAGCGGAGAATTGTATTTAAAATACCTCTGGGAAAGATATTTTTCAGATTGACAAAAGCGTTCAAATACTCTTAAGAGTATTTTGAACTCCATCCATGGGATGGTGGTTCTGAAAAAGGAAGACGTGAACATAACTATCAGAAGAGCAACTTTTGATATGAATAAGTACATCGAAGGGGTGAGCAAGATGAGAGACCTTACAAATCAATTCTATAGGATAATCAGTGCGCATCCAGAAGCTTTGTATTAGTCATCCTCTTTGTAATTTTTTTCAGTACTATAATGAAACTTTTCAAACATTGTTCTTTCTTACTTATTTTGCCATTATTATGAATTCACACTTAGAGGGAGATTGTTAGAATTTACTTCAATGTAAAAGTATGAATCAGAACTTACTTTGAAGAACAAAGTGGAACTCTCTATGTAAAAGTATGAATCAGAAGATAGTCTCTTCTAGAAGATCTATCCAGAAGACATGATGATATTCTATAAGATAGAATATCTTCTGGATACAATACAAGGACCTTCACGCGTGTTATCTGACGTGGCGGGTCACATTTCTCGTGCGTAACTAATTCTGCTTACGTATTAATTTGTGATAGGCTTGCTCTTTGACTTTTACATTTGCAATAGTATAAATAGAGTGAGTTATCCTTGTATTCAATGTCGATTGTTTTGGAGAGATTGTAAGAGATAGTTTTGTATTTCTAGTACTGTAAGATTTGGAATTCAGAGTGAAATACAAATTATCATTGATCGATATGAATATGTTCATCCATTATAGTTTACATTTTCTAGTTTAATTGTTAATCTTATTTGCTTCCGCTTATCATTTATCTTATATCTGTGATCAACATTCTGTGAGTGTTTCGGGATCTGGGTTCCAACAGTTAGGGTTAGGGTTCAAACTGAAGGTACGTCCTTGTTCAATAGGTCCTGATGCTTGAACACCTGTCGTATATGATGTGGGTGCTTTGGGTGGACTCGGCTGTATTCGCTCTTTCGTGTCTCTCTATACATCTTATGTACTCACTTTGTTAATTTCCTCTGAATGGGCAGAAGCACTCTTGTTGTCACTCAAATTCTTTTTAGACTTTGTCTCACTCGAACCCGCAATTACTATAATGGATACTAATAACTTTTGGGTAGTTGGTTTTTGTGCTAAGACCAGTGTAGAGTTTCTATAGAGTTGTAAGATGGGAGAGGTGCTAGGGGATGAGAGCATGTACCTTGAGAGTGGTCTTTCATTTGGAAACCCCTCCTTGTGCACTATTGGACGATGGGTTTTCATAGCGTTGAACTTGCAGAAGGGAGCCTCACATAGCACATTGTATCTGGTTATGGCTCCTCAAATGAAGATTGGAAGAAATCTGGGAAACATTATAGAATGAAGCTTCTTTTTCTTTGTCTTGGAGGGATACTTTGTTGTAGACAGAGGCTTTGATTTCCCTGTATAGAAGCTTAGCATAATCCAGATTTCTATTGAAAAACATCCCATACATAATGGTCAGAATATTGGTGTTGGCTTGGTCCATTGAGCCAGTCTTACATGTGATTCATTTGTTCAAGATGGAGACCATCAGATTCCACATAGGTGGTAGAAATTTTCGCTTGAATTCGGAAACCCTAGAAATGGGTTGGTTATACACCCAAGAAATTTAAGAAGTCAACAAAAACATCGGTGGTCGGATTTGGTTCATAGTCAGCAATTTGAAGTTCTTGGACAATCGGGATGAAGAAAAGTGAAGGAAGTTTATTTCTGGTTATCTTCACTTCACAGGCATTATCCGTATTTGGTACGTTAAAATCTCCAGTTATTTCCTTGGCATCGGAGCTCACTTCACAGGATTGCCAATATTTTTGTACAAAGTACGTAGGTACAGTTGAATCAACGATTTCTAAGGCAGGTTGTAGGGCATGGTTCTTTAGAAACTCGATCATGATTCCAAATTCAGCACTATAGTTGCTTGTTGTAAGGGATACTTGGAAGTTGTTTGGCTTGATGGGAAGTGGAACAATGGGAGCACTTTCAGCAGTAGTGGATGGTCGGAGTTGAGCGTCAGTATTATGCTTGCAGTTGGAGTAGCCATGGTGAGATTTGGGGTTTTTGGATTTTTGAAGTTGCAGGTTTGAAATTGGTAGACCTTGGAGCACAAGTAAATCTCAATGGCAGGGATGGTGAAAATGTGAAATGAATGGGGTAAATCGAGTTTAAAAAATCGGACGTGGGAATGTACTCGAGTGCGTGGGGGATTGTATTGTCGCCAAGTGACGTGGAATAGAAAACCGTTCAGTATTTGAGCCACATGGAGTTGACGCGCGTAAAGACTGTTCAGTGTTTGAGCCAATTAAATGATGACGCATGTGTATGTGTCAGGAAGAAAAACCATCACCGGAGGATAGGATTGAGAGACATGACAGTCACATTGCTAACTCACCGCAGATAAGCACGATGGAAAAACACACAAGTGTAAGACCTTTTCAAAAGGGATGGTGTGCAAACTTCATCGCAGGATGCGCTTATCGAGGTTTTAAAACATGAAGTTCAGAATATGAAAAGTTTAAAATCAACCAGTCATTTTAAAGTATTTTGGGACCAGAAGAAAGGTTTTAAGATTTTTACAAATCAGAGGATCATATAGACATTCCAGAAGCTTCTTTATACTCTTTGAGAAAAGAGTATTACCAAAAGTATTGGTTGTCTTCTCAAAATTTTGAAAACGATTATCAGAAAGTTGGATAGACATTCTAGAAGCTTCTGTATAGCCTTTGAGAAAAGGATGCAACCAGAAGTACTGAATGACTATCTAAAATTTTAAAAAATGGTTTGCAGAAGCTAGACATGCTAGAAACTTTTATATAGTCTACGAGAAAATAGTTTGTACAGAAGCAACAGATACCTATCTTATTTTGGCATATTTCTTTTGCTCGAGTTGTACATATTTATTTCTTCTCAAGATAGAAAGACGTTGCTCCCACTTGAATAATTCAATGATTCTTGCTCTCCCTCAAACTATTCTTGGATATAAAACATAAGTTCTGCAGAGTTTAAGGTGCAGATGCTTCTATAGTATATACAAAAGCTTCTGCATCCCTTAGGATTTAAGCGATAGTACAAAAGAAGTAACTGGACAAGAGATAAATAAAGACATGCTTAAAAATAGAGTACAGAATCTCTATAAACGTAGAGGTCCTGTTGGTCCCAAGGAAATCTACAAGAGTTCAAGGATATATAAACAGTTTGTAGAAGGGGGGGGGGGGTTACAAACACATATATTTTTGTTTTTAAATGAGTTTATGTTGAATAAACAAATTTACAATTACAAGCGGAATTAGAACAAGTAATGAAACCTATTCTATTGTAACTAATAAATTACACAGTTTGATGTATAGGGAAATAAGAAAGAAAAAAGGAAGAAGTTTGAGGAAATAGAAAGTAGCATGCATGAAGATGAAGAATGGATCTTCATCTATTTATACCCGTCGCAATTAATGCAAGAAAAAAGGTATATGCCACGTGTCAAGCTTTCATTCGAAGCTTGTCCTTTGTTCAAAAGTAACCGTGCTTTTGCCCGCTCGTGAACAGTACAAAATCAGATTTGAAGGTGACATAAGAGACTATCCGTACGTTCTTCTCTGACATAGTATAAGGTTTTGACTTTCGTGCATCAAGGATAAGATGAACATTAAATTTTGCTTATGGACTTCACTTGATCGCTGAACTCTGAAACTTTAAGGATGAACTTTCAGAGTATCGCTGAGACCTAGTAAGACTTCATACTTCTATTTAGATAATCATTGCTATCACTGAACCGCTTCAGACCACTAGTTGATTATCTTTATCTTTAGTTTGGTCTTCGACTTTCGCTGAATGTTCTGGTGGTGTGATTGTTGTTCTTCAGATCTCCAGAGATAAACGTAAGGTTCCTGATTTTCAGCGATCGCTGAGAGCAATCAACGTATGCGATCCCTTAATTTGAAATTTAGCTTTATAAACCGAATTTTGACAATGTATAGAGATGAGTCATATTCAAATCACTGAGAGAAGTTATTATCAACAATCTCACCCTATTTGATTATGATTAAGCAACATAGGAAAATTTCTAAGTACTAATCTGGGAGATCTTTTTCAGCTAATCTACTATTATAATTGAGTTTCATTTATAAGGATATGAAAACACAATTTTTACAAGTATAGAAACTTTAAGTACATTCACTGATTTGATTTCAGAGTGAAATATCAGTGAGTGAAGGTTGTTAAAAGAAAAATAGAACTCTTATGTTGATTGTCCCATTTACTATTTTCAGGAATCTTTTCAGTACATAGATGGAGTAGAGTACTTCATTGAATTTCATTAATTTGCAATCTGAAGAAATAGATGAAAATGAAATTACAATATAAAGTAAAGTACAATAACACTGGAGAATGCTATAAAGGATTAGAAACTGAAGACTAGTCAGAGAGTCTCTGTTGACTTCTTTTTAGCTCATTTAGATACATCTTCTTTTGCCTCAACATTGGTCCAGTATCTGACCAGCAGTGATAGTACATGACTTTGACAAGTCTTGAGGGAGCCTTAGTAATCTCTGAGTTTCTGAAGAATCCAAGAAAGCCATCGTTATCTAGAAACACCATACCTGCTTCAGGGAGTAGGATGATGTCACCTTCTACTAGTTGTAGGCCTTGAGGAAGAGAAACATTTAGCGTAGAGATATCAGGAATATCGAGATGCCTAAGGAGACTTTTGTAGTTGAACTTGGTCTCATACTCATTTTTAGAGGAAGGGCCTTCTTTAGCATTTGATCTTTTTCTTCTTGTTTGCTCAGGGAGAGCGGGAACTTGAACATGCTGTGACCTTCTTTGTAGTAACTGATCCAAGATTCTTTCTACCACTTCTATGAATTTAGACTTGGAACCTGAATGGCATCTCTGATTTCCAGCCATTCAGAGTATCCATAGAACTTTAAGAACTTGGCTTCTTCTTTTTCGCACCTCGAATGTATGTATATTCGTACATATACCTTCATACCACTTTTCTTAGAAGAGCGTCCTTCGATAGTAGCAGAAGTGATTGTAGATTCAGACACTCGATACTTGAATTTTCAGTGCACGAGCGTAGTTCATTTTCCCTGTGGCTTTTGTTCTCATTAGTCTGCGCTCGTAGAATCTTCTTTTGAGCATTGATAGGATTCAAGCTCAGATTTTCATGTGCTAGATCTTTTTGTGCAAGAGCTTCAGCGAGCCTTTCACTTTTCTCGTTCTGTTTCTTGGTCGCTTCGTGTCTTAAGGCATCCTCCCTGAGTATTCTTCTTGCCAACTTTAGATCATTTTCTGTTTGTTTTATCTTTCCATCCCTGATTTTGCCGAGCTTCAAGGGGCTGAGCTCTCTCTTCCTTGGATAAAAATTTGAATTCATCCACTACGCTGATAGGTATAGGTTCTTCTAGATCAGTAGTGCGAGGCACCTTTATTCTGTTAGCTTCTAGGCCCCTGAGGAATTTATTCGCCTTTTCTCTTCTTCAGATTCGCTTATTGGTTGCTTATGTACACACCGTCTTGGAATAAGGCCTTCTTCATCTTCAGAGTTAGTTTTAGATATGTACAAGAACTGCTCTTCTGATGAAGGTTTCCTTATGAATGTAGAGTCCTTTGGGGGACTGGACTCACTGAGAATGGGAGATGGAGAGAGAGGATCATCGTATTCAAATTTTGGAGGAGGAAAAGATGGATAAGTTGGTGGTTCAGAGAAGAGAGTAAAATGGATAAGGGGAAGAGTTACCTCTGCAACGGTCTCCCCCTCAGAGTGTGTTGGAGTGGAGTCAATATTCACCAAAGGAGCATTGAGCGAGCTGCTTCAATGATCGTACGATTTCTTCTTTCAGCAAAACCGTTTTGTTGAGGAGTCTTACTGATGAAAAATTATGAGTGATTCCCTTTTCTTCAAAGAAGTTAACCAGGGCACTGTTTTTGAATTCAGTGCCATGATCACTTCTCTTGAGCGAACAGTAAGATTGCGCAGGACTTACATTCTTTTAATAAAAGAGATAATTACATCTGGTGTGTCACTTTTGGTTAACTAGGGCACTGTTTTTGAATTCAGTGCCATGATCACTTCTCTTGAGCGAACAGTAAGATTGCGCAGGACTTACATTCTTTTAATAAAAGAGATAATTACATCTGGTGTGTCACTTTTGGTTAACCAGGGCACTGTTTTTGAATTCAGTGCCATGATCACTTCTCTTGAGCGAACAGTAAGATTGCACAGGACTTACATTCTTTTAATAAAAGAGATAATTACATCTGGTGTGTCACTTTTGGTTAACCAGGGCACTGTTTTTGAATTCAGTGCCATGATCACTTCTTCTTGAGCGAACAGTAAGATTGCGCAGGACTTACATTCTTTTAATAAAAGAGATAATTACATCTGGTGTGTCACTTTTGGATCGAAGAAATAATACCCATGTATATCTGGAGTATTCATCAACTATCACAAGAGTGTACTTTTTTCCAGACAGGGATTGGACATTGACAGGTCCAAATATATCCATATGAAGTAGTTGAAGAGGAGAAGTCACTGAGGAGACTTGTTTGGATATGAAAGAGGCTTTTGTCAGTTTTCCCTTCTCACACGCTGAACAAAGAGATTTCTTTGTAAAGGTATGTTTTGGGAGATCCCTGACAAGTTCTTTTTGAGATAACTCATTGATCATCTTAAAGTTCAGATGAGAGAGTCTCTTGTGCCATAACCAGTTGAGACCAGAGGAGACTTTGGAGATGAAACACATATTCTCAGAGTGAGAACTATTCGTATTAATGACATACACCTTTTCGAATCTTTTGTCTGTTAAGGAATAAGACTTTGAAGTCTTTCTCACACAACTGACTAACGCTCAATAAATTGTGCTTTAGTCCTTCAACATTAGCAACTCGACTGAATGAAGTTGCTTTATTGGATAGAATTCGATAACCTTTGGTGTATCCTTTGCCATTTCCACCGAAGGTCACTGAGGGACCAATTTTTTCCTTGTATTCAGAGAACAAAGATTTTCTGCTAGTCATGTGCCTTAAGCAACCACTATCGAGATACCAGATACCTTTAGCACTCTGTATAAAAAAAAGATTAATTTTTCATAGGTACCCATATTACTATGGCTCATGCTGAGTTAGTGGAAGGAATGGCGGATTAGCTACTAGATGAAGTGTTTTCTTTAGTGGTTATCTTCATCTTGGAAGTTTTACCAACCTTGGTGGATTTCATTCTCGATGATTTATCCGCTTGAGCTATTTCCTTACTATGAGCTAATTTTTCAGCTTTAGTAGCATTAGGACATTTTGTTGCAATGTGGGTAGTCGCACCACAGTGATAGCATGCCCTATATTTGTAAACAGGTTTGGAATTGAAGGAATTCAGACACTAGGTGGAAGCATTTTCAGGACCAGAACCAAGAATTCCTTTGTCTAATGTCCTTGGGGGAATAACGATTTTCTCAGGGACAGGAGTGAGGTCAATCTTAATTCTGGGAGTATATCTCTGAATAAATGCAGGGATCTTCTTTCCAGTTTTGGGATGACTCACTAAAGGGATAGAGAAGTTCTTCTTCTATTTCTAAAAATTCTTGATTGTAGGAACATGGTCAAGAAACTTGTCCTTGATCATTTTCTTAGAATCATTAGATTTTGAGATAGGCCGCTTCTCATTGATATAAGGTTTCTGAGAAGAAGGGTCAAGAATTCAACAAACAAACATTCCGAATTTTAACATGGAACGATCATTTTCTGATTCTTCTTTGGTCAGGGTTATATCCTAAACCATTTTTGACCTTCATAGGGATCTAGGCATTGATGATCTCGCTGACTTTATCAGATGCCTTGCACCATCCATTGATGGTAGATTTTTCAGCTTTGAGATCAACAATAGCCTTTTCCCTTTTAGTGATAGCTTGTTGTCTTTCAATGCTTATTGTTTGATTTACAAAGACTTGGTCCTTAAGAGTTTCTTCAATATTTGTACGTTCTTTGAATTTTAAATGACAATTTTTCAGTTGTTCAGATAGATCAATATTAATTTGTTCAGCTTTGATCTTTCCATTCGACGCATTGTACAAATCAACAGTCATAGAATCGAGAGCCGACAAGTTATCACTATCAGATATAGAAAGGTTAGTAGATATATTTACCTGAGTCGAAGGAGACTCTGAGGATGATGCTTCAAAACCTTCTTTAGCTTCCTCGATTTTGGCCATTAGGCAGAGGAAGGCAAGATCTTCTTCATCAGAACCTGATTCGTCAGAGGTTTTGGCCTAATCATCTTCATAATCCCAACCAACTTCTTCATCAACTAGACCTTTGCCTTTGTGTTGGTTCTTTTTCAGATCTCTGTATTTATTCTTTTACTTAGAATATTTCTCTTTTTTATCAGAGTTCTGAGAGGAAGTGAGAGCAGCTACTTTCTTAGATCTGCACTCATTCGCAAATTGACCCTTTCGCTGACAGTTATAACATATGGTAGATGCTTTTTCTGCAGGAAGAGTCTTTGATTTGTCAGAGTCAGTGATGGCTGGAGTTTTTCAAAAGTTACTCTTTTTAGCAAATCTTCTAAAATTGTTTGTGAGAAAAGCTAGAGAATTATTAAACTCAGAGATGTCAGCATCAGTGAGTTCTTCTGAATCAATGTGATTTAGTTCAGTGATATAAGTGATAGAGGAAGAAATTTGTTTTGAAGGATTTATCTCTGAAGTCACTAGTGCCAAAGAAGTACTTTTGGCACTTTTGATATCATTAATGAGGTTTTTCCTTAAAGCTTGAGATTGCTATTCATTTAGGAGCATTCCATATAGTATACTTAAAGAGAGAGTTTCAAGATTCTTTGACAATTTTACATAAGTAGTGTACACTCCCCGTTGTTCACGTAGTGCTTCCATGAATATTCTCTTATACAATTTTACATAAGTAGTGTACACTCCCCATTGTTCAGGTAGTGCTTCATGAACTTTGTCAGTATTTCAGCATTAGAATATTCATGTCAATCAAGAGATATTTAAATCTTTGGTGAACTTGAGAAAGGGTTTCACCTTTTAAATGTATAAAGCTCTCATATTGATTAACCAGATTTATACATCTAGGGATTTGAACTTCATCAGTTCCCTCATATTGAATACATCGAGTATCCCACATGGCTTTAGATATTCTCATCTTCATCATAGAGTGATAGACTTCATCTGGTAAAGAGATTGCTATTATGGATCTAGCTTTAGCATCTATAGCTACTTCCTTTTTGTCATCTTCACTCCATCGATCTGGAGTTTTGACTATTCTTCTCTCAGCGACAGTTGGAGTGGTTGTAGTGGCAGGAACTGCAGGGACCAGGGCTGTACGAATGAATGGTCCATTCTCTATAGAGTAGGGGATCTTAGGATCTTACCCTTCTAGGAATAGAGACATTCTTTCCTTCTATAATGGAAAGTTATCACGGCTAAATCTAGGAGGTTTAGCTAAAGATCCATTATCAATGTAGTTTGTATTAGTATTAGTCATTTTAAAATAGCTTAAGAAACAAGTATTTTAAAGATTAGTGAGTAAGAAACACTACTCTGATACCACTTGTTGGTTCCAAGGGAGTCTACAAGAGTTCAAGGATATAGAAACAGTTTGTAGAAAGGGGGGGGGGTGAATACAAACACAAATTTTTTTGTTTTTAGATGAGTTTAAATTGAATAAACAAATTTACAGTTACAAGCGGAATTAGAACAAGTAATGAAACCTATTCTATTGTAACTAAGAAATCAAACAGTTTGATGCATAAGGAAATAAGAAAGAAAAGGGGCAGAGGTTTGAGGAAATAGAAAATAGCATGCATGAAGATGAAGAATGGATCTTCATCTATTTATACCCGTCGCAATTAATGCAAAACAAAAGGTATATGCCACGTATCAAGCTTTCGTTGGAAGCTTGTCCTTTGTTCAAAAGTAACCATGTTTTTGGTCGCGCGTGAACAGTACTAAATCAGATTTGATGGGAACATAATAGACTATTCGTACGTCCTTCTCTGACATAGTATAAGGTTTTGACTTTTGTGCATCGACCATAAGATCAACATTAATCTTGCTTATGGACTTCGCTTGATCGCTGAACTCCTGAAACTTTATGGATGAACTTTCAGAGTATCGCTGAGACCTAGCAAGACTTCACACTTCTATTTAAATAATCATTGTTATCACTGAACCGCTTCAGATCACTAGCTGATTATCTCTATCTTTAGCTTGGTCTTCGACTTTCGCTGAATGTTCTGGTGGTGTAATTGTTGTTCTTCAGATCTTTAGATATAAACGTAAGGATCATGATTTTCAGCGATCGCTGAAAGCAATCAGCGTAGGTTATCGCTGAATTTGAACTTTAGCTTTATAAACGGATTTTTCACAAACTATACAGAGGAGTCATATTCAAATCACTGAAAGGAGTTACGATCAACAAGTTTTGTATTCTCATTGCATATTGAGCATGCCCAACTTGCTGATTAGGAGTCATATTGAAATCGCTTCTCGTCTAATGCTTTTGTGAATAAATAAAGCAAGTTGGAAATCAGTAGAGACAAAGTACATTTCAGTTGTACCTTTCTCTACATAATCCTTTATAAAATGATACCTTACATCAATGTGCTTGGTATTGGAGTGCTGAATCGGGTTTGCAGTAATTGCAATTCCACTTTCTGAATCACAAAGGATGGGAATTTTATCATATAGAAGACCATAGTCTCTGAGCTGGATTTTCATCTAGATGACTTGTGAACAACAGCTAGCAGCAGCGACATATTCTGCTTCTGCTGTAGAAGTCAATACACAGTTTTGCTTCTTGGATGTCCAGCTAACTAACTTGTTACCAAGTAGCTGAAAACTTCTAGATGTAATTTTTTTGTCCAATTTACATCCTACATGATCACAGTCAGTATACGCAATTAAATCAAAACCAGAATACTTTGGATACAGAGACCCAAAAATTGAGTTCCTTTTAGATATCTAAATATTTTTTTACAGCAACCAAATGAGATTCCTTCGAATTGGCTTGATTCTAGCACAGAGACATGTAGAAAACATGATATATGGTCTACTAGTTGTTAAGTACAGAAGAGATCCAAGCATACTTCTTCTATTCTTGACATCTACTGAGTTTCCAAAAGGATCAGAGTCAAGTGCAGTAGTGGTAGAAATTGGTGTTTTCATAGTTGTAGACTTGTGAAGTTTGTACTTTTTGAGAATATCATAGACATACGTGCCTTGATTTATGAAAATGCTAGAAGTAGCTTGTTTAATTTGGAGCTTGAGAAAGAAGTGTAGTTCTCCCATCATGCTCGTTTCAAACCCAATTGTTGTCAACTTAGAAAAGATTTCAACTTCTTCTGGATTAGTGGAACCAAATATAATGTCGTCCACAAATATCTGTGCCAGAGTTAACTCACTGAAAGAACATAAAAGATAGCTTCAAAACACTTAGCAGGAACACAGAAGACTTCTGAAGTATGTACTTCAGAAGTTCTGAAGGTTTAATTGAAGTTCTAAAGAAGTTCTAAAGAACATCTGGAGACAGTTCAGAACCATTCCTGAACTGTATCTGTTGTCTTGTTTGTTGTTACTTTAGTCTTTCTAGTATGTGTATAAATAGAAGTTAGTTAGATCTTTAAAGTTGGTTGTTCTAGATTTGTTCTTGTACATTATATATGACATATTAGTAATCTTTGAATATCAATACAATATACGACTTCAGTGTTCTATATTCTGTGTTCCTTACTGAGTTTGTTGTTCATCTTTGATATCTGGGTTCTAACAATTGGTATCAGAGCCAATTCATCTTACGATTTGGTAGTCAATTCAGTTACGAAATTGTCAGATTTATCAGTTTCTTGAATTAATCTTTCGAAGATCCATTTGAATTGTATTTCAATCATTACCAAAGGTGAATTAGCGATCAATCAAATCAAAATTGAACAAAGACATCGTTTCCATCAGATCTGAAACAAAACCTCCTACCCTATTCTTGGGCGAATACCATCAATGGCGGAGTCGTATGATTCATTTCATGGATAATATTGATGAAGCCTTGATGCAATCAATAGTGAATGGTCCCCTTGAAGCGTATGTGGAAATCCCTGTTGTTCCTCGCACTGAAACAACTCCAGAAATTCCAGTAACAAGAATTAGAATTTTTTTGGAATGTACAGTAATGCTGAAAAGGAACAAGAAAAGATAGATAAAAGAGCTCTTACTCTTCAGACAATGGCTACACCAAATAAAATATTCAACAGGGTTGATAGTTTAACTTCTGCAAAAGCCATGTGGGATGAAGTTGTGGCTCAGATGTAGGGGAATACAAAAGCTCAAGAACAGAGATTAAACATATGTATTGGTACATATGAAAAACCTCAGATACAAGGAGGGAAAGGCTATTACTGATACTTATCACAGATTTAACAACATTCTGAATGATCTATGGAGAAATGGAGTTCAAAAATCAAATTCTGAAATAAATAACAAATTTCTGAACAATCTTGGTAATGAATGGTCAAGTTTTTCTGATAACAAGATCACAAGAAATCTGTCCAAGAAATCAATTCATGATGTGTATGGTATTTTGTTGCAACAAGAGGACAAAATAAAGACCAGACAGAATGAGTTAAAGAAGACAAATGAAAATATTGTGACATTAAACAGTAGGAAAATTAACAGTTCATTGAAAATATGTGATATTCCTGATACCATTATCTGTTTCAGAGTTATCCTCTCTAGTATGGAAGAAAAAGGGAGACAACTTATCAGACAAAGACAAATTAGAAAGATTTCCTATTTTTCATAAATATGTTGTAACCAAAACAACAAGATGAATAAAAGAAAGCATTTAGTTTCAAATCTCAAAATTGATAAAATGGTTATCAAAGGAATTCTTCAGGAGAAAAATCCTTCTGAAAACAAAAATAAAATGTGAATAAAATATGATAAAACAAAAACAGAAAACGGAAAACTAAAAAATCAAAGGGATTCTTCAGCATATGGCAAACCTAAAAAGACTACTAATCTAAATAAGACTAAACAAGCAAACATAAATTCTGAACAAGTTTTCATCTTTTTATCTAAAATGCCAAAAGATAAACTTTTCTCACTGTTAGGTAATCTGAAAGGACCTATTTTTAAATGGGTACCTAAAAGTAAATAACTTCTTTTGCAGTTGTCTCATGTGTGGGTGTTAGATACTGGATGTTCAAAACACATGACACCATACAAAACAACTAACTGATTATCATGAAAGATATGGAGGAACAGTTAGTTTTGGAAATAATGCAAGAGGGTATGTAAGAGGTTATGGAACTTTTGTTAAAGGAAATGTTCAAGTTTAGAAAGTTTTCTATGTGGAAGGGTTGAGACATAATTTGTTTAGTATAAGTCAGTTCTGTGACAAATACTGGAGTGTCCATTTCAATATTAATGTTTGTCAAGTTCTAGGTGCTACAAAAGAGAAATAACTAACTGCCTATAGAGATGGCGACATCTATACTGCCACTTTCACAGAAGATGGTCAACTCACAGGGGTATGTTATATGTCTACTCAAATGAAGGAAGTAAGCTGGTTATGGCACAAAAGATTGTCTCATCTGAATTTTAGATCTATTTATGAATTTGATAGACATAAGTCAGTCAAAGGTTTACCCAAGATCCAGTTTGATAAGTCTTCTCAATGTTCATCATGTGAACTTGGAAAAATTAAGAGAAACTCTTATCCTCTGAAGATGCTTTCTTCTGTCAAGCTCCACTTGAAATGCTTCATATGGATTTATATGGTCTAATGAAGACTCAAAGCTTGGGAGGACAGAAGTATATCATTGTTATTGTTGATGAGTATTCGAAGGAGGTTCTGAGAATTCGAGTTCTTTAATTCGAAGGAGGTTCTGAGAATTCAAAAGTCCGAAGTCACTTTCTTTGTCAACAGAATGGTGTTGTTGAAAATAAGAATAGAACTCTAGTTGAAGCTGTTGGTCCCATTAAGGGTCTACAAGAGTTAAATATTAAGTAAACAGTTTGTAGAAGGGGGGTTGAATACAAACACACAGAATTTGGTTTTTAAATGAGTTTATAGATAATAAACAAATTTACAGTTACAAGCGGAATTAGAACAAGTTTAAAACCTATTCTATTGTAACTAAATAAACACACAGTTTGATGCACAAGAAGATGAAAGAAAGAATATAGAAGGTATAGGCTAGAAAGAATAATGCATCTTGATGAAGAAGATATCTCCATCCTATTTATACCCGTTTGCATTATATGCAAGACAAAAGGTACATGCCACGCGTCAAGCTTAGATAGGAAGCTTGTCCTTGTAAATAAGACAGCCATGCTTTTGGCCGAATATGAACAGTATCATATCAGATATGATGGGGACATAAGAGACAAGTCGTACGTCCTTTTCTGACATGGTTCTAGGTTTGACTTTTGTGCATCGAGGATAAGATCAAACTATAATCTTGCAGAGGAAGCTTCATTTGATCGCTGACGCTGAATGTTCAAGGATGAACTTCAGTGTTGCAGAGGCTTTACAAGACTTCACACTTTGAGTAGATAATCGCTGCTATCGTTGAACCGCTTCAGGTCACTTAGCTAATTTTCTCTTTCTTCAACTTTGGTCTTCGACTTTCGCTGAATGGTCTTTTGGTGTGATAGCTGATCTTCAGATCTTCAGAGATAAGTTTGTTGTTCCTTGATCTTCAGCGATTGCTGATGGTGATCAGCGTAAGCTATCGCTGAATTTGAACAGAAGCTTAACTAAGGATATTCACTAAGTATAGTAAAGGAATCATATTCAAATCACAGGGAGGAGTTATGATCAACAATCTCCCCCTATTTGATTATGATTAAGCAACATAGGAAAATTGCTTTAAGAGACTAGTAAGGACTTAAGAAAAATTTGAAGTACATTTTCTAAGTACTATTCTGTGTAATCTTTTTCAGCTAGTCTACTCTCTGAATTGAGTTTCATTTATAAGGATATGGAAGCACAATTTTACAAGTAAATAAGCTTAAAGTACATTCACTGATGAGATTTTTAGAGTGAAAAATCAGTGAGTAAAGTAGTTTGAAGAAAAGTAGAACTCTTATGTTCATTGTCCCTTTTACTTTTTTCAGGGATCTTTTCAGTACATAGACGGAGTAAAGTACTTTGAATTTCATTAATTATAATTTGAAGAATTACAACGAAATGAAATTACAATGATAAAGGTAAAGTACTTGTACACTGAAGGAATATTACAAAGGAAATAGAAATCTATAACTAATCAGAGATATTCTCGTTTCGTCTTTGTAGCTCATTCTCATAAAGCGTTTTTTGTCGATTCATTAGAGGAGTATCTGACCAGCAGCACCAAAGCATAATCTTTATGAGAGAGGATGGGGCCTTGCGAATTTCTTTGTTTCTGAAGAGTCCTAAGAACCCTTCATTATCCAAGAATACCATACCAGGTTCGGGCAGAGAGATTATTTCGTCTTCTTGATATCTTCGGTCTTGAGGAAGAGAGGTACAAAGCATTGATATATCAGGGAGCTCAAGATGACCAAGAATGCTTTGATAATCAAACTTAGTTTCATGCTCATTCTTCGAACTTGAACCACCTTCAGCAACTGATCTTTTCTTCTTTGAGGGTTCAGGGAGAGGGGGAACTTGCACATGTTGTGACATCCTTTGCAGCAACTGATCTAGTACACCTTCCACCACAACCTTGAATTTAGATTTGGAACTCTGAATAGCGTCTCTGATTTCTAACCATTCAGTGTATCCATAAATTCCCAAGAATTTGGCTTCTTCTCTCTCAGTTCTGTTTGTCCTTGTCATTCTTACATATACCTTTGGACCACCTCTGCTGGAGTGTCTCCCTTGGATAGTTGCATGAATGATTTTGGCTTCGGATCTTCGAAGTTTGAGTCTGTCAGTGCACCAGTCAAGCTCTTTGTCTTTCTGATTAGTGGCTTCAACGGATAATGCACTTAGGATCTTTTGTTGAGCGAGAATTGGATCTATATTTATGTCATCTTGTGCAAGTTCTCTCTGAACGAGAGCTTCAGCGACCCTTTCACTCTTTTACAGTTGTTCTTGAGTCGCTTTGTCTTTTGCAGAGTCTTCCCTGAGTAACTTTCTTGCTAAGGCAAGATCATTCTCAGTTTGCTTTATTTCCTCGTCCCTGATTCTTTGTGCTTCCAAAGCTTGTTCTCTCTCTTCTCTTGACAGAAAGTAGAATACATCTACCATCCTTTTTGGTACAGCTTCAATGGGTTCTGCTTCAGGCACCCTTATTCTTCTGGATTCGAATTCCTTAAGGAAATTTATTCGCCTTTCTTCTTCTTCAGGCACGCTTATGATCGGCTTTTGAACGCGACGCCTGGGAATGAGGCCTTCTTCTTCCTCAGAGTCAGTTTCCACTATGTACATAAGCTGCTCTTTAGAAGAAGGTTCCTTCCTTGTGGAAGAGTCCTTTGGGGGACAGGAATCACTGGGGGAAGGAGATTTATCAGAGAGAGGGTTTGAAGGAAGAGAGGTTATAGAGGGGGATTCAGAGAGAGGAGTAATATAAGGGATAAGCTGAAGAGATACCTTATCAGCGGTCTCCCCCTCTGTTTGTGGGATTGTGGCATCAAGATCAACCACTTTGGCTGAAAGACCAACTCCGTCCCCCAAGGGCTCTAGCTGAGATGTGCTTGGTCTGGATATTCTGAAATGCTCCATTGCAAAACCCAAGTCATCATCATCATCCTCATCAAAGTGAGGGATGCGTTCCTCTTCTTCTTCTTCTTCTTCTTCTTCATCATCCTCTTCTTCATCATCATCATCATCAAACCTTGCAGCGAGGGAAGGTTCTGGTCTTTGGATGTAAGGAGAGATAGCAGAAACCGTTGGAGTGGCTGTGGATGAGGGTGGTGTTTGTAGTACACCAAAATCAGAGAGGGTGGTATGTTGAGAGACCACCTTCTTGGGCTTCTTTGAGGCGATGGTCTTCTTGTGACCATCAGTTGGGTACTCACTGAGGGGATGGGCAGCAAGGAGGTCACTGAAAGAGGTGCTCCTATAAGTTGTAGCATGTAAGGAGTAAGAGGAGCATCACCTGGACGTTCGTCAAGGTCCAGGGACTTCTTCCCTACCATTGAGAAGGCAAAGTCATCGAGTTTCGGGTAGCTCTCCCCGAAAGCCTCTTCAAGGATGATGGAGAAGAAACGGGGGTTAGGGATAACAGGATGTCTGGTGGAGGCGTTGAGGCGGCTGCACATATCGCTGAAGATGTAGTCAGCGTAGTTCAAGGTATGACCTGTGCAAGGAGAGTAAGCAAGGTCTTGAAAGTGTTTGCTCGCCTGGTCATGGGAGCCAACTTTGGAGCCTAGGCACTGAATGAACTGGGTGAAAATGTATTGCCATTTAGCAGGGAGCCGCTTCTTTTCCAGCTTTGAACCCACTGTCTTTACAGAGGGGTTCTCCCACTTGTAGCCAATGGAGTCCAAGAAAGCATCGATCTGCTGCTTAGTTGGTTCAGTGCCCCATTGCACACCCTTCTTGCGCTGAGGGAGTCTTAGTGCGTGACGTACAAAACCCGCTGAGAACGAGAAGAATCCAAGATCAGGGATGGTGAAGGCAATAGCAGGGAGTACATTGCCCTTGTCAGTCGTCAAAGTGGTACATTTCGCCGTGTACCAGAGAGCCTGAAGGTGAGAAGTGATGCCCACTGGATTGTGAACGTAGGCATACATCAGAGGGCACGCCTTGAGGAAGGTTGCAGCGTCCTTGAACTGAGGGCGTTCAGAGGGGATGTCCACCATTGCAATGTAATTGCATGGCTTGAAGGTTGACTTTTCCAGCTCAAAATGGCAGTTTGGTGCAGCGACCAACTGGTTTTCAGCAGCAGTAGTTTCAGCAATGTTGGAAGCAGAGGCCATTTCTGTAGGAAAAATGGCAACACCAAAGAAATAAATCATGGTTTTAATACATGAATGTATAAACCAGAGTTTTTGGTATAAAAAGTACCAAATGTTAGATCAAAGAAACAAGTATTTTGATGAACAATATGAAAATGGTTGTTGGCAATAGTAAAAAAAAAATTAAAAAAAAATCTTCTGTTCTAAGAACAGGGTTTTGAAAAAGGAAATTGTTTTTCACTCTAAAAGCAAGATTTTATTGATTTTAAGAATGAACTAGGTAAGAAAGGTGAAACAAGCTGTTTCTAGTTCTTAAGTTTAAGCTTAGATCAAACCTTAGTCGAATGAAGGAGAAAAACGCACAAGTGCGTGTTCTTGGTGTTCTTAAAGAAAACTTGGAGATTCGAAAGAAATCTTTTGCCTTTAGAAAAGTTATGAATGCGGAGGGAAGCAAATAAGGAAAGAGAAGTGCTTAAATAGCAAGAGGAGAGGGAAAGGATGCTAAACGACGGTTTTAGCTTTTTGAAAAAGAAATGATGACTTGGCGCACGTTCCAAGAAAGGAGTTGGGATGGAAACGTCGTGGTCCGTCGTGTGTCAGAAAAAGGTCTGACGTGTCCTTTTCTTTATTTTTAAAAGATTTTAAAAACACTTCATCAAAAATAATAAAGGATTATAAGTGATGGTTTTTCTTTTAGAAAGAGAGATAGAGTAAAAATGATACGTGAGTGAGATTACACAGATATTACTGAATCAGAGTTCAGCAAATGGGGAGACTAAAGAATTTTCCTTGAATTACTGAATTTTTTGTTCATTGAATTATTAAATTATTCAGCGTTCAACATACCAAGTTCGCTGATAAGTAGATTGAATCTAGTCTCATCAAGAGGCTTGGTGAAAAGATCAGCGAGCTGATATTCAGTAGGAACAAAATGAAGTTCAATTTCACCATTCATCACATGATCTCTGATAAAATGATATCGGATCTCAATGTGCTTGGTCTTTGAATGAAGTACAGGGTTGTTAGCGATTGCAATAGCACTTGTGCTGTCACAATATATAGGAATCTTAGAGAGCTGTAGATCATAGTCTCTGAGTTGATTTCTCATCCAAAGGATTTGAGCACAACAACTACCAGCTGCTAGGTATTCAGCTTCAGCGGTGGAGGTGGACACTGAGTTTTGCTTTTTACTTGTCCAACTTATTAACTTACCACCTTGTTGCTGACACCCACCAGTGGTGCTTTTCCTATCAATTTTACAACCTGCAAAATCACTGTCAGAGTAACCAATAAGATCAAATCCTGAGCCTTTGGGATACCAGAGACCAAGATTTGGAGTTCCTTTCAGATATCTGAAGATTCTCTTTACAGCGATTAGATGGGATTCCTTCGGTTCAGCTTGATACCGAGCGCAGAGACAAGTAGCATACATGATGTCTGGTCTACTTGCTGTAAGACACAGCAGAGACCCAATCATTCCTCGATAGGCAGTGACATTGACTGGTTTCCCATTGGGATCCTTGTTCAATGTCAGTGGAGGCACCATAGGTGTCTTTATTGCTGAGCATTGATTCATGTGGAATTTATTCAGCATGTCTTTAACATATTTGCTTTGACAAATAAAAATTCCTTTGTCAGATTGCTTAATCTGCAAACCTAGAAAATATGTTAGTTCACCCATCATACTCATTTTATATTGTTTCTTCATTCTATCAGCGAAACGAGTGCATAGTTTGGGTCATCAACATATATCTGAGCGAGAATAGTGTGACCCTTATACTTTCTTAAAAAGAGATTTTGATCAATTTTTCCACGAACAAATATTTCTTTTAGAAGGAATTTAGAGAGGGTGTCATACCAAGCTCTGGAAGCTTGTTTTAACCCGTAAAGAGCTTTTTCAAGTTTAAAAACATAACCAGGGTGGTTAGGGTCTGAAAAACCAGGGGGTTGTTCTACATAAAATTCCTCGCTGAGTTTCCCATTTAGAAAGGCACTTTTAACATCCATTTGAAAAACTTTGAAGTCCTTATGGGCAGCATAAGCTAAGAAGAGTCTTATGGCTTCTAAACGAGCTACAGGGGCAAAGGTTTCATCATAGTCAATTCCTTCTTCCTGTCTATAACCTTGAGCAACAAGTCTAGCCTTATTGCGTATTATAGTCCCGTTTTCATCTAGCTTATTTCTGAAAACCAATTTAGTTCCTATAACGGTTTTATCAGAGGGTGTAGGAACAAGATTCCAAACTTTATTTCTACGAAATTCAGTCACTTCTTCTTGCATAGCTGAAACCCAGCTAGGATCAGAGATAGCTTGATCTATCTTCTTAGGTTCAGAGAGAGAAATGAAGTTAACATAAAGACAAATATTACCTGTACCTCTACGTGTTTTGATACCTGCAGTGGGATCACCAATAATTTGATTTATTTGATGATTTGCTGTCCATCGTTGAGCTGGTGATTGAAGAGAGAGATCAACGGCAGATTCAGCGACCTATTCTTCAGTTTCTGGAATAGGACTTGGTGTATCAGTAACAAGTACTTCATCAAGAATCAATTCAGGGGATTGATTTTCAGATGTGCTTTGGTTGTTCACAAAGGAATTTCCAAGAGAGGAATCAGCAATAGGAATCTGATTAAGAGGAGTAACATTCATCCCTGAAGATGGATGATCATTAGTTGTTGGGTTTATCGGGATTTCATCATCACTTGCTTCAGCTGGATGTTGATTGCTGAAGTATGTTTCAGGTTCCCCATAATGAGATTTCATCCAAGCATTCAATTCTTCATCATCATCAAGATTTTGAGTGGGATGAATGGGACGAGATTCATCAAAGTTGACATGCATAGATTCTTCAACATGTTGTCTTGTTTTGTTGAATACTCTGAAAGACTTAGATACAGAGGAGTATCCAAGAAATATACCATCATCAGCTTTGGGATCAAATTTGCCCAAATGATCTCTGTCATTCAGAATGTAAGATGTTCATCCAAAAATGTGAAGATATTTCAGAGCGGGTCTTCTCCCATGAAATAATTCATAGGAAGTCTTCTTGAATCGCTTAACAATCAGGGATCGATTCTGAGTAAAGCACGCTGTATTGACAGCTTCAACCCAGAATTGAGTTGGAAGACGCCATTCGCTGAGCATTGAGCGAGCTGCTTCGATTGTAGTTCGATTTCTTCTTTCAGCAACACCGTTTTGCTGAGGAGTTCTCACTGAAGAGAAGTTGTGAGAGATGCCTTTTTCTTCAAAGAAACTAACCAAGGTACTATTTTTGAATTCAGTACCATGATCACTTCTTATGGAGCGAACAAGTAAGTTGTTCAGCACTTCCATTCTTTTGATAAACGAGATTATCATCTCAGGGGTATCACTTTGAGATTGTAAGAAAAATACCCAGGTATATCTGGAGAATTCATCAACAATAACTAAAGTGTATTTCTTTCCGGATATAGATTGGACATTTATAGGTCCAAAGAGATCCATGTGGAGTAGCTGAAGAGGAGCGGTCACTGAAGAAATTTGCTTTGACCTAAAGGAGACCTTTGTTAGTTTTCCCTTTTCACATGCTAAACAAAGAGATTCCTTTGTAAAGGTATGATTTGGGAGGTCTCTGACTAGATCTTTTTGAGACAATTCATTTATTGTCTTAAAGTTGACATGAGATAGTCTTTTATGCCATAACCAGTTTACATCTAAGGATGCTCGAGAGATAAAGCACATGTTCTCAGAATGAGAGCTATTCATGTTAATGACATACACGTTTTCAACTCTTTTGCCAGAGAGGGCAAGTTTATCATTGAAGTAAGTGACAGCACATCTATTCTTTAGAAATAGAACTTTGAAATCTTTGTCACATAACTGACTAACACTTAAGAGATTGTGTTTCAGTCCTTCAACGTAGGCAACACGATTAAACAAGGTAGCTCCATTGGACAGGATTCCATAACCTTTAGTGTATCCTTTGCCATTTCCACCAAAAGTCACTGAAGGACCAGTTTCTTCCTTGTAGTTAGAGAGCAGAGATTTTCTGCCTGTCATGTGCCTTGAGCATCCGCTATCGAGATACCAGATATCTTTGGCACTCTGCATACAACAAAAGGATTAATTGTTTAAAGGTACCCATATTACTATGGGTCCTGCTTTGTTAGTGGAAGGAGTGGCGGAAGAGCTAGTAGCTAAGGAACTCTCTTCAGTGGATTCACCTTTGGTTTTGCAACCTTGGTGGATTTCACTCTTGCTGATTTATCAGCTTGAGCTACTTTCTTTCCATGAGCTAGTTTATCAGCTTTAGTAGCATTAGGACACTTACTTGCAATGTGGGTTGTTTCACCACAGTGAAAGCACTTCCTATATTTATAAGGTTTAGAAATCAGAGAGGAAAAGGAAGGGACAAGAATCTTTTCAGGGATAGGACCAAGAATTCCCTTTTCCATAGTCCTTAGACGTATTGCTACCTTTTCAGGGGTAGGAGTGAGATCAATCTTAATTCTGGGAGTTGGTCTTTGAGAGAAATCAGAGACCTTCTTCCTAGATTTAGAATTGTTCTCTGAGACTTTCTTGTTCTTATCTTGAGCGATCTTATTCTTAGGAACTTGGTCAAGAAACTTGTTCTTGATCACTTTCTTAGAATTAGACAAAAGAACCTTCTCTTTTAACAGAGAGGAAGAAGTTGAAGAAGAAGGATCCGGAATAGAAGAGACAAACATTCCAAATTTGGACATGGAACGGTCACTCCCTGATTCTTCTTTTTCAAAGTTAAAGCCTAACCCACTTCTTGTTTTCATAGGGAGTTGGGCATTGATGATCTCATTTACTTTATCAGAAGCCTTACACCATCCTTCAATGGTTGCCTTTTCAGACTTAAGATCAGCGATAGCCTTTTCCCTATCAGCGATAGCTTGCTGCTTCTCGATGCTAATTGTTTGGTTTGCAAAGACTTGGTCTTTTAGGGATTCTTCAATCTTAGAAAGTTCTTTGATTTTAAGATGACAATTTTTTAATTGTTCAGATAAATCAGTATTTATTTTTTCAGCTTTAATCTTTCCATTTAAAGCATTGTAGAAGTCAACAGTCATAGCATCAAGAGCTGACAAATTATCATTTTTAGAGACAATAGAATAAGAGGGGATGAGTACCTGAGTAGAAGCAGACTCAGAGGAAGAAGTGTCAGTTGCTTCTTCAGCATCCTCGATTCTTGCCATTAGACATAGGAAGGCAAGATCTTCTTGATCAGACCCGGATTCTTCAGAGGTCTTAGCCCAATCGTCTTCAGCATCCCAGTCTACTTCTTCAGCGATTAGACCTTTGCCTTTATGCTGGTTCTTCTTCAGATCTTGGTATTTGTTTTTGAATTTCAAATACTTCTCCTTTTTATCAGAGGTCTGGGAGGTGGTAGGAGCAGCAACTTTCTTTGATCGACATTCGCTTGCGAAGTGACCCTTTCGCTGACAGTTAAAGCAGATAGCTGAAGCTTTCTCAGCTAGAGCAGTCTTTGGCTTTTCAGACTCAGAGAGAGAGAGGAGGGTTTGCGAAAGTTACTTTTTCTAGCAAATCTTCTAAAGTTGTTGGTTAGAAGAACTAGAGAGTTATCAAACTCAGAGATGTCAGCATCAGTGAGCGTGTCTTCTGAATCAGTTTGAGTTAATTCAGTTATGGAGGTGATAGAAGAAGAAGGAAAGTTTTTAGGAGTATTAGCCTCTGAAGTCACAAGGGCCAAAGAAGTACTTTTTGCACCTTTGAGTTCATTAATAAGGTTCTTCCTTAGAAGTTGAGATTGTTCTTCATTTAAGAGCATTCCATATAAGGCACTTAAAGATAAGGTTTCAAGATTCTTTGACAGCTTTAGACATGTAGTGTATACTGCCCATTGGGTAGTGCCTCCATGAATTTTGTCAGTATTTCAGCATTTGAGTATATTCTGTCGACTGATTTGAGATCAATCAGCAGGCAGTTGAAATGCTGGTGAATTTGAGAAAGAGATTCACCTTTTTGATACATAAAGCTCTCATATTTTCTTACAAGATTTATGCATCTTGTGACTTTAACCTGAGAAGTCCTTCATATTGGATACATAGAGTATCCCACATGGCCTTTGAAGTCCTCATTTTCATGACAGAATGATAGACTTCATCTGGTAAAGCCATTGCTATTATAGATCTAGCTTTAGCATCAATAGCAATTTCTTTCTTGTCTTCTTTAGTCCATCTGTTAGGAGTTTTAACAATACTCCTCTCAGGGATGGCTGGAGTAGTAGTGGTGGAAGGAACACAAGCTACTATAGTTGTCGGAACGAATGGTCCATTTTCCAGATAGTAGGGAATCTTTGGATCAGATCCCTCTAGAAATTGAGACATTCTTTCCTTCCATAATGGAAAGTTATCATGGCTGAACCTTGGATGTTTAGCTAAGGATCCATTATCGGTGTAGTTCGTATTAGGGTTTGTCATTTTAAAATATGATATAAGCAAAAATATTTTAAAGAGAAAGAAAACAAAACTACTCTGATACCACTTGTTGGTCCCAATAATGGTCTACAAGAGTTAAATATTAACTAAACAGTTTGTAGAAGGGGGGGTTGAATACAAACACACAGAATTTGGGTTTTAAATGAGTTTATAGGTAATAAAAAAATTTACAGTTACAAGCGGAATTAGAACAAGTTTAAAACCTATTCTATTGTATCTAAAGAAACACACAGTTTGATGCACAAGAAGATGAAAGAAAGAGTACAGAAGGTATAGGATAGAAAGAAGCATGCATCTTGATGAAGAAGATATCTCCATCCTATTTATACCCGTTTGCATTTAATGCAAGACAAAAGGTACATACCACGCGTCAAGCTTAGATAGGAAGCTTGTCCTTGAAAATAAGACAGCCATGCTTTTGGCCGAATATGAACAGTGTCATAACAGATATGATGGGGACATAAGAGACAAGTCGTACGTCCTTTTCTGACATGGTTCTAGGTTTGACTTTTGTGCATCGAGGATAAGATCAAACTTTAATCCTTTTCTGACATGGTTCAGTGTTGCTGAGGCTTTACAAGAATTCACACTTTGAGTAGATAATCGCTGCTATCGTTGAACCGCTTCAGGTCACATAGCTAATTTTCTCTTTCTTCAGCTTTGGTCTTCGACTTTCGCTGAATGGTCTTCTGGTGTGATAGCTGATCTTCAGAGATAAGTTTGTTGTTCCTTGATCTTCAGTGATTGCGGATGGTGATCAGCGTAAGCTATCGCTGAATTTGAACATAAGCTTAACTAAGGAATTTCACTAAGTATAGTAAAGGAATCATATTCAAATCACAGAGAGGAGTTATGATCAACAGAAGCTGCCAGGACAATGCTTGCTTATTCTGAACTTCCTCTATCTCTTTGGGCAGAAGCTGTTGCTACTGCATGTTTTACTCAAAATAGAACTATTTTGAAAAGAATTTTTTTGAAAACCCCATATGAAATCATCAAAAAGAGAAAAACCATCAATTGATTTCTTCAAAAATTTTGGAAGCAGATGTTTTCTTCTAAATGGTGTTCAATATCTTGACAAATTTGCTCCTAAAGGTTTAGCTGGTATATTTGTTGGATACTCTCAAAGATCAAAGGCATACATAGTACTGATAAAAGGATCAAAGAGAATCATTGAAACTTCCAACATCAGATTTCATGAACCTACAATGACTTCTGAACAAAACAGTTTAGAACTCAAGCTTAATTCAATTGTTGAACAATTATACACCGACTCAACTATTACTGAAAAATCTTCTTAGTCTAATTCATTACTAAAAGCAAATTTAGATTTACTTTGTCAAGATTTATTTGATATTTCTGTTAATGTCTCTGCAGATTATCAAAATCCATCACTTCTAAGAGCAACTCCAGAGTTAGTTCCACCTGCCATATGAGTGTCAAATATTTCAGAACCTCCAATCTCAACCTCAACAACAGATCAAGTTACTTCTGAAACTATTCAACTAACTTCTGAACTTCCCCAAGTAACTTCTGAACCAGCAGTTCCTTCTTCTGGACAAATTCAGAATGATACTGTTGAGAGAGAATCCTCAGAATTACACTCAGATTTCAATCCAGATTCTTAAGTTGCAATTACTAATGATTATGAACCACATAACAATGTTACATCTGTCAATACATTCACAAGTGTTACAAAATGGACTTCATGTCATCCACTACATCAGGTCATAGGTGATGTCTCCAAAGGTGTCCAAACAAGATTTGCTACTGCAAATGAATGTTTGTATGTAAATTTTTTAAGCACAATAGAACCTAAAAAGCGTAATGAAGCTCTTCAGGATCCAGACTGGGTTTTAGCAATGCAAGAAGAACTCAATCAATTTGAGAGAAACAAAGTCTGGAGACTAATTCCAAAACCACAGGGCAAATCAATTATTGGCACCAAATGGGTTTTCAGAAATAAGAAAGATGAACATGGAATAGTTGTGAGAAACAAAGCTAGATTAGTTGCTAAAGGCTACTGTCAGTAGGAGGGCATAGACTATGATGAAACATTTGCTCCAATTGCCAGACTAGAGGCCATCCGAATCTTCCTAGCCTATGCTGCTCATAAAAACATGAAAGTTTTTCAAATGGATGTGAAATGTGCATTTATGAATGGAGTTCTCCATGAAGAAGTATATGTTGCACAACTAGAAGGATTTGTGAGCAAAGAATTTCCAAATCATGTTTACATATTGGATAAAGCATTGTATAGACTTAAACAAGCACCAAGAGCATGCTATGACACACTCACAACTTTTCTTCTGAATTCCGAGTTCAAAAGAGGTACAATAGATACTACCTTATTTCTGAAAAAGGAAGGTGATGATATGATTCTTATTCAAATATATGTAGATAATATTATATTTTCTTCTACTAATCCAAATTTTGTAAATTTTTTGAAAAGATCAAGCAAACTAAATTTGAAATGAGTATAATGGGAGAGTTAACATTTTTTCTTGGTCTTCAAGTAAAACAACTTCCCACTGGAATATTCATAAATCAATCTAAGTATGTTTCTGACTTACTTAAAAAGTTTGACATGTCTGACTGTTCTAGTAATTATTCAAAATCCAATGGCAACTGCCACTAAACTTGAACCAGATTTATCTGGTAAATCAGTTGATCAAAAGAAATATAGAGGTGTCATTGGATCTTTACTTTACTTAACAGCTAGTAGACCTGATATAATGTTCGTTACATGTATTTGTGCAAGATATCAAGCTAATCCTAAAGAATCTCATCTTCTAGCTGCTAAAAGGATCCTTAGATATCTTAAAGGTTCTCCTTCATTGGGACTTTGGTATCCAAAGGATTCTGGATTTGAGCTAACAACTTTTACAAATTCAGATCATGGTGGTTGTAAATTGGATAGAAAGAGTACATCTAGTTCATGTCAATTTCTAGGTGACAGGCTTGTGAGTTGGTCTTCAAAGAAGCAAAACTGTGTCTCAACTTCTACCGTGTTTGAATATATAGGCACGCAATATGTTGCTCACAAGTCATTTGGATGCAAATTCAGCTTAAAGATTATGGTTACACTTTCAAAAGGATTCCTCTGTATTGTGATTCTAAAAGTCCCATTGCAATAACAGCCAATCATGTCCGACACTCAAAGGCTTAACACATTGATGTGAGGTATCATTTTATAAAGGATCATGTTGAAAAAGGCCACATAGAAATGTTTTTTGTTCAAACAGATTACCAGTTAGCTGATTTATTTACCAAACTTCTTGATGAGAAAAGATTTACATTTTTGGTAAGAAAACTTGGTATGATCAACTTAAGCTCATAAGTATATTACTCACACCTAAGTAATAAGAATTCACTTCTGAACTCATTTTCTTACACTTCTGAACATCATACTTCAGAATTTATGAAGTCATATTTTTTTTCAGCAGTTTCTATCTTTTCTTTCAGAAGTACAGATTTCTTATTACCAAATTGTTTGTAATAACTTTTCTATCACATTTCTATCTATCTTTATTCAAGGGGGAGCTTTAGGTATTTTTTTTTTCTCTTCATTCTTGTTTCAAGGGGAAGTTTTTGATAAATACTTATCACTGTGATTATACTGAAAATCTTGATCTATCCTTGTTTCAAGGGGGAGTTCTAACAGGTGATTTCTTTCTCTGGAATGTAATCCTTAAAAGCATGGACATACTTCTCTAAAAATTTTAATCATTTTTAAATTGCTCAAACTACTTCTGAAATACTTCAATTCCTTTTCTTTCTTTCAGAAGTATGCATTTTAATTGAATTTTTTTCTGAAAGATATGTTTCATTTTTGAAATATTTCTGAAGGAATAATCATTAAGAGTATGAACAAACTTTTCCGGATACTTACTTTCAATTGTTCAAACTATTTCTGAATCATCAATTTTTTCTTTCAGATTTCAGAAATATGTAGCTTTAAATGAGTTTCATTCATATGCTAAAAATCTTTCATCGGTTCTGCGTCGTTTCTCAGAATTTCTGAACTTCTGAACTTTAATTTCTGAACTTCTGAACTTTACTTCTGAACTTCTGAACTTCACTTCTGATTTCTTTCTGAGAAGTTCTGAATTCTCAATTCAGAAGATTACTACTCTTCACGCGTGGCCCACGTGTTATTTTCTTATTGGCTATTCTTTAAACGGTTCACTAATCCAGATTACACGTTTAATCATCATTACTTTTAGCCTACTTTTCTGCCACGTGTCCTACTTCTATCTGCCACGACATAATTACACGATTAAACTCCATAACTTCATCATCTTCATCATTTTACTCCGATTTTTCCCTCCGAAACCTATTCTCTGCAATTTTTGAAAATCCACAACTCTCAGAAGTTGCAAATTTGGCAATCATGTCTCAATCAAATGTTGATCAACCGATTGTTTCTGCTAAATCCACTTTTAGCAACACTGATGATTCATCGAGCGCACGATCATTCAAAATTGTTCCAAACACTATGACCGTTGGTTCGATTGAAGTTCCTTTGAACACAGACTTACTAATCGAAGACACTGCAACAAATATGATGGATGCCGCTGATCCTTCAAACCCAAACGATTGTGGTTAACGATCAAGATCTCAGGAGTATCCTAAATCTTCCACAACCAATTGTGGTTAACAATCAAGAAACATTTGATGAAATTCCTGCCAATTCTAAGTTGTGTGCTGATATCTTGAAGCTGGGACATTCACAAAATCTAACTGCCTTAAGTTCTTTCAGAAGAAAGTTTTTATCCCCAATTTAGTATGCTCTATTCAGATTTCTCAACACCTGTGTAGCTGGGAAACATTCAAGTCTGGATCAAGCATCTGCTAATATGAGGATCATATTTCATGGTATTGCTTTCAACAAGAGATATGACTATGCAACTCTAATTTTTGAAGATATTCAGACTGCCATTTCCAAAAAGAGCAAGTATCCTTATATTCCATATCAGAGGTCTTTCAAATTTTCATCAAAGGTGCTATGAGGTCAGTTAAATCAATACCCAGGCTATATAATGATGTGTTTGTTACATTGTTTACTATGCATAGCTTGAGGCCATCTCATGCTAAAGAACCCTTTCCAAATGTTGTACCTCTGTTCCCTGAGTTATTAGCATACATCAATCCTAGGAACAAATGATTAAGTGAGTATTGTGAATCAATGGGATTACATAAACCAGTAATCTCTTCCCCTGATTCAAATCCTAGAGGTGTGCAAAGTGAGGGGTCTAGATCATTTAGTGAGAGAGGGGAGGAAGTTCAAGGTGGGGAACAACCTTAGAGTGAAGAGAGGCAAAATGTAAATGAGAGCCTGGTTAGCTATGTGAGCAAAAGAAATAAAGAGAGGAGAACAAAGGTAAAAGAAAAGAAAACATGTGCACCACCTGTTATTAGCCGGGCAGCCACACAATCTACTGCTTCACACTCATTGGTGGGTAGTATTGAAATAGCCAGTGAGCCCATGGCAACTTTTGATAACCCCCCCAACCACTCACCCATCTCTCAACAGAAGAGTGTTTCAATAACACATATGGGGCAAGCAGTTCATCTACCATTTGATTCTCCTATGGAGGATGCAAAATGTTGAAACAAAAGGATATATGTCCCCCTTCACAGAAATGTGCACACTGAGTCTGAGACTCCACTCAATGTTGTGGCTAATGATCCACTAAATGTGGAATTCTTTCACACTAGCACACATCTTTCAGATGTACATATGCAAAGTGTATGTCACATTGCAACAACAACTATAGATACTCCTATTTTAGGATATCAAGGATTAGTTGGAAGTCCTGGTGGGGTGAACATCTCAAAAGCCCCATTCAATGAATCACTTGTGATTCATGATGTGGTGACATCTACAGGCCAACTACTTTTGTAGGACTGCAAACAGGACCATCTGTTGGTCCTGGTACTTTACCCTGGTCTTCTGAATTTTCAGAGTTTACAACCTTTTGTACTTCTGAATTTGAAAAGATTCATACGCACATAAAGGACTGATCTGAATCTTCCAATAAGGGGATGGAGGATAGGATGGAAAAGAAGTTAGAGGAGAAATTGGATGCTCTCAAGAAAACTACTTCTAATGATTTCAGAACTTTTCAAGATGCAATTAAGGATTCCTTTTCAGAAGTAATTTCATCTGTCTCTACTATTGGCAAATCCATGGTGTCTCGACAACCAGATCTTTCTAACCTAGCAATAAAAGATGATATTCAGCAACTTTTGCAAAAGTTAACAAACGTTCAGAATACTCAATCTCACTTAGATCAGAAGATTTCTGCTTTGGAATGTCCTCCAAGGGCAGATACTTTGAAGAGAAAGCATGATGATCAGGATTCTGATAATCATGAGGGGGAGAAAAGACAGAAAGTATCTGAGTCAAACAATGAAGAAGTGTTGCTATTAAAAGACTCTACTTCTGAACCTCAAGTGATCATGGATAAAACTCCTGAAGATGCTCATAAAGATGATAATTCTGAAGCAATTAAAGAAATTCTTATGGCTGAAGGTGATCAAGGTATTCCTGAAGATGTTGGTATTATTTCTGAAAGTATGATCATTTCTGAAGATGAAAGTAATGAGACCGAAAAGTGATCTATAAATTCTGAAGATAATACTGGTACAGATAATACAAATGTACTACCAGACTCAAATGAAGAAATGTTAAATGAGTATTTGGCTTTTGAAGAGATACTTGGAGAACCTGGTGATCTTTCAGATGTGATTTTGTTTGAAGATGAAGTGGAGGTGAATGAACATAGAGAATTGGTGATTTGGAGACCACAAGTTTTGGATAGAGTGGTAAATGATGAAGTAAGTGAAATCTTATGGAGTTTGATAAGCCAATTCTGCTGGATATATGTATTTCTGAATAGTCCAAGGAATCTGGAGTGTAGATTCTTGATGAGAGATTGTTTATTTTCAAAGATTTTCTAAATCAATCAGTTGAATATATTTATATAGAGATGGATATATTTCATATGCCTAATGTTTAAATTTTAGATTAAATTTTGATAGTCTGTTCAGAACAAATAGAAGTCAGCTTCAAAAAGTGCATTTCTATTCCTACAATTAATTTTCCTGTTCTTAAAGAACCAATTATTGATCAAGTGTATGAAGAAGAAACGTTATTTGATAGTCTGGAGAGAGTCAGCTTATCTTTCTAGAGATATTTACAGAAGAAGTCTAAAATATGCAACTTTAGAAGATTTTGTGAATGATGAATGGTCTGCAGATTATACTTCAAAAGTAATATCATTTCGACAAGAACATGGAATTCAGGAAATGCATGATTCCTCATTGATAAAGCAGATTAAATGTATGTCTAAAACAGTTGAAGATGATATACAAGTTGTAAGATTTGGTGCTGAGAGAAGGAATGGTACATTGACTGAATTTACTCAATTTGACTTCCACAAGTTAAGATTATATGATAAACATACACTTCTGAGTTACTGTGTCAAAAAGGAAGACTCAGAACTTGTATCAGAAGTTAGAATAGTGCTGGGTATTTACATCAGAAATCTTATCAAACATGACTTCTAACTTGCTTTAGAGTATAGAGTGACTAAAGTTAATTTGTTGGAGCCAGTGAGCATTGATAGACATGGGCTTACATGAGTTTTCACAAATCCAGAGATTGGTTTCATTTATGAAATAAAAGGAATAAACATAAGAACATTCATTGTTTCTGATATACCAAAGTACTCAACTTCTACTCTGAATTGGTTAATGAAGTATGCTGAATGGTTTGTTGTTTCTTCTGAAATAAAAGAAGAAATAAAGTATTTGATCAAAGAAAGAATAAATTTCAGAGATTGCATTAGAAAAAGTTATCTGGATGGACATACAATAGTGAATACTATCATAAAAGTTGATTATATTCTGAGTAATTTGTATGATTTTCATATTCATACTAAGAAGCAAGATATTGAGGAAGTTCAGAAGCAAGTATAACTGAAACAGAAAAAGAAAAGTAAAAAGGAAAAGAGAAAGTTTCTGAAGATGATCCATAAGAAATTATTCTTGTTGGTCAAGTCTCTGAATCTAAACAATTGCAAGATCCAAGAATTGAGGAAAATGCTTTTACTTTGTTCCTTCAATATTTTCATCCAGAAATATTCATGGAGTATGAACAAAAGTTCAATTACATTGATTGTTGGATCAAGAAATCTCATGGATGGAAGCAATGGTATACAGACATCATCAGAAAAATAAGAATTCCTGTGAGTGAAACAAGAAAAGAAAGTCCCATAGTGAGAGTTATTACTGCTGATATAAATTCAAGGAATAATTACAAATATTCTTACTTCACTGTAAAAGGAAGAATGGTGAGATTTCTACATTCTCAGAAGCTGATTTTCAAAATGTGTATCTTAGAGACTTACTCAGAGTCTATAAAAGTCTCCATCCTTTTCATGATTCAATAGCCAAATTCAGAAAGTCATTTCCAATCTCAGAGATGGATTATACAGAGAATTCATATGAGCTGCTAAAATAGATTTTCAAGTTGCATATGTTCTTGATAAAGAAAAGGTGCATCTTAGTAGTCCAAACTTCAGTTTACCAAACATTGAAAATCTGAAACAAAGCACTCTTGTAGTTCAGCCTCCAGGTTTTGTATGCAAGTGCTTTGAACAATTGTTGTTTATCAGATTTGAAGAAATGCACAAGTGTTGTAACGGAACTCTGATGGCAATAAGAGATAGATTGGAAAGAAGAAAGAACAAAAGACAAAGAAGTCTAAGTGATGATGAATGGAAAAAGTACAAAACTCGCAAAAGAAATGCTCAGAAGAATTGAATCATTTTTAGAATACATAATCTTATTCTAAAAGATGTCAGAAAGATCTTAAACTTTTGGAGCTATGATTTGAACTTTTGAAGTTAAGGAGGAGATTGAAAGAACATAAAAGATAGCTTCAAAACACTTAGCATGAAGACAGAAGACTTCTGAAGCATGTACATCAGATGTTCTGAAGGTTTAATTCAAGTTCTAAAGAACTTCTGAAGACAGTTTCCGAAGACAATTCAGAACCACTTCTGAACTGTATCTGTTATTTTGTTTGTTGTTACTTTAATCTTTCTAGTATGTGTATAAATAGAAGTTAGTTAGATCTTTAAAGTTGGTTGTTCTATATTTGTTCTTGTACTGTATATATGACATATCTGTAATCTTTGAATATCAATGCAACTAGTAGTGTACCTGTGGGATGCAGCGCGGGTGAATCACAATCCCGAAACATTAGTTTATCCCGGAATCATGTTTCTTTATCACTTTCGTTTTATTTCATGAGTTTGCGTGATTATTTTACAAGTCAACTGATATATAAAGTTGAAGGTTAATACGCTATATTAGCAAGATCGAATGGAATTACACACGTATTGGGTTTTTCCAAATATACTCAGAACTCATTACAAAACTTGAAATTCTTGACTGAACAAAAAAATACAATCATTTGTAAATAATGCTCATCCTTACATCCAAAATGTTGTTTGGTTTTCATGATGCACTCATCCGTAAATATTTCCTGCAAAAAATGGCACATAGATATTAGTAGAAACATATGGTACCAAATGTGTAATAATATAATTGTTGATTATACCTTATTTATCACGTAAAACTTCTTGATAGACTACATTTGAGGTGTAGACTCCGGCACGATTGAATTTTTTACAGGCTTCACTAACACCTTTGTATTGCCCCGTGATATTCCTCTTGACAACGCCACGTAAAGTTGCCCATGCGAGAATACCGATTCCGGTAGATAAACACCTACATTCGGAATTGTCTGGCCTTGAGCTTTATTGATTGTCATTGAAAAGCTAAGGCGAATTGGAAACTGTTTTCTCTTTAGCTTAAATGGGAACATGTTATCTTCAGATGGACATAAGGGAATTCTCGGCAGAAATACTCTTTTTTCAGGATGTTGACCAACAGCTATTTCGGCATCGATGACGTTTTGTTGAAAGCCTCTGCATATCAATCTACTCCAATTACATAATCCATTCGAGGGATCGATATTACGCAACAATATTATAGGGCATCCAATCTTGAGACGAACGTAATGAGGAGGCAAACCACTAAGAGTTAAGAGTTTAAGAACTCCATCGGATAGATGTTATTCTTATCATCTTCTGCGTCATCAAAACTGTAGTATATCTTTTCATCTCCAGAAAACTTGTCGATCAACTAAACATTAATCTCATCAACATTCTCATTTTTAGTTGATAATATCGCCGTCAAAATTATATAATTCGAATCAGCTCCGTTGGTTTGCAGAGATAGAAAAATTGCGGTAATCAACGCATCGTCTGATATAACTTTATCAGTATAGGGAACGGTTATGTCATCCGGTATGCGAATAAAGCTTTCGTCCACCGCTTCTTCATCTCCATCACTGGATCAGTGCATGCTCTCATATTGAGCGTTAACCGTATATTTTTAATCGTTGACCAAAGAGGTAACATCCGTAGGCTAGAATATACAATTTGTGCTCGGGTTTCACGCCTCACGACCGGCAATACTTGCCTAAAATCATCCTCCAAAACCATTATCTTTCCACCGAATGGGAATGTCACCCCTATGATGTCTTGCATTGTTCAATCGAGTGCCTCCACCGCTTGCGTCTTTGCCATTGACGCTTCGTCCCAAATGATTACTTTTGCATCTCGAATCAATTGAGCTGCCCCACTTTGTTTTTTTATGTTGCACATTGAGTTATTGTCAAGCTGGAGAGGAATCTTGAATCTTGAGTGAGTTGTTCTCCCTCCAGGCATATTATTGGCAGCAACACCCGACGAAGCGGTTGCGTGAGCAATTAGACCATGTGAACGGATGTTGGCAAGCAAAGCTTTGTACAAAAATGTCTTCCCGGTTCCACCCGGACCATCTATAAAGAAAACTCCTGGACAATCATCGTGTATGTGCCTCATGATCTCATCATATGCGTATTTCTGGTCGGAATTTAGAGAGTCTCGGGCATGCAAGTGTTTATCTTCCACAACTATAGAACTTTCCTCTTGTACCTCACGAAATCCATCAGTTTAAAAATTGACATCTGCATCTACCATTGGAAGATCAAAATCATCAAGACTCTTACCCATAGATTGTAGAAAAACGGTGATATCAGTTAGAACCATATTACGGGCTCAATTAACCCTTTCACATTGTCGTGTATAATCTTCAGAAAGTGAATCAGAGTGATCATCCCATAACTTGCGAACATCTCCTGGCTCACAATAAACCAACATCGTCGCAAATAACCTTCTAAGAGCAACGGGAAATTGAAATAAGGAGGCCTCTGCAAGACATTGGGATAAGTTATCATCATTCTCTATTAACCCTCTCTCAAGAGATGCTTTACGAAATGTAGGGTGCAATAAACCATTGAAGTGTATAGATATTCAAAGCAGGTAGGCCCAATAATATGAGACAAAAGTAGGCGTAAGTAGAACCGCTCTGCTTCAGCTGGATTTGCAGAAACCAATCGCCCTTTCATTGATCCTTGTTCTCGGGGATTCCATTGACGTGAGCTCCAATTCCATGTGTAGTGTTTTGGAAAATACTTATACAAATATTGCCTTGCACCCCTGTCTGTTTTATTTCTATCAAAAAATGCAGTCAACATAGTTCGCTTATCTCTCTCTCTATCAACAATATCTACCATTACATCATCATCTCTATAACCTAACCATCTGTTTGTTAGGAAGATGGAGTTGCAATGCCATCACGTAAGGGTGCATTTGAGAAAGTGTGAAGCTAAAAATTTACCATATCGCCTCGGGAGGGGAAACATAGCGTGCCTCTTGGAACCTTTTAATTTCGTTAATAACGACCCTTTCTTCCTCTGAATCGATATAAACAACTTGTTTATCGTGACCCTTGTAAACATACTTGAAGATATACTTCACGGAAGTTATACTCGAGCAAGCCTCAACATTGATATGACAATTGAACATCATTAGCAGCTTTGGGTTATACGGAACCACCCATCTATTATCCAGGATATTGCCTCGTACATTCACATTTATTCCACTATTTCTCCGTCGATATAATGGATATGAGTCCTCGGCCTGCATTGTCTTAGTGTTGAACTGTTTAGGATATCTGGAATGACATTTTTTCAGGTCGCCTTGCATACAAGGAGTAGACAGTCGTAAATAACCACAAGGACCATGCATCATGTGTTGGACGACCAGTTGGTGCATTTGGGGATACCTTGTTGGGTCCGGATTTTCAGCACACACACTTTTGTCATAATGATCTGGATTGGTCATTTTGTATTCGGGTGTCATTATTAGAAGGAAATGTGCATGCGGCAAACCACGCTTTTGAAACTCGATGACATAAACCTATGCCCGAACTTCACCGAGGATGTGTTTCTTGAAGAGTTGGTCTTTCATATCCTCTAGTTTGGCACGAAAAACTCTTGCAACAAGGCCTGGCCGATCAGGTGCGTCTGACCGGGCAATAGCTCTTTAAGGATTTCAGGCCACTTTGGATTGCACGTCATGGTAAGGAATATGTTGGGCTTCCCATCATCTTGCACTAAAGTCATGGCATCAAGAAATTGTCGTCGCATATCACGTGGGCCTCCGATGAAACTTGCAGGCAACACAACCCGTTGTCCGATTCTACTTGGTATCACCTCACCAGCGTTGACGCAATCCAGAACACCTTGGTATAAATCTGCTCTTATTTTGGCTTGCTTTTTTTGACAAAAATCCAAACGTGAAGTCTCGATCTTGATATAGATATCTACCACGAACTTTTGTAACAACCTTCCCCCCAATAGAATTACATTATCATTCGAACGAATCTGGAACTTATAACAGCAGTATTCCCGCATCGTTACAGTTTTCTTGTTGCTTCTCACATCAACCTCTGTGTAATTTGTATGTTATGAAATAAATATAAACGAATGACATGTATGCTTAAGTTGATATTTGGTTAATTAAAACGTAAAAAATTGCAACATGGTTCATACCTTCTGGATCTTCCTCCATGTTTTCATCATCATTAACACTTTGATTCATGGACACTCCATGTCTAAGTATATTAGAATGCATCCAGGTTCACCGTTGGGAAAGAATAAAGGATAGGACAAAGGGTCATAACAACTGAAGTAATATTGAATATTTTGGCTATAGTCAGACTTTCCATGCACAACAATACTTCTCTTGTATGCAGTTATGTTGTCATTGGCTTCAGCCCAAATCCCAGCAACCTAACATAATTGTAGAAATCAATTTTTTAGTGTATAATCTAATCTTATTTCAAAAAAATGAACCAAATAGTTGTATTCAAACCTCTGATGTGGTCGGTCGATTGTACACCCTTTGGTCAAGTTCCACTAAAGCATTCAAAGTGACTCTATAGTTCTCGAGTGGTCCGAGCTCACCTAGGCTTCGAAATCTTCTCACATATGGGTTAATAGAAAGAACACGAGTCAAAATTTCAATGACATTTCTATCGATATTTGGCCACTATAGTCTATGCGATAACCCTGATTCTGAATCATAAAAGTACAACTGTAAGTACCTAGGTTGTCCATCCCTCGGCACTAACTGATCGATTTTATGATACACAGCTCCGTGCGCACGAAATGTATATACTCCAGATGTCATGTTTGCCATTGAACTGTCCAAGTTTACACCCATTGATGTGAACGAAAAGTTCGTATTGTATGCACGTAAGTTGTGCCTAAACCTTTCGCCTAATTCAGATTGCGATGAGAAAAGACTATATAGTTCTTCAGGAATGGGTGAGTATGCTAACTTTGTCTTCCCTTTCATGCAACAAAATGAAGGAAATTCAAATTTTAAACGTTTTGCTCCACAATATATACATGGATTTTGTTCCTTCAAGACACGACGTTCTCTGGGTATACCATTATAAACAAAATCGTATGGATCCCCCTGGAGGATGTCATGTTGGCTCGAAGTATTGACGTTGGTCCTACTACAACCTTCTACATGATAAGACACTTGAATGTTTACAATTGTAATTAATGATTTTTTCTCTACAGGACGTGAAATTTAAAAGTAACTCTAACCTTTGAATACTTGACTGGTAACTTCATCAAAAAGAGGTAGGAATATACCACGTTTACTTCGAATGCCTATGTAAGAAAGAAAATGTAATTTAAAAACAATTTTCATTAATAAAATTGGTAAAATAATTTTAAAAAATGCATGGTTTTACCGTTAAAGTTTTCATGTGCCAAATCCGAACATATTGGAATAATTCCTTCTTTGCCTGTAACACTTGTTCCTTGTGTGTTGACACTTGCTCTATATGTGTTATTTTCTTTATTACGATGATAATAGTTTCTGTTAACAATTTTTCTCTTTTCACAATAGTCACCGCACTGACAGGGGTTGTTTCATTAACATTCACATGCGACGTCTCCATCAGGGTCGTAGATTGACTAATTCCTTCACCATTAGCTATTTTTCTCATTTTGTTCTTTTGCTTTTGTCGTTCATAAAATCGTCTGTTGTATTCCGTTCTTTTTTCTGCAACAATATTATTTAATATAAATATATATACAAAATATTGTGACATTTAAAATGAGTGTTTCATATACCTTTTGCTACATCTACATCAACTTGCGTTACATCACCGTTTGCAATTTTGTCATCACCCATCCTCATTAGACACTATAAAATGATAGAAATTTAATAATATGGTTTTATCTATGAAATGAAGTATAAATGTTGGATTTGGAATGAACAAAGTCAAGGTAATAAATTTCGAGATTGAACAAAAATTAACTTGTCATTATTGTTTTTTTTTACCTTAGTTATCTTGGATAAAAGTTTATTAGATAGATTTATCAAACACATTACTCATTCTTTATTGGGTATCTAATAATTTCCTTAGTCATTTTAATTAATAATTAAAACTATATCATATAAGAGACAACAATTAAACTTAAACCAAGATAATAAATAATACATATAACTTCTCAAATCAAAAAAGACAAAAAAAATACATGATAACACTAATCACATATTTTTATGTTATCGAAGTTCTAACGGCATCTGCTTCAGGCATTTGTGGTTCTACCACAATTGTAGTTAACTCCGAAGAACTCAAAAAGTTATCTGAAAATAATTGAATATACATTTTTAATAGAATAGAATATGTAAGTAATAAAATAGAATATTAAAAAATATAAGCAACTTGTTACGTACTTCTAGGTGCAAGCCTATGGACGAGTTTAACCCGAGATGCATATATTATAGAATTATTTACGATTGCACGAGCTATGTCCATAAAACGGAATCGTGTCGAATCATACAACTGCATCTTTATTGTATTTCCCCTATTATGATTAAAGAAAGGTTAGTTACTATAATAATTTGATAACGGGTTAATAATATACACATTTAGTATACACACTTACTGTCCATCTTGGTGAAATATTCTAAAGTGTGCAAATTGCAAGAAACCATTAGTCCAGAAGGATCTTACTCGTTGACCCGAGATGATTTTCCCAACATCTAAAACAAATATTATCATAGTTACAAAAATTAGATTTACATTATCAAACATGATTTTTTTTATTAAATACAAATCAAATAATTTAGATGTACCAATCATGAATTTTGGCGTACTCCTATCTTCTAAAAGAGTTCTTATAGAAGACACCAACGGATAGAACGGAAAGCCATTTTCGACATCCCCCATCAACGATATGAAGGTTGTGTCTCGACAAATTGAGATGTAAAATTCACCGACGGCGACCATATAACGTTCGTTCCTCACATCATTATAATCATATCCAATTCTAAAACGATTCAAAGAGAAAACACCCCCCACTAAGTTCATTCGAACTAATGAGATATGGTGAACCATTGCTACCATTTTCCTCCTCTAAAATGTAATAAAATAAATGTTAAATAGATTTGAATAGAAAAAAAATTACCGTGCAATTAAAATGTGAATATTTTAACTTACATTTTGATCAATTAGAAAAATGAGCAGTCTTCGTTCCCTAACATCTTCCCAAACAAAGTCCACACGAACTCCTTTCAAGCTCCATCGTGCATGTACATCGTTTAGCGAGGAAAATTCATCAACAGTATATGGAGTGTCCATTTCTATAAGTTTGTTATACTAATCATAAAACAACCCAAGAAGTATGAATTAAAAAGAGGAAAATGACCAAAAGTATATGTAGATATACTAAGTATTGAGAGTATGGTGAATGTTTTAATTGGTGTATCTAAATATTGCATTTGTTGAATGTTAAGATGTTTGAATTTTAATAAAGCAGTTATGATCTAATGCATATTAATGAAATATGATTCCACCTTAATTGGGTTTAAATTTGTATTTCTAATTTTGGAGGTGTGTGTTTTCAATTTTTGAAATTTCTATACTTCGTGTTCACCCAATTTTTTGAAATTTCTATACTGTCTGTATTCAGAGGTTGTCTCTTAATAGAACTATTAAGAGGTAAACAAACAACCCTAAGGGTCTATTTGTTAGCAGCTTAATGAGCTTAATGAGACTCAGAACTTATTTGGTCAGCTATACATGCCTGTTTGGTAGTGGCTTAATGACACAGAAATTGGCTTATGAGGCAACTCTAAGAGGCTGTTTGGTTGGTTTTCATTAAGCTCTAAGAGGCTGTTTGGTTGGTTTTCATTAAGCCCTTTTCTATTCTACAAAATTTCACACACTCTCTCATGTTTTCTTCATTTTGGAAAATCTGTTGAAACAAATAGTTTTTTACTCAAAATCTTCATTTTCGCCACTTTGAAAAATATGTTGCAGATGCTCTTAATTTTTTTGGCCACGATGCCTATGTTAGCATAAAACTAATAACGATGGTAACATTGTCAATGATCGTAAACTTTCCAAGAAGGGAATGTAGGTGCAAAAAATGATTGTTGAATCAAAAATTGCTCCTTATCCTATGATAAGTTTGATCCTAACGTTGCTAATTGTATCTCACTTCTTCTATATCCAACTTTTACATATACTACTCTCGGATGATGTATACTTAATTCTTTTGGTTTATAGCAGCTATGGAAGTCTAATAAGCTGTTGCAGACTTAATGAAAAACCAACCATACAACCCCCAAGTCAGGTAACAATTTGAGTCTCCTGTTCAATAACCTTTGCTGAAAAATTAATATCGAAATGATTTACTGTAAGTGGTAGTTGCTAGGATGCTTACAGTAGTTACATAAGAGGCTGTTTGGTTGGTTTTTCATTAAGTCTTTATGGATAAACCTGTCTATGTGGATTAATCAGTTCCTATAGATTTGCAACGATTTTGTATGAGAGGGTCTTTTCATAGATGGATTAAGCTGTCTGTGTGGATTAAGTTGTATGTGTTGATTAAGCATTCTTTAATGTTCGAATTGATTTTTTGTTTTGGTTTATATGGGTTGTGTTATCATAATTACAATGCATAATGGTAAAAGAGGGTCCATGATACAAAAGAATTCAGAAGGTTTTGGAATCATTAAGAGGCAGACTTAATTTTTGCCAAATAGGATTCACCTCTTAGCGATTCAGAAGTTGCGTCTTAATGGAACTATTAAGAGGTTAATAAACAGTCTTAAGGGTCTGTTTGTTAGCAGCTTAATGAGCTTAATGTGACTCAGAACTTATTTGGTCAGCTATATCTGACTGTTTGGTAGTGGCTTAAGGAAATTAAATTATGCAACCTAAAAAGCAACCCAAATGATCTGAATAATTTACCCTTGAATCGGTCATCTATTTTCTCTTTATATTATGCTATTTTCTGACAGTGTTATCTATATGTTTACTATTAATTTGCAGCCGTCCCAACGCATTTTATCTGGGTCACTCTTGAAATATCTTTCAAAGCTACAGGTAAGATATTATTCATTTGGTGATATTGTCTTCATCATAATAATTTAAGCATTCCTGTTTGATATTGTGTTCTTTATTGAACATGTACATTTCCCTCTATTGTTGATTATGCTGTCACAACTGTATTTTATACTTGTTTGACTTGACACATTTTATATTAATGCAGGTGGACAACGAACCAGCAATCAGAACAAATACCACGATACTACTTGGAAATTGCTAGTCACCTTAATGAAGGGGTTATCTATATTCTCTTGATTAAATGTTTTAATACTCCTTTTATTTTCTAGAAATTTCTTATTATATCCCCTCCCCTTTAACAGTGATAAATGAGCATAAATTCTACCACTGCAGGTATAATGGCTCTCAACGCAACCAGTTCTTATTATGATGCCCAAGAGATAGTAGCTCGTATACTGCCAAATGTTGTTGTACTTACCATTGATCCTGACAGGTTATTGTCCTTACTTTAGCATCCATGAGCCTGTTATTGTTTATTTGTTTGGTAATTTTATTTGACCATCTTTTTTATGTTTGATCGGTGGTTCCTGTCATATGCATTCTGAATATATAAGAAGTTATTAGGCCTTGTATGGAAGTTAGGGTGTACTCCACTCTTTGCCTTTGGTTCTCAAACAGATTAACCCATTTGGACAGTTTTATCCATACATGACTTAATGAAAAACCAACCAAACAGCCATTGTTCCCCTTTAAACCTTTGGGGTTCAGTTGTTTGTTAGCAGCTTAATGAGGTTAATGGGACTTACAGTTTACTTGGCCAGCTATACATGACTATTTGGTAGTGGCTTAATGATATAAAAAGTGGCTTATTTAGTAAGCTTTTAGGGGAAGCTTTATGCAGAAAACCAAACAAAAAATCCAAATCTGCCCCTCCCAATTAAAAAAACAGTCTCTTTCCATCTATGAAATAATTCTCTCAAATAAAAAAAATCAATCTATACAGACAGATTAACCCACACAGATAGTTTTAACCATACAGGACTTAATGGAAGACTAACCAAACACCCCTTTAAACTTTTGGATATGCTTTCTTTGAAAGATTGAATAATCTTTTCTCTTTAAAAAAATGAGCTTAATGGGACTCAGAACTTATTTGGTCAGCTATATCTGATTGTTTGATAGTGGCTTAATGATACAGAAAGTGGCTTATGAGGTAACTTTAATAGGCTGTTTGGTTCGGTATCATTAAGCCCTTATGGATAAAGTTGTTTGTGTGGATTAAATGGTCAAAATGATTAAGAGGCTCTTATGATACAAAATGGGGGTCCATGATACAAAATGATTCGGAGGGTTTTGAAACCATTAAGAGGCAGACTTAACTTTTGCCAAATAGGATTCACCTCTTAGCGATTCAGAAGTTGCGTCTTAATGGAACAATTAAGAGGTAAACAAACAGCCCTAAGGGTTTGTTTGTTAGCAGCTTAATGAGCTTAATGGGGAAGCTTTATGCAGAAAGTCAAGTTTTTTCCAAACCTACCCCTCCCAATTAAAAAACACATATATAATTTATATATTTATAAAATAACAACATATTAAGCACTTGGCCATATTAATGATCCATTAACATGTTATAATGGTTAAATAGGAGCAACTAATGGTTACTTGTTTATTTAGTGCTTTATGCCATAAGAGTTGGTTGTTTTATAATTTAATGGATAAATAAGATTCGTTAAGTTAAATATTTCACTTAAGTGAGGTGTAATACTTTGGACAAATCATTAAGAGTTTCGTCTTTTATTTAAAATCTTTCAAAGAAAGCATATCCATTTTTGGGCTTAATAGAGGTACCATGCTTAAGTCTAAGTGGGATAAAACTCCATTCAAATTGGTATGTTAATTACAACCACCTGTACATGGTGTGTTACACCCATGGTTTGATTCCACTTGAGTAAACTAAGCTTTAGACAATTGGATGTTTCATTAAAATATTTAGAAGTTACATATCATCGGTTCTTCTGTTTTTCTTTTTATTATAACAAATTTTGTTTTCAATTTCTTATTTGTTTAGCCACATATGAACTTTTAAGGTTGGTTCTCCTGCATTCCATGTTGGGTCATTTTTTTCTTGGTCTTTTCCTGCTTTTTAATCAACCAGACGTATCATTTAGTCTCTCTGCTTTTTAATCAACAATATAAGCTCCCAATGTTTAAGTTTCAATCTCTCTGGTTTTTAATCAACCATATAAGTTCTTGGTCTCAAACCATTCAACCATATTTAAGTTTTCTCTTTACAGCAACCATACTTTACACTAAAATGACAGAAATTAAAAACTAAAGCATCAAAATGAAGTTGGAAACATACCTATGAAGTGAGCATAATTCAACTATGTATTTCTTGATCTTCTCTTGTAAACGGTAACTCTAAAATTGAAATGGAAATGGTATTCTAAATCAAATTGAAAAATTAAAATGGAAATCAGGATATGAAGGACCTGTGGAATCTAAATCAAATTGAAAAATCGAAATGGAAATTAAAATGCATACCTCTAAAAAATCTCTAAGGTTTTGAAGAACCTGTGAAATCAAAATATGAAGAAGGAGAGACTTATATATATTGATGAGTTCATGATACATCAAATCAATTTGATACATGAAATCGTTTTTGGAAGAGAAATTGGATGTCTGATCGAGGTGATACACCAAAAGCATGAGATTCATCTGATCAAGATGGAGAGGGAAGAAAGTAACTCTGAATCTACCCTAAATGGTTTTGGCGAAAATGAAAAGCGTGAAATGCATAAACCTGAGAGAGAGAGAGAGAGAGAGAGAGAGAAAGCATTCAGAGACCTTCCCATTTGGGTTTTGATGTTCTGCGTTTTAAAACCCTTGCATTAAAACTTGTACATATAGCTTTATTAGTTGTCTTTTAAGAGATTTAATAAACTTATGTTTTAAATAGCAGTAGCATGTGCTTCTTCAATTGTACTTAAGACATTTTGATCAAACCATTATTAAAGTAGTATAGATATACGACTTCAGTGTTCTGTATTCTGTGTTCTTTACTGAGTTTGTGTTCATCTTTGATATCTGGGTTCTAACACTCACCTTTGCTTCTTTTGATGAACAGAGTTATATCAATTTTACCTTTCTCATTGTGATGTTTTATCAGAAACTTTGAAAGTCTGTCAAACCATGCATGTGGAGCTTGTTTTAACCTATACAGAGTTTTATCTAAAAAATAGACATAGTCTGGATGAACTGAGCTCTCAAAACCACGGGGTTGCTTGACATATACTTGTTCATTGAGTTTGCCATTCAGAAAGGCAAATTTGACATCCATCTGTTATACTTTGAAATCTTTGTATGCAGAGAAGGCTAGAAACAACCGAATTGCTTCTAGTCTTGCTACTGGAGCAAAGGTTTCATCGTAATCAATCCCTTCTTCTTGGCAGTATCCCTTTGCAACCAATATGGCTTTGTTTTTTACCACTATGCCATCTTCGTCCTTCTTGTTCCCGAAAACCCACTTAGTACCAATTGCAGTTAATTCTTTAGGTAAGGGAACGAGTTTCCAAACCTTGTTGCATTCAAATTGAAGAAGTTCTTCCTGCATGGCATCTATCCAGCTTGGATCTTGTAGGGCTTCATGAATTCTTTTTGGTTCTACCATGCTAAGGAAGCTCACAAAGAAAGCTTCATTACCAGTGGCAGATATGGTCTTTACACCATCAGAAGGATCACCAATGATTTGGCTTGTTGGATGGTCTCTTGTCCATTTCTTTAAAGGAGGTTGAGAAACTAGAGGGGTGCTATTTATGTATCAAGAGTTTCATCTTCTGTAAACTTTGTGTTGGAGAAGCACCAAGTTGCACCCCCTCAAATGAAGGAACAAGGTTATAAGGAACAATTGTTGAGCTTTCTGCCTCTGGAGCAGGTGTATGTTGCTCTGGACATTCATTTGAATTTGAAGGTGCAGAAACAATGGCTTCTGGAGCTTCATCATCTGTATCTGTAGGTTCATTGGAAATGGTAGGAGAACTAGAAGGACTAGAAATATTTATACCTGAAGCTCGTAGTTCTTCTACTGTTCTAACTAGAACATCTCTAGTTGCACCTTCAAAGTTTCGTTCATCTCCAAAATAGTCCTCAAAAAGTGAATTAAGTTCTGACTCTCAAGACTTTGGAGATAATCAGAAGTTACTTAGTTTAGCTTAAGTTCTGTCTTGGAGTACTCAGAAATTAACTGGGCTTGGTCATCAAAGCCGACATTTATACTCTCCATGACCGTCTTGGTATGAAGGTTGAATACTTTGTATGCCTTTGAAGTAATTGAATATCCAAGGAATTGAGCTTCATCATATTTCTTATCGAACTTTCCAAGTTTTTCACGATCATTTAGTATAAAACATTTGTGACCAAAAACATGCAATAAGTTCATATTAGGTTTTCTTTCTTTAATAAGTTCATAAGGGGTTTTTAGATGTGTTTTGACCACTATGGATCTGTTCTGTGTAAAGCACGCGGTTGCAACAGCTTCTGCCCAGAAGTGAGTGTAAGACCAGATGCATTAAGCATTGTTCATGAAGCTTCTACTAACGTTCTATTTCTTTATTCCACTACTCCATTTTGTTGAGGGGTCCTTGCAGCAGAGATGTTTTGGGAAATTTCTTCTTCGTTCAAATACTCTTCAAGTTTGGCATTCTTGAATTATGTACCGTTGTCACTTCTCAGCTTCTGAATTATGCTTTGCATAAGCACTTAGATCCTTCTTGTTATTCCCTTATTACAAAATATTTGTAAAGAATTGCTCAAGAAATCCTGATTTTATTATAAACTGGAGAAAACCTTACAAGAATACACACAGAACACTTTTAATCGACTCTCATTACAATCTATTTATACTAACAAGGAAATGCTAATGATACAGACATTTAAATCACAACACAATTACATTAATACACGTCATCAAAACCTCTATTAAGATGTTCCTAAGAACTTCTTCAGACTTCTAAACTTTAGTATTCAGAACTTTTGAACTTTCTCTTTAGAACTTCTGAACTTTCTCTTCAGAACTACAGAACTTTATCTTCAGACTTTTGAACTATGAAGTATGAACTCTTAAGTCTGAATAACGACTTTACAAAACATTTCAAATCATAGGATCCAAAACCATAGGATCCAAAATCATAGGATTCTTCGGATCCCAACAGACATATATGCAATAGTTAATCAATAAGTTTATATCAACAAAAAAATTGTAATTAAAATGGAGTTTTTTAAAAACATATCGTTAGAAACAAAGAAATTGAAATTATTTATATGATTGTTTTATACAATCAACAAATATTCGTTATTCTTTATAAAATTAATACCCTCACTATTAAAATATGTCTTTATGCAATATGATAAATAGTCGCATGGGTTACTTTCTCTCCCTGTTCCTGTGCCGAGATTCCTTCCCAATTTGTGAATGTAGAGTTTTCTTTTTCATTTTCTCTCTTTCATTCCAAATTCGTGATTCAAACTTTTGAAAAGCTAGCAATAATTGCTCTCGACTACTCTCCGATCTATTCATTAATCAATCGCTGGACTGTTTTGTGTCGTGGAAAAAGGGATGCATGCGTAGGGTCAAAAGGATGGAGAAAAGACTAAAACATATAACGACATTATTATTTCCGATGCTCGATTTCGCGCAGCAACGCGCGTTGGTATATAACTGGTAAATCTTTATACCTCTGTTATATTGTATGAGAAAACTTGAATAAAAAAATGTATAGGATTAACGATGGAAATGTTTTAAATTATAACGGACCGACATATACGCAGTAGTGAATTAATAAGTTTATATCAACAAAAAATATGTAATAAAAATGGATTTTTTGAAAATATATCATTAGAGAAAATTATTTCAAATTATTTATATGATTGTTTTATACATTCAACAAACATTCACTACTTTTTATAAAATACCCTCACAATTAACATTTTTATGTAATATGATAAATCGTCGTAGAGCTTTCTTTCTCTCCCAGTTTGTGTGTTGAGATTCCTTCCCAATTTATGATTGCAGAGTTTCTTTTTCATTATCTCCCTTTCCTTTCGAATTCGTGATTCAAACTTTTGAAAACCGAGCAAATCTTGCTCTTGACTTCCCTCCGATCTATTATCTAATCAATCGCCGGACTTTTTTGTGTTTGTGGAAAAAGTGATGCATGTGTGCTGTGAAAGGTGTGGAGAAAAGACTAAAACATAAAACGACATTATTATTTTCGGTGCTCGATTGCACGCAGCAACGCGCGCTAGTATATAACTAGTAAAACTTTATACCTCTGTAATATTATATGAGAAAATTGGAATAAACAATTGTATAAGATTAACCTTGGAAATGTATTAAATTATAACGAACCGACATATATGCAATAGTTAATTAATAAGTTTATATCAACAAAAAATTGTAACAAAAATGGATTTTTTTTCAAAAGTTATCGTTAGAGAAACATATTTGAAATTATTTATATGATTATTTTATACAATCAAGAAATATTCATTACATTTAATAAAAATTAATACCCTCACCATTAAAATATGTCTTTATGTAATATGATAAATCCTCGTAGAGCTTTCTTTCACTCCCTTTCTGTGTGCAGATATTTTTTTCCCAATTTGTGATTGTAGTGTTTTCTTTTTCTTTTTCTCCCTTTCCTTCCAAATTCATGATTCAATCTTTTGAAAAGAGAGCGAATCCTACGATCTATTCATTAATCAATTGTTGGATTGTATTGTGTTATGGAAAAAGGGATGCATGCGTAGTATCAAATGGGTGGAGAAAACACTAAAACATAAAACGACATTATTATTTCCGGTGCTCGATTTCGTGCAACAACGCGCGCTGCTATATAACTATTTAAACTTTATACCACTCTTATATCATATGAGAAAACAGAAATAAACAAATGTATAAGATTAACCTTGGAAATATTTTAAGTTATAACGAACCGAGATATATGCAATAGTTAATCGATAAGTTTATAACAACACAAAATTGTAATTAAAATGGATTTTTTTTAGAACAGATCGTTAGAGAAAAAATCATTTCAAATTATTTATATGATTGTTTTATACAATCAACAAAAATTCATTATTTTTAACCCTCACCATTAAAATATGTGTTTATGTAAAATGATAAATCGTCGCAGAACTTTCTTTTTCTCCCTGTTGGTGTGCAGAGATTCCTTGCAGAGTTTTCCTTTTCTCTTTTTCATGCCAAATTCGTGATTCAAACTTTTGAAAATCGAGCAAAACCTGCTCTCGAGTTTTCAGCGATTTATTCATTAATGAATCGCTGGACAAATATGTGTTGTGGAAAAAGGGATGCATGCGCAGTGTCAAAAGGGTGGAGAAAAAAACTAAAACATAAAACAACATTATTATTTCCGGTGTTCGATTTCGTGTTCCAACGCACGCTATTATATAACTAGTAAACCTTTATACCTCTGTTATATTATATGAGAAAACAGGAATAAACAAATGTATAATATTAACCTAGGAAATGTTTTAAATTATTACAAACCGACATATATGCAATAGTTAATTAATAAGTTTATATCAACAAAAAAATGTAACAAAAATGGATTTTTTTGAAAACATATCGTTATAGAAAAAGGTGCTATTTTAGGATTCCATTTCCTAATACCATGGCCAAAATGAACTCCTGCTTCCATCATCTCTTCTAAATTAATGTTCCAATATCTTCTTGTCATTTCTCCCCACACTGCTTCCCCCTTTTGAAAAAAAAAGAGAAGAGGTATCCTGAAATAAATAATTGTTCAAAATTATTTCAAATTATTTGTATGGTTGTTTTATATAATCAACAAATAATCATTATTTTTTACAGAAATTAATTCACTCACAATTAAAATATGTCTTTATGTAATAGCTAAATCGTCGTAGAGCTTTCTTTCACTCCCTGTTTGAGTGTAGAGATTCATTCCTAATTTTTAATTGTAGAGTTTTCTTTCTCTATTTCACCCGTTCCTTCCAAATTTGTGATTCAAACTTTTGAAAAGCATTCAAATCCTTCTCTCGACTTCCCACTGATCTATTCATTAATCAATCGCTGGACTGTTTTGTGTTGTGGAAAAAGGGATGCGTGCATAGTATCAAAAGGGTGGAATAAGGACTAAAACATAAAGCGACATTATTATTTCCGATGCTCAATTTCGCACAACAACGCGCACTACTATATAACTAGTAAAACTTTATAACTCTGTTATATTATATGAGAAAACAGGAATAAACAAATGTATAAGATTAACCTTGGATATATTTTAAATTATAACAAACCGACATATATGCAATAGTTAATTATATCAACAAAAAAATATAATTAAAATGGATTTTTTTCGAAAACATATCGTTAAAGAAAAAATTATTTCAAATTATTTATATGATTGTTTTATACAATCAACAAATATTCATTATTTTTAATAAAAATTAATACCCTTACCATTAAGATATGTCTTTATTTAATATGATAAATCGTCGCATAGTTTTCTTTCTCTCCCTTTTTGTGTGCAAAGATTCCTTCCCAATTTGTGATTGCAGAGTTCTCTTTTCCTCCTTTCCCTTCCAAATTCGTGCTTCAAACTTTTGAAGCGCGAGCAAATCCTACTCTTGACTTCCGTCCGATTTATTCATTAATTAATCGCTGGACTGTTTTGTGTTCTCGAAAAATGGATGCATGCTAGTCTCAAAAGGGTGGAGAAAAAACTAAAACATAAAACGACAATATCATTTCCGATGCTCGATTTTGCACAACAACGTTTGCTGGTATATAACTAGTAAAACTTTATACCAATGTTATATTATATGAGAAAAAATGTATAAGATTAACCTTGGAAATGTTTTAAATTATAACAAACCGACATATATGCAATAGTTAATTAATAAGTTTATATCAACAAAAAAAATTATAATTAAAATAGATTTCTTTGAAAACATATCGTTAGAGAAAAAAATATTTCACATTACTTATCTGATTGTTTTATACAATCAACAAATATTCATTATTTTTAACAAAAAATAATACTCTCATCATTAAAATATGTCTTTGTGTAATATGATAAATCCTCGTAGAGCTTTCTTTCTGTCCCTGTTTGTGTGCAGAGATTCTTTCCCAATTTATAATTGCATAGTTTTCTTTCTCTTTTTCTCCCTTTCCTTACAAATTCGTGATTCAAACTTTTGAATAGCGAGCAAATCATGTTCTCGACTTCCCTCTAATATATTCATTAATGATATCGCTGGAGTGTTTTGTGTTGCGGAAAAAAGGATACATGTGTAGTTTCAAAAGGGTGGAGAAAAAACTAAAACATAAAGCGACATAATTATTTCCGGTACTCGATTTCGCGCAGCAACGCCCGCTGGTATATAACTAGTAAAACTTTATACCTCTGTTATATTATATGAGAAAACAGAAATAAACAAATGTATAAGATTAATCTAGGAAATGTTTTAAATTATAACAAACCGACGTATATGCAATAGTTAATTAATAAGTTTATATCAACAAAAAAATTGTAATTAAAATGGCTTTTTTTGAAAACATATCGTTAGAGAAAAAAATATTTCAAATTATTTATATGATTGTTTTATACAATCAATAAATATTTATTATATTTTATAAAAATTAATACCCTCACCATTAATATAATACCCGAAGCTCTAATTTATTGGTTGCTTCTAGTATTGTACCGGACTAATTTGTCATAAAAATTGTACAATGTGGTTAAACTTGTACAAACAAACCTGATTTAGGGTTAAGAATGTTAAGAAATGCTCTAATTGAGTTAGGATTGTAATAAGTGAACTTGAAGGGTTAGTTTTGTAAAATTGAGTTAGAATTGCCAAAGCTGAAAATCAAAAGACTTTATTTGATTTTCAAATACGAACCGAATCATCCTTGATCTCTTCCTCAATCTCTTGTGTTCTACTCATATTCATAGGTAAAATCAAGGTTTGAAGATTTTTAAGTTTAGATTTATAATCCTTGAGGTATATATCTAGTAACCTCCAATTTCTCTTTTTGAAGTTGGTTACATGCTATTTTATAGATTAATATTCTGATTTGGGATTAGGTGTTCATATATTAGAATTAAAATTATGAGAGTTGGTTGTTTATGTATAAGTAGATATAGTAGTGAGTTCTTTCTTGGGGAAATATTGATTTTGGTTATGGTTTTACGTTAGGAATGTTAAATTGAGAAATTGATGATTAGCGTGTATCTCCAAAAGCGAGAAAATGATGAAACCAACAAAATTGCTTTGTGCTTAACGAATTAATGCTCTCAAGGTGTTTGCTAAAATGCCAAAAAAGTATTTTAAATGTTGCCGAGTTTTTTTTTAACTTTTTGTCCGGTTATTGAAAAATTCGTATTAAATCATCTATAAGTTTAAATAAACTCAAATTTTGCAGTTATTAAGACTTTTCATTCCTTTTCAACTTTGTGGTTTTAACTGTGACCAAATTATTGTTCTAAGAGGCTCTAAACAGTGAATTTTCGCAGCTGGTCCTGTGCAAAACAGAATCTGTGCAATGTTTTTAGAAAGTTCTTATATAATTGGTCATTATTCCAAACCGGGTGATTCCTAAGCCATTTGAAGCGTAATACATGGATATACAACTTTGTTTTGGACATCAGAACCTGTTTTAGATTTTAAGTGAATGAAATAAGCCAAACACAGAGGTGTAACAATGCTATTTTGTGCAATTTTGGGATTTGGGTTTTGGTTTATTTTACATCCGTGTTAACCTCTACCCTTGTCGTATAAGCCTAATAGAAGATATTGAGACTCAAAGTTAGGTTATAAATAAGATTCAAAAGGGTGTTAGACGTAGATTATCATGAGTTTAGTAGGTATAAGTTCTAATGCTTTGTATACCTTATAAGATCTTCTCTTTGTCAGAACTCTAGCAATCAAGTGGATAAATCATTTTGAGTTGAAGGTACGAATTTTTGTCTTTGATTGATACTTGGACACGTATTTGAATATGCGTGTCTACTCCTTGAACATGGTACACCATGTTTTACCTGTCACTTAAGTGAAATGGTAACTTTCCTATTGAACTCTTGGAACTGTTTTGGTTCGGAGTTATCATGTGATATTATTACTCCGTTAAGAAGTATTTGTCTAACAATTGTATATGATTTCTTCATTTTGAATCAAGAAACAATGATGAACTATTAAATTACAACCTTTAAGGTTTATTGGATTTTAGAACTTGTTTCCATGAGGTCGCATATGTTGTAGACCTATGACTTTTGTTTTTTATTTTGGTTTAAAACTCTGTCATTGGGGGCCACCAAGGCCGCGATGCTCGTCTACAATCGTGGCGTCCTCACTTAGAATGGACACGTATGGGGTCTGGCCAAGTAATGTCTATCGAGGGCAAATGGATCGATCCTCGTTACACGAGTCGGGTCGTGAATTATTCACGAAAGGGGTTAGATGGTGTGGATCCCAGTCGGATATCTCACTTGTAATACGAACACGAAGAACACGCAATTAATAAAGATCCGAAGTCGGATATCTCACTTGTATTGAATATAATATATCGGGTTTCCTTCTAGCAGTTTAGCTCTCAATATATCGCGCACTAATACAATGACCCCCTATGCTCCTATTTATAACAAAGGATTAAACTATATAAGGAAACAAGGAGAAAGGCATTATACACTTGCCAAGTTTTCAATAAAGCAACGTTTCCTTATTTTGACACAATTAATTTAAATCTTAACAATCTTCCTCTTTGTGTCAAAATGACTCTTCATCTCTTCATCTCGAATAATCCTTCCAATCGTCTTAGGGTCTGTCGGTAGATGATGCGCTTGTCAATCTGCTCAATCGCATTCAGTAGATTTTCTCTTTCATTCGCCTTAAGCTGCTACTTCTTACTTACTTCTTTGATCAGCACTTGCTTCTGCAGAAAGTCTGTTCCGAATAGCTAATAAAGTTCCGTCAGAATAAGAAGCAACTTCACCAAATCTAAAGAATCTCATTTCTCCGTAGACTTCACGTATACAACTCCATGGGTTGGTCGGGTCATCACTTGAGTCACTTTCATATTATTTAGACTAGGGAGATCTTGATCAGGCTTTAGCAGATACACTTTCTTCTGTTTACTTTCGATAGCCCTTTGGAAATCATGAAGATAGCTGTATCGAAGCTCCTTTTGAATATGCCTCACAATTGCCCTTAAAGCTCTTTGTTCATCCTCTAATCTTCTGGTTTTGTCTTTAAGCTGAGTATATAGAGTTTCCATATCCGTCACATCCATTCTAGCAAAGTCAGCCTCAGAAAAACAATAGACCTTTCCATCAAATCTTCTTACCTTGAAAGTTGGAAATTCTACTTGAAAGGCTTTATCATATTCGATCTCCATGATTGTGACAATTCTGTGCCTTGAAACAACTTCTTTAGGATTCTTTGCCTTAGTCTTCAGTATGCTCACATATTCCGTTACTTGAAGCGGATCCATTTCCATGATCAGATGTATTCGAGATACGTCTTCTGGTTTCTTCTTTTCCACAAAGATCTTTTGCATGGTTTCTTCTAGATACGAAGATCTAACTTCTGGATTTACCCATTTGGTGTTCGAAAGAATCCTTTCCCAACGAATTTGGTGTGGTAGCAGCGGTGTTTGATCAATATTCGTTGGTAGAAATTTCTTTTCCGCGTGCATTAGATTTACATAGACTTCCTCTTTTAGCATGGGTTCATATGGATCACGAAACCAGTTTCGGATAGAATCTCTCAAATGTTGAACATTTACTTCTTTTTCATTTGCTGATTTAGTAGCTTGCGATCCACTCCCAATTTCAAATTCTACCGTGGGCTTTTCAACCGTTGGTGGATTTGATTGTTGTTGTGTGGGAGGTGGAGCAGAGTGTTGTTGTCTTGACGGTGGAACTGTAGAAGAAGATGGACCAGAAGTTGTAGTAGAAGATGGTCGAGATCGAGCTTGAGTTCTTGTAATCCGACGGTGTGTCTCCCACGCAGGGCGATTTGGACCAGAGGCTGTATCGTCCTGATCAGGTGGACGATGTGTACCAGACGCGGCGGGACGACAAGACTGTTGAATTTCGGTGCCAAGAGCAGTTATGGCACCAAGAATCTCGTCAGCAGATTGCTTTTGTTTGGTTGTGATATTAAGAAGTTGTGACTCCATATCATCTTTGAACAAGTCGAACTCATAGCGAGTGACACTTGGAATTTCAAGGTTGCGACGAAGAAGACCCATCAGTGTATCTTCAGGTAAGCCTCGAGCTGTAGCTTCAGCAAACAAGTTGGCATATAACATGGACATGAGTTCATCATTGTTGTTCTCATATCTATGTGGTGATGGAGGTCGATTCGAGGATCCGGATTTGGATCAGGATGCTGAGGTTGCGTAGCTGGACCACGACTACTGCTTGGCCTGGAAGAGCTGGCCTGATTCAGATCTGGCTGTCGCGAGCGTGAAGCTTCAAGTACTTCCTGAGCAAAAGTGCGTCTTTCAGCAGTCATTCGAGCCTCATGAGCATCCAAGGACGCTTGAGCTCGTTTGAATTGAGCATCCATAAGAGCTTGAGCCTCGGGAGGAATCGTGAACTGAGGAGTAGGGGTACCTGAAAGGGAAATACCGGGATCACGTAGAGTACCCGTTGACGTCACAATTGAGTCAATTATGTGACCTACATTCAGCATTGGCAATGATGTAGCGCTGCTAGGATTTCCTCCCAATCCTCGTGATATGTTCGGAATGGACATCACTATTGGAGTTCCGACTGGGTCACGAAGGGTCTCAGTGTGTATAGACACGTGTTCCCTAAGAGGCTCAACACTCGAAGTGCGTAGAAACGAAGGCGAAGCAGGTGAGATACTACTTCTTGGTTCAATAGCTATGTCTCCCGAAGAGAGAGCAGCTAGATGAGGAGCTAAACTCACAAGCATATCTGAAACCGTAGGCTGTTGTGAGCTTATGGAGTAGCTAGGAGGGGTGTGCATTTGCGTTGTTGGGCTAACAACGGCTTGTCCAATGTTGGAACTCAACGAACGAGTAACAATAATGGACTCGGTAACCCGGGTAGAGGTGACAGGTGCCTCACTCTCTGTAATATTTACCTCTCCTTCACTCACTCGCATATCAACGTTTTCAACTAATTCTCCCTCCGTTCTCCTTATGTCTACAAATAATTGGTTAAGAGTAGGGTCAGGGTGAGGCTCAAAGAATTGCTCAAAGTCAAAAGCATCATTAGTAGCCTCTGATAAGGTGTCAGGAACTGAAGGTTGTCGGCCGATCCGGTGTAAGGAAGCATATTCCGTAGCAGCAACGCGTCGGCGTTTTCTTTGTTGGATATCATCGGAAAGGGTGTCTTCGGTATCAGAATCGGATGCAGGCTGATAGACTCTACTCCGGATAACAAGAATCTTTAACCGGCGGGTGGATGGAGTGATGGATGGAATTGTTCGGGCAACGGTCGTAGTTATAGTGATTTGCTGATCAGATGTACCTCCCACTTCATTTCCCCTTACATCCACTGTTCTCTCAACACCCTGTCAGGATCCCCTTGATCATGACCCTGCTCATCTAATCTAATACCCTCGCCCACTCCTTGATGTTCCTCATGGATTGGCTCTTGGGCAGGCTATCCCGGTTGTTGGGTAGCCATTAAGCCGATACTCTCCCTATAAGCTATCACACTAGGTGCATCTTGATCAGCAAGGGATAATAAGGCTTCGGGTAGAGGCATTGTGAAAGGAAACCGAGTTGTGTTGAGCTTTATGTACATTTGAACGAACGATGGTCCAAGTGGAGAGCCATTACGTCTTGGAATTTCCGCACGTGCATTCATTTTCCGATGAATGGCAATTTGAAAGAAGCGTTGGAATGGAATAAATTCACGCGCTCGTTGGTTCTCTTTATCGGCGACAAAGGCAACGAGGTTATTCCAAACAAGTGACGCATAGTCGTAATGACGAATGTAAATGAACCCGTGGAAGATGCGTAGTACGGATGCGCTGGCCCGATCCATTCTTGTATGCTTGCCTGTGAGACAACGGTTGATTAGTGAAAAGATGGTAAAATAGATGTGGGGCAGAAACATCCTTTTGAATTGACCGAGGGAAGTGAGTTGTTCATTGTCGGTGTAGCCTAGGGATTGAAAGTCACGGCACATGTCGTCCTCGCTTGGTGGATCTTCAAAGGTGTCAAGACAGGGGACGGAATTTGCAGTCGGAAGATGGAGAATGCGCCGGAGTCTAGTTGGTGTGAGTTTGGTAACAAACTCATCTATTTGCGTGGTAAAGTGATGGTCGCCTTCCACCAGGTGATACTTTAAGGTGTACCAGAATTGTTGCAAGTAGAATACAGGGACCCGGTGTTCGATTGCCAAAGCAAATCGAAGAGGATGGTTGCGTATTATCTCCATGACGATGGGGTGATCTAAGCGCATGTCGAAGTTGACACGATGATTGTTCGGTTTGAGCTCCCGCAATGTACCCGGGGGGAGTAAGATGTCGTCTCGATTGGCCGCGTCGATACTAGGTTCAGTGGAACGCTCAGAAGGCATCAGGTTCTCGTCATCAGACATGTTAGGATCTTGATGAGCCGCCATTGGAACTGAAAGCACAATGTCAAACCACAGATGACAAGTTAGAAAAAATTTCTAAGTATAGATGTCGGGTGACATAAAGCTGCCAAGTGTGGATGTCGAGCAGGAAGGGGTAAGTGATAATGTCGATCTTTTATTGGCCGACATACAAGGATGTCGGGTTGAAAGGGATCGATATAAACAATTAGATGTTTCTTAAGACACATAAGGGATTATATCTGGTACCTATGTGTCGACAAGAATTTATGTCGAGTGTTATTGGTGCGACAAGAAAACTTAAGATCAAACCTGTGAGAATTGACAAATAGATGTCGAATGAAGTATGCCCGAGATAAGTACTTAGGAAAATATGCAATTTAAGCAAACATGTCGAGGCACTATGATGCGATAAGTAGACTTATCGGGTTTGGAAGAGGCGACAAGAACACTTTGAATATTCATGGACTTTGTCGATCCTTTGAGACTCGACAAGAAGTCTTGTCGGGTAGACCATGGCAAGAAGAATACTTTGAATATTCTCGAGGATGAACTTGTCGATCCTTTATAGGCCGACAAAAAACCGTTGTCGGGCCTTATGGAGTCGACAAGTTTTCAAGAAAAACTTAAAAAAATCGATAAGTGTTCTTGAGGTCCGAGAAGGTCACGTTTTGCCTAGATCTAAAAACGGAGTTTTAACCAGAATTAAACCTAGATCTATGATCGATGGGGTTCGATTAGCATTATTAAAACTGCGCCTAAGGTCCAATAATCCCAAAACATGTATAAATCAACCAAAATCGGGATTCCAAGGGTTTATGGAAGCCGAACACTTAAGTATAAATTTGACTAACATGCAATGGTTTAAAGTGAAAAGTGCAAGAATTGAAGTTGATTAGGAACAGAAAGCGAACCTGGTGGTGTCTTTGGATTTGAAAAACTCGAAGATTTGAAAATAAAAGCGTGCAACAGTAGATATCGAGAGGGTTTTGAGAGAAAAAGAGGGAATAGCACTTTTGAAATCGTAAATAGTGCAGGTGGGGTCCGAGTTTAAATAGTAGGGTCATCAGAGGATGACACGTGGCAAAAATTGATCGGGCAGACGACATCATAAAAAGAAGTCGGTTCGAGAGCTTGTCGGGTCTTAGTCATGCGACAAGAAATGTTGTCGGGTGATAAGGAGCCGACAAGCGATCTAATTTTGAAAAAAATTCGACAGAGAAATTTTCTAAGTGCTCCTCCTTGATTCGTGCTTATGGTAAGAAAACATACCTGACCGCTCCCCCTTGAATGAAGAAAGGTGAGATAAGCATCATCGAGATAAAAGGAAAAAGACACAGACATGACGAAAAGTGTACAAGACAAAAATAAATTTGAAAATACAGAACATTGAATTGTAACAGAAATTCACAAAACGAGAATTCAAGAATGATGAAAAATTCACTGTGAGAAGGGAAATTTTTATAAAGCTTGAATGGGCGGGCTTTTTTTTGTATTTTTGAAAATACTGATTGGAAATCAGGTTTTGAGATTTAGCATGCCCAACTTGGACACTAGGAACTGGAAGCGTTTTTCATCCAATACCTTTGTGAACAAGTCGGCAAGCTGAAGATCTGTATTAACAAAATATACTTCAATCGTACCTCTTTCGACATGGTCTTTAATAAAATGATACCGGACATCGATGTGTTTCATCTTGGTGTGTTGAACAGGATTGCTTGAAATGGCGATTGCGCTTTTAGAGTCACAATAATGGGAATCTTATCAAACCAGAAACCATAATCCTTGAGTTGCGTGCGCATCGATAATACTTGAGAACATCAACTTGCGGCAGCAATGTATTCGGCTTCCGCGGTAGAAATGGAGACGCAAGTTTGCTTCTTTGAGGACCAACTCACCAATTTATCTCCTAAGAACTGAATGTGTCCCGTCGTGCTTTTTCGATCAAGCATGTATCCGGCGTGATCGACATCTGAAAAAGCAGTTAACTCGAAACCCATATCCTTGGGATACCATAGGCCAGGATCAGTACTACCTTTTAAATACCGAAAAATACGTTTTATAGCACTAAGGTGAGATTCTTTAGAATATGCTTGATATCTAGTGCATAAGCATGTGGCAAAAATTATGTCCGGTCGGCTAGCCATTAAGTACATAAAAGAACTAACCATTCCCCGATAGGTTTTAGAATCCACCGCTTTTCCCAAGGGATCAGCGTGTAGTTTCGAACCTGGAGACATGGGAGTACCAATCGGTGTACATGTCGTCATGTTATATTTATGTAACATATCCGAGATGTATTTCGATTGGTTGATGAATATTCCTGTTGAAAATTGTTTTACTTGACGGTCGAGGAAAAAATTGATCATTCCCATCATGCTCATATTGAACTTGGCAATTTTTGAGCTCGGAGAAGTTCTTACATTGTTGTGGATTAGTCGAGCCAAAAATAATGTCGTCCACATAAATTTGAATTAGCATAATATCACCATTTTTCTTTTTAATGAAAAGATTGGATCGATCTTACCTTCAGAGTATCCATTTTTCACCAAATAATCAGAAAGATTGTCATACCATGCGCGCGGGGCTTGTTCAAGCCGTAGAGAGCCTTATCGAGGATGTATACATGATTCGGCTTTAAAGGATCAACAAACCCGTCGGGTTGAGATACATAAACTTCTTCACGTAGAACACCGTTTAAGAAGGCAGTTTTGACATCCATTTGGAAAATCACAAAGTTCTTGTGTGCCGCGTATGCTAAGAATATTGGAATTGCTTCAATACGGGCCACGGGTGCAAATGTCTCGTCCTAATCAATACCTTCTTGCTGGCGGTATCTTCATCTTGTTTATTTTTAAATATCGATTTTAACCGATGATGGTTTTGTTTTGTGGACGGGGAACGAGACGCCAAACTTTCAGGCTTTCAAATTGGTTGAGCTCGTCTTGCATGGCCACAATCCAATCAGGATCGTTCATTGCTTCTTGAATGGATGTGGGTTCACTCTTGCTTAGAAAACTAGAGAACAGACAATCGTTGGCCGAGGCGGATCGTGTTGTGACTGATCGGCTGGATGAGAACGGACCCATTTGGTAGTGTGGGGAAGCAGTTGAAACGCGTTAGGGTCCGGGGTATCGTCTTCATATGTACCGAGGGGAAGATCTTGAAGTGATTCCAAGGCTGGAGCCACAGCAGAAGATCTTGTGGAACTGGTGACATCCTTGTGAGATGAGGCCGATGGTGGGGGAGAGGATGTCGGTTCCATAGGGAGCGGGTCAGAACTTGGTTGAGCATGTGGCTGAGCGGGGTATCAGTTGTAGATGAGCTTGGAGTTGCAGCAGTTGAGACGGTTTCCATTGTAACTGGCGGTCCAAAAAGATTGGTAGTCTCGACAACCTCTAAGGTAGGCGGGGTGATTTTTTTCGGAATTTCAGTATAAGAGCCGAAATAATCCGAGTAAAAGTGCTTGAATAAATCATCCTGATCTGAGGTAGCGGTTTTGAAAGTGGAAGCTTGAGCGGGGTTAAGAGCAGGTTCCGAACGGACTTGTTCGGAAGCTAATATACCAGTGAGTGTGGGTCCAGAACTGTCTTGTTCAGAAGCCATTTCGGCTTTAGTATCAAACTGAACATTGACACTTTCCATGACACAACGAGGTTGTTTCATGTAGACCCGATATGCTGAGGCGTTTGGAGAATAGACAAGAAAGTAGGCTTCATCGGCTTTCGGCTTGAGTTTACCACGATCCTCTTTTTCATTCAGAATGAAACAACGACCGCCAAAAGTGTGAAGGTGGTCAATGGACGGAATGCGGTTGTAGACCAAATTATAGGGTGTCTTGTTGAATCGCATGTTGATGATCGAACGGTTTTGAGTGTAGCAAGCGGTATTGATTGCTTTAGCCCAAAGGTAGTGTGGTAGTTTGGAAAATGCAAGCATAGTTCGAGCAACTTCAACTAGCGTACGATTACGATGTTCGACCACACCATGATGTTGCGGAGTTCGAGCCGCAGAAAATGTGTGTGTAATTCCAACTGTAATAAGAATTCTTATATGTATGATATGTTCAAAACATCAGGTAGCTAATGCTATTTTGGGTATATTGTTTTATGAGTATGCTTACCTTACTATTGTTGCGATGAGTAGTGAATGTGTTATACATATTTATGTTAGCCTTGTCCTACTGCTATTCTATGTTTTTGGCAGACTAAAATGGTTAACACGCGTACTAGGTCGCGAAATGAAGTTGACGGCGCATATAATAGTACAACGGATGTCACTCAGCCACCTCCGATTACTGTTATCCCAATAAGAGATGCGCCAAGAATAGTACGCCTACCGGAAGTTTACCTTGACCCTAGAAGTCCTTTAATGGTGGAACCAGGTTCACAAGATGAGTTTAGACGCAGTGTGTTGCAGGCGGTCAATACCGTAATAGCTCAACAACATGAGACTTTTCTCAAGATGTTCGAGGAAAGAGATACCAGTAATCAAAGGCATGAAGCAACTGCTGAGAACATGGTAGGGGGTTCCGGAGGAAACGAGATTGGCCTTATTACTGAAGAGACACTCGTGGTGGAAGTGAGGAGAACGGGAAAGGGTTGTTGGTACAAAACCTTTTTGTGCTCCAAACCACCCGAGTTCTCCGGGATCAGATAATCCGGTGGTTTGTATGAATTGGTTGCGGCACATCGAGCACGCTTTTGGTTCAAGTGAATGTGAAGAAAAGTAAAAGGTGAAGTTTGCCTCACAGATGCTTATAGGCGAGGCTTTAGCGTGGTGGAACATCACCGCAACTACTCTTGGCCCAGTCATCGTCTCCATGCTTACTAGGGAGATGTTCAAAGCAAAGGTTTTGGAAGAATATTGCAACGAAAGAGCCATTGATTGCATTGTGGATGAGTTCCAAGCTCTCAAGAAGGGAAACAAGACTGTGAGAGAGTATACTCGTTTGGTTGTGGAGAAGTTGAACCTGGTGGGGCATGCGGCTCCAAGTGAGAAGGAGAGAATGAAATCATATATCAAGGGGTTGCAATATGACATGATGGAAAGGAGAGGGAGGAGAGAACTTTTCAGGTTTCTCTAGGTTTCCCAATTGTCTTATGAATTAAATGAGGCAACTTGCCTTCATATAGTTTCTCCTCTAATCTCGAACTGGACTCAAATAAGTCTCATGGGCTTAGTTCAATTAATTAGAATATTCCTTAATTAATTAGTCAATTAATTAGTAACATAATAATTATTTAATCATATGGGCCTAAGTAAACTTTATTTAAGGCTTTGGGTTTTTATTCTAATCCATAATTATTAACTTAATAATTATTCCAATTTAATTATTAACTTAATAATTATTCCAATTTAATTATTAACTTAATAATTAATTCATATAATTAATCATAATTATATTTCACACACTTTATTTATTATTCTACTAGAATAGTAATTACATACTTTACAACTTGTAACTTTGTCGAGTTATAACAAACTTGGTTAATTCGTGATCTACACACTCTATATGTGTGACCCTCATAGGTTCATGTGATGTTAGCAATGTTTTATTATGACGTGGGCACATAAGATCCTACAATCTCCCACTTGCACACTCACATAAAACACAAACCATGGTTATGTGTCTAACAACGCACCACTGTCCCCAAGGTCAAATGAATGACTTCTTCAACTTCTATTGACAACACTCAATGTGATGATATGTGTATTCCTTATCTATTCGCTACGCGATATATATCAATTGAACTCAAGGCATTGATTTGGCTCATCCTTGGTTGTTTAATTATTATGTTTCTCGATCCCGACATTTAATGAAAGAGAAAGTACCATTGATTCAATCAATCTACTTGTGTACGACCATACATTTCTCATTTAATATCATCAAGGGGCCTAGAGATTTATCTTTCATCTTGAGAGGAGAAAATTCCATATTGCATGCATATGACTCTTACATAGATCGTATTGCACCCAACGTAGTCCTTATAATCACCCGGTTAAAGGCAACGTTAGACATATATCAAAGTACAACACTTCTTATGCTCGAGGTCCCAATATGCATCTCAGGTCAAAGGTTAAATGAGTAACTATCATCTTCAAGATTCACTTTATGACGCCGATCTATGAAATAATCTTGAAAGCGGGTCTTCCAACACTCGAACCTACAAGTGCAAGTGACTTTTATCACATCCCATGTTGGCCCAACCTGACCTTAACCAAACTTCATTATGATCTTAGTTTATCACCAGTCCCCCAGTGATAAGTGACCATGGACAGTTTCAAACCATATCATATAGTTTTGGATTTAAACATGTTAATATAGAACACAATGAAATTAATGTGATCATTCATACCTAGTATGCCAAAACATATAGAATTTCATTGCTTAATGTTCCAAAGGTCATATTGAATTTACATATCTATTCAAACATTCAAAAATCTCAAACCTATAGAGCTTGCGTGGCAATCATGCTTGCTCTGACTCATAGGTTTAGTGAATGAATCTGCCGGATTATCTTCCGAACGAAGTTTGAAAACCTTCACATATTCCCGATCGATCATCTCTAGGATGATGTGATATATCCCAGAATGTGCTTAACCCGTTGGTCAGACCTAGGTTCCTTTGCTTGTGCTATGACACTTTCGTTATCACAAAATATCTCGATAGGGCCATCTATGCTAGGAACTACTTCTAGGTCCGTGATGAATTTCTTCATCCATACGGCCTCCTTCCCGGTATCCGAAGCTGCCAGGCATTCAAACTCTGTAGTCAAGTATGCTATTATGCTTTGCTTAAATCTCTTCCAACTCACAGCCCCTCCATTGAGTGTAAACACAAAACCGGTGTGACTTGAAGTCATCATGGTCTGTTTGGAAGCTAGCATCTGAGTATCCTCGAATACACAGATCTCCTTCTTCACCACCGTACAACAAGAACATGTCCTTAGTCCTTCTCAAGTACTTGAGGATATTCTTTACTGCTACCCAGTGAGCTTCACCAGGGTTCAACTGGTATCTACTAGTCATGCTCAACGCATAAGCTATATCAGGACTAGTACATATCATGGCGTACATTATAGATCCTATGGCTGAAGCAGTGGGAACACCCTTCATGCAATCTATATCTTCCGTCGACAAATGACATTGGGATTTACTCAGTTCTAGACCATGCACCATTGGCAAGTTCCCCCTCTTGGATACCTCCATCTTGAAGCGTTTCAAGACCTTGTCAATATATGTAATTTGTCTTTATCCAATTAAGTGCCTTGATCAATCAAGATAACTCTTTATTCCAAGGATAAAGGCGGCTTCTCCTAGATCTCTCATTGAGAAGCACTTCCCTAGCCAGGATTTTACACCTTTTAGCGTCGGGATGTGGTTTCCAATGATTAGTATGTCATCAACGTACAAAACTATGAAGACAACAAAGCTCCCACTAGCTTTCTTGTATACACAAGGTTCATCTTCGTTTTTGACAAATCCAAATTCTTTGATTTTCTCGTCAAAACGAAGATTCCAACTCCTAGACGCTTGCTTTAGTCCATAAATGGATCTAAGCAACTTGCACACTCTATAAGGATGCTTAGGATCTTCAAAACCTTTTGGTTGTACCATGTACACGTCCTCACTTAGCTTTCTGTTAAGAAATACGGTTTTGACATCCATTTGCCATATCTCATAATCATGATATGCAGTTATGGTAAACAAAATGTTGGTCCCAAAGGAGTCTACAAGAGTTCAAAGATATAGAAACAGTTTGTAGAAGGGGGGGGGGTTGAATACAAACAGTCAGATTTTTGTTTTTAATTTAGTTTATATTGAATAAACAAATTTACAGCTACAAGCGGAATTAGAACAACTTAAGAAATCACACAGATTGATGCACAAGGAAATGAGAGAGAAAATAGACAGAGGTTTTAGGAATTAAAATGTAGCATGCATAAAGATGAAGAAGATATATTCATCTTATTTATACCCGTTTGCATGTAATGCAAGATAAAATGTATATGCCACGTGTCAAGCATTCATAGGAAGCTTTTCCTTTGTCCAAAAAGCAACCATACTTTTGGTCGCATATGAACAGTACCATATCAAATATGATGGGGACATATGAGACAATGCGTACGTCCTTTTCTGACATAGTATAAGGTTTGACTTTTGTGTATCGAGGATAAGATCAACAATTATCTTGTTTGAAAAGCTTCACTTCATCGTTGAACTTGAAACTTCAAGGATGAAACTTCAGAGTATCGTTGAGGCTTGACAAGACTTCACACTTTGATTTAGATAACTATTGCTATCACTGAACCGCTTGAGATCATTAGCTGATTATCTCTTTCTTCAGCTTGGTCTTCGAATTTCGTTGAATGTTCTTTTGGTGTGATGATTGATTTTCAGATCTTCAGAGGTAGACTTGAAGCTTCTGATTCTCAGCGATCGTTGATAACGATCAGCGTATGCTATCGCTGAATTTAAGCATAAGTTTACAATTGGAATTTCACTAAGTATACAGAGGAATCATATTCAAATCACTGAGAGAAGTTATGATCAACAATCTCCCCCTATTTGATTATGATTAAGTAACATGGGAAAATTACTTGAAGGGATTAGTAGGGACTTAAGAAATATTGAAGTAAAAATTTCTAAGTATTAATCAGGGATATCTTTTTCAGCTAATTTATTATAGTAATTGAGTTTCATTTATAAAAATATGAAAACATAATTTTTACAAGTAAAGGCCTTAAGTACGTTCACTGATTTAAATTTCAGAAAGAAATATCATTGTGTAAGGAGGTATGTAGAAAAGTTAGAACTTTTATGTTTAGTGTCCCATTTACTGTTTTCAGGGATCTTTTCAGTACACAGTTGGAGTAGAGTACTTCATTTGAAATTTCATTAATAATAATATGAAGAAATTACATGAAAAATGAAATTACAAATTTGTAAGAAGTGAAAAGTACAATACACTGAAGAATACTACAAAGAGAAAGCCCTAAGAATCCATCAGCGGATCATGATCAGCGGATCAGCCTCTTATGTCGACTCATCAGTTCATTTTCATGTCTTCTTCGTAGTTCATTTTCATAGAGCCTCTTATGTCGACTCATCAGCGGATCGTCTGACCAACAGTAATGATACATGATCTTTATGAAGGCTGATGGAGCCTTGCTGACTTCTTTGTTTCTGAAAAGCCCTAAGAATCCATCGTTGTCCAAGAAAACCATACCAGGTTTAGGGAAGGTGATGATTTCATTTTCTTCATATCTTCTATCTTGAGGGAAAGAGGAGTTCAACATGGAGATGTTAGGGATTTCCAGATGACCGAGAATGCTTTCGTAGTTGAATTTGGTTTCATGTTCACTTTTAGAAGATGAACCTCCTTCAACATTCGATCTTCTCTTTCTTGTAGGCTCAGGAAGAGGCGGAACTTGCACATGTTGTGACATCCTCTGAAGAAGCTGATCTAATGCTCTTTCCACCACATCTTTAAACTTTAATTTGGAACCCTGAATGGCATCTCTGATTTCCAGCCATTCAGAGTATAAATAGAACTTCAAGAACTTGGCTTCTTCTTTTTCAACATTCGTGTGCCTGTACATTCGAACAAATACCTTTAGTCCATACCTTTTGGAAGGACGTCCTTCGATCGTTGCTCGAATGATTTTTGAATCAGACCTCCGAAAGTTGAATCTTTCAGTGCACCAGCGTAGTTCTTTTTCTATGTGTCTTGGTTATTCATTAGTTAGGGCATTTAGTATCTTCTCTTGAGCGAGGATGGGATTCACCTTTATATTTTCATCATTCAGTTCTCTTTGTGACAGAGCTTTCGCGACTCTTTGACTTTTCTCGATCAGCTCTTTAGTCGCCTTTTCTCTAGCAGCATCCTCCCTGAGTATTCTCCTTGCAAGCCCTAGGTCACTCTCTGTTTGTTTCAACTGTTCATCCCTTATTCTCTGAGCTTCAAGTGCTTGTGCTCTCTCCTCCTTTGATAGAAAAAAGAAGTCATCCACCACGTTGATAGGAATGAGGTTTTCTGGTTCAGCAGAGGGCATCTTTATTCTTTCAACCTCAAGTTCTTTTAAAAAGTTTATTCGCCTTTCTTCCTCTTCAGGCTCTGTTATTAGAGGTTTTTGTGCGCGGCGTCTAGGAATGAGGCATTCTTCATCTTCAGAGTCAGAGTCAGATATGTACATAAACTGCTCCTCTGATGAAGGTTCCTTCCAAAAAGTGGAGTCCTTTGGGGGACTAGACTCACTGAGAATGGGAGAAGGAGAGAAAGGTTGGTCAGAACCAAAACTTGGAGGGGAGAAAGATAGATAGGTTGGAGGTTCAGAGATGGGAGTAATAGGGATAAGGGGAAGAGTTACCTCTACAGCGGTCTCCCCCTCAGATATTGGAATGGTAGCATCAAGATCTACCACCTCCTTTCCTTTGCCTGATTGGTTGAACGGATCCTGAGAAGGAGGAGGTCTGTCCCCCAAGGGCTCCCTGTAGACTACTTCAGGCATGAAGTTGCCTGGTCTACTATCTTTAAAGTGCTCGAGAGCACCAGGAAGGATGTCATCATCATCATCATCATCATCATTTCCCCCATGGTGAGGGATGTCATCATTGTCTTCTTCATCGTCTACTTTCTCCTCCTCATCTTCTTTTTCAGCGACAGAGGAAGTATGGTTTCATTGGACTCTCTGATAATCTCATTAGCGATTTCTTTGGCGCATCTCTCCCCCTCGATGTTGTCAGCGAGGAGAACATGCACCACCAGAGTACGCACATTGGACCCAATGTCCTTTAGAGAATTGGTGTGCGAGGTCTGGTTCTGAACGACCTTGTTCAGCGAAGTCCGATCAGCAGCAGTGAAGGAAGAATTAGCTTCTTGCATCTTTGTCAGCATCTGCATCATGTCGGACTGAATCTTCTGAATAGACTCAAGCACCTGGTTTTGGGCTTCTACCTTCTTCTCGAGGTTAACAAGAGCTTGCTCGTGAGCCAGGTTGTCGGCCTTGAGTGCCTGAATGTCAGAGTAGACATTGTTGATTGTGGCCTTCATCCTGGAGTACCAGCGACAGTCTGGAAGATGTACCCAACAGATGTCTGGAGATTGTCTACCCTAGCCCTTGTGAGAGCACATTCATTGACCAAGAAGTCAATTGCAGGGAATGTGGGGCTGGGAAGAACAATTTTTGGAATCTCCATAGCAAAAGGAGGAAGCTTTGAGGAAAATTTCTCTTGCTTTACTTTGCGCAGTTCAGCATCTGTCTTTTGTTGCTGAGGAGATTTTCCCTTGCTCAGATTGGAGGGAGCAGCAGCAGCAGTAGTCTAGGAGGTACTGACGGTGGTTGCTGATGTAGAAAGAGGAGGTGCAATACCTGATGACAACATAGACAGGGAAGCCAAGAAGAGCTCTGGGTTAGAAGAAGGATGACAAGTCGTGTTTTTTACCTTGAGAGTATCACTAGCCCGTGTCTTAGTATGTCTTTGAGAGACATGCTGAGGTCCTGTTGTACTGGCTTTCCAAAGTTCAGATTGTCGAAACAACACTGAAGTTTGGACAGCGTACGATTCAACATCATTAGAGATCGTAGAAGAAGAAGAGAAGGCTGTGAATGTATTACCTGATCCAGCTTCAGCGGAGCTGGCTATAACACGTTCAGTGACCGGAGTCACTGAAGGTGGTGGTAGTGCTGAAGAAACGGTAACGGATGCATAGACCGTTGTCGTGGCTGTAGCTGCAGAAGACGTTGGTATTACGCCTGAATCAGGAAGGGAAGTCTTTTGAGAGACTCCCTTCTTTTGTTTCTTTGTTGCTGCCTTATGAGCGATTGTCTTTCGATGACCATTGCTTGGTTCCTTTCTTTTGGAGGGAGTGGAGGTGTCTAGGTTACTCACTGATGGGTTGTTTAGTGAGACGGACACATGTTTTGCTACTTCAATCAGTTGCAGCATGTAGGGAGTGCAAGGAGAATCATCTGGATGGACATCAATGTCCAGAGACTTCTTTCCGACCATAGGGAAGCTTTGGTTGGCGACCTTTGGATATTCATCTTTGAAGGCAGCCTCCAAGATGGTTGCAAAGAACCTAGGGTAAGGAATGAATTGGTTCCTCCTACCAGCTTTTACCCTGTTGAACATGTCGCTGAATATGTAGTCCGCATAGTTCAGCTTGTAGTTCGTGCAGAGAGCGAAGCCAAGGTCCTGGAAGTGCTTGCTAGCTTGATCATGAGAGCCAATATTGGAGCCCAAGCACTGAATCACTTGGGTGAATATGTATTGCCAACTTAACCTGGAAGACACTTTTTCTCCATCTTAGATCCCACAGTCTTGACTTCAGGGTTCTCCCAAACATAGCCAAATAGAGTCCAAGAAGGCCTCTATCTGTTCCTTGGTGGGCTCAGGGGCCCAGGAGTCATTCTTACCTCTGGAAGGAAGGCGGAGGGCATTCCTAAGAAAGCCTGAGGTGAAGGCAAAATCTCCGAGAGCAGGGATAGTGAAGCGGATGGCAGGAAGCTTCTTGCTCTTGTCAGTGGTGAGGGTGTGCAGTGAGCCGTGTACCAGAGAGCCTGAAGATGCGCAGTGATTCCCACTGGATTATGCAAAAAATCATAGATCAGAGGACAAGCCTTGATGAAAGTGGCACCATCACTGAAGTATGATTTGTCAGCAGGGATATCCACCAGGGCGAGGTAGTTGCAGGCCTTGAAGGTTACTTGTTCCAAGTCAAAGGCGCTTGCAGGGGCTTTGGTGAGGAAAATTGGTGCTGGTGCAGCGGCCTGAGTGTTCTTTCTTGAAGTTGCCATGTCTGTTTCAAAGATGGGATCACCAAATAGGAAAATCATGGTTTAATACAAGGGTAATAAACTAGAACAAGTTTTTGGTACAAAGATTACCAAAAAATGTAGAAGAAAAACAAGTGTTTTCATGAACAAAGATCAAAATACTTGTTAGTACCACAATTTTTAGAAAACGGAGAAAAACTTGGTAATGAAAATACCTAAAATGGTCTTCTGTTCCAAGACGAATCCAGAACAAGTTTTTGGTAAAAAAAATAGAAATTTTATCACATTAATTTTGACTTAAAACTGGATTTGATTTTATAAGAAGTTATAAATTTAATGATGTGATACACGACATTTGAATTTTAAGTAAAGAATAGGGTTAGATCAAACCTTAAACGTTAAAAACAAAGAAAAACGCATAAGTGCGTGTTCTTGGTGTTCTTGAGGAAGGCTTAAAGATTCAAAGAGGATTCTTGCTTTTTGGGAGTAAAGAGCGCGTAAAGAATCAAATGAAGAAATGAATTGCTTAAATAGCACGAGGAGAGAGAAGTGATAGCTAAACGACGGTTTTAGCTTTTTGAAAAAATAATGATGACCTAGCGCACGTTCCTAGAAAGGAGTAGGAAAGGAAACGTCGTGATCCGTCGTGTGTCAGATAAAGGTCTGACATGTCCTTTTCTTATTTGAAATTTTTTGAAAATGATTATCATTTAAAAATGTTAATCATTATCCTTAAATTCTTCATTAATAGACAATAAAGGATTGTCAATGATGGGTTTTTGTCTTAAAGACATTCCCTGAAAGAAAATATTCAGAGAGTGTAAAGATTTAGAAGTTCATAACTAAGTGAGAATGATCAAGTATCGTTGAATCAGAGTTCAGAGAATGGAGAATTATTCAACGTTTAACATACCAAGTTCGCTGATGAGTAGATTGAATCTAGCTTCATCCAGAGGTTTGGTGAAAAGATCAGAGAGCTGATATTCATTGGAACAAATGATGTTCCACTTCTCCATTCATCACATGATCTCTAATAAAGTGATATCGAATCTCAATGTGCTTGATTTTTGAGTGAAGAACAGGGTTATTTGCAATTGCAATAGCACTAATGCTATCACAATAAATAGGGATTTTTAGAAAATTTGAGATCTTAATCTCTCAGTTGATTTCTCATCCATAGGTTTTGAGCACAACAGCTACCAACAGCTACGTATTCAGCTTCAGCGGTAGATGTGGACACAGAGTTCTGCTTCTTACTTGTCCAACTTATCAACTTACCACCTAACAGCTGACATCCGCCAGTGGTGCTCTTTTTATCAATCTTGGATCCTGTAAAATCACTATCAGAGTAACCGATTAGATCGAACCCTGAGCCTTTGGGATACCAAAGACCCAGATTAGGAGTTCCTTTCAGATATATCTGAAGATTCGCATTACAACGATGAGATGAGATTCCTTTGGTTCAGCTTGATACCGAGCACAGAGACATGTAGAGTACATGATATAAGGTCTACTCGCTGTAAGATATAGCAGAGACCCAATCATCTCACGATACACAGTGACATTGACATATTTCTCATTTGGGTCCTTATTCAATGTTAGAGGAGGTGCCATTGGGGTCTTCATCACTGAGCATTGATTCATATCAAACTTGTTCAGCATGTCTTTAACATATTTACTTTGACAAATAAAAATTCCTTTGTCAGATTGCTTAATCTGCAAACCTAGAAAATATGTTAGTTCACCCATCATACTCATTTTGTATTCTTTTTTCATTCTGTTTGCAAAACGAGTGCATAATTTGAGTCTTGTGGAGCCAAAAATAATGTCATCAACATATATTTGAGCAAGAATAGTATGACCTTTATATTTTCTTAAAAATAGAGTTTGGTCAATCTTTCCACGAACAAATTTTTCTCTAAGAAGGAATTTAGAGAGAGTATCATACCAAGCTCTGGGAGCTTGTTTTAACCCGTAAAGAGCTTTTTGTAGTTTGAAAACATAACCAGGATGGTTTGGGTCAGCGAAACCAAGAGGTTGTTCAACATAAACTTCCTCGCTGAGTTTACCATTAAGAAAAGCACTTTTAACATCCATTTGAAAAACTTTAAAGTCTTTATGGGCAGCATAAGTTAAAAAGAGTCTTATGGCTTCTAGTCTAGCAACAGGAGCAAAGGTCTCATCATAGTCAATACCTTCTTCCTGTCTGTATCCCTGAGTAACAAGTCTAGCCTTATTGCGAATAACAGTGGCATTTTCATCCAGCTTATTTCGAAAAACCCATTTCGTTCCTATTACAGTTTTATCAGATGGACGAGGAACAAGATTCCAATCTTTTTTTCTACGAAACTCAGTTAGTTCTTCTTGCATGGCAGAGACCCAGCTAGGATTAGAGATAGCTTAAGCTATTTTCTTAGGTTCAGCGAGAGAACTAAAATTAACATAAAAACGGATATTACCTATACCTCTACGAGTCTTGATACCTGCATTTGGATCACCGATGATTTGATTTATTGGATGATTTGTAGTCCATCACTGAGCTGGAGGCTGAGGAGATTGACAAATAATAGATTCAGCGATTTGCTCTCTTTCAGGGATGTCGTTGATCGTTTCAGTGACAGGAACTTCATATAAGATCATTTCTGCAGGTGATTCAGAGGACTGATTACTAGATGATGAAGCTTGGTTATTCATTGAAGAATTTCCTAAAGAAGTATCAGATGGAGGAATCTGATTGAGAGGAGTGACGTTGATCCCTGATGTTGACGGGTCGCTGGTTGTCGTAGGAAGATCAGGGATCCCATCATCATTTGTTTCAGCATTCGGTTGGTTGCTGAAATAAGTTTCAGGTTCCCATTATGAGATTTTATCCATTCATTCAACTCCTCATCTTATTCAGGGATAGGAGTAGAATGAGTTGGACAAGATTCATCAACGTTGGCGTGCATAGATTCTTCAACGTGTTGTTTTCTCTTGTTGAAGATTCTGAATGACTTAGATACAGAAGAGTATCCAAGGAATATCCCATCATCAGCTTTTGGATCAAACTTGCCCAAATGACCTCTGTCATTAAGAATATAACATCTACATCCAAAGATGTTTAGATATTTCAGAGAGGGTCTTCTTCCATGAAATAGTTCATAGGAGGTCTTCTTGAATCGCTTCACTATAATAGATCGATTATGAGTGAAGCACGCTGTGTTAACTGCTTCAGCCCAGAATTGAGTAGGTAGATGCGATTCGCTGAGCATTGAGCGAGCTGCTTCAACAATCGTTCGATTTCTTCTTTCAGCAACACCGTTCTGCTGAGGAGTTCTCACTGAAGAGAAGTTGTGAATGATTCCCTTTTCTTCAAAGAAAATAATCAAGGTACTGTTCTTGAACTCAGTACCATGATCACTTCTCATGGAGCGAACGATAAGATTATTGAGGACCTCCATTCTCTTGATAAAAGCTATAATAACCTCAGGTGTATCACTCTTGGATCGACGAAAGAATACCCATATGTATCTGTAATATTCATCAACTATCACAAGAGTATACTTCTTTCCAGAGAGAGATTGGACATTTATAGGTCCAAATAGATCCATATGGAGAAGTTGGAGAGGTGAGGTCACTGAAGAGACTTGTTTAGATCTGAAAGAGGCTTTTGTCAATTTTCCCTTTTCACACGATTAGCAAAGAGATTCCTTTGCAAATGTATGATTAGGGAGATCCCTGACAAGTTCATTTTGAGACAGTTCATTAATTTGTCTTAAAGTTTAGGTGAGAGAGTCTTTTGTGCCATAACTAGTTTATGTCAGGGGAGGCTCTGGAAATGAAACACATGTTTTCAGAGTGAGAACTACTCATGTTAATGACATATACATTTTCAACTCTTTTGCCTGTTAAGGCAAGTTTGTCGTTTGAATCAGTGACATCACATCTATTCTTCAGAAATAGAACTTTGAAGTCTTTGTCACATAGTTGACTAACGCTCAACAGATTGTGCTTTAGTCCTTCAACGTTAGCGACTCGAGAAAATGAGGTGGCTCCATTGGATAGAATTCTATAACCTTTAGTGTATCCTTTGCCATTTCCACCAAAGGTCACTGAGGGACCAACTTTTTCCTTGTATTCAGAGAGCAGAGATTTTCTGCCAGTCATGTGCCTTGAGCATCCGCTGTCAAGATACCAGATACCTTTGGCACTCTGCATACAATAAAAGGATTAACTTTTCATAGGTACCAATATTACTATGGGTCCTGCTGAATTAGTGGAAGGAGTGGCGGAAGAACTACTAGCTGAAGAATTCTCTTTAGTGGATATCTTCGCTTTGGAGGGTTTCCCAACCTTGGTGGATTTCGCTCTCGCTGATTTATCAGTTTGAGCTACTTTCTTTCCATGAGTTAATTTTTCAGCTCTAGTAGCATTAGGACATTTGCTGGCAATGTAGGTATTTTCACCTCAGTGATAGCATTTCTCTGTGATTAGGTTTGGAATTGAAAAAATTCAGAGTGCGAGAAGAAACATTTTCAGGAGGAAAGCCTATAATTCTTTTGTCCGATGTCCTTGGGGGTATAACCATCTTTTCAGGGACAGGTGTAAGGTCGATCTTAATTCTGGGAGTTGGTCGCTGAATATATCTAGGGATCTTCTTCCCAGCTTTAGGATGACTTACAGAAGGAACAGAGGAGTTCTTTTTCTGTTTCTGAAAGTTTTTGATTTTAGGAACGTGGTCAGGAACATTGTTCTTGATCATTTTCTTAGAATCATCAGATTTAAGAATAGTCAATTTTTCAGATGAAGAGGAATCAGGGATAGAAGAGACGAAAATTCTGAATTTCAACAAGGAACGTGACAACCGTCAATTTTGAATTTCCAGGTTAGCTCTAATTAAGTTTATTAGTGTTAATATAGAGTAATTATTAGAATAGAATTCAATTGACTTAGAATGACCGAAATTTTTTTAGAGTTTCCGGTAGCTGCTTAGAAAATCCGGTTCCGACCCGTAACTGGCCGAAATGTCCTATATAGTGTCAAATGCTCTAATTTATACCCAATTTATATAAAATATATAGTTTTAGTATGTTATTTATAAAACTTGTATTATTTATATAATTTAAACACTCTTGCGCTCATATTTGAAGCAAAAAGAACAAAATTGAGAAAATGGACTTTTAATTTCATTATTTTGGTCTTAATGTAAAAAAAAAAAAAAAAAAATTGTTGGGTTGGGTGGGGCCCATAACCATGGCTGGCCACCCCCCCCCCCCAAATCCCCATATAAAAACCATTTTTCTCATCATTTCTTCATTTTCAAAAATCAAATTTCTATCATCTCTCTCTCTAGTACTTAAGAGACATATTACCTCTCTCTTTTCCCTCTCTTTCTCTTCTTCTCCATCACATTTCCAGCCACATTTCTTCATCAAATCTCCATCAAAATAACAAGATTATTGAAGACTTTGCATCCCTTTCACCATCAAAACAAGGTAACAACATCATCTTCATATTTTCTTATCATCTTTGAGTGAAAAACTCACTTTTCTTGCATTTTAAGCATTCTTCTTCTAAACCTTTGAATCGTCTGAGTTTATGTAGAGATTACACACCAAAAACATGTAAAAATGTTCATATAATGGTGGTAATCTATGACCCAAACAATAAAACTCAATAAAATGGGTAAAAATCATGATTTCATGCAATTAATATGTTCAATTATCATGAATCTTCTTTCTAAAAGTTTATTTAGTGAGTTGGGGTTCTAATCCAAGTGGTCTCACTCAAAAACATTGAGTTTTGACCCCCCAAATCCTCATAATAAGATGCATGTGCATCTGGAAGTTCAACAGTAGGCAAACCCTACTTTGAACGACCATAACTCTCTGAATACTCATTCAAATTACTTGATTCTTCTTCTGGAATTTTATTTAATGAGTTAGCTTTCAAATGCCACTGATTTCATTCAAAAATATGGCGATTTGATGTTCCAAATAAATAAAACAAAATGAGTGTGCAAACTGTCAACCAATAACAGATTTGTGCATGCATGTTCAAATGACCATATCTCTTTCAAAACTCAATGAAAAAGTATTATTTTTCCTTTGAGAGTTAGTTTTACGGGTTATCTTCAGTTTGAAAGTGGAATCATTTAAAAATATGGAATTTTGACTCTCCAAACACCTAAAATCTTTTAGGTGTGCAATCTGTGAAACCACCAGTAGGTAAATCCTACTTTGCATGCTAATATCTCTTTGAATATTTGTCCATAATGCATAATTATTCTTCTAGAGTTTTCTTTTATGAGTTAGGGTTCATTTGAATCCGTCTTCATTCAAAAATATGAAGTTTTGAGGCATTAATATTAAAGTTAAGTGTGCAATCTGTCAACTAATGACAGATGTGTGCATGCAACTTTGTGATGCCATATCTTCCTCATAATTCATTTAAAATGAGTGATTCTTATCTTAAATGTTTCCTTTATGTGTTATGTTGATAATCCAACTGGAAGTTCTGAAAAATAATAAGTAGAACTCCTCAAATGATTGTTTACTAACAGTATGTAATCTGTCATGCTTGCTGTGACACACTATTTGATATAAATTATTTGAACCCTTTTTATATGTATAATGTTGATCCCAGATGAACAAGCACAATGACAGATAGACGTTAATAGTAATGTAATACGACTATAAAGATGTTTAAAGAACTTACGTAGTCATATATCTCTTGAATGTATGATCGATTATAATGGTATCACAGTTTCGGCTCTCTCTCTCTCTAATATGAATAGACTTGTATTCACCCTAATCTCTTCTTAATAAATAATCTCGCGCACACTTAAAGAATGACCCTAACCCTCTATTTATATGTAGAACAATTATCGTAATAATGAAACTATGAGATAAGGCATTATACACTTGCCTTATTTACAATAAAGCAACGTTTCCTTATATTAAACCTTCCTAATTATTGACTTTGTTGACTTTGCACTTTTGGTCCTTCATGTCTTCAATAGTTGTCATCTCGGATACAATAATTTCAGACCTAACAATCTTCCCCTTTGTATTCGAGATTACAATTCAACAAATCAGCATTTTTGAAGACGATGAAATTTTGTCAACAAATCACTCTCTTGAATTCTTTTGCTCCCCCTACGAATATGATCACTTGATAAGCTTCGTAGCTCCCCCTTAATCTTTAGCATAAAGTTCACGAAAAGAAAGTTGAAGGAGCTGTGATGTTGCAGGGTATCTTGATATTGTTTGATGAAAAATTTTCTTTTGATGAAAGAGGCAAAAGATGGTTGTGATATCTTGATGTTGTCGGGTTAGGCATTGAGGTTGTCGGGTTAGGCAGATGCGATAAATTTATGTTTTCGGGTTAGGCAGATGCGATAAAATTATGTTATCGGGTTAGGCAGATGCGATATCTTTGATCGTTTCGTATGATGACCTGAACTTGTTGAACATGAGTCGACATAAACACTTAGGTATAGATGTCGGCTCTTTGGGATGCGACAAGAAAATATGTCGGTTCAAAGGAAGTCGACAAGTCTTCATCTTCATCTTCAAACATTTGAAATTTATGTCGGGTCAAGCTGAGCCGATTGTCGGGTCAAGCTGAGCCGATAAAACATGTTGTCGGCTCAAAAGAAGCACTCTAAGACAAGATCTCGGGCCAAGATGAATCGACATAAGAAGATGTCGGGCCCAAGAAATTTTGTCGGGTCTTTGATATACCTTTTCTCCCTCATAATGGGCATTTGTCTTTGATACTTTTTCTCCCCCTCAAAATGATAAGGAGAATCAGAAGCATTATGAACGATCAAAGACAATAAGTGGATGCGAAAAAATGGGTAAAAAATCTAACATAGGAGCACAAATAACAACTATTATCACTTAATCAAAAATTAAATTTAATTGAGTGGCCTATATTCAGTGTTGGCAGCGGATTGGCACTGATAGAACTTCCAGTTATCACATAAGTAAGTTATAAAACTAACTTCTCAAACTGTTCCGGCATAAACACGAAGATATGCAATGTGAATCACAAAGACTCGTGCAATGTGTAGAAAGAATTTATGCATTAAATGCTAATTTTAAGGATCAAAATGTGAAAATAAATTTCACAGACTTAATGTGCATGAAATGTGAAATTCGAAGACCGGAGGTGTGTCTTCCTTTCTCAATATCTTAATCTTCCGAGTTAAGAAAAGATAGCAGATATGCTCATTCTCCGTGATATATGAAACAAATATCTTTTGTAAGATACTTGAGTAGTTGGGTGGGGTGACACGAGTTATCGACCTATGGATGTGTTTCATGGGTCCATGTCTAGTTCAATATTCATCTCCAAAGAATCGAGAATGAATAGATTATGTGGCTACCCGGATAATTGTTTAGGTTTGGTGAAGACCATATATTTTCTTTAAAGTCTTGTCACACCCTCACATTTTTCTTTTATCTCACAAGCACTCAATTTTATTTTAATCATTCCCTTTCAGGATATCTAACCTAGGGATGTGTTTCATGGGTAGGTCCTTCCGGATTTGGTTTGACCATTGAAACGTCTAAATCTAACACACAAAGAGTTAAAACATCAAAGTCTGAGTTCTGAACTGTTGTATTCAGAAGTCATAATGTTAAGAGCAGGTTCATAGCCGAGATACTATGAAGCTAAACAATAATGGTAAAAAATGTGGTACTCCCCCTCAAATGTAGCATAACCTTTTGAAAGATTGTCATGTGATGTGAATATTCTGAATTTGGAACACACATGACATACCTACAAAACAGATTAAAAAGATTTTGGTACCCAAGCTTTGTTGGGTCCTCGGAGGTTAGCTTTTGATGCAATAAATGGGGAAGTGGGGATACTGTATGTACCATACCATTTATGATCAAACCTTTGATTGACATAATGAGAGTTGTAAGAAGGATGCATGTTAGGAAAACAACCATAATCATAAGAGAAAGAATTAAATTGCATAAAGTCATTGACACCGCAATTCGAGCAACAAATTTTATTCCGAGAAAAATGAATTAAATGTTTAACAGAACGAATCGTGCAAGGAAATTGAAATTTTCGATTGGTTCTTTTAACATTAGGAAATTTTGAATAATAAGAATTGTCGTTTTCGCGAGATGATGACTTCGGAGCACTTTTGCCTTTTTCGACCCAAACTTGCTTTAAAGTTCGAAAAGCTGAACCACGTTTATCATTTTTCACATAATGAGAATTGATGGGTTTGGAAAAGTGAGTTTGATCCTTTTGGTTAGAATGAGTGTAATGCATTTGACTTGTGGAACACTCATTCTGATCTGTTGGAAGTAAAACTGATTCGATTGGCTTTTTGCCTTTGTCCAAAAACTCCGTATGATTTGGAAGTGTAGGATTGAAGTCAAAATCGGCATTTATGTCATCTAACTGTCCTGTGGATTTAAGGACTGATGAGGAATCAGCGTACTCGTGAAATCGAGGCATTTCCTCAAGAAAGTCTAAGTCATCATCAATTTGGTCGGAAGAATGGGAACATTTTTGTTTAGGAGGAATATAGTTTGGATCTAATTTAAACAATTCCTCGCAATCATCTAAGTAATTGCTAACGAAAGCTTTACACGAAGAAATATTGGAAATAGAATCATTTTCGTGATTGTTGTTTAAATGTAAAGCGTCGTTTTCCAATTTCTGAATATTTAAAATAAATGCCTCTTTTTCCTTTTCTGACGAAGAACGTTCATGTTCCAACATTTTTTCAAGTTGAATAGTTTTCTTTTCTAAGAATAAAGTGGGAATGTAGGGTTTATTTTCAGGAATTTTAGTTTGAAGTTCTTCGTCAATATAAGAAGGAAAATAATCATTTGGAAGAGTTGCTTTTGAAGATTCCTTTTCTACTATATGAGGGTAGCAGAAAGGAATTTGATGAAAATCTTTGTTTTTCCTTTTCAAATCTTCCCTTTCTTCGACGTTGGAATCCGACTTCATAAAATGAATTTTGTAATCCGGACCGAGGTTCAGATATTCAAATTTATAGATAGTTAGAGTATTGTAGATGGATTTTTCTAAATGTTTTGGATTATCAAATCCTAATCCAGCTTTAGATGTTTTGGAGCGTTTAAATGAATTGTGTGCTTACTTTGACCAAGTTTGTACGTACAACTTTAGTTCCAAATCTTTGAGTTTATCTAATAGATCTTGTCTTTGAAAACTGACAAAGTCAAACTTTGATGAAAATTTGGCAGTCTCACTCCTAGATGTGTGAAGTTGAAGTGTGAGATCAGATATTTGTTGTCTAAAAAGATCATTTGCTTCTTTTAAAACCATTTTCTCCGTTTCGAGATTGTGCGCTATACTTTTAGAATTGACAAGTTCGGTTTGCATAAGAAGCAATTGATTATGATTATTTTCTAAGCGTGCTTCTAAGTTGGAAACCAAGAGTTTCTCGGTTTTCAATTTTGATTGAAGTTCTTGCAATTTTATCATCATGTCATTCATTCAGTTCATAAATTGATCATAGTCCAAAAGACTTACCTCGTGGGGTTTTGTGTCTGAACCGATTTCCATGGCTTCACGGGTAGTCATTGTACTTACTAGTTGACCTCGATCGGTGAGTTTTTAAAAATTTCTGAGTAGCCTCGTGAAACAGTAGGTTTTTATCGATAGACAAAGGATCGACAATAAAATTATCGATATGGGTCTGAAGATAAGGACTTTTGTCGGGTGTGAGAGACTCGATATAAATTGTTATCGAGTGAAAGAGGCTCGAAAAAAAAATTGTCAAATGAATTAGGCTCGATATAAATTGTTATCGAGTGAAAGAGGCTCGAAAAAAAAATGTTTTCGAATGAATTAGGCTCGATACAAATTGTTATCGAGTGAACGAGGCTCGATAAACCCTGTTGTCGAATGAACTTGGCTCGATAAACAGATTTTTGATCGATTTGATAACCTCGGTGTTCTCGATTAAATTCGATTCGATAATAAAATTTTAAAAAAAAAATTGATTGAAAGATTTATCGAATACAGAACACTTGATCAAAAACTTTTTCTTGATTCAACAGGACTCGACTAAAAATCAAATAATTTAATTCTGAGTTTTCTGTGATTGATAAACCAGAAAACAAAAACACAGGGTTCTTGACTAAAAAGAACTAGTCTTTTTATGGACAAGACTATCTGAATTTTTGAGTTTCTTATTCGTTCAATTACAAAAAATATCAAGATTACGAGAGTTTATGATTTTAGTAAGGAATTATTTAGTAAGAAAAGCTGCAGGAGTCACAAGTTCCTGAGTTTTCTTATGTAAAGAGATTCAAAAGTAAAGAAAATAAACTAAAGTAATTTTAACTAAACAGATATAAATATTTTATGTAGGAGTCGATAAAAAATCAAGATTTAAGCAGTTGAATCGATAAAAATTCAATCAACAGAAGAGAGATTCGAGAAAAATTCAATAAGTCGAAGAAATTTTAATTCGAGAAAAACACAGATATACTCAATCGATAAGAACACACTGAAAACTTGTATACTGATCGAGAAAAATAAATTGACCAGATATGAGGTAGTTGACAATATTCAGTATGAAGTTTTATCGGGTAAAACGTGAAGGAGTGGGACTCGATAAAAAATCAATGAACAGCAGAATTTGCAGAAATCAAAAAAATACCTTCTGTTTCGTGGTTTGCTCGGAAAATCGTAAAAACTCTTGATCTTAGGCTTTGATACCACTTGTTGATCCCAGATGAACAAGCACAATGACAGATAAACGTTAATAGTAAAGTAATACGAGTATAAAGATGTTTAAAGAACTTACGTAGTCATATATCTCTTGAATGTATGATCGATTACAATGATATCACAGTTTCGGCTCTCTCTCTCTAATATGAATCGACTTGTATTCACCCTAATCTCTTCTTAATAAATAATCTCGCGCACACCTAAAGAATGACCCTAACCCTCTATTTATATGTAGAACAATTATTGTAATAAGGAAACTATGAGATAAGGCATTATACACTTGCCTTATTTACAATAAAGCAACGTTTCCTTATATTAAACCTTCATAATTATTGACTTTGTTGACTTTGCACTTTTGGCCTTCATGTCTTCATTAGTTGTCATCTCGGATACAATAATTTCAGACCTAACATATAAAATGCATGAAATTCGGTCACAATGACCTTAACTCAGTAATGCATCACATTTAAAAAGATGGAAAATTTTATCATTTTGGATGTTACATTAATTTGATCATTTTTAAGACTTATAGTTTCTGTCAGAAAGTTAAATTCTCAAACTAGTTGATTTCATAAATTTTAATCACTTGAAAGACTATAATGTTACATTTTCGGTATAAATTATTTCTTTAAAGAGCATATGTGCATTATGTTTAACGGGACAACAGTAGACCAAGTTGGACATATAAGGACTTATAGGCATTCTCATAGTAATCGTTAGACGCATAAGTGACTGTTTTGGGTATTTTACTTTGATAGGGAAGCGTTTGGTCGGCTAGCGGACGAATCATGCTTTAAACGGAGCTTTTGCAAAAGGTGAGTATTCACAGTCCCATTTTTAAAGTATTTTATATGTTTGGGGTGAAAATCATGATTAAATGAAACATTTGAGCTATTTGCATTAACGAATGTGAATATTATGAAAATATTTGTTTTTGGGCATTAAGGCATGTACACTAATAGATTGTATTGAGTAAAATGTTCCATAAAAGTTTGTACACTACTATTAACTCAAGTGAGGAGCCGAGGGTATATGTGGATAGCGATATGAGATGGACAATCCCACCTAAAAACCGACAAGTAGGGGTGTGGATAGCAATCCCACCTGGAAACTACAGGTAGGGGTGCACTATACTTAAAAGGAAGGTTCTACACATGTGGACTTTAGGTCCACCGCTGAGGTAGAACTAAAAATATTTTTGTGGTCGAAGGTTTAGTGGTGGCTCATTACTTACTATTAATTAGGGTACAAAAATGCGTTGAACGTTTTAAGATGTAAAGATTTATCAAGTGTCATAAAAGTTATTTTGCTCAATATTCATTTATATAAAAGATGTTTATAATATTGAAAACCTGTGAACTCACCAACTCTTTGTAGTTGACCTTGTTTTATTCATGCTGTTCAGGGTTAAGAAAAGGTAACTAAAAATGCTTGTTTTATGGGCGCGACGACATCAATCACGTTTTAAATTTGAAATCATGATGTTTGTACACTTTGTTTCTTTTATTTTGTTAAAACTTTGGACTTTTATGATGTAATTTGGGTTTTAACTTGTTATGTATTGAATGAATGACCGGTGTTGTTCTTGTCCTATCGCTATGAAATCATGAACTATCACTCTCCGTGTTTCCGCTTTAGCGGGGTGTGAAAGGCTTGGTATCAGAGCCATAGGTTATAGAGAACACCGATTTTTCTATAAAACCAAATACTATAACCAAAAGTTTTCGAAAACTATTTTTCTAAACTAACTGTAATTTTAAAAGCTTACTACTGGTATGATTGGAATAAGTGTCGACTTAGCATATTATAATTAGGCAAAGCCTGATCACCTATGTTTTACTTTAATATGTATAAGGGAGACATGGAACAATTATATTGGGAACTTCTTGCCCAAATGAAAAGCATGGTCATAAGTGTGAGTTTGCATAAACATTTTATAAATTGTTTTTTACTAAAGTACATTTAGTAATTAAGTTTGTTACTATCGCAGTTCACTATGTCTTACTCATCCACTCCTACTAAGTACTCTACTGACTCCTCAGGCTATGTGACTAGTCAACCCAGAAGAGAACTTTTTGACTACTTTGTTGGTTAAACTTGGAAACTTATTTTTGTGGCATGTAGTTCACTATTGAGAACTCTAAGATACTTGATGTCTTTAGGGAATTATTTTTGTTGGATATTGAAGTTATGTGATTCTAAACCTATGGTTTGATGAATCGAGTGTTTTATATGCATAACTTAGTTAAGTAGACTTAGCGCAAAAATAGTAATAGTAATATGACCCAACTTGAATGTGAACCTATGCGTAAAAAAAATTCCTCCAAGGAGAGAAGATCCCGAAATCGCATGACTTGTATCTGAACTACCCGTGGCAGCACTCCCAAACATCGTTAGTCAGGTGGCAGCGGGTCTGAATGCTAATCAGGGAAACAACCCAGGCTCCGGAGTAGATAGGAACAGAGAGTGCACATACAAGACTTTCAGGACCTGTAATCCTAAGGAATTCCATGGAACTAAAGGAGCTGTTGGATTACTGACATTGATTGAGAATATGGAGTCTGTTCTCCACATCAACAAGTGCACTGAAGGAAATACAATGCAGTTTGTCGCATGTCTGCTACAAGTACGAGCATTGACCTGGTGGAACACCCAAGTGTAAACCCGAGGACGAGAAGGAGCAACTAGTCTTACTTGGGAGGAATTCAAAAATTTGCTCAAAGAGGAATACTACCGAGGAGCGAAATCCAGAAGTTGGGAGCGGAGCTATAGAATCATGAAATGAAGGGAAATGACATAGATTCTTAATCTGCTCGTTTCCATGAACTGGCAAAGATGGTACCACATTTGGTGACGCCTGAGGAAAATCGAGTCGACATGTATGCCTGGGGTTTATCTCCTGAAATACGCGTGGATGTTACTTCGGAAAACCCAAAAACCCTTCAAGATGCGGTGAATTTGGCAACCAGGCTCACCAATAATGCTAATCGTTCGGGAGTATTTGCAAGATACAAAGCTCAAGGTAAGAGGAAGATGGAGGAACCCGTGAGAAGGCAATTTAGAGGAAGGACGGGTAAAAATCAGAAGGTCACTGGGAACTATGGGATCCAGACACAGTCAGAGGAGAAAGGAAAGGGAACATACCCTAAGTGTGATAAGTGTAATAATCATCATGGTGGAAGATGCATCATTTGCCTCAAATGAAATAAGGGAGGCCATTTTTGCTAAGGATTGTAGGAGTGGCGGAAGACGAACATGTCACGAATGTGGAAGTCTAGATCACTTTCGAAACACTTGTCCGAGATTGGATCGAAGACCAAATACTAATGAACCATGACCAATCAATCAAGGGAACCAAGGAGGTCAGGCAAGAGTCGAGTATTCGAAATAGGAGCAGAAGAAGCAAGACAAAGTTCCGATGTGGTCACAGGTACGTTTCTGCTAAACGATCATTATGCATCAGTATTGTTTGATTCTGGAGCAGATAGGAGTTACGTATCGCTAGAATTTAGACCAAAGATAAACTTAAGGTCCAAGAAGTTGAAAGAAATATATGTCATTGAATATGCCAACGGACAGGAAAGTAGGGCCAACGACATAATAATGAACTGCACCTTAAACTTGGCCAATAGGTATTTTGGTATAGACCTAATTCCGATTAAATTAAGGAGTTTCGACATTAATGTGGGTATGGATTGGTTGTCTAAATACCGAGCTGACATTTGCTGCACCGAAAAGATCATTCGAGTTCCACTACCCGAAGGTGAAGTACTCGAAGTACACGGAGAGAAACCCAGAAGGCGTATTAAAATAGTGACGTGTATGAAGATGCGAAAGTATTTGAGAAAGGACTGCATTGCTTTTCTAGCTCGCGTCATGGATAAGAAGGCTGAAGAAAAACGCATTCAAGATATTCCTATAGTTCGGGATTTTCCCGAAGTATTCCCAGAGGAATTGCCTGGAATACCCTCACCAAGACAGGTGGAATTCCACATAGAACTAATTCCTAGAGCGGCGCCCGTGGCAAAAGCACCTTATCGGTTAGCACCATCTGAGAAGCAGGAGCTGTCGGAACAACTTCAGGAGTTACTCAATAAGGGATTCATCAGACCCAACTCTTCACCTTCGGGAGCTCCGGTTTTGTTTGTTAAAAACAAGGATGGATCTTTTCGAATGTGCATCGATTATAGAGAACTCAACAAGTTGACTATTAAGAACCGATACCCTCTTCCCCGGATTGATGACCTATTTGATCAACTTCAAGGAGCAACGTACTTCTCGAAAATTGATCTTAGGTCTGGATATCATCAAATGAGAGTGCGAGAAGAGGATATCCCCAAAACGGCCTTTAGGACTCGATACGGCCATTACGAGTTCCTAGATATGCCATTTGGTCTAACAAACGCACCACCAGTTTTCATGGAGTTGATGAATAGAGTATGTCGACTGTATCTAGATAAGTTCTTGATCGTGTTTATAGATGACATACTTATTTATTAGCGAGATAAGAAGAAACACGAGCAACATTTAAAGTTGATATTGGAAATACTCGGAAACGAAAAGTTGTACGCCAAATTCTCTAAATGCGAATTTTGGATTCGTGAAGTGCACTTTCTTGGCCACGTGGTGAATGAAAAAGGAATCCAAGTTGATCCAGCTAAGATTGAAGCCATTAAGAAATGGGAAGCCCCAAGGACACCAACGGAGATCCGCCAATTTCTGGGATTGGCAGGTTATTATCGGCGATTCATCGAAAATTTCACTAAGATCGCGCAACCACTAACAACTCTAACCCAAAAAGATAAAAAGTTTATTTGGGAAGAGGAAGCATTTCAGGCACTCAAACACAAGTTATGCAACGCACCGATTCTGGCTCTACCCGAAGGAGTAGATAACTTCGTAATCTATTGTGATGCTTCACATCGGGGAATGGGATGTGCGTTAATGCAAAAAGACAAGGTTATTGCATACTAATCAAGACAACTGAAGATTCACGAGAAGTATTACACTACTCATGATTTGGAGTTAGGAGCGGTGGTGTTCGCACTCAAGATCTGGAGACATTATATCTACGGTACTAAGTGTACTATCTTCACAGATAACAAGAGCCTTCAACATATTCTTGACCAGAAAATGTTCAACATGACGCAAAGAAGATGGGTTGAACTACTTAGTGACTACGACTGTGAAATAAAGTACCATCCAGGCAAAGCTAATGTAGTAGCCGACGCGTTAAGCCGAAAGGAAAGAGTAAAACCAACAAGAGCACGTGCTATGGGAATGATGGTTCAGACAAGTCTAAAAACTCAAATTCTGGAAGCACAAGGAGAAGCTTTGAGAGAAGAAAACTTGAGGAATGAAACCTTGCAGCACCTAGAGAAGGAATTTGAAATGCAAACAGATGGGGTACATTACTTTAAGATTAAAGTATGGGTACCGAAAGTTGGTGATCTACGATCAACCATTTTGGACGAAGCTCATTGATCCAGATATTCGATTCACCCAGGAGCAGATAAAATGTATAAGGATTTGAAGGAGTATCATTGGTAGCCAGGAATGAAGAAATATATTGTTTTGTTTGTAAGCAAGTGCCTGACTTTGGTGGGAGTTGGGATATATATTCAGACACTAGAGGATATGTTGCGTGCATGCGCGATAGATTTTGGTGGGAGTTGGGATACCCATCTACCGTTTGTTGAATTTTCATACAACAACAACTATCACACCAGCATTCAGTGCACGCCATATGAAGCCCTATACGGAAGAAAATGTAGATCACCAGTTAGTTGGTTAGAGATCGGAGATAGACAGTTGACCACGCTTGATATTATTCAAGAGACCACTGACAAGATCTCAATCATCAAGAGATTGTCAAAAGAGTTATGCGGATAATCGGAAGAAGCCATTAGAATTCCAAATAGGTGATAAAGTGCTTTTGAAGGTATCACCATGGAAAGGGCTTGTACGCTTCCGGAAGAGAGGCAAGTTGGGTCCCAGGTACATTGGTCCATTCGAAATACTCGAAAGAATTGGACCGGTAGCATACAAATTGAAGTTACCGCAGAATTTAAGCGCCATCCACGACACGTTCCATGTGTCGAATCTGAAGAAATGTTTAATGGATGAAACACTGGTGTTACCCCTGGACGACGTTCAGATTAACGATCGGTTACACTTTGTCGAGGAACCAATCGAGATACTGGACCGAGAAGTTAAACGGTTGAGGCGCAGTAAAACCCTATTATAAAAGTCCGTTGGAATGCGAAACATGGTCCAGAGTATACTTGGGAGCGAGAAGATTTGATGAAGCATAAGTATCCTCATATGTTCGCGGATGCCCCAGGGCAAGCTAATTTTTAAATTTCGGGACGAAATTTCTCTAACAGGGGGGAGACTGTGACAACCATCAATTTTGAATTTCCAGGTTAGCTCTAATTAAGTTTATTAGTGTTAATATAGATTAATTATAAGAATAGAATTCAATTGACTTAGAATCACCGAAAATTTCTAGAGTTTTCCGGTTCCGACCCGTAACTGGCCGAAATGTTCTATATAGTGCCAAATGCTCTAATTTAAACCCAATTTATATAAAATACATATTTTTAGTATTTTATTTATAAAACTTTTATAGAACACTCCTGGGCTCATATTTGAAGGAAAAAGGACAAAATTGAGAAAATGGACTTTTAATTTCATTATTTTGGGCTTAATGTAAAATAAAAAAAATAAAAAAAATTTGGGTTGGGTGGGGCTCATACCCATGGCTGGCCACCCCCCCCCCCCAAATCCCCATATAAAAACCATTTTTCTCCTCATTTCTTCATTTTCAAAATTCAAATTTCTCTCATCTCTCTCTCTAGAACTTAAGAGACATTACCTCTCTCTTTTCCCTCTCTTTCTCTTCTTCTCCATCACATTCCAGTCACAGTCTTCATCAAATCTCCATCAAAATAACAAGATTATTGAAGACTTTGCATCCCTTTCACCATCAAAACAAGGTAACAACATCATCTTCATATGTTCTTATCATTTTTGAGTGAAAAACTCACTTTTCTTGCATTTTAAGCAATCTTCTTCTAAACCTTTGAATTTTCTTAGTTTATGGAGAGATTACACACCAAAAACATGTAAAAATGTTCGTATAATGGTGGTAATCTATGACCCAAACAATAAAACTCTAGAAAATCGGTTAAAATCATGAATTTATGTGTTTTTGAACAACAATGGAGATTTTTGGTGCTGACAGATTTATTGCATGTGCAAAAATCATCAATTTCTGGCAATTAATATGTTCAATTATCATGAATCTTTTTTCTACAATTTATTTAGTGAGTTGGGGTTCTAATCCAAGTGGTCTCACTCAAAAACATTGAGTTTTGACCCCCCCAAATGCTCATAATAATATGCATGTGCATCTGGAAGTTCAACAATAGACAAACCCTACTTTGAACGACCATAACTCTCTGAATACTCATCCAAATTACTTGATTCTTATTCTGGAATTTTATTTAATGAGTTATCTTTCAAATGTCACTGATTTCATTAAAAAAATATGGTGATTTGAGGTTTCAACTAATTAAAACAAAATGAGTGTGCAAATAGTCAACCAATGACAGATTTGTGCATGCATGTCAAATGACCATATCTCTTTCAACACTCAATGAAAAAGGATTATTTTACATTTGAGAGTTAGTTTTGCTAACCCCGTCTATAAATCTTTTACATAAAAATTCAAACAAAATAGATTGGTATGAATTTTGTAAAGATTAAGTTTTTTCAGTCACCGACGGACTACGTGGGAAATACGAGATCTAGGCAAGCCGCTACATGTTCTCCCCTTGCCCTTGAACGATAGAAGAACTACTTAATGGGTTATCTTCAGTTTGAAAGTGGAATCACTTAAAAATATGGAGTTTTGACCCTCCAAACACCTAAAATATTTTAGGTGTGCAATCTGTGAAACCACCAGTAGGTAAATCCTACTTTGCACGCTAATATCTCTTTGAATATTTGTCCATAATGCATAATTATTCTTCTGGGGTTTTCTTTTATGAGTTAGGGTTCATTTGAATCCGGCTTCATTCAAAACTATGAAGTTTTGAGCCATTAATCAGTTTATTAAAGTTAAGTGTGCAATCTGTCAACTAATGACAGATGTGTGCATGCAACTTTGTGATGCCATATCTTCCTCAGAACTCATTTAAAATGAGTGATTCTTATCTTAAAAGTTTCCTTTATGTGTTATGTTTATAATCCAACTAGAAGTTCTATGTGTTATGTTTTTAATCCAGCATGATTAAATGAAATATTTGAGCTATTTGCATTAACGAAGGTGAATATTTTGAAAATTGTTGTTTTTGGGCATTAAGGCATGTACACTAATAGATTGTATTGAGTAAAATGTTCCATAAAAGTTTGTACACTACTATTAACTCAAGTGAGGAGCCGAGGGTATATGTGGATAGCGATATGGGACGGACAATCCCACCTAAAAACCAACAAGTAGGGGTGTGGATAGCAATCCCACCTGGAAACTACATTTAGGGGTGCACTATACTTAAAAGGAAGGTTCTACACATGTGGACTTTAGGTCCACCGCTGAGGTAGAACTAAAAATATTTTTGTGGTCGAAGGTTTAGTGGTGGCTCATTACTTACTATTAATTAGGGTACAAAAATGCCTTGAACGTTTTAAGATGTAAAGATTTATCAAGTGTCATAAAAGTTATTTTGCTCAATATTCATTTATACAAAAGATGTTTATAATATTGAAAACCTGTGAACTCACCAACTCTTTGTAGTTGACCTTGTTTTATTCATGTTTTTCAGGGGTAAGAAAAGGTAACTAAAAATGCTTGTTTTATGGGCGCGACGACATCAATCAAGTTTTAAATTTGAAATCATGATGTTTGTACACTTTGTTTCTTTTATTTTGTTAAAACTTTGGACTTTTATGATGTAATTTGGGTTTTAACTTGTTATGTATTGAATGGATGACCGGTGTTGTTCTTGTCCTATCGCTATGAAATCATGAACTATCACTCTCCGTGTTTCCGCTTTAGCGGGGTGTGACATGGAACGATCATTCTCTGATTCTTCTTTATCAGGGTTATAACCTAACCCACTTTTGACTTTTAGAGGAATTTGAGCATTGATGATCTCGCTGACTTTATCAGAGGCTTTGCACTATCCTTCGATGGTAACCTTCTCGGCCTTAAGATCAGCGATGGCCTTTTCCTTTTCAGTGATAGCTTGTTGTCTCTCAATACTAATTGTTTGATTTACAAAGACTTGATCTTTTAGGGAATCTTCAATCTTTGTCAGTTCTTTGATTTTTAAATGACAATTTTTCAACTGTTCAGAAAGATCAATATTAATTTGTTCAGCTTTAACCTTTCCATTTAGAGCATTGTAAAAATCAACGGTCATAGGATCGAGAGCGGACAAGTTATTACTTTCAGGTAGAGAGGAGTTTATAGGAATGTTTACCTGAGTTGAAGGAGACTCTGAGCTGGAAGTTTCAGAGACTTCTTCAGCCTCTTCAATTCTTGCCATTAGACAGAGAAAGGCAAGATCTTCTTCACCGGAACCTGATTCATCAGATGTTTTGGCCCAATCTTCTTCTTGATCCCAGTCAACTTCTTCAACAATTAGACCTTTGCCCTTTTGCTGGTTCTTTTTCAGATCTCTGTATTTATTTTTTAACTTAAAATACTTTTCCTTTTTGTCAGAGTTCTGAAAGGTGGTGGGAGCAGCTACTTTCTTGGATCTACCAAAGTGACCCTTTCGCTGACAGTTATAGCATATGGCAGATGCTTTTTCAGCGGGTAAAGATTTTGTCATACCAGAGTCAGTGATAGCAGGAGTTTTTCGAAAATTTCTCTTTCTTGCAAATCTTTTAAAGTTGTTCATAAGAAGTGCCAGAGAGTTATCAAACCCAGAGATGTCAGCATCAGTGAGTTCTTCTGAATTATTTTGATTTAATTCAGTAATAGAGGTGATGGAGGAAGAAACAAGTTTTGAGGGTTCTACCTCTGAAGTCACTAGTGCCAAAGAAGTACTTTTGGCACCCTTGATTTCAATTATGAGGTTTTTCTTAAAACCGGAGATTGCTCTTCATTTAAGAGCATTCCATATAAGGCACTCAGAGAGAGAGTTTCAAGATTCTTTGATAGTTTTAAACATGTAGTGTACACTCCCCATTGTTCAGGTAGTGCCTCCATGAATTTTGTCAGTATTTCAGCCTTAGAGTATTCTCTGTTGACAGTTTTCATGTCAATCAATAGACAGATAAATCTTTGGTGAATTTGAGAGAGAGTTTCACCTTTTGTATGCATAAAACTTTCATATTATCTTACCAGATTAATACACCTAGTGATTTGGACTTCATCAGTCCCTTCATATTGAATACACAAGGTATCCCACATGGCCTTAGATGTTCTCATCTTCATAACAGAATGATAGACTTCATCTGGTAAAGACATACCAATTATGGATCTAGCTTTAGCATTTATAGCTACTTCCTTTTTCTCTTCTTCAGTCCATCGATCTAGAGTTTTGATTATTCTCCTTTCAACGATGGCTGGAGTGGTAGTAGTGGCAAGTACACTAGCTACTAGGGTTGTAGAAACAAATGGTCCATTTTCTAGATAGTAGGGGATCTTAGGATCTGACCCTTCTAGGAATAGAGTCATTCTTTACTTCCATAATGGAAAGTTATCACGGCTAAATCTTGGAGGTTTAGCTAAAGATCCATTATCAATATAGTTTGTATTAGTATTAGTCATTTTAAAGTAGTTTGTTCAAAGATATATTAAGGTTAAGTGAGAAACACTGCTCTGATACCACTTGTTGGTCCCAAAGGAGTCTACAAGAGTTTAAGGATATAAAAACAGTTTGTAGAGGGGGGGGGAGGTTTGAATACAAACAGTCAGATTTTTGTTTTTAAATTAGTTTGTATTGAATAAACAAATTTACAGTTACAAGCGGAATTAGAACAAGTAAACCTATTCTATTGTAACTTAAGAAATCACACAGATTGATGCACAAGGAAATAAGAGGAGAAAATAGACAGAGGTTTTAGGAATTAGAAAGTAGCACGCATAAAGATGAAGAAGATATCTTCATCTTATTTATACCCGTTTGCATTTTATGCAAGACAAAAAGTATATGCCACGTGTCAAGCATTCATAGGAAGCTTGTCCTTTGTCCAAAAAGCAACCATACTTTTAGTCGCTTATGAACAGTACCATATCAGATATGATGGGGACATATGAGACAATTCGTACGTGCTTTTCTGACATAGTATAAGGTTTGACTTTTGTGCATCTAGGATAAGATCAACAATTATCTTGTTTGTAAAGCTTCACTTGATCGCTGAACTTGAAACTTCAAGGATGAAACTTCGGAGTATCGCTGAGGCTTGACAAGACTTCACACTTTGATTTAGATAACTATTGCTATCGCTGAACCGCTTCAGATCATTAGCTGATTATCTTTTTCTTCAGCTTTGTCTTCGACTTTCGCTGAATGTTCTTTTGGTGTGATGATTGATCTTCAGATCTTCAGAGGTAGACTTGAGGCTTCTAATTCTCAGCGATCTTTGATAACAATCAGCGTATGCTATCGTTGAATTTAGGCATAAGTTTACAATTGGAATTTCATTAAGTATAAAGAGGAATCATATTCAAATCACTGAGAGGAGTTATGATCAACAAAAAATCCTAATGAATTTAATCATGGATACTAGAGAGAAGGTTTCATCATAGTCTACACCATGGGTTTGAGTGAAACCCTTCACTACCAATCTAGCTTGTATGTGACCACGATCATCCATGTCGGTTTTCTTCTTGAAAATCCATTTGCTCCCTACGACTTTAAAGCCTTCAGGCGCATCCACCAGATCCCAGACCTGGTTGTCCGCTATGGATTGAAGTTCGGCCTTCATGGCATCATGCCATTTGTCAAATTCTTCGCCTAACACAGCCTGTCGGTAATTTGACGGCTCATCATCAACCCGTATCGCCACAGCCAATTAGAAACCCTAGGTATCTATCCGGGTCTTGACGAATTCTCCCCAACCTTCAGAATGTTTGTCTCTCATTGGTATCCTCAACAAATTGTTGAGGTTCAACATCTTGTTGAGCGCTAGTGTCAACCTGTGCATCTATAGGTGTTTCATGAATTTCATCTTGGCTTAATTAGAAAATCATTTTCTAGGAACTCAGCCTTGCGTGAAATGAATACCTTGTTCTCACTGGGGTTGTAGAAATAATACCCAATAGTCCCTTTGGGATATCCTACAAAGATGCACTTTTCTGATCTCGGCTCTAACTTCTTAGAAGCTTCTCGCTTAACATAAGCATCGCAGCCCCAAATTCTCATGTAAGATGGATTTGGGATCATCCTAGTCCACACCTCATATGGAGTCTTGTCGACCTTCTTGGTTGGTACATTGTATAATATTTTGGCGGCTACTTCTAAAGTATATCCCCAAAAACTCATAGGCAACTTGGTATGACTCATCATAGACCTAATCATATCTAACAAGGTACGGTTTCTCCTTTCAGACACACCATTACATTGTGGTGTTGTTGGTGGAGTAAGTTGGGATATAATCCCACACTTGCTAAGATTCTCTGTGAATTCATTGGATAAACATATCCATATCTATTGTAATCATCAGTAAATGTAATGAAGTAGTTGCAACCATTTCTTATGGTTGGGTTGAAGGGCCCACATACATCAATATGTATTACTACCAACAACTCACTCGCTCTTTCGGTCATTCCTTTGAAATGTGTCTTAGTCATTTTCCCTAATAAAAAAAGGTTCGCATTTATCAAAAGAATCATTTGTTGATTCCATGATCCCGTCCACTTGGAGCTTGGGAATGCGTTTCTTGTTTATATGGCCTAGACGACAATGCCACAAATATGTTTGATTTAAGTATTGCTTATGTTGTTTAGCATTCAAATTGTATATCGATTTAGGATTGAGATCATCATGAATATCTATTTCATAAATGACATTAAATGGCTTGGCTATAAAATATAACACACCATGCAAACATGCAGAAATAGATCCATCAGCAAGGAATTTAAACATAAATCCATCTTGTTATAAATGTGCAACTAAACCAATGTTTCTAACGATACTAGGAACGTAAAGACAATCAATAAGTTCCATAACTAGACCATTTGGAAGGGTCATATCATATTTCCCTTGAGACAGCATCAACTCTTGTCCCATTGCCCATCTTGAGCTCCAACTGGCCTGGTCGCAGTTGCCTTTCACTTCTTAGTCACTGTGGAGAAGCACATATGTGAGCTCCACATCCGGTATCCAATACCCAGGAATCATAATCAGAATTGAATAAATCGATAGTAAACATACTGACGGTCCGGCTGTCATAGCTTTCTCCTTCTTTGCCTTTCCATTCAGAAGTGGACAATTTCTTTTCCAGTGTCCCATTTCGGAGCACTAAAAGCATACCGCATCCGCGGGGATCTTTCCCTCATTCCATTTGCCTTTAATGAAGCTTCTAGACTTTGATTTTCTTTTACCAGTCACTCCTTTCCTTTTGGTTACCGCTCCCTTTGCCTTGATCATCAAGACAGGTTTGGCTTTCTCTAACTTGGAGTTAATCCCTCTTTCAACTGTTTTAAGCATACCATGCATTTTAGTGATTGTTTTGTTCAAATCATTCATGTGATAGTTAAGCACAAAGCTATCATATGACTTGGTCAAAGATTTGATGACCAAATCGACCCCTAAATCTTAACCAAGGGGGTATCCAAATCGAGCTAATCGGTCAATATGCCCCTTCATCCTTAGGACGTGGGCACTGACCGATGTCCCATCTTGCATCATGCAAGCATGTAGTGATCGTATAGTGTAAAACATTTCTTGTCTCGCCTATTGACCAAACATGGTCTTCAGAGCGGTGATCATTTCCCATGCTTTCATCTCCTCATGCTCCTTTAAATGTTCAGGAGTCCTCAAGGCTAGCATCAGACAGGACACACTTATAGAGTCTCTTAGGTGCTTATCATAAGCCTCCCGAACACTCTCAGAAGCATTCTTAGCTGGGAGTTTGGAGGGGGATTCTCGAGAACATAGAACTTCTCCTCATTTCTAAAGACGACCCTTAGTAAGTGGAACCATTCCAAGAAGTTCTGTCCATTCAGTTTTTCTTTGTCCAAAATGGACCGAAAAGTGAACTGATATAGGTTTGAGTTTGTGTTTTCTTGATTAGCAGACATCTAGAGAAATAAAGTTTGATTTTAGTATTAGTTTTAAATTTTTGAATAACCCATAAAATTCAAAAATTTAGCTAAGATCTGTATTCATTAATTTTCACGATTTGGCAACTCGCAAATGGTGAAAACTAATATATAGGTAGGCAACTTCCAATTGTGATCATCACAACTCTTAGATCCTTCGTGAGATTCTTTAAGAATTAAAATAATGTTTAATCTCATTTTTTCACTTTGAGATCATTTGTAGACGGGCAATACAGAATGTACAGATACCTCAAATGAGTTTAACCATACTAAAACGTCACAATTTTCTTTTTGAGTAACAACTCAAAAATCGATCGTCCGGGTCACGACTATCATAACAGGCGTGCAATACACAACGTGTCATGATCTCGTGAGTCGGCTCTTTATCTTACCACAAACTTTTCCGACCCGTCGTCGCCAATGCTCACCCGAAATCGGCTAGTTATGCACCCGATAACCGTTTTAAATGGGTGATGAAAACTCACATTTTAATTACAAAGGATTTTACCGACCTCATTAAATTTACCGTTTTAAATTGATTTTAAAACAACTTTGAGTCGGTATCAATTAACTCATAAAACTCATATTTGATAACTTATCAAATTTATTTGTAAAAATAATTACAAGTTATGAAATAGTTATTATTTTGATAGCTTATCAAATCAATTCGTAAAAGCATTTACAATTTACCGAAATTAGTGGTTGTGCCATATTTTTCCCTTTTTAATACCATCGGAATAATTATAACATATAATAAAAAGCAATTAAAATATGAAAAATAAACAACCACAAACGCAAACATGCAAACACGCAATATGGATTCGATTAGGCCCAACTATGAGGTTTTTGTGACCCCACACGAAAACCCCGGTCCAAACCTAAGGACACCGCATGTCGACTCCCACTAGCTCCGTTAACCGAGGTGGACTCTGGGACGCCGTCTTCGATTCCTACGGTCTTCCGATTACATAAAATATACAAGGCTAACATAACCTAACTATTACATTACATATGAAATCGAAATAAAAACGATACGCAGATCGCAAAAATTACAACCCATGAATAAATACATTTTAATTTTACCAACAGGAAAAATAAAACCACCACGGGTCTTGGCCTAAATCGAATCCACCATGGCAATCAACGAAAAGCATAATGGGCTTGGGTTCATTTAAAAATAAATTAACATGGCCAACAAATCAATCAAAATAGGTTAAAACCCTATTAGGCCTAACGGGGCCTAAACTGAGAAACCCAAAAGCCCAATTCACCGAAGAGGAGGAAAACCACCAAACCAACCGGAAATACTCCACCTAAAGGTGGCTTTCGACCGTAGTGGCGCACGGCAGTAGAACACAACGGCGGCACGATGACCACACAGCAGCGGCACGACAGCAGCATGGCAGAAGCACAGCGGGGCGCGCACGGTGACACATACAATGGCGCACGATGGTAGCGGTTGTTCCCGGTTTCCCGTATTAAACCAATTTTCTATTGATTCAAACCCTAAAGTCCGAGGATCTCAAAACATGTAGCGAAAATAAAACTATAATCGGTAAAATCCTAGACAGCCCGGATCCGCTACTAACAACTTTAAGGATTAAAGAACAACCATAGGGTGTTTATAATGCACATTGAGTATGTGGAATGTATTTTCACATTTTGAGCTTAAATATCATATAATGCTTGCTTATTTCTACACATTGCACGAGTTTTCGTGATTCCAATGCATATCTTTATGGTATTGCCGGAACAGTTTGAGAAGCTAGTTTCATAACTTTACTTCAATGATAACTGGAAATCCTATCAGAGATTCATAATTGCCAACTCAAAAAATAGGCCACTCAATTAAATTAATTTCGATAGTAGTGTTAATAGTTGATAAACATGCTTCAATATTAGCCGATTACCCATTTGTGTTTGATATAGGTTATTTGATTCAATCTTTGGTCGTTCATGATGTTCAAAACTCTATTAATCATCATGAGGGGGAGAAATAATATATCAAAAACACATGCAAGCACATGGAGTCACATGCAAAGAGCTAAACATGAAGTCACATGGAAAAGATTATTCAAAGCCTTAATGTTGGTGTTGAGGGGGAGCTTATAGAGCTAACATGTGTGTATCAAAACAAAAGAACATATTGTCAAAGTTTGTTTGTGGTCAAGTTAAAGATGCTCGAAGATCGTTATTGAAGACTAATATTTTCACAATATATAGGTGACAAGCTTAGTACATGTAGTGTCAAAGCTTCGAGCCTTACTGTCTAAAGATTGATTGTTGACTATTAACATTTCTGTCACACCCCGCTAAAGCGGAAAACACGAGGTGTCATAGTTCAAGATTTCATAGCAATAGGGCAAAAACAACACCAATCATCCATTCAAATACATAATAAATTAAACCCAAAATTACATCCAACAAGTCCAAAGTTTTAACAAAATAAAGGAAACAAAGTGTCCAAACAAAACGATTTAAAATTTAAAACGTGATTGATGTCGACGCACCCATATAACAAGCATTTCAGTTAATCTTTCTTACCCCTGAAAAACATGATAAAAACAAGGTCAACTATAAGGAGTTGGTGAGTTCACAGGTTTTCAATAATATAAACATCTTTGCATAAATGAATTTTTGAGCAAAAATAACTTTTATGGCACTTAGTAATTCTTTAATATTTCAAAACATTCAAGGCATATTGTACTCTAATTTAAAGTAAGTTATGAGCCACCACTAAACCTTTCGACCATAAAAACTCTTTTTAATTCTACCTTAGCGGTGGGACTAAAACCCCACATATGTAGAATCTCTAGTATAAGGAAAGTGCACCCCTACCTGTGAGTTTTAGGTGGGATTGCTATCCGCACCCCTACTTATCGGTTTTTAGGTGGGATTGTCAATCCAAATAGCGCTATCCACATATACTCTCGGCTCCTCACTTGAGTTAATAGTAGTGTACAAACTTTTATAGAACATTTACTCAATACAAACTATTAGTGTACATGCCTTAGTGCCTATAACATAAATTTCATAATATTTCACATTCGATAATGCAAATAACTCAAATATTTCATTTAATCATGCTTTTCACCCCAAAACGTGTAGAACACTTTAAAAGAGGGGCTGTGAATACTCACCTGATAGAAAAAAGCTCCGCTTAAAAACACGACACATTCACTTATCGGCCTAACCTTTTCCTATCAAAGTAAAACACCCAAATGGTCAATTATTTGTCTTAAGGTTGCTTATGAGGATGCTTATATTATAATCCCTTAAATGTCCATATATGTCCAACTTGGTTAACTATTAGTCCCGTCGTATATAATGCACATATGCCCTTTAACGTGATAAATTATACCGAAATGTACCATTATAGGCCTTCAATTGATCAAAGTTCATGAAATCAAGATTTTCACTTTCTGGTAGAAACTTGAAGTCCTGAAAATTATCAAATTAGAGTAATATCCAAAATGAAAAAATTCCCCATCTTTTTATATGTGATACAATACTCAGTTAAGGTCACTTCGACCAATTTTCATGCTTTTTGGAGATGTGAAAAGGGTTCAAACAATTTTTACAAAGTAATGGGTCAGAACTGGTAAAGCAGATTACACCCTGTTAGTAAACAACCATTTGAGGAGTTCTACTAAATGTTTTTCAGAAATTACAATTGGATTAGAAACCTAACACATAAAGGAAACTTTTAAAAAACAATCACTCATTTTGGATGAGTTATGAGGAAGATATGGCACCTTAAAGTTTCATGCACACATCTATCATTAGCTGATAGATTGCACACTTAACTTACATAAATTGGTTAATGCCTCAAAACTTCATATTTTTTAGTGAAACCAGATTCATATGAACCCCAACTCATAAAAGAAGACTCCAGAAGAACAATAATGCATTATGGATAAATAATCAAAGAGATATTATGTAACACCCCGCCTTACCAAGACACAATATTGTCCGCTTTGGCCTAAGTCGCACAGATTTGTTTCTGGCGACCTGGTGAGGACTTCTCAGGGGGTCACCCATCCTGGTACTACTCCCACCCAAGCACGCTTAACCACAGATTTCCAAGAACCTGCCTTGCGTGTGGCCCCCAAAACGCGTTGTGTTTAGGAAGGCCAAGGTTTTACTTATGAACCCAACATCATTCCTGTCCACGGCTGATATGGGATCTGCCTAAGGTGTTAGAGTTCCAAATAGTGAGCTACATGCCACCAACATAAGTTTCCTAGTTCAAGCAACAAAGTAGTCAAAAAGTTCTCTCCTTGGTTGACTAGTCGCATAGCCTGAGGAGTCAGTAGAGTACTTAGTTGGAGCGGATAAGATGTACAAGGATCTGAAGGAATATTATTGGTGGCCAGTAATGAAAAAAGACATTGCTTTGTACATAAACAAGTGCTTAACTTGCGCTAAAGTTAAGGCCGAACATCAGAAACCATCCGGTCTACTTCAGCAGCCTGAAATTCCTCAATGGAAGTGGGAGAAAATAACCATGGATTTCGAAACCAAGCTACCGAAAACTGGAAAGGGTCACGATTCTATATGGGTTATAGTTGATCGACTTATAAAAGCAGCTCATTTAATTCCTATTCGTGAAGATATCAGTATGGAAAGGCGTGCACAGATTTACATCAATGAAATAGTTACACGTCATGGAGTGCCAATTGCCATTATCTCGGACAGAGATACCTGCTATACGTCACGATTTTGGCAATCACTTCAAAAGGCATTGGGTACGTGTTGATCATAACTCCTCTCAGTGATTTGAATATGATTCCTTTAATATACTTAGTGAAATTCCATAGTTAAGCTTCTGTTCAAATTCAGCGATAGCACACGCTGATTGCTATCAGCGATCGCTAAAGGTCAAGGAACTACAAGCTTATCACTGAAGAACTGAAGATCAGTTATCACACCAACGGATCATTCAGCGAAAGTCGAAGACTCTAGCTGAAGAAAGAGATAATCAGCTAAGTGAACTGAAGCGGTTCAGCGATAGCAACGATTATCTACTCAAAGTGTGAAGTCTTGTGAAGCCTCAGCAACACTGAAGTTCATCCTTGAAGATTTAGTGCCAGCGATCAAATGAAGCTTCTCATACAAGATTAAAGATTGATCTTATCCTTGATGCACAAAAGACAAACCTTTTGCCTTGTCAGAAAAGGACATACGACTTGTCTCTTATGTCCCCATCATATCTGATATGGTACTGTTCATATTCGGCCAAAAGCATGGTTGTCTTATTAACAAGGACAAGCTTCCTATCCAAGCTTGACACGTGGCATGTACCTTTTGTCTTGCATTAAATGCAAACGGGTATAAATAAGATGGAGATATCTTCTTCATCTCTATGCATACTTCTTTCTAGCCTATACCTTCTATATTCTTTCTCTCATCTTCTTGTGCATCAAACTATGTGTTTCTTTAGTTACAATAGAATAGGTTCTAAACTTGTTCTAATTCCGCTTGTAACGGTAAATTTGTTTATTAACTTTAAACTCATTTAAAAACCAAAAATCTGTGTTTGTATTCAACCACCCCCCCTTCTACAAACTGTTTACTTAATATTTAACTCTTGTAGACCCTCATTGGGACCAACAAGTGGTATCAGACCAGTGTTGTTATCTTTTTCTTTAAAATATTTTTCTTAATATTATATTTTAAAATGATAAACCCTAATACGAACTACAACGATAATGGATCTTTAGATAAACCTCCAACGTTCAGCCATGATAACTTTCCATTATGGAAGGAAAGAATGTCTCTATTTCTAGAGGGATCTGATCCAAAGATTCCCTACTATCTGGAAAATGGACCATTCGTTCCTACAACTATAGTAGCTAGTGTTCCTGCCACCACTACTACTGCAACCATCCATGAGAGGAGTATTGTTAAAACTCCTAACAGATGGACTGAAGAAGACAAGAAAGAAATTGCTATTGATGCTAAAGCTAGATCAATAATAGCAATGGCTTTACCAGATGAAGTCTATCATTCTGTCATGAAAATGAGAACTTCAAAGGCCATGTGGGATACTCTATGTATCCAATATGAAGGAACTTCTAAGGTTAAAGTTACTAGATGCATAAACCTTGTAAGAAAATATGAGAGCTTTATGTATCAAAAGGGTGAATCTCTTTCTCAAATTCACCAGCGATTTAACTGTCTGCTGATTGATCTTAAATCAGTCGATAGAATATATTCAAACGCTGAAATTCTGATAAAATTCATGGAGGCATTGCCCAATCAATGGGCAGTGTACACTACATGTATAAAACTGTCAAAGAATCTTGAAACCTTGTCCTTAAGTGCATTATATGGTATGCTCTTAAATGAGGAAAAATCCTAGCTTCTAAGGAAGAACTCAAAGGTGCTAAAAGTACTTCTTTGGCACTTGTGACTTCTGAGGGAACTTCTTCTAAAAATGTTTCTTCTTCCACTATCACCTCCATTACTGAATTAGGTCAAACTGATTCAGAAGATCAACTCACTGATGCAGACATCTCTGAGTTTGATAACTCTCTAGCTCTTTTAACTAATAACTTTAAAAGATTTGCTAGAAAGAACAATTTTTGAAAACCTTCTAACCTCTCTGACTCTGAAAAGCAGAAAACGTTGCTCGCTGAGAAAGCCTCAGCGATTTGCTTCAATTGTCAGCGAAAGGGTCATTTTGCAAGTGAATGCAGGTCAAAGAAAGTTGCTGCTCCCACTACCTCCCATACCTCTGATAAACAGGAGAAGTATTTGAAACTGAAAAACAAATACAAAGATATGAAGAAAAACCAGCAAAAAGGCAAAGGCCTTGTTGCTGAAGAAGTTGACTGGGATGCTGAACATGACTGGGCCAAGACCTCTGAAGAGTCTGGTTCAGATAAAGAAGATTTTTCCTTCCTCTGTCTAATGGCAAGAATTGAAGACGCTGAAGAAATCACTGAAACTTCTTCCTCTATGTCTCCTTCAACTCATGTAACTATTCCCTCTGTCTCTTTACCTTCTGAAGGTGAGAACTTGTCAGCTCTCGTTGCTATGACTGTTGATTTCTACGATGCTTTAAATGGAAAAATTAAGGCCGACAGAATTAACACTGACTTATCTGAACAATTAAAAAATTTCCATATAAGAATCAAATAACTTTCTAAAATTGATGAATCTCTCAAGGACCAAGTCTTCGCAAATCAAACCATAAGCATTGAGAAACAATAAACTATCGCTGATAGGGAAAAGGCTATCGCTGATCTCAAGTCTAAAAAGGCAACCATCGAAGGATAGTGTAAGGCTTCTGATAAAGTCAATGAGATCATCCATGCTCAAATACCTATGAAAGTAAGAAATGGGTTAGGCTATAACCCTGCTAAGGAAGAATCAGAGAATGATCGTTCCATGCTCAAATTCGGAATGTTTGTCTCTTCTATCCCTGATCCTTCTTCTTCAACCTCTTTTTCCTCCTCTTCTAAAGAGAAGCTTTCTATTCTAAATTCTAAGAAAGTGATCAAGAACGAGTTTCTTAATCAAGTTTCTAAGAATAAGAAATCTCGAGATAGGAACAAGAAATCCTCAGAGAGAGTTTCTAAAACTGGGAAGAAGGTTCCTAACTTGTCTCAGAGACCAACCCCCAGACTTAAAATCGATCTCACTCCTACTCCTGAAAAGGTTGTTATACTTCCAAGGACCATGGATAAAGGAATTCTTGGACCTATCCCTGAGAAATTTCCTGCTCCCTCTCTGATTTCCAAACCCTTAAAATATAGGAAATGCTATCACTGTGGAGAAACTACCCACATTGCAAGCAAATGTCCTAATGCTACTATAGCTGATAAACTAGCTCATGGAAAGAAAGTAGCTCAAGCTGATAAATCAGCAAGAGTGAAATCCACCAAGGTTGTAAAACCATCAAAGGTGAAGATATCCACTGAAGAGAGTTCTTCAGCTAGTAGCTCCTCCACCAATCCTCTATCTAACCAAGCAGGACCCATAGTAATATGGGTACCTTTAAACAATTAATCTTTTGTTGTATGCAGAGTGCCAAAGGTATCTGGTATCTGGATAGCGGATGCTCAAGGCACATGACAGGCAGAAAATCTCTGCTCTCGGATTACAAAGAAGAAGCTGGTCCATCAGTGACCTTTGGTGGAAATGGCAAAGGATACACTAGAGGTTATGGAATTCTGTCCAACGGAGCCACATCATTTTCTCATGTTGCTTACGTTGAGGGACTAAAGCACAATCTCTTGAGCGTTAGTCAGTTAAGTCACAAAGACTTCAAGGTTCTATTCTTAAAGAATAGATGTGCTGTCACTGACGGAAATGATAAACTTGCCCTTACAGGCAAAAGAGTGGAAAATATATATGTCATAAATATGAATAGTTCTCACTCTGAGAACATGTGCTTTATCTGTAAAGCATCCACTGACATAAACTGGTTATGGCATAAAAGACTCTCTCATCTTAACTTTAAGACAATAAATGAATTGTCTCAAAAAGACTTAGTCAGAGACCTCCCAAATCATACCTTTACAAAGGAATCTCTTTGTTTAGCGTGTGAGAAGGGAAAGCTGACAAAAGCCTCATTCAGGTCAAAGCAAGTTTCTTCAGTGACTACTCCTCTTCAGCTACTCCACATGAATCTATTTTGACCTGTCAATGTTCAATCAATCTCTGGGAAGAAATACACTTTAGTAATTGTTGATGAATACTCTAGATATACATGAGTGTTCTTCCTTCGATCCAAAAGTGATACCCCTGAAATGATAATCTCTTTTATCAAAAAAGATGCAAGTTTTGAACAATCTAATTGTTCGTTCCATAAGAAGTGATCATGGCATTGAATTCAAAAACAGTACTCTGGATAACTTCTTTGAAGAAAGAGGCATATCTCACAACTTCTCCTCAGTAAGAACTCCTCAGCAAAATGGTGTTGCTGAAAGAAGAAATCGTACTATCATTGAAGCGGCTCGCTCAATGCTCAGCGAATCGCATCTTCCAACTCAGTTCTGGGCCGAAGCAGTTAGTACAGCGTGCTTCACTCAAAATCGATCCCTGATAGTTAAACGATTTAAGAAGACCCCCTATGAATTATTTCATGGGAGAAGACCTACTCTGAAATATTTCCACATTTTTGGATATAGATGTTACATTTTGAACGACAGAGATCATTTAGGTAAATTTGATCCAAAAGCTGACGATGGTATATTTCTTGGATACTCCTCTATATCTAAATCCTTCAGAGTCTTCAACAAAAGAAGACAACATGTTGAAGAATCCATGCACGTTAACTTTGATGAATCTCGCCCCATTCATGCTTCTCACCCTCATGATGATGATGAAGAATTGAATGCCTGGATGAGATCTCATTATGGGGAACCTGAAACATACTTCAGCAATCAAACTCCAGCTGAAATAAGTGATGATGAAATCCCTGTAAATACTACAAGTGATCATCCATCTTCAGGGATGAATGTCACTCCTCTTAATCAGATTCCTGTTGCTGATTCCTCTTTTGGAAATTCCTGTGTGAACAACCAAACCACTTCTGAAAATCAATCCCCTAAATTGATTCTGAATGAAGTACCTGTTACTGAAACAAGTTCTATACCAAAATCTGAAGAACAGGTCGCTGAATTTGCTGTTGATCTCTCTCCTCAACCACCAGCTCAGCGATGGACTGCAAATCATCCAATAAATCAGATTATTGGTGATCCCACTGCAGGTATCAAAACACGTAGAGGTACAGGTAATATCTGTCTTTATGTTAACTTCATCTCTCTCTGAACCTAAGAAGATAGATCAAGCTATCTCTGATCCTAGCTGGGTTTCAGCTATGTAAGAAGAACTAACTGAATTTCGTAGAAATAAAGTTTGGAATCTTGTTCCTAGACCCTCTGATAAAACTGTCATAGGAACAAAATGGGTTTTCAGAAATAAGCTAGATGAAAACGGGACTATAATTCGCAATAAGGCTAGACTTGTTGCTCAAGGTTATAGACAGGAAGAAGGAATTGACTATGATGAAACCTTTGCACCCGTTGCTCGTTTAGAAGCCATAAGACTCTTTTTAGCTTATGCTGCCCATAAAGACTTCAAAGTTTTTCAAATGGATGTTAAAAGTGCTTTTCTAAATGGAAAACTCAGCGAGGAAGTTTATGTTGAACAACCCCCTGGTTTCTTAGACCCTAACCATCCTGGTTATGTTTTTAAACTTGAAAAAGCTCTTTACGGGTTAAAACAACTTGGTATGATACCCTCTCTAAATTTCTTCTTAAAGAAAAATTTGTTCGTGGAAAAATTGACCAAACTCTGTTTTTAAGAAAATATAAAGGTCATACTATTCTCGCTCAGATATATGTTGATGACATTATCTTTGGTTCCACAAGCCCCAAACTTTGCACTCGTTTCGCTGCAAGAATGCAAAAACAATATAAAATGAGTATGATGGGTGAACTAACATATTTTCTAGGGTTGCAGATTAAGCAATCTGACAAAGGAATTTTCATTTGTCAAAGCAAATATGTTAAAGACATGCTGAATAAATTCGACATGAATCAATGCTCAGCGATGAAGACTCCTATGGCGCCTCTACTGACATTAAACAAGGATCCCAATGGGAAACCAGTCAATGTCACTGCCTATCAAGGAATGATTGGGTCTCTGCTATATCTTACAGCGAGTAGACAAGACATCATGTACGCTACCTGTCTCTGCCCTCGGTATCAAGCTGAACCGAAGGAATCCCATCTAATCGCTATAAAGCGAATCTTCAGATATCTGAAATGAACCCCAAATCTTGGTCTCTGGTATCCCAAAGGCTCAGGATTTGATCTTATTGGTTACTCTGACAGTGACTTTGCAGGTTGTAAGATAGACAGAAAGAGCACCACTGGAGGGTGTCAGCTGCTAGGTGGTAAGTTAATAAGTTGGGCAAGTAAAAAGCAAAACTCAGTGTCCACTTTCACCGCTGAAGCTGAGTATGTAGCCGCTGGTAGTGGTTGTGCTCAAATCCTTTGGATGAGAAATCAACTAAGAGACTACAATCTCAAGCTCTCTAAAATCCCTATCTATTGCGATAGCACAAGTGCTATTGCAATTGCCAACAACCCTGTACTTCACTCCAAAACCAAGCACATTCAGATCCGATATCACTTTATCAGAGATCATGTGATGAATGGTGAAGTTGAGCTCCATTTTGTTCCCACTGAATATTAGCTCGCTGATCTTTTAACCAAGCCTCTTGACGAAACTAGATTCAATCTACTAATCAGCAAACTTGGTATGTTGAACGCTGAATAATTTATTAATCAGTGACCAACAAGAGATACAAATAAAGCCTTCAAACTTTCCATTCGTTTAACTCTGATTCAGCGATATCTGGGCCATCTCCTCAGGTATTATCTTCTAATCTTTAACTCTTTGATATCTTTCCTCATCAAAGAATGTCTCTCTTAAAATTAAAACTTCTCACTGACAATCCTTTATTATTAGTGATGAAGATTTTTCTAAAATTATTAATGATAAACCTTCCTTATAGATAATAATTATTATTACTTTTTAAAAATAAAGAAAAGGACACGTCAGACCTTTTTCTGACACACGACGGACCGCGACGTTTCCATTCCAACTCCTTTCTTGGAACGTGCGCCAGGTCATCATTTCTTTTTCAAAAAGCTAAAACCGTCGTTTAGCACTCCTTTCTTTCTCTCTCCTCTTCCTATTTAAGCATTCTTTTTGTCTTACTTTATTCCTTCCGCTTTCATAACAATCCTCAAGGCAAAAGAAATTCTTCGAATCGTCAATGTTTTCTCAAGAACACGCTTGTGTGTGTTTTTCTTCTAAGAACTCAACTAAGGTTTGATCTAAACCTTATATTATGACTGGAAACATCTTGTTTCACCTCTTCTTCTCCTTAAAACTCTAAAACTAAAAATAAAGATAATCTGGATCAAAATTAAAAAGTTTTTCTCTATAAAAACCCTGTTCTAATTTCTTTCCTTAAGAACAGAAGATATTTTTTTTAACTTTAATCCATTTACCTGCGCTTTTTATTATTGCTTATAAACAAACATTTTGATATTGTTCATCAAAATATTTGTTCTCTTTGATCTTAAATTTGGTATTTTTTTTATACCAAACTCTGGTTTATACATTTATGTATAAAACCATGATTTACCTCTTTGGTGTTCCTATCTTTCCCACAGCAATGGCATCTGCGAGTAAGACTGCTGCAACCTCCTCTGCTGCTGAAGACACTACTCTGGTCGTTGCACCAACCTGTCATTTCCCTTTGGAAAAAGTTGTCTTCAAGTCCTGGAACTACATCGCTTTGGTAGAAATCCCTACAGACCGCCCTCAATTTACTGAAGGAGCTACCTTCATCAAGGCATGCCCTCCGATGTATGCGTTCGTTCACAACCCGGTGGGCATCTCTTCTCATCTCCAAGCTCTCTGGTACACAGCACACTGTACCACTCTGACGACTGAAAAGGGCACTGTGCTCCCTGCCATCGGATTCAAGATTCCAGAACTAGGTTTCTTCTCCTTCACTGCCGGATTTCTCAGGACAGCTTAGCGTCTCCCTGTACGCCCTAAGAACAAACAATGGGGTGCTGAACCCACCAAGATGCAAATTGATGCATTCTTGGACTCCATTGGATACTCTTGGGAGAATCCCTCTCTGAAGACGGTGGGATCTAAGTTAGAGAAGAAAAGGCTCCCTGCTCGCTGGCAGTATATCTTCACTCAGGTGATCCAGTGCCTGGGGTCAAAGATCGGCTCTCATGATCAGGGAAGCAAGCACTTTCAAGACCTTGCTTACTCACTCTGCACCGGCCACAACCTGAATTACGCGGATTACATCTTCAGCGACATGGTCAGTCGCATCAACGCTCCAACCAGACATCCCGTCATCCCCTACCCTCGCTTCTTTGCAACTATAATGGAAGTTGCCTTTGGGGAAGAATACCCAAAGGTCGTTGATCACTCCTTCTCTATAGTAGGGAAGAAGTCCCTGGACATCGAGGAACGTCCAGGTGATGCTCCCTTCACCACCTATATGCTGCAGGTGATTGGGGCACCTCTTCTAGTGTCTACCTCGCTGTCAAACCCAACAGCGAGCAACCCAGACATTGCTGGTATTAAGAGGAAACAACCAACTGATGGTCATAAAAAGACCATCGCAACCAAATCCAAGAAGCCAAAGAAGTTGGTCTCTCAAAAGACAACTCTCTCTGATTTCAGTGTTCTACCAACACCATCTGCAGCCACAACCACTTCAACAGTTTTTACATCCGTTGTCGCTTCATCAGCACTACCAACATCATCAGCGACTCCGTTCACTGAGGGTGTTTTAGCCAGCTCTGCTGAAGCTGGATCAGGTACTACTTCCACAGCCTTCTCTTCTACTTCTATCTCCTCTTCTTTGGTCCTCACCTCAGCAAGTGACTCAGCGACAGTTGTCCCTATCCCTGATAATGCTGAAATGCACGCAGTCCAAACCTCATTATTGTTCAGGCAATCTGAGTTTTGGAAAGCCAAATTAAAAGGACCTCAGAGTATCTCTCTCAGATACTCTAAGACACTGGTCAGTGATCCTCTAGACACTACCTTTGCAAATGTAGTCCCTAAGAGTAATCCTCAAGATACTCTCAGGGAGACAAATAAGATTTTTCATCCTTCTTCTAATCCGGTTATGTTTTTGGCATCTTTATCTATCTCATCATCAGGTGTCGCTTTTATTCCTACTTCAGCGACGACAACCACCACCACCAGCGCTCCTCCCATCAGCAAGAGTTTGGGAAAATCTCCTCAAGGTCATCCCTCTGCCGCCAAGCTCAGAGATGTCAAGAAAGAAATGGCTGCTCCCAAGCTTCCCACTCCAATCAGCGAGTTGCCTCCCATTGTCCTTCCCAACCCCACATTCCCTGCAATTGACTATCTGGTCAAAGAATGTGCTCTCACAAGGGCTAGGGTGGACAGCCTTCAGACATCGGCCGAGCTTATCTTCAGAAGAATTGTTGGTACACCAGCGATCAAGACAAATGTCACCAACCTGATATCTGACGTTTTCAGCCTGAAGGAAGATAACAAAGCCTTCCATCAGACCCTGAAAAACTTGGAGCAGAAGGTTGCTGCTCAAGCAAACGTCCTTGACTCTATTCAGAAGACTCAATCCGATATGATGCAGATGCTCACAAAGCTCTCTGAGGCAAGGTCCTCGTCTTTCAACGTTGTTGATCGGACAACGCTTCAAGACGCTGATGAGAAGCTGAAGGACGTTCAGACAAACGTTCGCACTCTGATGGTGCATTGTCTACCTCCTGATAACATTGAGGAGGAGAGATGTGCCGAAGAGTTCGCTGACGAACTCATCTCCGAGCATAACAAGAGGTTCCCTGCAGAGAGAATCTCTCCTTACATCCAGCGGTCTGAAGCTGAAGCTGCTGAAGAAGAAGAAGAAGAAGATGAGGATGAAGAAGATGATGAAGAACCTATCCCTCACTATTGGGGGATGGATGATGATGAAGATGATGACGACATTGGAAGTGCCTTAGAGCACTTCAGATTGTCAAGACCTAGTGTCGCTCATCAAGAGCCCTTGGGGGACGGACCGCAACCTTCTCAGGAACAATCCGGTCCCTCAGGCAAAGGAAAAGAAGTGGTAGATCTGGATGCCACTATCCCTATAACTAAGGGGGAGACCACAAATGAGGTATCTCTTCCTCTTATCCCTTTCTCTGCACCTCTCCCTGAAACTCCCATTCTCTCCTCTTCACCTACAAAAACTCCCTCTGACAATACTATTTCCTCCTCTCCTTCCCTCAGTGATCCCCGTCCCCGAAAGGACTCAACTTCATGGAAGGATACTTCCTTTGAAGAGCAGTTTATGTACATAATTGAAACTGACTCTGAGGAAGAAGAAGGCCTTATTCCCAGGCGTCGCGTCCAAAAGCCGATAATAAGCGAGCCTGAAGAAGAAGAAAGACGAATAAAATTCCTTAGGGAATTCGAAGCAAGAAGAATAAGGTTGCCTGAAGCTGAACCCATTGACGCCGTACCAATAAGGATGGTAGATGAATTCTACTTTTTGTCCAGAGAAGAGAGAGAACAAGCATTAGAAGCACAAAGAATCAGGGATGAGGAAATAAAGCAAACTGAGAATGATCTTGCCTTAGCAAGGAAATTGCTCAGAGAAGACTCTGCAAGAGATAAGGCGACTCGAGAACAATTGAAAAAGAGTGAAAGGGTCGCTGAAGCTCTCGTACAAAAAGAACTTGCACAAGAGCACATAAATGTAGATCCAATTCTCGCTCAACAGAAGATCCTAAGTGCACTGACCTCTGAAGCCACTAAGCAGAAAGACAAAGAGCTTGATTGGTGCACTGACAGGCTGAAATTTCGAAGATCTGAAGCCAAAATCATTCATGAAACTATCCAAGGGCGACACTCCAACAGAGGTGGTCCAAAGGTATATGTAAGAATGACAAGGATGAACAGAACAGAGAGAGAAGAAGCCAAATTCTTAGGAATTTATGGATACACTGAATGGCTAGAAATCAGAGACGCCACTCAGGGTTCTAAATCCAAATTCAAAGACGTGGTGGACAGTGTGCTGGATCAGTTGCTGCAAAGAATGTCACAACATGTGCAAGTTCCCCCTCTCCCTGAATCATCTAAAAAGAAAAGATCAAACGCTGAAGGAAGTTCAAGCGCTAAGAATGAGCATGAAACTAAGTTTGATTATCAAAACATTCTTGGTCATCTTGAGCTCCCTGATATATCAATGCTGTGTACCTCTCTCCCTCAAGACCGAAGATATGAAGAAGACGAAATCATCTCACTGCCTGAACCTGGTATGATATTCTTGGATAATGAAGGATTCTTAGGACTCTTCAGAAACCAAGAAATTCACAAGGCCCCCTCTTCTCTCATAAAGATTATGCTTTGGCGCTGCTGGTCAGATACTCCTCTGATGAATCGACAGAAGACGCTTTATGAGAATGAGCTACAAAGAAGAAATGAGAATATCTCTGACTAGTCATAGTTTTCTACTTCCTTTGTAATATTTCTTCAGTGTAGAAGTACTTTACCTTTATCATTGTAATTTCATTTCGCTGTAACTCTTCAGATTATAATTAATGAAATTCAAAAGTACTTTACTCCATCCTAGTACTGAAAAGATCCCTAAAAATAGTAAAAGGGACAATGAACATAAGAGTTCTATTTTCGTTACACTATCTTTTACTCACTGATCTTTCACTCTGAAAATTCAATCAGTGAATGTACTTTAAGCTTATCTACCTGTAAAAGTTGTGCTTTCATATCCTTATAAATGAAACTCAACTTAGATAATAGACTAGCTGAAAAAGTCCTTTACTAGTCTCTTAAAGCAATTTTCCTATTGTTGATCATAACTCCTCTCAATGATTTGAATATGATTCCTTTAATATACTTAGTGAAATTCCATAGTTAAGCTTTTGTTCAAATTCAGTGATAGCACACGCTGATTGCTATCAGCGATCACTGAAGAACTGAAGATCAGTTATCACACCAACAGACCATTCAGCGAAAGTCGAAGACTCTAGCTGAAGAAAGAGATAATCAGCTAAGTGAACTGAAGCGGTTCAGCGATAGCAGCGATTATCTACTCAAAGTCTGAAGTCTTGTGAAACCTCAGCAACACTGAAGTTCATCCTTGAAGATTTAGCGTCAGCGATCAAATGAAGCTTCTCATACAAGATTAAAGATTGATCTTATCCTCGATGCAGAAAAGACAAAACTTTTGCCTTGTCAGAAAAGGACATACGACTTGTCTCTTATGTCCCCATCATATCTGATATGGTACTATTCATATTCGGCCAAAAGTATGGTTGTCTTATTAACAAGGACAAGCTTCCTATCCAAGTTTGACACGTGGCATGTACCTTTTGTCTTGCATTAAATGCAAACGGGTATAAATAAGATGGAGATATCTTCTTCATCTCTATGCATACTTCTTTCTAGCCTATACCTTCTGTATTCTTTCTCTCGTCTTCTTGTGCATCAAACTGTGTGTTTCTTTAGTTACAATAGAATAGGTTCTAAACTTGTTCTAATTCCGCTTGTAACTGTAAATTTGTTTATTAACTATAAACTCATTTATAAACCAAAAATCTGTGTTTGTATTCAACCCCCCCCCCTTTCTACAAACTGTTTACTTAATATTTAACTCTTGTAGACCCTCATTAGGACCAACAGTACGCGGTTGGATTATAGCACTCCCTATCATCCTCAAACGGATGGACAATGGAAAAGAACTATAAAAACAAGAGGATATGTTGCGTGCGTGTGCAATAGATTTTGGTGGGAGTTGGGATACCCACCTACCACCTGTTGAATTCTCCTATAACAACAGCTATCACGCCAACATTCAGTGAACACCATACGAAGCCCTATACGGACATAAATGTAGATCGCCACTTAACTGGTTAGAAATCAAAGATAGACAACTGACCACGCCCGATATCATTCCAGAAACCACTGATAAGATTTCAACCATCAAGGAAAGACTCAAGACAGCAAGAGATCGTCAGAAGAGTTTTGCGGATTATCGGAGAAAGCCATTAGAGTTCCAAGTGGGTGATAAAGTGCTTCTGAAAGTATCGCCATGGAAGGAACTAGTACGCTTCAGGAAGATAGGCAAACTGGTTCCCAGATACGTTGGTCCATTTGAAATAACCGAGAGAATTGGACAAGGTAGCATACAAACTAAAGTTGCCACATGAGTTAAGCGCCATCCACGACACGTTTCGTGTGTCAAACTTGAAGAAATGATTAACGGATGAAACATTGGTGCTACCCCTGGATGACGTTCAAGTTAGCGATCGGTTACACTTCATTGATGAACCAATCGAAATCCTTGACCGAGAAGTCAAACGGCTGAGGCGCAGTAAAATCCCTATTGTTAAAGTTTGCTGGAATGCGAAGCATGGCCCATAGTATACTTGGGAATCAGAAGATTTGATGAAGCATAAGTATCCTCGCCTGTTTGCGAACGCCCCAAAAAAAGCTAGTTCTTAAATTTCGGGACGAAATTTCTCTAACAGGGGGAGACTGTGACAACTGTCAAATTTGAGCTTCCAAGTTAGCTCTTATTAAGTTTATATTAGTGTTATTTTAGATAAGTTATAAGATTGGGAGTTAGTTAGATTAGATTGGCCGAAAAATTTCTAGAGTTACCGGTAATTGCTTAGAAAGTCCGGTTCCGACCCGTAACTGTCTAAAACGTTCAATATAATGCCAAATGCTCTAATTTATACCTAATTTATATAAAATATATAAATTATTTGGGCTCATATTTTGAAGGAAAAAGACCAAATTTGGGCTCATATTTTGAAGGAAAAAGACCAAATTTGAGAAAATGGACTCTTAATTTCATTTTTATTTGGGCTTAAAATAATTTAAAAAAAAATAAATTGTTGGGTTGGGTAGTCCCATACCCATGGCCAGCCACCCCCCTTTGTCCATATATAAAAATCATTTTTTCTCCTCATTTGCTCATTTCCAACATTCAAAATTCAAAAACTCTTCTCTCTCTCTCTAGAACTTAAGGGACATATTCCCTACTCTTCTTTCCCACTCTTTTCTCTCCAAATTCTCCAGCCACTTTCCATCTCAAATCCATCAAATTAAGAATATTTTTGAAGAAACATTGAACCACAATCATCACTCAAGTAAGTAACAACACTATCTTTATCTTTTTCTTGCAAATTTTGGGTGGAAACCCCACTTTTCTTACATTTTTTAGCTACTTCGTCTAATATCCGAAATTTCTGAGTTTATGGAGAGATTATAAACCAAAACATGTAAAAATGTTTATACAATGGTGGTAATCTATGATCCACACAATAAAACTCAAGAAAATGGGTAAAAATCATGATTTTATGTGTTTTTGAACAACAATGGAGATTTTTGGTGCTGACAGATTTATTGCATATGCAAAAATCGTCCATTTCTTGCAATTAATATGTTCAAATATCATGAATCTTCTTTCTAAAAGTTTATTTAGTGAGTTGGGGTTCTAATCCAAGAGGTCTCACTAAAAAACATTGAGTTTTGACCCTCCAAATGCTCATAATCAGATGCATGTTCATCTGGAAGTTCAACAGTAGGCAAACCCTATTTTTAACGACCATAACTCTCTGAATACTCATCCAAATTACTTGATTCTTCTTCTAGAATTTTATTTAATGAGTTATCTTTCAAATGCCACTGATTTCATTCAAAAATATGGTGATTTGAGGTTCCAACTAATTAAAACAAAATGAGTGTGCAAACTGTCAACCAATGACAGATTTGTGCATGCATGTTCAAATTACCATATCTCTTTCAAAACTCAATGAAAAATTATTATTTTTCCTTTGAGAGTTAGTTTTAAGAGTTATCTTCAGTTTGAAAATGGAATAACTTAAAAATATGGAATTTTGACCCTCCAAACACCTAAAATATTTAGGTGTGCAATCTATGAAACCACCAATAGGTAAATCCTACTTTGCGTGCTAATTTCTCTTTGAATATTTCTTCATAATGCATAATTATTCCTCTGGAGTTTTCTTTTATGAGTTAGGGTTCATTTGAATCCAGCTTCATTCAAAAATATGAAGTTTTGAGGCATTAATCAATTTATTAAAATTAAGTGTGCAATCTGTCAACTAACGACAGATGTGTGCATGCAAATGTGTGATGCCATATCTTCCTCATAACTCATTTAAAATGAGTGATTCTTATCTTAAAAGTTTCTTTTATGTGTTTTGTTTATAATACAACTGGAAGTTTTGAAAAATAATAAGTAGAACTCCTCAAATGATTTTTTTACTAACAGTGTGTAATCTGCCATGCTTGCTGTGACACACTGTTTGATATAAGTTAATTGAACCCTTTTTATATGTCTAAAATGCATGAAATTTGGTCACAATGACCTTAACTCAGTAATGCATCACATATAAAAAGTTGGAAAATTTTATCATTTTGGATGTTACATTAATTTGATCATTTTTAAGACTTATAGTTTCTGTCAGAAAGTTAAATTCTGAAACTGGTTGATTTCATAAATTTTAATCACTTGAAAGACTATAATGTTACATTTTCGGTATAAATTATTTCTTTAAAGATCATATGTGCATAATGTATAACGGGACAATAGTAGACCAAGTTGCACATATAAGGACTTATAAGCACTCTCATAGTAATCGTTAGACGCCTAAGTGACCGTTTTGGGTATTTTACTTTGATAGGGAAGCGTTAGGTCGGCTAGTGGACGAATCGTGCTTTAAACGGAGCTTTTGCAAAAGGTGAGTATTCACAGCCCCATTTTTAAAGTATTTTATATGTTTTGGGGTGAAAAACATGATTAAATGAAATATTTAAGCTATATGCATTAGCGAATGTGAATATTATGAAAATTGTTGTTTTGGGGCATTAGGCCATGTACACTAATAGATTGTGTTGAGTAAAATGTTCCATAAAAGTTTGTACACTACTATTAACTCAAGTGAGGAGCCGAGGGTATTTGTGAATAGCGCTATTGGACGGACAATCCCACCTAAAAACCGAAAAGTAGGGGTGTGGATAGCAATCCCACCTGGAAACTATAGGTAGGGGTGCACTATACTTAAAAGTAAGGTTCTACACATGTGGACTTTAGGTCCACCGCAGAGGTAGAACTATACTTAAAAGGAAGGTTCTACACATGTGGACTTTAGGTAACCGCTGTGGTAGAACTATACTTAAAAGGAAGGTTCTACACATTTGGACTTTAGGTCTACCGCTGACGTAGAACTATACTTAAAAGGAAGGTTCTACACATGTGGACTTTAGGTCTGATAGAGATATCATAATAGCTTCAAAAGGGACTGGGTTCTGAAGATATAAAGATCTGAAGAAAAGACAAAGCAAAGCTTAAGGCATAAACTTCTGAAGTGCCAACTTCAGAAGTTATGAAGATTTTCTGAAGAGTTTCTAAAGAAGTCTGAAGACACTTCTGAAGAAGTTCAGAACCTGTTCTGAACTTGTCTGTTATGAATGTACTGTTACTTTAGTCTTTCTATTTCATGTATAAATAGATAGTTAGTTAGATAGTTAGAACTAACGTTTTCCATTGTAAAGACATATTCTGTTATACTGTACATTCAATCAATACATATTACGTTTGGCTATCACATTCCTGTTAAAATCTTTTCATATATTGATATCTTGATTGTTTGGGTCCTAACAATTGGTATCAGAGCCAATTCATCTGTTCTTGAAGATTTGTGAAAGAACTGTCAGATCTAACAGTTCTTGGTGTTCCTGATCGATAAATTTTAAATTCAATTCAGGTGAATTCTCGATTCTCTAACAATGAAAGATGTCTAAAGAAATTGTCTCAATTGGATCTGAAACGAAACCACCAACTCTCTTCTTGGGAGAATACCATCAATGGAAAATCAGGATGATTCAGTTTCTGGATAACATACATGAAGCTTTAATGCAATCGATCACAAATGGCCCACTAGAGGTCTTTATTGAAATTCCAACAGTTCCTAGAACTGAATCTACTCCTGAAATACCGGCGTCAAGAATTAAGAAAAGCCCAGGTATGTACAGCACCACTGAGAAAGCTCAAGCTAAAGTTGACAAAAGAGCATTAACTCTTCTTACAATGGCTATTCCTAATGAGATATTCAATAGAGTAGATAGCTTAACATCTGCAAAGGGCATGTGGGATGAAGTTGAAGCTCAAATGCAGGGTAGTACAAAAGCCCAAGCACAAAGACGAATATTTGTGTGGGTACTTATGAGAACTTCAGGTATAAAGAGAATGAATCCATTACAGAGACTTATCATAGATTCAGCAATATCCTGAATGATTTGAGAAGAAATGGTGTTCAGAAATCAAATTCTGAGATAAACAACAAATTTCTGAACAACTTGGGTAATGAATGGTAAAGCTTCTCTGATAACATGGTTACTAGAAACATATCTAGAAAATCCATTCATGATGTCTATGGTATTCTGTTTCAACAAGAAGACAAAATCAAAACTAGACAGAATGAACAAAAGAAGGCAAATGAAACAGTAGCCTTGTTAAGCAAGAAGTATAATAATTCTCTGACTATTTCTGCTAAGAAGGTGTGTGAGATCCCAGAGACAACAGTTTGTGATGGGGATGAATCATATGAGGAGCTAAAAAGAATTTCTGATAATATTGCTTTTATGACAAGGCAATTTACACAAAGATACAATCAGAAATATCAGAATAAACCTAGATCTGAAAGTGGACCTATGAAAGGTCAAGAAGCTGGACAATCTGAAACATCTGAACCAGCAAGATGCTTCAACTGTGGAAAGCCTGGACATTATGCAAGACAATGCAAGATGCCCAAAGTGAAGAATTCAGGCTACTATGAGAAGAAGCATATGTTAGCCAAGAAAAAGGAACTTAATCCTGCTTTAGTAACCAAGTATTAAGAGGACTGGTTAAACTGGAGTGATGGAGATGATGATGAAGAAGTTGCTCACTATGCAACAAATTGCTATATGTGTCAAATGGATCAAGAAAAAGACAAACAAGACACTGAGGTATCTTCTTCATCTTCTGAATTAAATTCTGAAATAAACTACTCTTCTGAACAAAATTCTGAACATAAATCTAAACATAACACTGTAGATTCTGAAATGAAAAATCAACTTCAAAACATGTTTTTTGAATTTGAAACTCTCAGAAACATAATCAAAGGTGAAAGAATTTTGGTTAATCAATTCAGAGCTGAAAGTCAAATATATAAAGAAAATTGTCAAGAAGCTGAACAGATTCTTAAAAAGGTTTATGAAAAAAAACTTGTTTTAAAAGAAAAAATGGACAACTTACAAAAGGATATTATACATGAGAAGTCTGAAAAAAAATTCTGAATGTTAAAATGAATTTTCTGAATCAAGAGAGACTTGATCTTTATAAAAAGATTAAGGAATTAGAAGATTTAAATTTTAAAAGAGGACAAACTGAACAAACTCTGAACATTTTAACTAGTCAGGCTCAAAATTCAAAATTTTACAACATAAAAGCAGGTTTAGAATATAATGACAGTCACATACTGAAAAAGGCACCTGCAAATCTATATGATTATTCTAAAATGAAATTTTCAATGAATCAAATACAGATGTCATTTCTAAACCTGTGAACTATTCTTTGCCTGAAAGAATACCATTTGTAAAATCAGGGACTTTGTTTTCAGAAGAAACACATCTTAAATCTAGTGACCCATAAATAATTTCTGAAACAAAAGAAATAAATACCAGTTCAAACATTTGTGAATCTTCTGAATTAAATATTATTTCTGAAGAAAAATCTAAAGTACTTGTTAAATCTGAAATAATTTCTGAAGTTATTTCTGAGATAACTTCTAAATTCAATTCTGAAGTCATTACAGAAGATACTTCTAATAATAAATCAGAACATGAAGAAAAATATGATGAATTCTCAGAAATTGAATCTTTAGAAGATGTTGATGAGAATCCCAATATATTTTTTGATAATTCGGATGATGAGTCTACAACAACAACAAATTCAAATATTTTTGCAACAAGTATGACTAAAAATAAATTTTCAAAACTAATAAATGCTTCTGATTCAGAAGATGATGATGATCATATAGTGCAAGTCATTGATAAAAATGGCTATTTGGTTTACAAATCACCATCTTGCATGACTGAAAGAGAAATACTAAAAACAGAAGATTCAAAGATACCTTCGGAAATGTTTGGTTCTGTGTTTTTAAAACCAGAATTTCAGATATCTGAAAATTTTACTTCTTCAAATTGTTCTCCTACTGCAGCAAACACTTCATTGACTTCAACATCAAAGTTAAAAACTTTGAAAACGGACAATCCTCAAATTCTCTCTCTGAAGTTCAGACAATTAAATCAAATTCTGAGGTTAAACCTAGAGTAAACAAAAGAATTTCTTATACTAATCCCCATTTCTTATCTTTTACAGAGTTATCCACTTTAGTATGAAGAAAGAAAGATGAAAGACAGTCAAAGAATGACAAATTAGATAGTTTTTCAATTTTAAATAAAAGTGATGTACCTAAATCAAAGATAGTGAATAAAAGAATCTTTGTTACAAAATCCAATGTTATTGATTCTTATATGTCTACTGCTATTGAAAATACTTTAAAGAATCATATTCACTGTATCAATTGTGGTCATCATAATTTTCATCTTAACTCCAAAACAAACAAGAACAATTTGATGAAATCTATTCAGAAATGTTCAGTTATATTGACAAATTCAATTAAAAGTAAAAATAAAAATAGAAATAAAACTAAGAAAGATAAATTTCAAAGTTCTGAACAAACTTCTGAATTAAAAATTCTAAAGACAAAGTTCAGGACTTCAAATTTCATTACTAATCTTAAAGGACCCATTCTGAAATGGGTACCTAAAACTCAATAATCTCTCTGGATGTTCAAGACACATGACACCCTTCAAAGAACTACTAACTGATTATCATGAAAGATATGGAAGAACAGTTAGCTTTGGAAACAATGCAAAGGGATATGTAAGAGGATTGTTTCATCTATTCAACCATTGCCAAATGTGAACAAATGGACATCCTGTCAGCCTGTGCTTCAAATTATTGGAGATGCATCAAAAGGTGTTCAAACAAGGTCTGCAACAACAAATGAATGTCTGTATGTAAATTTCTTAAGTAGCATGGAACCCAAAAAGCCATATGAAGCACTTCAAGATCCAGACTGGATTTTAGCCATGCAGGATGAGTTAAATCAATTTGAAAGAAACAAGGTCTGGAGATTGATACCAAAACCAAAAGGTAAATCCATCATTGGCACAGAATGGGTATTCAGAAATAAAAAGGATGAAAATGGTATTGTTGTAAGAAACAAGGCAAGGTTTGTAGCTAAGGGTTATTGTCAACAAGAAGGAATTGATTATGATGAAACATTTTGTAGAAATTTTGAGAAAATTTGAGATGATATTTGAGATGATATTTGTAGGACTTGATACAAATATATGTAGATGATATTATATTTGCCTCTACAAATCCAAAATTTTGTAGAAATTTTGAGAAAATCATGAAAACTGAATTTGAAATGAGTATGATGGGAGAATTAACATTCTTTCTTGGTCTTCAAGTTAAACAACTTCCCACTGGCATATTCATTAATCAATCCAAGTTTGTCTCAGACTTACTTAAGAAGTTTGACATGACTGATTGTTCAAGTATTCGAACTCCAATGGCCACTGCAACTAAGTTAGAACCTGATCTAAATGGAAAATCTGTTGATCAGAAAAAGTACAGAGGCATAATTGGATCTTTGCTTTACTTAACTGCTAGTAGACCAGATATAATGTTTGCTACATGTATTTGTGTCAGATATCAAGCTAATCCTAAGGAATCACACCTTCTTGCTGCAAAAAGAATACTTAGATACCTAAAAGGTTCTCCTTCATTGGGACTTTGGTATTCTAAGGATTCTAGTTTTGAACTAACAGCCTTTACAGATGCATACCATGGTAGATGCAAATTAGACAGGAAAAGCACTTCTGGATCATGTCAATTTCTGGGTGATAGACTGGTGAGCTGGTCTTCAAAGAAACAAAATTGTGTTTCTACTTCTACAGCAGAAGTCTGAGTATGTGGCAGCTGCAATATGTTGCTCACAAGTGATCTGGATGCAAGTTCAACTGACTATGGTTATACTTTCAAAAAGATTCCTCTGTATTGTGATTCAAAGAGTGCCATAGCCATCACTGCCAATCCTGTTCAGTATTCAAAGACCAAGCACATTGATGTAAGATATCATTTTATCAAAGATCGTGTGGAAAAAGGTAATATTGAAATGTTTTTTGTTCAGACAGATTATCAGTTAGCTGATTTATTTACTAAAGCACTTGATGAAAAACGATTTAACTTCTTGGTAAGTAAATTGGGCATGATGAATATGTCTATGTAAGTATTACACATCAACTATACTCTAGAAATTATATTCTGAAGTTTTTTATCTCAAATTCTGAATAGTTTGCTCTTCAAAAATATTCTGAATATTCTGAAGTTTAACATTCAGATCTTTGCTTCTATTCAATCTCAGAAATATAATTCTTCTTTATCTAGGTTGATTGTCTTTTAATACTTTTCAAAAAAAATCTCTTTCTCATTTCTCTAATATTTTCTTGTTTCTTTTATAAAGTTGCACTGATTAAGGGGGAGAATCATAGTTGCTAATGATTCAAGGGGAGTGATATTAATTTCAAAATTCTGCACTACTCTTTCCTACAAAACAAATCTGAAATGCTGAAATCAGGTCTTGAACTTCATATCTAAGAAGTATGAACAAGCTTCCTTAGATAAAATTAGTTTTCTGTTTGTTCAAACCTACTTCTGAATTCTCAAAATGTTTTATATTTTTCAGAAGTTTGTAGTTTTAAATGATTTCTGGCCTTCTAAAGTGGTACAAGTTTAGTTCTGAACTAAATTTAAAAGTTCTGAGGTTGTTCTGAATTCTTTCTTTTAGACTTCTGAACTTATTCTCAGAAGTTCTGAACAATTTCTGAAGTTTTTGAACTTGTTCTCAGAACTTAACTTCCCGTTGATATTTTCTTAAGTATCACTTAAGCGTGTGCCACGTGTTTTTATTTCATTGGATATTTCTTAATCACGGCGATTAAACGGTTCATTTATCCAAATAAATGATGATTACTAATCTAATCACATTTACTTTTTGGCCATGTGTCCATCAACGCTTATCCAGTCTTATAAATCAATGAATTCTTCATCATCTTCATTTTTTAGCGATTTTACTCTGCAAATTCTATATGTTTTCATTGATCTTCATTCTATTCGAATCCTTGTTCTTCAACTATCATGTCTACTTCCAAAGCTATGATTTCTACTTCCTCGAGTCACAATGACAGCAATGGATCATCGAGTGATGGTTCATTCAAGATCGTACCTCAGAAACTGGTTGTTGGAACAATGGAAGTTCCACTTCCTGAAGATCAAATGGTTAAAGACATAGCTACAACTGCTATTAATCAATCCGGACCTTCAAAACCTAACCCTAACCCGAGAACTGATAAAATTGGGGAAACACAAATCCAACCTATTGAAGTTGTTTCTGAATCCAATGCTGGTGATAGTGAATCTCAGACTCGTGCTGAAAGTAGTGATATGTCAAAACTGTATGTTCTTGCTGAGAAACTGCTAGAAATCAAGAAAAATAACTGTGCTTTGAACTTTAGATCGAAAGACTTTACTGATGATCAAATAATTTTGATTGACATTCTGAAGAAACATCCACTCCGTACTCTACTTTCTAGGAAATTCTCTGTTCCTGCTTCTTACCTTCAACAATTCTGTAACTATGCTGAGGTTGATGAATCTGAAGATGAGATTGTCTCCTATGTTCATGCTTACAAGGTGTGTATCTCTGTGGATGATATTAGAAGCCTTCACTTCTTGCCAAAGTCAGATGAGGTTTTTGGGAAAACTTCTTATGATCATATTCCTTCCTCAACAGAAGTGATCTTAGATTTCATGAGTTTGGGATACTCTGAAAATCTAAATGCTTTAAGCTCCTTTAGAAGAAAGTGTTTACCTCCAATATGGTACTGTTTATTCTCAATTCTGAATACTTGTTTATCTGGGAAAAGTTCAAGCTTGGATCAAGCTTCAGCAAATGGGAGGATCATTTTTCATGGAGTTGCCTTCAACAAACACTATGATTATGCTAGTCTTATTTTTGATGAACTCAAATCTGCAATTTTGAAGAAGTCCACATTCAACTACATACCATTTCAGAGATTTTTTCAAACTCTCATCAAAGGAGCAACGAAAGCACATGAGGTACATGTTCCTATCTTTACTATGGACAGTTTAAGACCTCCAAATGCAAAACTTACATTTCCAAATGCAGTTCCACTTCCTTCTCATTTAAGTGATCTTGTAAGTACACCAACTAGGATTCGGAGTGAGCATTTAGAATCTATGGGATTACCTCAACCAGTAGTCCCTTCCCCTGATTCAAACCAGAGTGGTGATCATGCAAGGGATTCTAGATTTAATAGAAAGAGAGGGGAGGCTGTTCAAGGGGGAGAACAACCTCAAAGAGTAAAGAGGAAAAATGAAAATGAGAGAATGGGTAGAAGAGTAAGAAAAAGAATTGATGAGGGGAGAACACAGGTAAAAGAAAAACAAACCTGTGAACCACCTGTTACCAGCCGGGCACCCACATCTTCTATCATTCCACAGTCTTTGGTGGATGATATTGAAAAGGCCAGTGAGCCCATGGAAAATTTGTTTAACCCCTCCAGCCACTCACCCATCTCTCAACAGAAGGGTGTTTCATCAACACATATGGGGCAAGCAGCTTATAATCCATTAGGACCCCAATTGGAGGACCCTTTTGTTGAAAATGAAGGATATATGTCCCCCCCCCCCCTTCATCATTTTGAGCACATTGAGTCTGAGAGTCCACTCAACATTGAGCCTACTGAACCACTTAATGTGGAATCCATTCACACTAGCACACATCCTCTAGATGTCACTAAGCAAAGTGTTTGTCACATTGCATCAACAACAATAGATATTCCTATTTCTAGATATCAAGGATTAGTTGGAAGACCTGGTGGGGTGAACATCAAAAAAGCCCCATTAACAGAATCAAATGTGATTCATGATGTCTCTGTGACACATACAGGCCAGCCTTCTTCTGAAGGACTGCAAACAAGACCATCTGTTGGTCTTGGAATCTTACCCACATCTTCTGATGGAGGATAGGTTGGATAAACAAGGGGAAAGTATGGTATAATCTGAATTATTTCAAACAAGCACTTCTGACTCCTTTTTCTGAAGTGGCTTCTTCTGTTTCTTCTCTGAAAGCCTCTAAGACTTCTTTTTCTTCTTCTGCATAACCAGACTCTTCCATTTATGCAACCAAGGCTGATATTGCTCAGATTTTAAATCAACTTTCTTCTATTCAGAGTTCTTAGACAGATTTAGGCACAATATTATATGCTCTAGAATGCAGGACTCAGTCAGACACTTTTAAAAGAAGTCTTGATGATCAGGATCCTGATAATCAAGAGGGGGAGAAAAGGAAGAGAGTGTCTGAACCAGATAATGTTGAAACTGTTCATGAGCAAAGTTCTGAGAAAACTTCTGAAGATGCCCAGAATGTTGGTGAAGCATCTAACAGAGTCTCTGAAGCAATAGATGATATCTTGTTTGCAGAACATGAAGGACAAGAGACAAATATTCATTCTTCTGAAGAGATAGTAGAGGAAGGGATGAAACAGAGAAGTTATCCTTTGATTCTGAAGGTAACTTAAGCTCAGATAATACAGACATTATTCCTGATTCAAATGAAGAGATGCTAAGGGAATATCTTGCATTTAAAGATGTCATTGGTGAGCCCAGTGATCTTTCTGATGTTATTATGTTTGAGGAAGACATGTCTGGAGCTGATGTCGGAGAAAGTTCTGAAGTCAATGAAATAAAAGATTTGGTAATATGGATGCCCCAACAATCTTTGACTGATGAATACAGAAGAGCTTCTGAAGAACTATGGAGAATACTAAGCCAATTCTGTTGGGTGCATGTCTTTTTGAATAATCCAAGAAGTCTGGAGTGTAGACTTTTGGACAACAGGTTGTCTGTCTTCAGAGATTTTCTTGATCAATCTGATGAAAAAGTTGAACTAGAATTTGATCTAAGTCATATGGGAGTAACTGAAATTGCAGATGAAATTTTGATGGTCTATTCTGGAAAATTTGAAGTCAGAGTCAGATCCTGCATTACTATTCCCAAAGTTGATATTCCTCTACTTGAAGAACCTATTCTAGATCAAGTCTATGAAAAAGAAGATATATTTCTTTCTGGAGAAACAAGCTTGGAGTTTCCTGAAGCAACTTACTGTCATATATACAAAACTAGTCTGAGGTTTGCAACTCTAGAGGATTTTGTAAGTGATGAGTGGTCTGAAGATCAAATTTCTCAAGTTAGAAATTTTGTTCAGAAGCATGGTGTTCAAAATATGAATGATTCTACTCTTATAAAGAAGATTAGATGTTTTTCAAAGACAGTTGAAGATGATCTAGTAATCTTCAGATTTGGAGCAGAAAGAAGAAATGGTTGTTTGTGTGAATTTACTCAGTATGATCTGTACAAATTAAGATTGCAAGACAAACTGAGACAGTTCTTCAATATTGTGTTGCTAGAAGTGAAGTTGAGCTGGTCTTTGAAATTAGAAGAATTCTGGGAATCTACATAAGGAACATCATCAAGCATGACATTCAATTAGCTCTGGAATTTGGTTTATCTGAAGTAAATCTATTGGAACCTGTAAATCTTGAAGATACAGCAATCACTAGAGTGTTACCTAGTCCAGATATTGGGTTCAGATATACAGCAGAAGGAAATAAAACCTTTTTGACTTCAGATATTCCAAAATACTCTAATTCAACTCTGAATTGGTTTCTTAGTTATGCAAAGGATTATATTGAAGATTCAGATGTCAAAGAAGAAATTATTTATCTGATCAAAGAAAGAATTCATTTTAGAGAAATTGTAAGGAAAAGTTACCTAGCTGGTCACAAAAGAGAAAACAAGATCAGAGGAGTTGATTACATGCTCAGTGATACTTATGATTTTCAAATTCACTCAAAGAAACAAGACTTGGATGAAATTCTAAAGTTTTCTCTGAACATTGAAAGTTCTGAACCAAGTCAGAAGGATAAAGAGAAAGGAAAAGAAGTCATTTCAGAAGATATTTCTGAAAAGTTGGTTCCTATAGAGCAAATATCTGAAGAGGAACAACTACAAGTGCAAAGAATAGAAGAAAGTGCTTTTACCATGTTTCTTGAATATTTCCATCCAGAAATGTTCATGGAATATGAACAAAAGTTCAACTATATTGACTGCTGGATTCAGAAGCCCTTTGGTTGGAAACAATGGTATTCAGATATCATTAGAAAAATAAGAATCCCAGTTAATGAAGCAAGAAAGGAAAGCCCAGTGGTTAAGGTAATTAATGCTGACATGAAGACAAGACAAAATTTCAAATATGCATTCTTTACAGTTGAAAGACAAAATGGTGAGATTTCTACCTTTTCTGAAGCTGATTTTCAAAATGTATATCTCAGAGATCTACTCATGGTTTATAGAAGTCTTTACCCTTTTCATGATTCAATCACCAAGTTCAGAAAATCATTTCCAATTCTCAGAGATGGTTTGTACAGAGAATTCATATGGGCTGCTAAGACTGATTTTCAAGTTGCTGATGTTCTAAACAAGAAACAAGTACACTTGAGTAAACCAAATATGAGTCTACCAGATTTTCAGAATTTAAAGAAAAGCACTTTAGTAATTCAACCTCCAAGCTTTGTTTGCAAATGCTTTCAGGAACTATTATTTATGAGATTTGAAGAACTCCACAAATGTTGCAATGGAACCCTCATGGCTATCAGAGATCGTTTGGTGAAAAGACAGAATAAAAGACCAAAGAATCTGAGCAATGAAGATTGGGAGAAGCACAAGAAGCTTGCAAAAGAGATGATTAGAATTGCTAAATCCTTGCTAGAATACAGGAACTTAAGTCTGAAAGATGTTAGAGAAATTCTGAATTTCTGGAAGTATGATTTGAACTTTTGAAGCTAAGTGGGAGATTGATAGAGATATCATAATAGCTTCAAAAGGGACTGGGTTCTGAAGATATAAAGATCTGAAGAAAAGACAAAGCAAAGCTTAAGGCATAAACTTCTGAAGTGCCAACTTCAGAAGTTATGAAGATTTTCTGAAGAGTTTCTGAAGAAGTTCTGAAGACACATCTGAAGAAGTTCAGAACCTGTTCTGAACTTGTCTGTTATGAATGTACTGTTACTTTAGTCTTTTTATTTCATGTATAAATAGATAGTTAGTTAGATAGTTAGAACTAACGTTTTCCATTGTAAAGACATATTCTGTTATACTTTACATTCAATCAATACATATTACGTTTGGCTATCACATTCCTGTTAAAATCTTTTCATATATTGATATCTTGATTGTTTGGGTCCTAACAAGGTCCACCACTGAGGTAGAACTAAAAATATTTTTGTGGTCGAAGGTTTAGTGGTGGCTCATTACTTACTATTAATTAGGGTACAAAAATACCTTGAACATTTTAAGATCTAAAGATTTACCAAGTGCCATAAAAGTTATTTTGCTCAATATTCATTTATACAAAAGATGTTTATAATATTGAAAACCTGTGAACTCACCAACTCTTTGTAGTTGACCTTGTTTTATTCATGCTCTTCAGGGGTAAGAAAGGGTAATTAAAAATGCTTGTGTTTGGGGCGCATCAACATCAACCACGTTTAAATTTGAAATCGTTTTGTAGAATATCTTATTTCTTTTATTTTGTTAAAACTTGAACTTGTATGATGTAATGTTCAGTTTTATTTTGTTATGTATTTGATTGGACAATTGGTGTTTTTATCGCTCTATTGCTATGAAATCTTGAACTATCACTCCTCGTGTTTCCGCTCTAGCGGGGTGTGACAGAGTAGTACCAGGATGTGTGACCCCCTAGGAAGTCCTCGTCAGGTCGCCAGAAACTAATTTGTGCGACTTAGGCCAAAGCGGACAATATTGTGTCGTGGTAAGGCGGGGTGTTACAAATGGTATCAGAGCCGCTCCTGTGCCGTTCGGGATGTGGGGAAAACCTCATTGAGGACGATGAGTCCCTAAGGGGGGGTGTTTGTAACACCTTAGGCAGATCCCATATCGGTCGTGGACAGGAGTGATGTTGGGTTCATAAGTAAACGTTGGTCTTCCTAAACACAACGCGTTTTGGGGCTACACGCAAGGCAGGTTCTTGGAACTCTGTGGTTAAGCATGCTTGGGTGGGAGTAGTACCAGGATGGGTGACCCCCTGGGAAGTCCTCGCCAGGTCGCCAGAAACAAATCCGTGCGACTTAGGCCAAAGCGGACAATATTGTGTCGTGGTAAGGCGGGGTGTTACATATTATCACACAAAGTAGGGTTTACCTACTGGTGATTCACTGTTCGGACACCTAAAATGTTTTGGTTGTTTGGAGAGTCAAAACTCCATATTTTCGTGTGATTTCACTTGAAAAAAGAAGAAAACTCATAAAATTAACTCTCAAAAGAAATATCATCTTTTTTCATTGAGTTTTGAAGGAGTTATAGTATTTCTAATATACATGTAACAATCTGTCCAGATTTCACACTTTGCATATCAAATTTGTTTCAAGGTTTCAAATGGTCAAATGCTCATATTTTGAAGTGATACCAATTGCATTTGAAAGCTAACTTGATAAAGTAAATTCAAGAAGAAAAAGCAAGCGATTTGGGTGAATATCTAGACAGTTATGGTTGTTCAAAGTAGGGTTTACCTACTGTTGAACTCTCAGAGGCACATCCAAATTGATATGAGTATTTGGGGGGTCAAAACTCAATGTTTTTGAGTGAGACCACTTGGATTAGAACCCCAACTCATTGAATATCCTTTTAGAGAATAATTCATGTCATTTGAACAAGTAATTTGCAAGAAATGGGCGACATAATCACAAGTATATAATCTGTCAGCACCAAAATATTCCTTTCAATGATCAAAATCATCATGCAACATGATCTTTACCTACTTTCTTCAGTTTTATTGCTTGGGTCATAGATTACCACCATTATATGATCATTTTTACATGTTTTTGGTGTATAATCTCTCCATAAATACTAAAAACAAAACCCAAAGTTTAAAATGTTATCTTCTCAATTTGTGACATTTTTCTATAAAATACAATCCCATTTTGGTTAAATTCTAACAAAATAAAAGTTTTATATTTGAAACATTAGAATTCTATATTTGAAGTAATTTGGATATAAATTATAGCATTTGGCATTATATAAGATGTTTCAGATAGTTTTAGAAATCTATCGGCCAATCTAGAGTAAATAGCTCTTATTCTAATACTTTATCTAAAATATCACTAATATAAACTTAATAAATGTTAACATGGAAGTTTAGATTTGACAGATCTTACAGTTTCTGATGAAAAGTTTTTCGAAGTTTCTAAAAGATTTGTTCAAGCTGAAGATGTTGATCTGAAGATTCTGATTTGTATTAAGGGGAGCTTGGTTGTCTTCAGATGCAGTTTGCTTAAATATACAGTGGAAGATTGTTTCAGCTGAATATTTTGTTTGTTGACAACGTTCCATCGTCCTCAAAGAAAAAGTTTGCAAAAGTTAATTTATCGAATTGTTATCTCGAATACAAGGGGGAGATTGTTAGGTCTAAATACATTTTATCCGAGGTTACAATATTGAAGATGTGAAATTCAAAGCTAATGTGAACAGGGTATTAGCAAGAGTTGGTATGTTAATGTGCTTTGGTTATATCTCATTATGTTTAGATTGTATTATATGCTTTCTATAGAATAGGGGTATAAATACCCATGTTAATGTACTTTGATAGTTAGAGCTCTCATTGTTAGATTTATCACTTTCATATCTTGAATATATTGTAATTGAGAGAGTTTGTAGAGAGAGAGAAACCTCAATATATATGACCTTTGAAGATCCATTGATTGAATCTTGTTTATTTGTTATGAATTACATCGTTATCTGATCTAGATAGGACTATCAAACAACCTCAGAGTAATGAGAATAAAAATGTTAATGAGAGTGAGGGTAGTAAAGGAGATAAAAATTCAAGAGAGCTTGACAGTACAAGGTTAAAAGAAAAATAGAAAACTTAATCTAACTTTTTTAAATCTAGCAACCACATCTACTATTATTCCACAATCTTTGGTGGGTATTATTGAAAATGATAGTGTTCCTATGCCAACTCTTTCTAATACCCCACCTCATCCACTCATCTACCTCTCAAAAGGAAGATGTTTAATTAACCCATATGGGGCTTGTCATTCAAGGGCCATCCCTGGGGGAGGGTGACACGGGCTTGTCATTCAAGGGCCAAAAATATAAGGGGCCCAATATTTTTTCTCGGTATATAGTTGTAATATAAAAAAAATTTAATACATTAAAGAGACCCAAAAAATTGTAGCATATAATAAGAGCCAAAAATAATTTAGTAGATAAGGGCTAAAAAATATTAACTAATTACAATGAAGAAGAAAACCAAAAAAAATTAATTGACCATTCGTTATATGTTATTGTTTATTGTCTCTCAATTTTTAATCTAGTACCAAGATCCAATACTATTGGCTATTGATATGTCTATATGCTTTAGCTGTTTTTATGCTTTTACAATTCAACATATAAGAACTTTAAGCCCATATGCTTGTTGTTGATGTATGTTTGTGTTGGATATTTTTATCACAACATCTTATTTTAGTAGAACAAGGAACGAACGAAGAGAAAATTAAAATATTTTCATCAATTGTTTAATTTCTTCATCTTTCATTGGGATTCCACTACACATCACAAGATTCTATTTAAGTTCTAAAGCAACCACTCATTGAGTTTGCAAATTGTAAATCTTGTTCATTATATAATTCTTCTTTTTGAACCTTAGTGAAACATATTTTCTACCACGGTCTTACTAATCCTCGTTTGTTTATCTGTATGTATTCTAGAAAACCTTGATAATCTTATGTATCAGTAATCACTCGTTGACTCCTTTGATTATTTCTTTCACATGAGTTCTCTTCTTGATTAAATTAAAACATATTTCTTGTTAAACTAAGAAAATTTCTACATTTTAAAAACTTACCAACCCTGGTAGATTGTCAAGCTCATATCTATAGTTTAGGACTCAAAACTATTTTTTCCTTTTTATACACTATACTATTGGTTGCTTATTACCTAATAATTAAGGAGTATGTAAATCTTTAGTACTTTGTTATCTAGAATAGAGAAGAATAAAATATTTCCCTCCTTGAATTAATATATAATGTATTCACGTTCTTACTAATAAAAACATGTATTGAATTTCTTTTCTGTACTTATTGAGGGCCCATATTTTTACATAAGCCCATGACCTATAAAATGTCAGGAACAAGCTTGATGCAACTAATCTACCAACAAGTTCTCATTTGGAGAATGTTGTTGTTAAAAATGAAGAATATAGGTCCCCTCCTCACACTTCATTGTTGCACATTGAGTTTAAGAGTCCATCTCATATTGAGCCTACTAAAGCAACAACTACTATCATTTCTGACATAAGCACAAGTCTCTGTGACTTCACTTTACACTTTGTTTGTCAAACTGTTACAACCTTTATAGACATTATAAAATGGATGTAGGTCAGTTGTACATGATACATTTGTTGTATTAACAGGACAACCTGCATCAGTTGTGGGTATGCAAACTGGATCATTTATTGATCCAATTTTTTTTTCAACAATAGTCGCACAAACAGAGTTTAAATACTTTGGTGATTATTGTAGGTCAGAATTTGAAAAGATTCATGCGAAACTAAGGGGGTGTTTGGATGAGCTTATTGACTTATAACTTATTACCAGTGCGGAAAAACGTTTTTCATAAGCTGATAAGTTAAAAAAATTTACTTCTTCAAAAACAACTTATTTCCGGTTTGGCACCGGATAAGTTATTTTACCCAAACACTCAGATTGACTTATTACCGGTGCCACACTAGAATAAGTCAATAAGTTGTTTTGATAAGCTCAAACAAACACCCCCTAAATGAATTGACGGATAAATCTTCTAGTGTGTTGGAGGCTTGGTTGGATACTATGGGAAAGAAGGTTTGAGAGTAGTTAAACAATCTTGATACTTCTATTTTGGTGGAAAAAGATCAAAATGAGGAGTTGAAAGAAGTTGGTGAACAAAATACTACAACTCTAAATGACATTTTCTCTAATTCTATTTCAAAGTCCGGTTTTCTTCTCTTTCAGAGTCGCATACTTCAAAATCTCACAAATCTTACCAAACAGTTGGCAGATACACATTCTCAAACTCTTGCCGAAATTCCATCTCAACCTCATCAATCTTCATTTCAATCCCAAACACATATTGAACCTTCCACTTCAAACCCAATCCCAACACCATTGCCCAGATCTTTCATACATGATTTATCACAATTTGCTACTAAGGAACAAGTTCAGACTATTGTCGAAGATGTGGTAGATTTAAAAAATGATGCAGTCTGTTATTAGAAAAAGCTTGTTAGATTTGGGGTGTAAAGCTCAAGCTCAGGGTGTTAAAAGGAAGCATGATAATCAGGATGATCTTGATAGTCATGAGGGGGAGAAAAGAAGAAAGTTGAATAAGGTGCTCTTTCAAGGATTAAAATGACTCTTTTAGAATTGAAGAGGTTTTTGATGAAGAGATTCGTGGTGGAAACTCTGGAGAAAATTTTGAAAGAACTGAAGAACTTAATTTGGATACTTCTGAATCTGATGGGAAAAATTTTACACAAGAGACAAAGATATTACAAAATTCAGAGATGCAGCTAATACAATCCAGTTCTGATGAGGAGTTTAAAAACTCAAATGATAAAGCTGTGAACAGGAATGAATTTATTTTTAACAACTCATGTCTTGGTGTCATTCCTTACAATCCTTATTCTTTATTTGATTCATACTGAAGATTCAGAGATGAAGTCATAATCAAGTCTAGTTATTTTTCTGAAAGATTTAATCTGGATATCAGACACACATATGAAGACCTCATAGTGTTAAGGGATTCCTTCAATCAAGAGACCGTACATGAAAGTAGAAAGTATAATTCCCATGAAAATGAAGAAAGAAAATTTATTTGAGCATTTGGATTGATTTACAAGAACATATAATGATGAAAAGGAGTTCAGGTACAAGCCATTTATCAATATTCCAAGAATGGAAATAACTTTTTTGGAGGAACCTTTGATTGATCAGGTATTTGTTAAAAAACAATTATTTGAGGAATCAGATGCAATTACTTATCTGACAAGGTTTCTAGAAAAAGATTTTGAAGAGATGTATGTAGATTTCATTTTTGATGATGGTGAGGGTGGACCAAAAGAAAATTGGGAAGGATTAATGGAACATGCGATTCATCATTCATGGCTACAAGAATACATTGCTAGTTAGTCAGAGTTCCTGTAGACAATCTGTCACACCCCACTAAAGCATCACAGCTCATAGTAGCAAGGCACAATGTATAGATTAAACAAACAGCATATCATATCTAGAATTAAACAAAAATACAAGTTTGGTACAACATTTGCCCATCGTTACGATTACAATACTTCAAAATGAGAATTTAATTAAAACGTCGCGGGGTCTTGAAACTAGATACGCAAAATGATGGCACACGCATGCAACCCCTTACTATCATCCTTGCGTTCACCTGAAAAGCATGGAGTTTAAAAGGTCAACTATCATCATAGTTGGTGAGATCACAGGTTTAAGTAATAACAGTTCAATACCGGTGAAATAAAATGGAAAGACGAAGCTGTTGATCATAACTCCTCTCAGTGATTTGAATATGATTCCTCTACATACTTAGTGAAATTCCTTTGGTAAACTTATGTTTAAATTCAGCGATAGCATACGCTAATCGTTATCAGCGATCGCTGAAAATCAGAAACCTCAAGTCTATCTCTGAAGATCTGAAGATCAACCAACACACCAAAAGAAAATTCAGCGAAAGTCGAAGACCAAGCTGAAGAAAGAGATAATCAGCTAGTGATCTGAAGCGGTTCAGTGATAGCGAGGATTATCTAAACCAAAGTGTGAAGTCTTGTTAAGCCTCAACGATACGATGAAAGTTCATCCTTGAAGTTTCAAATTCAGCGATCAAGTGAAGCTTCTCAAACAAGATTAACGTTGGTCTTATCCTCGATGCACAAAAGTCAAACCATATACTATGTTAAAAAAGGACGTAAGGATTGTCTCTTATGTCCCCATCATATCTGATATGGTACTGTTCACACGCGGCCAAAAGCATGGTTGCTTTTGAACAAAGGACAAGCTTCTTATGAAAGCTTGACACGTGGCATATACCTTTTGTCTTGCATTAAATGCAAACGGGTATAAATAAGATGAAGATATCTTCTTCATCTTCATGCATTCTACTTTCTATTTTCTACAACCTCTGTCTCTTTTCTTTCTTACTTCCTTGTGCATCAAACTGTGTGATTTCTCAAGTTACAATAGCATAGGTTTATTTACTAATTCTAATTTCGCTTGTAACTGGAAATTTGTTTATTCAATATAAACTAATTTAAAACCAAAAATCTGTGTGTTTGTATTCAACCCCCCCCCCCCTTCTACAAATTGTTTTCATATCCTTGAACTTTTGTTGACTCCTTTGGGACCAACAAGTGCTATCAGAGCAGTGTTTCTTGCTTATCTTAAAAATATTTGTTTACAAAACTATTTTAAAATGACTAATACTAATACAAACTACATTGATAATGGATCTTTAGCTAAAACTCCAAGATTTTGCCGTGATAACTTTCCATTATGGAAGGAAAGAATGACTCTATTCCTAGAAGGGGCAAATCATAAGATCCCCTACTATCTAGAAAAAAAGACCATTTGTTCCTACGGCCCCGGTAGCTAGTGTTCTTGCCACCACTACCACTCCAGCCATCGCTGAAAGGAGAATTGTCAAAAATCCAAATCAATGGACTGAAGAAGAGTAAAAGGAAGTAGCTATAGATGCTAAAGCTAGATCCATAATTGCAATGTCTTTACCAGATGAAGTCTACCATTCTGTTATGAAGATGAGAATATCTAAGGCGATGTGGGACACCTTGTGTATTCAATATGAAGGGACTGATGAAGTCCAAATCACTAGATGTATTAATCTGGTAAGACAGTATGAAAGTTTTATGCACTTAAAAGGTGAAACTCTCTCTCAAATTCACCAAAGGTTTAACTGTCTCTTGATTGATATGAAAACTGTCCACAAAGAATATTCTAATGCCAAAATTCTGACAAAATTCATGGAGGCACTACCTGAACAATGGGGAGTGTACACTACGTGTCTTAAACTGTCAAAAAATCTTGAAACTCTCTCTCTGAGTGATTTATATGGAATGCTCTTAATTGAAGAGCAATCTCCGGTTTTAAGAAAAACCTCATAAATGATATCAAGGGTGCCAAAAGTACTTCTTTGGCACTAGTGACTTCAGAGGTAGAACCTTCAAAACTAGTTTTCTCTTCCATCACCTCTATCACTAAATTAAATCAAACTGATTCAAAAGAACTCATTGATGCTGACATCTCTGAATTTGATAACTCTCTAGCTCTTCTAACAAACAACTTTAAAAGATTTGCTAGAAAGAGCAACTTTAGAAAACCTTCTGCTATCACTGACTTTGATATGTCAAAAACTCTGCCCGCTGAAAAAGTATCTGCTATATGCTATAACTGTTATCGAAAGGGTCACTTTGCGAACGAATGTAGATCTAAGAAAGTAGCTGCTCCCACCACCTCTCAGAACTCTGATAAAAAGGAAAAGTTGAAAAATAAATACAGAGATCTGAAAAAGAACTAGCAAAAGAGTAAATGTCTAATTGTTAAGGAAGTTGACTGGGATCAAGAAGACGATTGGGCCAAAAAATCTTATGAATCAGGCTCCGATGAAGAAGATCTTGCTTTCCTCTGTCTAATGACAAGAATTGAAGAGGCTGGAGAAGTCTCTGAAAACATCTTCCTCAGAGTCTCCTTCAACTCAGGTAAACATTCCTATAAACTCCTCTATACCTTAAAGTGATAATCTGTTTGCCCTCAATGTTATGACCATCGATTTTTACGATGCTCTAAATGGAAAGATTAAAGCTGAACAAATTAATATTGATCTTTCTGAACAATTGAAAAATTGTCGTTTAAAATCAGAGAACTAACAAAGATTGAAGAAACTCTAAAAGATCAAGTCTTTGTAAATCAAACCATTAACATTGAGAGACAACAAGCTATCACTGAAAAGGAAAAGGCCATCGCCGATCTTAAGGCTGAAAAAGCTACCATCGAAGGATGGTGCAAGGCCTCTGAAAAAGTCAGCGAGATCATCAATGCTCAAATCCCTCTGAAAGTCAAAAGTGGGTTAGGATATAACCCTGATAAATAAGAATCAGAGAATGATCGTTCCATGTTGAAATTCGGAATGTTTGTCTCCTAAATCCCTGATCCTTCTTCTTTTGAGAAGTTGACTGTTCTTAAATCTAATGATTATAAGAAATGATCAAGAACAAAGTTCCTGACCACCTTCCTAAAATAAAAAACTTTCAGAAACAGAAGAAGAACTCCTCTATTCCCTCAATAAGTCATCCTAAAACTGGGAAGAAAATCCTTGGATCCATTCAGAGATCAACTCCCAGAATTAAGATCGACCTTACACCTGTCCCTAAAAAATTTGTTATACCCCAAGGACATCGGACAAAGGAATTCTAGGCTCTGCTCCTGAAAATATTTCTTCTTGCACTCTGAAATCTTTCAATTCCAAACCTATTCACAAATATAGGAAATACTATCACTGTGGTGAAACTACCCACATTGCCAGCAAATGTCCTAATGCTACCAAAGATGAAAAATTAGCTCATGGAAAGAAAGTAGCTCAAGCTGATAATTTAACAAGAGCAAAATTCACCAAGGTTGGTAAAACTTCCTAGGTGAAGATATCCACTTAAACAAATTCTTCAGCTAGTAGCTCTTCCGCCACTCCTTCCACTAACACAACGTGACCCATAGTAATATGAGTACTTATGATAAATTAATCCTTTTGTTGTACGCAGAGTGCCAAAGGTATCTGGTATCTTGATAGCGGATGCTCAAGGCACATGACTGGCAGAAAATCTCTAAATACAAGGAAGAAGTTGGTCCTTCAGTGACCTTTGGTGGAAATGGCAAAGGATACACGAAAGGTTATGGAATTCTATCCAATGGAGATACTTCATTCAGCAGAGTCGCTTACGTTGAAGGACTAAAGCACAAATTATTGAGCGTTAGTCAGCTATGTGACAAAGACTTCAAAGTTCTATTTCTAAAGAATAGATGTGTTGTCACTGATTCTAATGAAAAACTTACCTTAATAGGCAAAAGAGTTGAAAATGTGTATGTCATTAACTTGAATAGCTCTCATTCTGAGAACATGTGCTTCATTTCCAAAGCCTCCTCATAAACTTGTTGTGGCACAAAAGACTCTCTCATCTAAACTTTAAGATGATCAATGAATTGTCTCAAAAGTAACTTGTCAGAGATCTCCCTAATCATACCTTTGCAAAGGAATCTCTTTGCTCAACGTGTGAAAAGGGAAAACCGACAAAAGCCTCTTTTAGATCTAAACAAGCTTCCTCGGTGACCTCACCTCTTCAGCTTCTCCATATGGATCTACTTGGACTTGTCAATGTCCAATCTCTATCTGGAAAGAAGTACACTCTTGTGATAGTTGATGAATATTCCAGATACACATTGGTATTCTTTCTTTGATCCAAAAGTGATACACCTGAAGTAATTATTGCATTTATCAGAAGAATGGAAGTCCTGAACAATCTTATTGTTAACTTCATGAGAAGTGATCCTGATATTGAATTCAAGAACAGTACCTTGATTTAATTTCTTTGAAGAAAAAAGAATCACTCACAACTTCTCATTCAGTGAGAACTCCTTAGCAAAATGGTGTTGCTGAAAGAAGAAATCGAACAATCATTGAAGCAACTCGCTCAATGCTCAGCGAATCGCATCTACCTACTCAATTCTGGGCTAAAGCTGTAGTCAATATAGCGTGCTTTACTCAGAATTGATCCCTTATAGTGAAGCGATTCAACACGACCTCCTATGAACTATTTCATGGAAGAAGACCCTCTCTGAAATATCTATACATTTTTGGGTGTAGATATTATATTCTGAATGACAGAGATCATTTGGGTAAGTTTGATCCAAAAGCTGATGATGGGATATTTCTTGGATACTCTTCTGTATCTAAGTCTTTAGAATCTTCAACAAAAGAAGACAACATGTTGAAGAATCCATGCACGTCAACTTTGATGAATCTCGCCCAACAAATTTTACTCCTATCCCTGAAGAAGATTTGGAGTTGAGTGAATGGATGAAATCTCATTACGCGGAACCTGAAACTTATTTCAGCAACCAACCTAATGTTGAAACAAATGATGATGGGATCCCTGACCTTCCTATGTCAAGCAACGATCCATCATCGTCAGGGATCAACATCACTCCTCTCAATCAGATTCCTCCATCCGATACTTATTTAGGAAATTCTTCAGTGAATAACCAAGCTTCATCTTCTACTAATCAATAATGAAGTGCCTGTTGCTGAAACAACCAGCTATCCCTGAAAGAGAACAAATCGCTGAATCTATTGTTGATCAATCACCTCAACCTTCAGCTCAGCGATGGACTGCAAATCATCCAATAAATCAAATCATTGGTAATCCAAATGCAGGTATCAAGACTCGTAGAGGTACAGGTAATATCTGTCTCTATGTAAAAAAAATTCTCTCTCTGAACCTAAGAAGATAGATCAAGTTATCTCTGATCCTAGTTGGGTCTCTGCCATGCAAGAAGAACTAATTGAGTTTCATGGAAACAAAGTTTGGAATCTTGTTCCTCGTTCATCTGATTAAATTGTAATAGGAACCAAATGGGTTTTATGAAATAAGCTGGATGAAAATGGAACTGTAATTCGCAATAAGGCTAGACTTGTTGCTCAGGGATACAGACAGGAAGAAGATATTGACTATGATGAGACCTTCGCTCGTGTTGCTAGATTAGAAGCCATAAGACTTTTCTTAGCTTATGTTGCCCATAAAGACTTTAAAGTTTTTCAAATGGATGTTAAAAGTGCTTTTCTAAATGGTAAGCTACAGCGAGGAAGTTTATGTTGAACAACCTCCTGGGTTATCTGATCCAAACCATCCTGGTTATGTTTTTAAAATTCAAAAGGCTCTTTACAGGTTAAAACAAGCTCCCAGAGCTTGGTATGATACTCTTTCAAAATACCTTCTTAAAGAAAAATTTGTTCGTGGAAAAATTGATCAAACTCTATTTTTAATAAAATATAAAGGTCATACTATTCTTGCTCAAATATATGTTGATGACATTATCTTTGGCTCCATAAGACTCAAACTATGCACTCGTTTTGCTAAAAGAATGAAGAAAGGATACAAAATGAGTATGATGGGTGAACTCACATATTTTCTAGATTTGCAGATTAAGCAATCTGACAAAGGAATTTTTATTTGTCAAAGTAAATATGTTAAAGACATGATGAACAAGTTTGATATGAATCAATGCTCAGCAATGAAGACCCTAATGGCACCTCCTCTGACTTTGAATGAGGACCCAAATGGGAAACCTGTCAATATCACTGCCTACCGTGGGATAATCGGATCTCTGTTGTATCTTACAGTGAGTAGACCTAATATCATGTATTATTCCTGCCTCTGTGGTCGATATCGAGATGAACCAAAGGAATCTCACATTATCGCTGTAAAGCGAATCTTCAGATATCTGAAGGGAACTCATAATCTGGGTCTTTGGTATCCTAAAGTCTCAGGGTTCGATCTAATCGGTTACTCTGATAGTGATTTTGCAGGATGCAAGATTGATAGGAAGAGCACCGCTGGTGGATGTCAGCTATTAGGTGGTAAGTTGATAAGTTGGACTAGTAAGAAGCAGAACTATGTGTCCACAGCTACCACTGAAACTGAAAACGTAGCCGCTGGTAGCTATTGTGCTCAAATCCTATGGATGAGAAATACACTGAGAGATTACCATCTCAAACTTTCCAAAATCCCTATCTACTGTGATAGCACTAGTGCTATTGCAATTGCAAATAACCCTGTACTTCACTCCAAAACCAAGCACATTGAGATTCGATATCACTTTATCCGAGATCATGTGATGAATGGAGAAATGGAACTTCATTTTGTACCAACTAAATATCAGCTAGCTGATCTTTTCACCAAGCCTATTGATGAAACTAGATTTAATCTACTCATCAGCGAACTTGGTATGTTAAACGCTGATTAAACTCTCCATTCTCTGAACTCTGATTCAGCGATACTTGATTTATCTCACTCAGGTATGAATTTCTAAAACTTTACATTCTCTGAATGCCTTTTTTTCAGAGCATGTCTTCAAACTAAAAACCAATAACTGACAATCATTTAATGTCTATTGATGAAGAATTTAAGGATAATGATTAACATTTTTAAATGATAATCATTTTCAAAATTTTCAAATGATAATCATTTTCAAAATTTTCAAATGATAATCATTTTCAAAATTTTCAAATAAGAAAAGGAGACGTCAGACCTTTATCTGACACCTGACGGACCACGACGTTTCATTTCCCACTCTTTTCAAGGAACGTGTGCTAGGTCATCATTACTTTTCAAAAAACTAAAATCGTCGGTTAGCTGTCCTTTTCTCTCTCCTCTTGCTATTTAAGCAATTATTCTCTTCATTTGACTCTTTACGCGCTCATAACTCTCTAAAAAGCAAGAATCTTCTTCGAATCCTCAAGTTTTCTTCAAGAACACCAAGAACACGCACTTGTGCGTTTTTCTTTGTTTTTCACTTTTAAGGTTTGATCTAACCCTTTATTCTTTATTTAAAACAACCATGTCGTTTATCACATCTATAAATTCTTTATAACTTCTCGTTTTAAAACGAATCCTGTTTAAAATCTAAAATAAATGTGATAAAACCCTAAAATCTTTCTCAAAACCTGTTCTGGGTTCGTCTTAGAAAATAGAAGACCATTTTTGGTATTCTTAACCAAGTTTTTCTAAAACATCTTATCAAAAATTGTGTTAATAATAAGTATTTTGATCTTTGTTCATCAAAACACTTGTTTTTCTTCTATAGTTTTGGTAATCTTTGTACCAAAAACATATTCTGGTTTATTCCTTCTATATTAAACCATGATCTTCCTCTTTGGTGTTCTCATCTTTGAAACAGAAATGGCTTCTTCAAGAAAAACTACTCAAGCTAACGAGAGTACCCCGATTATCCTCACAAAAGCTCCAGCCAGCAACTTCGACTTGGAAAGAGCAACTTTCAAGCCGTGCAACTACTTGGCTTTGGTGGGCATCCCTGCTGAAAAATCTTACTTCAATGATGGTGCAACATTCATCAAGACTTGTCCACTTATGTATGCTTTTGTGCACAATCCCATTGGCACTTGCTCATCTTCAAGCTCTCTGGTACACAGCTTACTACACAACACTAACTACGGACAAGGGAAACAAGCTGCCTGCAATCGCCTTCACAATCCTCACTCTGGGCCCCTTCGCCTTCACCTCGGGGTTTCTTAGAAATGCTCTTCACCTCCCTTCAAGAGGTAAGAATCAGCAATGGGCCTCTGAACCCACCAGGGAGCAGATAGAGGAGTTTCTAGACTCTATTGGCTATGTATGGGAGAACCCTGAAGAAAAATCAGTGGGTTCGAAGATGAAAAAGAAGCGTCTCCCAGCTCGTTGGCAATACATTTTTACCCAAGTGATTCAGTGCTTAGGTTCAAATATTGGCTCTTATGATCAAGCCAGCAAGCACTTCCAAGATCTTGGCTTCGCTCTCTGCATAAAGTACAAGCTGAACTATGCGGACTACATATTCAGTGATATGTACGACAGGATGAAAGCTGGGAAGAGGAAACACTTCATTCCGTACCCTAGATTTATTGCTACCATCATGGAGTTTGCCTTCAAGAATGAATATCCAAGGTAGCGAACCAAAGCTTTTCCATGGTCGGCAAGAAGTATCTGGACATTGATGTCCATCCAGATGATGCTCCCTGCACTCCATACATGCTGCAACTCATTGGAGCAGCAGCACCTGTGTCCGTCTCACTGAACAGCCCATCAGTGAGTATACCAGACACCTCCACTCCCTCTAAAAGAAAGGAATCGACCGATGGTCACAAAAATACCATCGCTCACAAACCGGCGACATAGAAACCAAAGAAGGGAGTCTCTCAAAAGACTTCCCTTTCTGATTCAGGCGTAAAACCGACGTCCTCTTTAGCCACAGCCACGACAACGGTCTCTGCATCCGTTGTCGTTTCTTCAACAGTACCTTCATTTTCAGCGACTCCCGTTACTAAAAGTGTTTTAGCCAGCTCCGCTGAAGCTGGATCAGGTACTACTTTCACAGCCCTCTCTTCTTCTTCCACCATTTCTTCTTTGGTCCTCACACAAACATATGATTCAGAGATAGTTGTCCCTATCTTTGATGATGTTGAATCGCACGCTGTCCAAACTTTAGTTTTGTTTCGACAATCTGAGCTTTGGAAAGACAGTATGACAGGACCTCAGGTTGTCTCTCACAGACAGGATCTCAGGTTGTCTCTCACAGACATTCTATGCTGGTGCACTGAACGATTTAATTTTCGAAGGTCTGATTCAAAAATCATTCGTGCAACTATCGAAGGACGTCCTTCCAAAAGAAGGGGTCTGAAGGTATATGTACAAATGTAGAGAATTTCAAGATGTGAAAAAGAAGAGGCTAAGTTCTTAAAATTCTATGGATACTCTGAATGGCTAGAAATCAGAGATGCCATTCAGGGTTCCAAATCAAAATTTAAAGATGTGGTGGAAAGAGCATTGGATCAGCTACTTCAGAGGATGTCACAGCATGTGCAAGTTCCACCTCTCCCTGAGCCTACAAGAAGAAGAAGATCAAATGCTGAAGGAGGTTCATCTTCTAAAAGCGAACATGAAACCAAATTCAACTATGAAAGCATTCTTGGCCATCTTGAAATCCCTAACATCTCAATGTTGAACTCCTCTCTCCCTCAAGATCGAAGATATGAAGAAAATGAAATCATCACCTTCCCTGAACCTGGTATGGTTTTCTTAGATAATGATGGATTCCTAGGACTCTTCAGGAACCGAGAAGTCAACAAGGCTCCATCAGCTTTCATAAAGATCATGCGTCATTACTACTGGTTAGATGATCCTTTGATGAATCGACAAAAGAAGATCTATGAAAATGAACTACGAAGAAGACATGAAAGACTCTCTGATTGATCAATAGTCTTCTTTTCCTTTGTAGTACTCTTCAGCTTATTGTACTTTTATCTTACAAATTTGTAATTTCATTTTCTATGTAATTTATTCAGATTATTCTTAATGAAATTTCAAATGAAGTACTTTACTCCAATTGTGTACTGAAAAGATCCCTGAAAACAGTAAATGGGACAATGAACATAAGAGTTCTAATTTCTTTACAAACCTCTTTACTCATTGATATTTCTCTCTGAAATTTAAATCAGTGAAGGTACTTAAAGCCTCTACTTGTAAAAATTGTGTTTTCATATCCTTATAAATGAAACTCAATGGCTACAATAGATTAGCTGGAAAAAAATCTCGCAGATTAGTACTTAGAAATTTTTACTTCAATATTTTTTAAGTCCCTACTAATTCTGTCAAGTAATTTTCCCATGTTACTTAATCATAATAAAATAGGGGGAGATTGTTGATCATAACTCCTCTCAGTGATTTGAATATGATTCCTCTACATACTTAGTGAAATTCCATTGGTAAACTTATGTTTAAATTCAGCAATAGCATACGTTGATCGTTATCAACGATCATTGATAATTAGAAACCTCAAGTCTACCTCTGAGAATATGAAGATCAACCAACACACCAAAAGAACATTCAGCGAAAGTCGAATACCAAGCTGAAGAAAGAGATAATCAGGTAGTGATCTGAAGCGGTTCAGTGATAGCAAGGATTATCTAAACCAAAGTGTGAAGTCTTGTCAAGCCTAAGCGATACGATGAAATTCATCCTTGAAGTTTCAAGTTCATCGATCAAGTGAAGCTTCTCAAACAAGATTAACGTTGATCTTATCCTCGATGCCCGAAAGTCAAACCTTATACTATGTTAGAAAAGGACGTACGAATTGTCTCTTCTGTCCCCATCATATCTGATATGGTACTGTTCACATGCGGCTAAAAGCATGGTTGCTTTTGAACAAAGGACAAGGTTCCTATGAAAGCTTGATCGTGGCATATACCTTTTGTCTTGCATTAAATACAAACGGGTATAAATAAGATGATGATGTCTTCTTCATCTTCATGCATGGTACTTTCTATTTTCTACAACCTCTGTCTCTTTTCTTTCTTACTTCCTTGTGCATCAAACTATGTGATTTCTCAAGTTACAATAGAATAGGTTTATTTACTTATTCTAATTCCGCTTGTAACTGTAAATTTGTTTATTCAATATAAACTAATTTAAAACCAAAAATCTGTGTGTTTGTATTCAACCCCCCCCCCCCCTTCTACAAACTGTTTCTATATCCTTGAACTCTTATAGACTCCTTTGGGACCAACAGAAACTTTCACAATATAAGCGGATTTATAAAAATAAATCACGATTCACAATAATGCTAATGGTATTTGTTTTGCAATACTTAATAATTAGAGGAATGGGCCACTACTAGAGCCTTAGGACGTTCCAGCCTCGCAAAGTCTTGCCTTATCGCGAGCAATGACAACAACAAACAAAATGAGTATTTATGCATCTGAACGCCGACGCAGAGCATAATCGAGTGGGATGTCACCCTATAGCGCTATCCGTGATATATCCCAGCTCACAAACCCGTGAGTTGAACCAGTAGTGTACACAAATACGAGGACTTTTAATGCGATAATATAAAAACCCATTCAATACAAATTAAGCATGCATACCATAGCCACAAAATCATTTCACATCAAAAAATTCCAACGAATGATCGTTTCAAAATATAGTTCAACCGGTAAATGTTTATAAAAACATAGTAATCATGCTTTCCACCCCAAAACAGTGAAATGTAAAAAGGGGCTGTGATAAACTCACCTAGTTCAAAGAGTCGAAAGTTCGAGGGTTCCTCAATTGTTAGGATTGCTCCTAGTCCGGTCCTATAAATATAATATCACTAGTGAGTCCTTTATCCACCTTATATTATTTGAGAAAGTGTGTTCGTTAGGAATTTGTACTCGTGTGTTTCGGATTTTCGGTAGGATAACGAAATTGTTACCGGTTTCAAAATAATAAAGAAGATTGGTATGTCAAGTATGTATGCAATAATTATTTAGGTCACTATTCTTTATGCATGGATAACCATTTTACTTTAATGAGGTATTTATGAGAAATGAATTATGGAAAAATTTAATGTTTAAATAAAATAAGTAAAAGGTGATTATTGGACTGCACATGCAAATCTAGTAGCTTCCTAGGACTGACTTTGGTTCCACTTTTGGTTAACTTATTTAACTCCAAATGTTACTAAATTTTAATATGTTTTATTCCACTGAGTATGTGTTTTCTGACCAAATTTCATAATTTTTGAAAATGTTTGGATCCCCAAACAGTAAGCTTATTAAAGTCGCGACAAATTATTGTGCTGATTGCGCACCCTTTTTGTACAGACCGTTTGACGGTCCAAAACTTGTAATTTTTGAATGAGGTCAGTGGGGTTTGAAAGATAACTCAATTAATTTAATTTAAAAAAAAAAGAATCACTACATTTGAATAAAAGATGAGAGAGATATGGCCTTTTAAAGTCAGATCATCAAATCTGTCAACATGCATGGCCATATTTTGGGTTACTTTTGTGTCCAAATCCTTTTTACACTCTTTTGTAAGATTTTGTCCTCATTATGTTTTACTCTTTTGGTTTTATTATATTTTTACTGAGTTTTAAGGGTAATAATAATACATTTTAAGTGACCATTTATTGCCTACATAATTTTACATACCAAATAGTTGCATAAAATGATGATTTTTGGCCATTTCGAGTCTCCTCTTGGTTTGAGTAGGAAACCAAGCTTAGGCTCGATTTTTGGTACATGCAATGGGTTTTGAAGCCCACATGCATGAATAATTGAACGATGTTAATGAAGGAATATGAATACGTGGATATATATACATATATATATATATATATCAATGTTAGTATATAACCATACGTCTTGCTTAGTATTTATATATTTATAAGTAACGAAATGCAAAAATATATCAACATCATCATGCAATGAAGGTTTCTAACAATATCGTAGATGCTTTATGATGGACCAAAAATAAAAGAGGTAGAAGATTAAAATACAAGTTTCCATTCTAATTTCTTAGAGTTTTAAACTTTTTGGTTGTTCATTGATGTTCACCATTTTATAACACATATGTGTGTGGTGTTTTTCATCTCTCAAAATTTAAAAATCAAGAAGATGTTCTTGAAATTTAAGAACATGCAAGAAGAAGAAGAAAAGGTGAAGAAGAGTATACCTTCGAGACAGTGACAGATCCAGGAAATTTGGTGACTGGGGTCGGATTTTACATAAGTACAAGTGTTTATCGGCTTTTACCCTATACTCCAATCAATTGCCGGTTTGATTCGTAATTGATTGCTCAAAGGAAGCTCAATCAGTACAATTTGGTATTCAACAAGCAGAGCTAGATTGCAAAATACCACCACTATGTAGATATATTCCTTTTTATGAAAACGGTTCCATTTTTTCCATATTTTTTTAACAAGTTACATTTCACTAAGCTATAACCTATCAATCTAAAGATATAAATAACATTAAGTAGTTAACAGTTTATCACATTAAATCAAACCATAACTTTATAAATATATAAATAACATTAAATAATACTCACAAAACCCTATGGTTTACAATTAGCAACAAACCTCAACTTTATAAACATATAAATACTATTAACACAAATATTTACACAACCCCAACTTTAACAATTAATATCAAATTCTAAGTACTTTTTTTAATAAAAGACATACTTTAACATAAAATTAATAAACAAATATATAACAAATAATAAATAAACTAAAAAAAGGACCAAAAAAACAAATAGAAAGAGAAAGAGTGGGAATATGGGTCAAGAGGGTCAAACAATGAGCTATAAGGTTTTTCAGTGGGGCCAACAAAGGTTAAATGAATTGGGTAAATCAAAATTACAAGGTAAATATATTGATTTTTTAGTATTGACTGGGTCAAGAGACCCCATTGTCTAAGTTGTGGCTCCGCCACTGCTTGGAGAGGTCTCTTCCTTGAGAGAAAATGAGAGAGTAGAGCGTTTTAGAGAGAGAGTGAATGTGTAAAATGAAAATGAGAAGTGTATGAGTTGTATTTATAGTTGGCCGAAAAAGAGAGTTGGGAGAGAGAGAGGGGGGGCCGGTTTTGGGAGAGAGAGAGAGAGAGAGGGAGAGAGATGGCGGTGTGCGTTGGAGTGTAGAGTGTGTAAGTGTATAAAGAGGTAGTATCGGGTAGTTTTATTTTATTTTATTTTATATTTAAATTTAATTGAGCTTCTAGAAGGATTTTAAATAAAATCTGATTTTCATTAAATAATTTTATAAAATATATTAATTTTATATAATTTGATTATTAAAGAGGCTAAAAATCAGCATTCGGTATCGAAAACGAGCACTTTCTCAATTTTGGTGGAAATTGGCGAAATTTACCAATTTTCTTAAGGAACTCACATTAATTTAATATTTTTTATGTTTTTGGCATTATTAAATTCAATAATGATAAAATCAGTAAAATCTGGACTGCCAAAAATAACACTGTGCTAAAAACGGAAAGTTGGCTAAAATTGCCAAAATTACGGTAAAGTTCGTTATTTCATAAAATTTACTTCTCTAAGGCTTCCTAACCTTAATTAAATACGCTAGAGTCAGATTAGGCTTTACTGAAAGCCTGAAATCAATTCTGGCCTGAAGTGAAAATTTGACGGTTGTCACAGTCTATTCCGGTTAAAAGAATTTCGTCCCGAAATTCATTTGTTATTACCAGGAAAAAGATGCACATAATTTTGCCTCATGAAATCCTCGTGTTCAAGTATACTCTTGTCCATGTCTGGACTTCCAGTGGACCTTGACGATTGGAATTTTACTCCTTCTAAGTCGTTTCACTTCTCTATCGAGGATTTCGATTGGCTCTTCTACAAAACATAGATTTTTATCTACTTGAATCTCTTCCAATGGCACCATCGGTGTTTCATCTGCTAAACACTTTTTGAGGTTTGACACATGGAATGTGTCATGAATCTCCTTCACTTCCAAGGGTAATTTGAGCTTGTACGCGACTAATCCACTCCTTTCAATTATCTCAAATGGTCCAACGTACCTTGGGCTTAACTTATCCTTCTTACCAAAACGCCTTAAACCTTTCCACGGGGATACTTTTAAAAGTACCTTATCACCCACATGAAACTCCAATGGTTTCCTACGGTTATCAGCATAACTTTTCTGACGATCTCTGGCCGCCTTAAGCCTATCACTAATGATAATGATCTTGTTGGTTGTCTCCAGAATTATATCGGGTCATGTCAATTGAATATCTCCAATTTCTACCCAGCTAAGAGGGGATCGACATTTTCGACCGTATAAGGCTTCGTAGGGGGCACATTGAATACTAGAGTGATAACTGTTATTCTAGGAAAACTCAACTAATGGTAAATGTTGACCATAACTCCTCTCAGTGATTTGAATATGATTCCTCTGTATACTTAGTGAAATTTCATCTGTAACTTATGCTTAATTTCAGCGATAGGATACGCTGATTGTTATCAGCGATCGCTGAAAATCAGAAGCCTCAAGTCTACCCCTAAAGATCTGAAGATCAACCAACACACCAAAAAAACATTCAGCGAAAGTCGAAAACCAAGCTGAAGAAAGAGATAATCAGTTAATGATCTGAAGCATTTCAGTGATAGCAATGGTTATCTAAACCAAAGTGTGAAGTCTTGTCAAGCCTCAGCGATATTCTGAAAGTTCATCCTTGAAGTTTCAAGTTCAGCGATCAAGTGAAGCTTCTCAAACAAGATTAATGTTGATCTTATCCTCGATGCACAAAAGTCAAACCTTATACTATGTCAGAGAAGGACGTACGAATTGTCTCATATGTCCTCATCATATCTGATATCGTATTGTTTATACGCGGCCAAAAGTATGGTTGCTTTTTGAAGAAAGGACAAACTTCCTGCGAATGTTTTGTATTAAATGCAAACGGGTATACATAAGATGAAGATATCTTCTTCATCTTTATGCATGCTACTTTCTATATAGTAGTATCAATTTTACCTTTCTCATATTCATTGTCAGTCAAAAACTTTGATAAGCGTTCATACTAGGCTCTTGGAGTTTGTTTTAGTCCATACAGAGCTTTGTCTAATAGATAGACATAGTCTGGATGACTTGCACTTTCAAAACCAGGTGGTTGCTGGACATAGACTTCTTCTTTCAATTTTCCATTCAGAAAGACACATTCGACATCCATTTGATAGACTTTGAAATCTTTGTAAGCAGAGAAAGCTAGAAACATACGAATTGTTTCAAGCCTTGCTACTGGAGCAAAGGTATCATCATAATCAATGCCTTCTTCTTGACAATATCCTTTAGCAACTAATCCAGATTTGTTTCTTACAACTATTCCATCTTCATATTTCTTATTTCTGAAAACCCACTTTGTACCGATTGATGGCTTGTCTTTAGGTAATGGTACAAGTTTCCATACCTTGTTTCTGTCGAATTGAAGAAGCTCTTCTTGCATTGTATCGATCTAGTTGGGGTCTTGTAAAGATTCATGGACTTGTTTTGGTTCTACCATGCTTAAGAAATTTACAAAGAAAGCTTCATTTGCAGTGGCAGGTCTGGTTTTGACACCTTCAGAAGGGTCACCAATTATTTGATCAGTCGCATGAGCTTTTGTCCATCTTTTCATGAAAGTCTGGGAGACTTGTGGAGGATCAATTTCAACTTCTGATGCTTGTATAGCTTCTTCTGGAATTTCAAATTCTTAAGAGGGGCCTAATCTCTCCCCCTCAAATGAAGGCATGGAGGAAATTTGATTATGAGTTGAGCTCTCTGTATCTGGAGGAGACAGAGATTCCTCTGGACTTTCATTTGTACTTGTGGAGACAGAGGGACCGAAAATAGTTATTCCAGAAGCTCGAAGTACCGCTGATGGATTGACTAGTTGACTTTTATCTATTTCTACAGAGGAAATTTCTTCTCCAAGGAATTCTTCGAATACAGCATCAATCTCATATTCTCTGGAGCTGGTGAGATAGTTAGAAGTAAGATTGTCAAGCTTGAGTTCTGAATCAGAATAATCAGAAGTCAATTGTGCTTGATCATCAAAGTCTACGTTGATGCTTTCCATGACTGTCTTGGTTCTGAGGTTATATATCTGAAAGCTTTTGAGGTCAGAGAATATCCCAATAATTTAGCTTCTTCAGATTCCTTGTCGAAATCCAAGTTTGTCTCGATCATTTAAAATAAAGCACCTGCATCCAAAAATATGTAAGTATTTAACAGTAGGTTTTCTATTATTAATGAGCTCATAAGAAGTTCTGAGACGTCTCTTGACTATTATGTATCTATTATGTGTGAAACATGCAGTGGAAACAGCCTCAGCCCAGAAGTTTGTGGGAAGTCCAGAAGCTGTAAGCATTGTTCTTGTTGCTTCAACTAATGTGCGATTTCTTCTTTCCCCACACCATTTTATTGAGGAGTGCATGCAGCTGAGAAGTTTTCTGAGATTTCTTCGTTTGTCAAATACTCATCAAGTTTGGCATTCTTGAATTTGGTGCCATTGTCACTTCTCAACTTATGTAGTTTGCTTTGCAGAACCACCTGAATCCTCTTCATCATGTTAATTGGAATAACTGGGACTTCTGACTTTTATCTAACAAAGGCAAACCATGTATATCTGGAAAATTCATCATTAGCACAAGAATACACTTTTTACTAGAGAGACTCTACACTGCAATGGGACCACAGAGGTCAACATGTAACATATGCAGAGGTCTTGGACAAGAACGATCACTCTTTGTTTTATATGAGGATCTTTTTATTTTTCCCATTTCACAAGCAGGGTAGAGATGATCTTTCTGTAAGTGAACCTCTTGGAGGCCCTCAACCAGGTTATGTTTCACAAGAAATTCAAGAGTTTGAAAGTTTAGATGAGAGAGCTTATGATGCCAGAGCCAAGCTACTTCACTCTTCTTCGAGATAAGACAGAGTGTTTCTGTTCCATCCTTAGAAGTGAAGTTCATCATGTATAAATTACCTTTTCTGTTGGCTCGCCATAATTCTTTACCTGCCTAAGAAAGTAAGTAACAATGCTTTTCATCGAAGAGAACTTTCATCTTAGCATCACAAAGTTGACTTACACTCAGAAGATTATGTTTTAGTCCAGAAACGTGAGCAACCTTTGATAAGGTAACGTTTCCTTCTTGTAAGGTATCATAACCTGTTATTTGACCCTTTCCTTCTTTCCACCTGCTTTGTCTTTGAATATGGAGAGTAAGTTTCTTGTCCCAGTCATATGCCTCGAGCATTCAGAGTCAAGATACCAAATATGCACATGATGTTTCTGTAATACAGAATTAAAGAGATGTAGGTACCCATTACATAATGGGTCCTTTATAGTTAGGTTTGGTATTTTCGGTCGATTTATCTTTGAGTTCAGAAGAATTTGCAGATTTTCCAGAGACTTCTGGTTTGCCTGATTTAGAGTGAAGTTCTTTTTCTTCTGGGTTTTGAAATTTGAGCGTTTATAGAAATCAAAAGTAAAACAATGTGAATTCAAGAAGAATTGTTTTATTAAGAAATAGAGAGAAGCATTCAGAGTTCTGAGACATAAAAGAATACATTGAATTTTCATTTTTGGAATGATAATTACAAGATTTCTTATTGTTGTCTATTCTAGCATCAGTTGTTCGAGTGAACTTCTTATTTAGCCTAGACTTATGCTTCAGAACAGGTGAATTCTTCTCTGTAGGTTGCCTCTTGGGAGTCCACACTCTTTGAACTTTTGGCGGTATTACTGAAATAGAAAGAACATGATCATTAACTTTCTATTTAGCTTTTTGTTCTTTGGTGAGCTTTCTATTCTTCTGAGATTGTGGCATTGGAGATTTTTGCTCAAGATTAGCTTTCTTTTTTATTGTTGCTTCTTTTTCAAGATCAAGACAAGTCTTAGCTTGAATGCACATCCCAAGAAAATCTGGATGAATGAGAACCCTTTTTCTCTATTCTTTTGGAGAAACAGAGATTAGGGGTATTCCATTTGGAAGTCTTTTAACCTCTGGTCCAGCAGCCCTTACTTCTGGTTGTTCATTTGTATACATATAGGGAGCAAAGCTACCCTTATACAAGGTTTTACCGGAACATAAGTAAGAGACATACGATTTTCAAACTTAATGAGTAATTTATCTGACATGTCAAAGAAATCATCATAATTTTGATCCTCGTTTTCCCAGGGATAAACAACAAACTCATCATTATCCTTTTCTTGAGAAAGATTTAGATCTAAAAATGAACATGGAGTTAATTCTGGATGATTTTCAAAGTTTGAAGTTTTGTACTGCTTCTATTAGTACACTAATTTAGAGATTTAAGAAGATCTTTTTCAAACTAAAGTCTCGGGTCTTCTTCTGTGTTTTTTGGGAATGAACACATCTGCTTCTGGATTCAATGTGATATGAGTGAATGAGCCAAAGTTGAAAAAATTACTCTTCTTCTGAATTTTCTTTAGATCAACTTGATTGGATGTGCAAATCTTTCTTTCAGAAGAGTATTTTATATTTTTACACTTAAGTTTTCTGACTCGATGGCCATTCTCATATTTAGATGTTAGAATTTATTTTGTGAAAGTATGAACTAGAATTGTCTAAGCCCTAAACTTTAGAAGACAAACCAGAAGTTCATATTCTGATCTCTCGTATCTCAGAAGCGTCCAGAGACTTGAAGGTCCTCTAGATTTAACTGCCATTCTACACGCGCTTTTGATGACATGGAAAGTCACATCTTCCGTACGTAACTAATTATGTTAGTAGTACAGGTGACGTGTCACTCAGTGATAGGCTAGCTCGTTGACTTTCTATTTTGTAATAGTATAAATAGAGTTAGTTATCATTGTAATTAAGTTGATGATCTGAGAGAAAAATAGGGCTTTTCTATCCACGTATTGTAATCGATCTTCAGATTATTCAATACAAATTCTCAATTGATCTTCATATGGTTCTTACTATTTTAATTACTGTTCTAGTTATAATAATATATTTACATTGCTTCCGCTCATATATTGTTCATTAAATCTATTGATTAATTGAGTTTAAAGGTATCTGGGTTCCAATAATTGGTATCAGAGCTAGATAATCAATCTATTTATTATTCGATCTCGTCCAGTTTGGAGAAATCCCCACTCAAGTAGCAGTTAATTTCAGTTTTTAAACTACTATTCTTCATTCTACCCTGTTTTTTGAGATTTTGTCGATTTCATACAAATTTCTCAAAATCAGTGGTAATTTTGGTTTAACTCTGAAATCAGTAAGCTAATCGTTTCGTTTTGATCTATTTGAAGTTTATTTGATCTAAATTTCAAAAGTATTTCCTTCAAATCTATACTCTATTTCTTTGAAAAATGGCGAATCAAAACTTGAATGCGGTTTACACTTCTGGTTCCTTGACCAAACCTCCTACACTAATCCGAGACAATATCCGCAATGGAAAATTCGAATAATCAATTTCTATGAAGGACTAGATGCAAATCTATACTCTACTGTTGTAAATGGTCCTTTCATACCTACGACCATTATTCCAAGCACTGAATAAATCTCTGCTCGCCAAGTTCCCAAAGAAAAGGGAAATTGGACGGATGATGATAAGGCCAAATTGGAAATTGCCAAAACGGCAAAAAGTCTACTAACCATGGTTATTCCAAATGAGATATTTCAATCACTTGACTCTTGTGAAACAGCCAAGGAACTATGGGATCAACTAGTCAATCAATTAGAGGGAGGTGCCAAAATGAAGAACAAAAGAGCTCAAGCCTTAAATGAGTACAATACTTTTCAAGTACTTCCAGAAGAGACTCTGGAACAGACTTATCACAGATATAACACTTTGATAAATCTGTGCAAGAAATATGATATCATCAGATCAAAGGAGGATAATAATGTTTTATTTCTCAAACGCTTGAATCCAGAATGGTCAAATCTTTTTATGTCTCTTCAGGCCAATCAAGATCTGGAAATGTGGTTATTACATGATGTGTTTGGAACTCTTCAAGCACATGAGAAAGAGGTTATTCAGAAGAAGACAAGTGTTGGTGGACCTCTGAGACTCGTCTCTGAATCCAGAGGGTCAGGCAAAAGAACTAGAGAGACAGAAAAGAAAGAGAAGAGTAAGGCACTTATTTCGGAGACCAATCCAGAAGATTTCTCTGATTCTGAGATGGTGAGATCATTTCATTTGCTGAATCATTGGCTCTCATTACCAAAGAGTTCACTAAAAAGTTTGGAAATCGTTCGTTTAAAGGGAATAGAATATTCGACAGAAGAAGTGAACGCCCTACTCAGCCTTATGTTCCAAGGCAAGAAGTAAAGAAGACGGAAAAGTCAGAAGTAGAGAAGAAAGAAAAGGAGTTGAACAAGAAGAAAGATGTTTGTTACAGATGTGGTAAGCCGGGTCATTACTCAAAAGACTGTAAAAGTGCTCTTCTCAAAGACAAAAAATATTACAAGAATAAATACAAATACAACGTAGTTGAAAGAGCACACTATGCTGAGAGTGAAAACTGGATGGATGACCAGTCAAGTGAAGATGAAGCTTTGTTCTGAATTATGGCTATTGAAGATGACTCAGAGAATCAGCCTTCTGAAACTCCGGTTTGCACTATATTTGAATCTTCTGAACTTGAAAATACCATTATGATTCTAACAAATGACTTTGAAAATCTGAAGCAAAAGCTTTTTATTGAAAAGAAACTAAGACGGAATCTTAAACAAACTTTTTCTAATGTTTAAAAAGAAAGAGATATTTTCAAAAGAGAGATGGAAATATTGACAAATGAGAAAAACTTGAACTTTCTGTTGAGAATGAGAAGATTCTAAGACTTCTAAAAACAACAGAAGTCAAACTCAAATAAGAGAACAAGAATTTCAGTAAACTTCTGGAAACAAAAGACAAAGATATTAAAGCTAAAGAAAGTGAGAGATTAAACTCTGTAGCACTTAATAATTACTTTCAAAAGGAAAGGGAATTTCTGCACATTGAACTTCAAAACAAAGAGCTATAGATTAAAAATATATGGATGCTCAAAAGGTGCATGAGAAGATAAATACACAAGTAGGGAAAACAGGCATTGGTTTCGAGGAGCTGGATCCTTACACATGTAAAAAGAGATCTACCCTAGACTTTGTCTTCTGTATAGGTAAACAACAAAAACCTATATTTCCAATTCTATATGAACAGCCAACCTTCAAAATATCAAAATATGAGAATGGACATCATGTTAAAAAACTAAAATATAAAAATATCAAATACTCTTCCGGAAAGACAACTCAAGTTGATCTAAAACTTATTTGCAAGAAGGGTGATATTTCTAAAACTGATGAGTTCATACCTGTACAGGCAGAAGAAGAGCTTAGACTCGGTTTTCAAAAAGACATTCTTACAACTTTGGATGAGTGTTTCAAATCAGATCAAACAAATCTCAAACAACAAATTTCTAAAAACCATACAGAGATTTTCCCCTATTCTTTTGTAGATTTAAATCCTTGTGGAGTCGAAGATAATCATGAGTTTATTACTTATCCCTGGGGAAATGATAATCAAAATGATGATGATTTTTTTGAAAATTCCGAAAAATATATTTCAAATCTTGAAAGTCAGTTTCCTCCTAATTTTACAAAGGTTCCAGAGGTTATTAAAGACAGAAATGCTCCATTTGTATACACAAATGAACCTTTGGAACTTAGAGCTGCTTGATCAAATGTTGCAAAACATTCAAGTGGAATACCACTGATCTCTGTTCCTCCAAAAGAACAAAGAAACGAGGTATCGATTCATCCAGATTTCCTTGGGATGTGTTTACAAGCTAAGACCTGTGTCGAACTCGAAAAGGAGGCAAATCTCAAAAAGAAAGAAAATCTGAAGTACCAGTCTCTGAAATCTCAGTCACGGAAGTTTACTCGTCTTGAAAAGGGAAAATGGAAAGCTAACTCTTATACTTCTGTTTCAGTAAAACCCAAAGTTCCAGAGAATTCTCCACAAAAGAAGCCTCCATAGAAGAATTCATATGTTCCAAAGCATAAGTCTAGGCTAGATAAGAAGTTCAATAGAACAACTGATGGTAGAATAGACAGAAATAAGAACAATTATAATTATCATTCTAGTAATGAAAGTTCAATGAATTCTTTTATGTTTCAGAACTCTGAATGCTTCTCTTTATTCCTAAAATTTAAACAATTTTTCTCAAGGCCTTCTGGTAATTTCTCTGATAATCGTAAGCACTCAAATTTTAAAAAACAAAAGAAACAATTCAAATGAAACAGGCAAACAAACAGTCTCTGGAAAACCTGTACATCATTCTGCTAAAAAAGAAATGATAAATCAAAAACCTAAACCTAACATCAAAGGACCCATTATGAAATGGGTACCTAAATCTCTTTGATTTTGATTGCAGAAATAGCGTGTGCATATCTGGTATCTTGACTCTGGATGCTCGAGGCACATGACTGGAACGAAAAACTTACTCTCCAAATTCAAAGATAAAATTGGCGGAGCAGTAATGTTTGGTGATGATGGTAAGGGTCAAATAAAAGGCTACGGTACTCTTCAAGAAGGTAATATTACCTTATCCAAAGTAGCTCATGTTTCTAGACTAAAACATAATATGTCAAGTGTAAGTCAACTTTGTGATTCAAAAATGCTTGTTGTATTCGATGAGAAACATTGCTACTTATTCTCTAAAGCAGGTAGAGAATTATGGAGAGCCGACAGAAAAGGTAATCTGTATATGATGAATTTTACATTCGAGGATGGTAAGGAAACCCTCTATCTTATCTCTAGGAAGAGTGAAGTTGCTTGTCTATGGCATCATAAACTCACACACTTAAAATTTAAAAATCATGAGTTTCTGGTCAAACATAACCTGGTTAAAGGCCTCTCAAAGGTAGACTTCCATATGTATCACCTCTGCCCTGCTTGTGAGATGGGAAAAATAAAAAGAGCATCTCATAAAACCAAAAGTGATAATTCGTGCACTAGGCCTCTGCAAATGCTACATGTTGACCTCTGTAGTCCCATTGCAATTTAGAGCCTTTCTGGAAAAAAGTATATCTTGGTACTAATAGATGAATTTTCCAGGTATATATGGCTTATTTTTGTTCGACAAAAATCAGAAGTTCCAATAGTATTAAAGAATATGATGACAAGAATACAAGTTCTTCTGCAACAGAAAATACAGCAACCCAGAAGTGACAATGGTATTGAATTCAAGAATGTTAAGCTTGAAGAATACCTTGTTAATAACGGCATTACTCAAAACTTCTCTGTTGTACGCACTCCTCAGCAAAAATGTGTAGTAGAAAGACGAAATAGAACACTAGTTGAAGCAGCAAGAACAATGCTTGCAGCTTTTAGGCTACCCACCAACTTCTGGGCAGAAGCTGTTGCCACGATGTGTTTTACCCATAATCGATCAATCATAATTATGAGGCATTTTAAAACCTCTTATGGGCTCATAAATAACAGAATACCCTCAGTTTAATTTTTCCATATTTTTGGTTGCAGGTGTTTTATTCTGAATGATCGAGAAAAACTTGGCAAGTTTGACAAGAAATCTGATGAAGCCAAGTTTTATTCTGAATGATCGAGAAAAACTTGGCAAACTTGGCAAGTTTGACAAGAAATCTGATGAAGCCAAGTTCTGTAATGGAGAGCATAAACATCGATTTTGATAATCAAACTCAGTTGACTTCTGTTTATTCTGATTCAGAACTCAAACTTAATATTGTCACCTCTTATTATATTTCAAGCACTAGAGAATTCGAGATTGATGCTTTATTTGAAGATTTTCTTGGAGAAGAAATACCTTCAGAGAGAATACCCACTAATCCACCACTGAATATTCCTGATGTACTTCAAGCTTCTAGGATAACTCTTTCTAGTCCTTCTGAATCACCAAATGACAGTCCAGAGGTAACCTCCGTGCCTTCATTTGAGGGGGAGATGTTAGGTGCTCATCCAGATCTAGAACCGATCCAATATCAGAAGACGTTATCCAACCCTCGGATACAGAAGTCCAAGGCCAGCAAATACCTCAAACAAGGATGAAAAGATGGACATAGTCTCATACTCCAGATCTCTAGTAATTGGAGATCCATCTGAAGGGGTTAAAACCAGATCTGCAACAACAAATGAAGCTTTCTTCGTAAATTTTCTAAGCATGATTGAGCCAAAGAAAGTTCATGACGCTTTACAAGAATCAAGCTAGGTGGATGCAATGCAAGAAGAGTTTCTTCAATTTGACAGGAACAAGGTTTGGAAATTAGTAGCAAGACTTGAAGCAATAAGACTCTTTCTGGCCTTCTCAGCATACAAAGATTTCAAGGTGTACCAAATGGACGTTAAATGTGCATTTTTTAATTGAGATCTCAAAGAAGAAGTGTATGTTCAACAACCTTTTGGTTTTGTAGACTCGAGACATCCAGATCACATCTATCTTCTGGACAAAGCTTTGTATGGCTTAAAGGAAACTCCCAGAGCCTGGTATTAACACTAATCAAAATTCATGATCGATAACTCATACGAGAAAGGTAAGATCGATACCACCTTGTTCATCAAAAGAGGCAAAGGTACGTTAACTGCGGTTCAAATTTATGTGGATGACATTATCTCTAATGATCAAGCAGAAGTTGATTTATTTTCGAAGTTAATGGAAAGTGAATTTGAAATGAGTATGATGGGAGAACTAACTACCTCTAGCATTTTTATAAATCAAGCTAAGTATGTTTCTGACATGTTAAAGAAATTCAAACTTCAAAATTCCACTACTATGAAAACTCCTATCTCTCCTAGTACGAAACTTGATCCTGATATCTCTGGGAAATCAGTTGATGTTACGAACTATAGAGGTATGATTGTATCCCTTATGTATTTGACTGCCAGCAGACTAGATATAATGTTTGCCACCTGTCTCTGTGCGAGATTTCAAGCCAATCCAAAAGAATCTCATTTGGCTGCTGTAAAAAAAAATTTTAGGTACCTAAAAGGAACACCCTCACTAGGTCTATGGTATCCTAAAAATTATGGATTTGATTTAATTGCATACACTGACTCTGATCATGCAGGATGTAAGTTAGACAGAAAAAGCACTTCTGCTAGCTGTCATCTTCTGGGAAATAGGCTGATAAGTTGGACATCCAAAAAGCAAAACTGTGTTTCAACTTCCACAGCAGATGCAGAATATGTTGCTGCTGCTAGTTGTTGTTCACAAGTTACTTGGATGAAGACTCAACTCAGAGACTATGGTCTAGTATATGATAAAATTCCTATCCTCTGTGACTCAAAAAGTGCTATTGCCATCACAGGAAATCCGGTACAATATTCACAGACCAAGCACATTGATGTCAGGTATCATTTCATAAACGATCATGTGGAGAAAGGGACCATTGAAATGTATTTTGTCTCCACTGATTACCAACTTGCTGATATATTTACAAAAGCTCTGGATGAGAAAATATTTAATTTTCTAATTAGCAAGTTGGGTATGCTAAACATGTAACTAACTTAGATTTTAAAAATCTTTTATAATCTATGTTTAGTTACTTATTTAGTATATCTTTGTTTACGATACTTAGTAAAGTTTTGATTATAATAAATAAACCAGAGACTCCCAGAAGTCTCTGGATACCTCTGTCAGAAGAAAAATGAATCAGAGACACTCAGAAGTCTTTGGATGCCTTTGTTCGCAAAAAGAGTACTTGTTTTCACATTCTATGATCCAAGTATAGGTCAAGGGGGAGAATTACATGCAGAAGTCAAGGGGGAGAATTACATGCAGAAGTCAAGGGGGAGCATTACATGCAAGGTTCAAGGGGGAGTACAGAATAGTGATTCATTCAAAGGGGAGAATTAATCAAGTTTTAAAGCCTAACTCATATTAGCTGTCCTCTAAATATGTTTTTCCTTAGAATTATTTTTGAATAAGTTACTTCTGGGATAACTCTTGCCGTCAAGGTTATCCAGAATTCTTTAATTCAATGAAGTTTCTTCTGAAATACTGTTCATAGGACACAAAACTCTCTTTTGGTCCAAAATTGATTTATTTGATCAATTGACTGTTTTTAAACAAATTTTTCCTTCTTCAAAAATAATTTCTAAAAACTTTCCTTTAATCCACAATTTTTGTTGATTAATTGATTTTTTTTAATTTTTGGAGGGAATATTCAAATAAAGAAAACGGAACTGGTTCTCATCGAAAACCAACGAGAAACCCTTGAGTGACACATCTAACCTTACACGCATCATTAATCCACTAATACACTCTAGAAAGTTCCTCCACGTGTCATTAATCGACATGTAGATCATATTTAGATCTCTTGAAAACAGACGGTTCATAAAAAACAGGAAAATCTGGTTTTTGTTCTTTTCCCATACAGAAGACAGAAACTAAGGTAGACCTCTTTTTAAAAGTGTAAGGATCCAGAACATCGAACCCAAGACCTGTTTTCCCAACTTGTATACTTATTTGATCATGCACATTTTGACCATCTTGATGTTTTTTAATCAAGAGCTCCTTCTTTTGAAGATCAACGTGCAAATACTCCCTTTCTTTTTGAAATATACTCCCTTTCTTTTTTAAAATAATTTTTTTAAGTGCTACAGAGTTTAATCTGTCAGTTTCCATAGCTTCAATATCTTTGTCCTTAGCCATCAGAAGTTTATTAAGCTCATCGATTTTATCTTTTAATAGACTTCTGCAGATGTTTTGAGTTTGGAAATTTTCTGATTTTCCACAAAAAGTTCTTGCTTTTGTTCTGTAAGAATTTCCATTTCTCTTTTAAAAATGTTTCTTTCTTTTTCAACAAGAGTGAAGGATTTTTCAAGATCTTTTCTCATTTTCTTCTCATTCAGAAGCTTTTTTTCAGATTTTCAAAATCAAAAACTAAGTTTAAAATGGTTTGTTCAAGTTTAGAAGGTTCAAAGGTGGTGCAAACCGGGGTTTCAGAAGGTTGTTCTTCTGCATCACTTGACATAGCCATTCCACAAAACATGGCTTCTGCATCACTTGACTGGTCTATACACCAGTTCTCATGCTCAACATATTTGGCTCTCTCGTCAACATTGTACTTGTATTTGTTCTTATAGTATATATCATCTTTGACTAGAGCCCCTTTGCAGTATTTTGAGTAATGGACAGGTTTTCCACATCGATAGTACACATCCTTCTTCTTCTTCAACTTCTCTTCCTTCCTCTCAGCCTCTGTCTTGTCAACCCTTGGAGCTTCTTGTCTAGGTGCATAATTTTTAGTTGGGCGTTCATTTCTATTATCGTATCTTCCTTTGCTCTGAAATGAACGATTACCAAACTTTCTAGTGAATTGTTTGGTAATAAGAGCCAGATACTCAGCAAAAGTATTGATATCATCATCTTATGATCAAGAAAGACCAGCTTTTGTATCAGCTTCAGAAATTAAAGCTTTGCTCTTCCCTTTCTTCTTAACTTCTCTAATCCTTCTCCCTGACCCTCTGGTTTTAGATATAGGGGTCAAGGGACCACCAACACTTACTTTCTTCAATAACACCTATTTCTCATGGGTCTGAAGAGTTTCTTCTGGAAGGGCCTGGAAATTGTTATACTCGTTCATTGCTTGAGCTCTTCTATTTTTCTTCATCTTAGATCCACCTTCAAGTTGATTAGCTAACTGATTCCATAGATCTTTAGCAGAATCACATTGATCCAGGGATTGGAATATTTCATTTGGAAGTGCCATGATGAGAAGTCTTTTTGCCTTTTGATCAATTTCATTTTTCTTTTTATCCTCTTTATTCCAGTCCTTTCAATCCTTTAGAATCTGCCTTGCTGGGATTTCTTCAGTAATGGCAGTAGCATATATACGGGGAATAGTGGTAACAGGAATATAAGGACCATTTAGCACAGAAGAATATAGATCGAGATCTAGATCTTCAAAGAAATTGATCATCCGAATTTTCCACCGGGGATATTCATCCCTAAGTAGAGTGGGAGGTTTAGTCAGTGAACCGGAACTGTACATGGCATTCAAATTTGGATTTGCCATTTTGCAGGAAACAGAGTACGAGAATTTCAAGAAGAAATTTTAAATAGAATGTGATTTAACTCACTGAACTTGAAACAATTGATCGATGTTTGATAAAACTCAGATTTAAACTAGAAATACCACTGTTTTTGAGAAAAATTGTATGAAAACAATAAAAACTTGTAGAACAAGGTAGAATGAAGAACAGTAGTTTAAAAACGAGAAAAAAATCTAGTTGAGTGGGGATTTCTCCAAATTGGATTTGATCGATTAATTAAGAGATTGATTATATAGCTCTGATACCAATTGTTGGCACCCAGATCCCCATTTATACTCAAATGATGTTGATAATGAATATAAGATCAGCAGATAGCGGAAGCAAATATGATCAACAAACAAACTAGAATATAAACAGTAATGGAAGAGAATAGCAATATAAATCAAACGATAATTTGTATTTCACTCAAGATCCCAATGAATACAATAGTGGAAATACAAATTAATCTTTCAAGCTCTCTCCAAGATGATCGACTCCCAATACAGTGATAACACTCTCTATGTTTACTATTACAATAGAAAAGTCAATCAGCTAGCTAATCACGTATTGACACCTAAGCAAGACATCTAACAAATTCGGTTACGCACAGGAAGCATAACCTGCCACGTCATTAAAGCACGTGTGTAGTTTCTTGAATATCCAGAAGATGCCCAATCTTCTGGATCGTCACTAAAGCCTCTAAACTATGCTTCTGAAGTGTTTGTTTTTTGATAGACTTGCTTCTGGAGAGGAACACTTGTTCTTTTAGAATGTAATTCTGATTTATACTTTTACATATAGAAATAGGTTCTAACAGTTTATAAGTAAAATTTGTATTTGTATTCATCCCCCCTCCCATTCTACAACAGTGTGATATCATTAACACTATTCTAGACCCCTTTGGGACCAACCAAGTTTGAGAATCGTCATCTCACAAGATTTAACTTTACTTTCAAAACCTTTTCTGTCAATCTCAGTCTGTTTTTCTCATCAGTAAAAATCTTTCTTTTTTTCAAAACTTTTATCACTATCAGAAATCCTTTTTGTAAGATTCAGAATATTTTCTAAATTTATTGAAATCTTTCGTTTTAAGCTCGAGAATTTTACTTTCCAGAACTTTTCTTCTTTTTAGAAGCAATAAAATCATCTTGAATGAAAACTTTTTCTTCTATCAACTTATTGATGGCCTTCATATTTTTCACTTGACTCGCTTCATAACCTACAACCTTTTCGTATTAGAAATTTGGTTATGCAAATCATAATATTGAGAAGACATTGTTACCTGATCGAATGATCCTTAATCGAATATTGACTACCAGAAGGTCTGAAACTTTGGCAGAAAGTTAATTTTGAAAAGTCAATTGTCGCACACCTCCTTGGTCAACTGTCTCATACCTCCTTGGTTAATTGTCACACACCAAAGATAAGGTCCGATATCACACACAGTGTTGTGCGATCTACCAAGTTGTCACACACTTGTCGTGCGATATACTTCAACTCTCGCAGACCCTCGGATGTCGCACAAAATTTGTGTGATGTACGTATATGTCGCATACAGTTTTGTGCGATAAACTCCAAATGTCCTTCTTGTGCGATAACTTCATCGTGTGATATACTCAAGAACGTGTGATTTACTCAAGAAAGTGCGATAAATCATATGTTCGAACCTAATGTTCCAAAACCTATTTTTTTACGAAATAAACTTCATTACGATAGTCGAAAATGGTCTAGAAACACTTTTAAAGAAGACTTCTAACACTAATTTGGATAAAACTACACAAATTGAACCCAAAATCCTCAAGAATAGTGTGAAGTCTCATAACCCAAAATTCGTCAAAAATCTTCAAATCGGTCAATCAAATGTTCGAATTAATTGATAAAATTAAAAAGGGTTGATCTGAGAAGTATTTCTAATCGATATGTATCAACGAATTACACAAAAATCACCAAAATCTTCATGATCATCATGTAAACAAACAATTTTTTTAAGAAACCAAAAATGTTCTTTAAATCTTCTAATTTCTTCAGTCTTTGATCTTCAAATCTTCTAATTTCTTCAGTCTTTGATCTTCAAATCTTTTTTCAAATCATTCGATTGGGCTCTAATACCAATTATGATTCCTAAATCAATCAAGTAACAATTGAAATCATCATGTATATTGATATGAACTCATGCTACACAATGTTTCTGTCTCTAACTTCTCTCTAGAATTATTTATAATGAAAGTTGTTAGAATAAAATTAGCCCCTAATTTTATGAATATGTAATAAAGATTTGTATTTTAGGTTTGTGGGAAGCCTATGGGCATGGGCTACTTGTCTTGTAATTGGAACCTATGTGTAGATGCCTATGGGTCCATTTTCCTTTGTGAGACTTGTTAGAGGATACACTTTACACACATAGACTTATTGAGATTGATGAGAATAGGTTAACGTTTAGTGTGGTATTCTCTACAATTTCCCCTCCATGATCATTCAATCTAAGCATATGAGATATGATTTTGATAATCATTGTTGTTAATTTCTATCTTATATCTACATTCTATGGAGTTTTCTCAATTGATTACTAACTTGGGATCTTACATTTGGTATCAGAGCCAATTGAAGACACTTTTCTTCTATTCGGTCATCTATGGAAACAATTGAAGAATTAGTGATTGATTTTGGAGTTTTGGTTCTTAGAGTGATTCAATCACATGAGCCTAAACTCAATTATCTTTTCTATGATTTATTTTCGGTTTTGTGCTTACTTGATATCAAATCCTTCATTTGGATGAGATTTGGATGATCATTGATAGAAGGTTTTATTCATTCTATACATCATTAGATTTTACACACCACATGTTTGATGAGATTTGATCAGTTTCATTAAACATGTCTATTTGTTTTTCATCTCCCTCCTTTATTGGTCTAATATCTAAGCTTCTAGTTGGTGGTTGATCTATGATCCTACCACGATGTAAACTTTAGTCTGATTTTTTATTGGTACTGTCACACCCCGCTAAAGCGGAAAAACGAGGTACGACAGTTCTAGGTTTCACAACAAAAGGAATATAAACACCAACCATACATATATTTAAAACATCAAAGTTTAAAGTTTAAAAGTTTACAACCCGACTACTTTAACTTTAACAAAAAAAAATTACATCAAAATATATATATATATATATATATAAAGTCTTGATTGGTGTTCACAAAAATAACTTAAGCCTGATCGATTAACTTTTTATTTCCCTGTAAAGCATATCAAAACAGAATGGTCAACTACAAAGAGTTGGTGAGTTCACAGGTTTTCAAATGCACAAAACATTTTATATGCAAGGTATAAAAACAGCGAATCGGATGATCGCATCAACTTTAACTTTTTAACCTTTATGAGCAAATATACAAATTATCTTTACACATGATATTTAAAATATTGAGCCACTACTAAGCCTACTCGACATTCTACGCCCCACGAACTATCTCAGCGGTGGACCTAAAGTCCACATGGGTAGAGCATTCTTAATTGATAAAATGCACCCCTACTTGCCAGTTAGGTGGGTATGTTAGCCAAATAGCGCTATCCACAAATATCATCGGCTCATTTAGAGTTAAATAGTAGTGTACCACGGGGACTTTACATAACTCAATATATCATTTTGTGTAACATAAATTTGCTCATCATAATGATTTATATGCTTTTCATTAATCAATATAAATCAATTCAATTTCCTTTAAAACGACATGCTTTACACCCCAAAACGTATAACATTTAAAAAGAGAGGTCGTGAGTACTCACTTTTTAGCAAAAGCTTCCAAATAGATACCCGAGATGTCCGCTTGACGGCCTAACGCTTACCTAACAAAACAACGTACCCAAATGATCACTTATATGTCTAAAGAATACTAAGAGAGTACTTATAAGTCCTTATATGTCCAAATTGGTCTACTATGGTCCCGTTATTCATAATGCACATATGCTCTTTAAAGAAATAATTTATACCGAAAATGTAATGTATATTCTTTTAAGTGATCCTAATTTATGAAATCAAATAGTTTCAAAATTTCATTTTCTGATAGAAACTATAAGTCCCAAAAATGATCAATTTCATGTAACATCCAAAATAATAAAATTTCCCATCTTTTTATATGTGATGCATTACTGAGTTAAGGTCATTGTGACCAAATTTCATGCATTTTAGACATATGGAAAGGGTTCAAATAATTTATATCAAACAGTGTGTCACAGCAAGCATGGTAGATTACACATTGTTAGTAAAACAATCATTTGAGGACTTCTACTTAATAATTTTCAGAAATTTCAGTTGTATTATAAGCATAACACATAAAGGAAACTTTTTAAATAAGAATTATTCATTTTGGATGAGTTATGAAGGAGATATGGCACCACAAAGTTGCATGCACACTTCTGTCATTAGTTGACAGATTGCACACTTAACTTTAATAAATTGGTTAATGCCTCAAAACTTCATATTTTTGAATGAAAGTGGATTCATATGAACCCTAACGCATAAAAGAAAGCTCCAGAAGAATAATTATGCATTATGGACAAATATTCAAAGAGATATTAACATGCAAAGTAGGGTTTACCTATTGGTGGTTTCACAATTTGCACACCTAAAATGTTTTATGTGTTTGGAGGGTCAAAACTCCATATTTTCATGTGATTCCACTTGAAAACAAAAGATAATTTATATAATTGACTCTCAAAGGAAGAATCATCCTTTTTCATTGGGGTTTGGAGGAGATTTGACCATTTGAACATGCATGCACAATTCTGTCAGATTTGGACAGAATGCACACTCATTTTGTTTTGATTAATTGAAACCTCAAATCACCATATTTTTAATGAAACCAGTGGCACTTGAAAGATAACTCACTAAATTAAATTCCAGAAAAAAAATCAAGTGATTTGGATAAATATTCAAAGACTTATGGTCGGTCAAAGTAGGGTTTACCTACTGTTGAACTTCTAGATGCACATTCATCTTGCTATGAGCATTTGGGGGATCAAAATTCAATATGTTTGAGTGAAACCACTTTGATTAGAACCCCAACTCACTAAATAAACTTTTAGAAGAATATTTATGATATTTGAACATATTATTTGCAAGAAATGGACGATTTATGCACATGCAATAAATCTATCAGCACCAAAAATCACCATTGTTTTTCAAAAACACATAAAATCCTGATTTTTACCTATTTTCTTGAGTTTTATTATTTGGGTCATAGATTACCACCACTATGTGAATATTTTTACATGTTTTTGGTGTATAATCTTTCCATAAACTCAAAAAATTTCATAGGTTAGAAGAAGAAGACTTAAAATGCAAGAACAAGTGGGTTTTTCACCCAAAAATGGTAAGAAAATGAAGAAGATGATGTTATTACTTACTTGGATGATGAAGGATACTCAAAATCTTCAAAAATCTTGTTAAAATGTTGGATTTGTTAGTGAATGTTGGCTGGAACTTAAAGGAGAAAGGAGGTTTTTTGAAGAAAACCCTTGAGTTTTAGAGATAGAAGAGAGAAATTCAAATTTTTAATCATGCAAATGAGGAGGATATGAATAAAAAATATATTTATATGGGGGATTATGGGGGGCCAGCCATGTACATGGGTCCCACTCAAACCCAATTATCTTTTAAAAAAAATTAAACTCAAGCCCAAAAATGAAATTAAAATTTCATTTTTTCAATTTTGGCCTTTTTCCTCAAAATGTAAGTCCAAAAGTGATTAAATTCTATAAAAATAGAAGTTTTATATTTTAAATACTAAAAATATATATTTTATATAAATTAGGTATAAATTAGAGCATTTGGCACTATATAGGACGTTTCGGCCAGTTACGGGTCGGAACCGGACTTTCTAAGCAGCTACCGGAAACTTTAGAAATTTATCGGCCATTATAAGCCAACTAACTTTTATTCTTATATTTTATCTATATTAACACTAATAAACTTAATAGGAACTAACCCGGAAGCTCGAATTTTGACAGTTGTCACAGTCTCCCCCTGTTAAAGAAAATTTCGTCCCGAAATTTATTGACTGCTACTGCCAATGGAATCCTTTGCAAACAAATGCGGATATTTGCCCTTTATGAAATCTTCTCTTTCCCAAGTTTACTTTGGGCCATGTTTTGCATTCCAACGGACTTTAATAAAGGGGATTTTACTGCGTCTCAATCGTTTAACTTCTCGGTCCAGTATCTCGAATGGTTCTTTGACGAAGTGTAACCGATCGTTAACCTGAATTTCATCCAGGGGTAACACCAACGTTTCATCCATTAAGCATTTCTTCAGATTTGACACATGGAACGTGTCGTGGATGACGCTTAAATTCTGTGGTAACTTCAATTTGTACGCCACCGGTCCGATTCTTTCGCGTATTTCGAATTAACCAATGTATCTGGGACCCAGCTTGCCTCTCTTCCTGAAAAGTACCAGTCCTTTCCATGGCGACACTTTCAGAAGTACTTTATCTCCCACTTGAAACTCCAACGGCTTTCTCCGATTATCTGCATTAACTCTTCTGACGATCTCTTGCTGTTTTAAGTCTTTCTTTGACGGTTGAAATTTTGTCAGTGGTTTCCTGAATAATGTCGAGCGTAGTCAGCTATCTATCACCAATTTCTACCCAGCTAAGCGGCGATCTACATTCACGTCCGTATAGAGCTTCATACGGTGCACATTGTATACTGTGTGATAGCTGTTGTTATAGGAGAATTCAACAAGTGGCAGATGGGTATCCCAACTTCCACCGAAATCTATTGCGCATGCCCGTAACATATCCTCTAGCGTCTGGATAGTTCTTTCCGACTGTCCATCCGTCTAAGGATGATACGCAGTGCTATAATCCAAAAGCATACCTAGTGCGTTTTGAAGAGACTGCCAAAATCGAGACGTAAATCGTGTATCTCTATCCAAAATAATGGAAATAAGCACACCATGACGTGTAACTATCTCATTGATGTAGATTTGTGCACGCTTTTCCATACTGAAATCTTCACGAATGGGAATGAAATGAGCGGATTTGGTAAGTCGGTCTACTATAACCCATATAGTACCGTGCCCCTTTCCAATTCTAGGTAGCTTAGTTACGAAATCCATGGTTATTTGCTCCCATTTCCATTGAGGTATTTCAGGTTGTTGAAGTAGAGTAGATGGTTTCTGATGTTCGGCCTTTACCTTAGCACAAGTCAGACACTTGCTTACAAACAAAGCAATATCTTTCTTCATTCCTGGCCACCAGTAATACTCCTTCAAATCCTTATACATTCTGCTCCTGGATGAATCGAATACCTTGATCGATGGGCTTCACCCAAGATGGTTGATCGTATATTACCAACCTTTGGTACCCAAACTCTGTTCTTAAATTAATGCACTCCGTCTGATTGAAACTCAAATTCTTTCCCTAAGCGATGCAGGGTCTCTTGCTTCAAATTCTCTTCTTTTAAAGCTTCTTTTTGCGCTTCAAGAATTGGAGTCTTTAAACTCGTTTGAACCATCATTCCCATAGCTCGTTCTCTCGTCGGCTTTACCTTTCTTTCCTGCTTAATGCATCCGCTACTACATTAGCCTTCCCTGGTGGTACTTTATTTCACAATCATAATCACTAAGCAACTCAACCCATCTTCTTTGCCTCATATTCAGCAATTTTCTGATCAAGAATGTGTTGAAGGCTTTTGTGGTTGGTGAAAATGGTGCACTTAGTGTCGTAAAAAATAGTGTCTCCAGATTTTGAGTGCGAATACCACCGCTCCTAACTCCAAATCATGGGTGGTGAAATTCTTCTCGTGAACCTTAAGTTGCCTTGATGCATATGCGATAACTTTGGCTTTTTACATCAGTATGCATCCCAATCGTTGATGCGAAGCATCACAATAAACTACAAAGTTATCCACTCCCTCTGGTAAAGCCAAAATCGGTGCATTGCATAACTTGTGTTTGAGAATCTGGAATGCTTCCTCTTGTTTCTCTCCCCAAATAAACTTCTTATCTTTTTGGGTTAGAGTCGTTAGTGGTTGCGCGATCTTGGAGAAATTCGCGATAATTCACCGGTAATAGCCTACCAACCCAAAAATTGACGGATCTCGGTTGGTGTCTTTGGGGCTTCCCATTTCATAATGGCCTCAATCTTAGTTGGATCACCATGAATCCCTTTTCATTTACTACATGGTCAAGAAAGTGCACTTCGCGAATCCAGAATTCACATTTGGAGAATTTGGCGTACAACTTTTCGTTTCTAAGCAATTCTAGTATCAACTTTAAATGCTGCTCATGCTTCTTCTTGTCTCGAGAATAAATGATTATATCATATATAAACACGATCACGAACTTGTCTAGGTACGGTCGACATACTCTATTCATCAAATCCATGAAGACCGCCGGTGCGTTTGTTAACCCGAAAGGCATAACTAGGAACTCGTAAGGACCATGACGAGTTCTAAACACTGTCTTAGGGATGTCTTCTTCACGAACTCTCATTTGATGATATCCCGATCGAAGATCGATCTTTGAGAAATACGTAGCCCTTGAAGTTGATCAAATAAGTCATCAATTCGAGGAAGGGGGTATCGATTCTTAATTGTCAACTTGTTGAGTTCTCTGTAATCAATACACATTTGGGAAGATCCATCCTTCTTTTTAACAAATAAAACTGGAGCTCCCTAGGGTGAAGAGCTAGGCCTAATGAACCCTTTATCGAGTAGTTCTTGAAGTTGTTCTGACAGTTCTTGCATTTCCGACGGTGCTAATCGATAAGGTTATTTTGCTACAGGCGCAGCTCCCTGGATTAGATCAATGTGGAACTCGACTTGTCTGGGTGGGGGCAGTCCAGGTAACTCATCTGGGAAAACTTCGGGAAATTCTTGAACTATAGGGATATCTTGAATGCACTTCTCTTCGACCTCCTTATTCACAATGTGGGCCAAAAATGCACTGCAGTCTTTCCTTAGGTACTTTCGCATCTTCATGCATGACACAATTCTAAGATTCCTTCTAAGTTTCTCACCATGTACTTCGAGTGTTTCTCCTTCGGGTAGTGGTATTCGGATGATTTTCTTAGAGCAACCAATTTCAACTTGGTTTTTAGACAACCGATCAATACCCACGATTATGTCAAAACTTCCTAACTAAATCGGGATTAGATCTATACTGAAGTCTCTATTAGCCAAGTTTAAGGTGAAGTTCATTATTACGTCCTTGACCCTACTTTCCTGTCCGTTGGCATATTCAATGACATATACTTCTTTCAACTTTTGAAGTCTTAGATTTATCTTTAGTCTAAAATCTAACGACACATAACTCCTATCTGCTCCAGAATCAAATAATACAGATGTGTGATGGTTGTTGAGAAGAAACATACCTATGACTACATCTGGATTTTTCCTTGCCTCTTCAGCTCCAATCTCGAACACTCAACCTCTTGCCTGACCTCCTTGATTTCCTTGATTTCCTTGATTGGCTGGTCATACTTGATTAGTGTTCGGTCTTTAATTCCATTTTGGACAGGCGTTTCGGAAGTGATCTGGACTTCCACATCAAAACATGTCCGTCTTCCTACACTCTTACAATCGTTGGTGAAATGACCTCCTCTATCGCATTTCTGACAAATAATGCATCTTCCAACATGTTGTTTGTTGCATTTATCGCACATAGGGTATGCTCTTTTCTCTTTCTCTGCTGGTTGAATCTGAATCTCATAGTTCCCTGTCATCTTCAGATTTTTACCCATTCTTCCTCTAGATTGCCTTCTTGTGGGTTCCTCCATCTTTCTCTTACCTTGAGCTTTGTCTTTAGCAAACATTCCCGAACGATTAGAATTATTCGTGAGTCAGGTTGCCGAACTCACTGCTTCTTGAAGGGTTTTTGGGTTTGCCGAAGGAACATCCGCGCGTATTTCAGGAGATAAACCCCAGACATACATGTCGACTCGATTTTCCTCATGCGTCACCAAATGTGGTACCATCTTTGCCAGTTCATGGATACGAGTAGAGTAAGAATCTATGTCATTTCCCTTCATTTCATGATTCCATAGCTCCGCTTCCAACTTCTGGATTTTGCTCCTCGGTAGTATTCCTCTTTGAGCATCTTTTTGAATTCCTCCCAAGTAAGACTGTAGGCTGCTTCTCGGCCTCGGGTTTGCACTTGGGTGTTCCACCAGGTCAATGCTCGTCCTTGTAGCAGACAGGCGGCAAACTGCACTTTATTTCCTTCAGTGCACTTGCTGATGTGGAGAACGGACTCCATATTCTCAATCAATGTCAGTAATCCATCAGCTCCTTTAGTTCCATGGAATTCCTTAGGATTACATGTCCTGAAAGTCTTGTATGTGCACTCTCTGTTCCTATCTACTCCGTAGCCTGGGTTGTTTCCCTGATTCGCATTCAGACCCGCTGCCACCTGACTAACGATGTTTGGGGGTGCTGCCACGAGTTGTTCAGATACAAGTCGTGCGATTTCGGGATCTTCTCTCCTTGGAGGAATTTTCTTTAGGCATAGGTTCATATTGAGGTTGGGTCATATTACTATTACTATTTTTTCGTTAAGTCTACTTAACTAAGTTATGCATATAAAACACTCGATTCATCAAATCATAGGTTTAGAATCACATAACTTCAATATCCAGCAAAAATAATTCCCAAAAGACATCAAGTATCTTAGGGGGCGTTTGGTTTGCAGGAATCCAATGGAATTGGAAGGAATTGGAATGATCAATTCCATTGACCAAATTACATTCAATCGTTTGGTTTACCTATCGAATGGAATTGAATTCCACACATTCCACCATCCATGGATTTGGTCATTCTATCACAATTGAGATGGAATTCAATTCCATTCCATCCCATATTCTCAAAAAGACAAAATTATCCTCATCTTGCCTACTTGATCTGAACCACTACTGGTAACGAACGTCGACCATCTTCGGTCTGAACCACCATCGGTTTGAACCACCGTCGACCACCACCGCTGATCACTGGCAGTCTGAACCGCTGCCGACCACCGCCGGTCTAAACCACTGTTGACAACCGCCAACCACCGCCGGTCTGATCAACCACCACCGACCACCGCCGGTCTGAACCACCGTTGACGACCATCGATTGCCGCCGCCGCCGACCACCCTCCGTCTAAACCACCGCCAACAACCACCGATCTGAACCACCACCGACCACCGCCGGTCTAAACCACCGTTGACGACCGCCGACCACCGTCGGTCTGAACCACCGTTGACGACCGTCGACCACCGTCGCGCACCCTCCAATTAAACCACCACCAGCCACCGTCGACCACCGCCAACCACCACCAATCTGAACCATCGTCAACCACCGTTGATCCGAACCACCACCGACCACCACCAATCTGAACCACCACCGACCATCGCTTACCGGAACCACCGCCGATCTGAACCACCGACCACTGCCAATCACTACCGACCACCATCAATCTGAACCATAGTTGTTGGATTTCGATTTCAAAATATTTAGAAAGGGTATTTTGGTCATTTACCAATAGTTCATTCCTATTCCAAAGCTACATTATGTGAACCAAACAAACAAATTCCAATTCCTTTAACAGATTCCATTCCAACGTCTGCCAACCAAACAGGTGGTCAAACCTGATAACATTCCATTCCAATTCCTTCAAAGTCAAATTCCTTTGACAGATTCCATTCCATCTGAAAACATTCTGCGAACCAAACGCCCCCTTAGAGTTCTAAATAGTGGGCTACAAGCTACCAAAATAAGTTTCCAAGTTTAACCAACAAAGTAGTCAAAAAGTTCTCTCCTAGGTTGACAAGTTACATAGCCTGAGGAGTCAGTAGAGTACTTAGTAGGAGTGGATGAGTGAGACATAGTGAACTGCGATAGTAACAAACTTAATTACTAAATGTACTTTAGTAAATAACAATTTATAAAATGCTTATGCAAACTCACACTTATGACCATGCTTTTCATTTGGGCAAGAAGTTTCCAATATAATTGTTCCATGTCTCCCTTATACATATTAAATTAGACATAGGTGATCAGGCTTTGCCTAATTATAATATGCTAAGTCGACACTTATTCCAATTATACCAGTAGTAAGCTTTTAAAATTACAGTTAGTTTAGAAAAAAAATACTTTTCGAAAACTTTCGGTTATAGTATTTGGTTTTATAGAAAAAAAACGGTGTTCTCTATAACTTATGGCTCTGATACCAAGACTGTCACACCCCACTAAAGCGGAAACACGAGATACGACAGTTCTAGGTTTCACAACAAAGGGAATATAAACACCAACCATACATATATTTAAAACATCAAAGTTTAAAGTTTAAAAGTTTACAACCCGACTACTTTAACTTTAACAAAAAAAATTACATCAAAATAGATATATATATATATATATATATATATATATATAAAGTCTTGATTGGTGTTCCACAAAAATAAGTTAAGCCTGATCGGTTAACTTCTTATTTCCCTGTAAAGCATGTCAAAACAGAAGGGTCAACTACAAAGAGTTGGTGAGTTCACGGGTTTCCAAATGCACAAAACATTTTATATGCAAGGTATAAAAACAATGAATCGGATGATCACATCAACTTTAACTTTTTAACCTTTATGAGCAAATATACAAATTATCTTTAAACATGATATTTAAAATATTGAGCCACTACTAAGCCTACTCGACATTCTACGCCCCACGAACTATCTCAGCGGTGGACCTAAAGTCCACATGGGTAGAGCATTCTTAATTGATAAAGTGCACCCCTACTTGCCAGTTAGGTGGGTATGTTAGCCAAATAACGCTATCCACAAATATCATCGGCTCATTTAGAGTTAAATAGTAGTGTACCACGGGGACTTTATATAAAACAACATATCATTTTGTGTAACACAAATTTGCTCATCATAATGATTTATATGCTTTTCATTAATCAATATAAATCAATTCAATTTCCTTTAAAACAACATGTTTTACACCCCAAAACGTATAAACATTTAAAAAGAGGGGCCGTGAATACTCACTTTTTAGCAAAAGCTTCCAAATAGATACCCGAGATGTCCGCTTGACGGCCTAACGCTTACCTAACAAAACAACGTACCCAAATGATCACTTATATGTCTAACGAATACTAAGAGAGTGCTTATAAGTCCTTATATGTCCAAATTGGTCTACTATTGTCCCGTTATTCATAATGCACATATGCTCTTTAAAGAAATAATTTATACCGAAAATGTAATGTATATTCTTTTAAGTGATCCTAATTTATGAAATCAAATAGTTTCAAAATTTCATTTCCTGACAGAAACTATAAGTCCCAAAAATGATCAATTTAATGTAACATCCAAAATAATAAAATTTCCCATCTTTTTATATGTGATGCATTACTGAGTTAAGGTCATTGTGACCAAATTTCATGCATTTTAGACATATGGAAAGGGTTCAAATAATTTGTATCAAACAGTGTATCACAACAAGCATGGCAGATTACACACTGTTAGTAAAACAATCATTTGAGGAGTTCTACTTAATAAATTTCAGAAATTTCAGTTGTATTATAAGCGTAACACAAAAAAAGGAAACTTTTTAAATAAGAATCATTCATTTTGGATTAGTGTTGAAGGAGATATGACACCACAAAGTTGTATGCACACTTCTGTCATTAGTTGACAGATTGCACACTTAACTTTAATAAATTGGTTAATGCCTCAAAACTTCATATTTTTTAATGAAAGTGGATTCATATGAACCCTAACACATAAAAGAAAGCTCCAGAAGAATAATTATGCATTATGCACAAATATTCAAAGAGATATTAACATGCAAAGTAGGGTTTACCTACTGGTGGTTTCACAGTTTGCACACCTAAAATGTTTTAGGTGTTTGGAGGGCCAAAACTCCATATTTTCATGTGATTCCACTTGAAAACAAAAGATAATTCATATAATTGACTCTTAAAGGAAGAATCATCCTTTTTCATTGGGGTTTGGAGGAGATTTGACCATTTGAACATGCATCCACAATTCTGTCAGATTTGGACAGAATGCACACTCATTTTGTTTTGATTAATTGAAACCTCAAATCACCATATTTTTTAATGAAACCAGTGGCATTTGAAAGATAACTCACTGAATTAAATTCCAGAAAAAAAATCAAGTGATTTGGATAAATATTCAAAGACTTATGGTCGTTCAAAGTAGGGTTTACCTACTGTTGAACTTCCAGATGCACATTCATCTTGCTATGAGCATTTGGGGAGTCAAAACTCAATATATTTGAGTGAAATCACTTTGATTTGAACCCCAACTCACTAAATAAACTTTTAGAAGAAGATTTATGATATTTGAATATATTATTTGCAAGAAATGGACGATTTATGCACATGCAATAAATCTGTCAGCACCAAAAATCACCATTGCTTTTCAAAAACACATAAAATCCTGATTTTTACCTATTTTCTTGAGTTTTATTATTTGGGTCATAGATTACCACCACTATATGAACATTTTTACATGTTTTTGGTGTATAATCTTTCCATAAACTCAAAAAATTTCATAGGTTAGAAGAAGAAGACTTAAAGTGCAAGAACAAGTGGGTTTTTCACCCAAAAATGGTAAGAAAATGAAGAAGATGATGTTATTACTTACTTGGATGATGAAGGAGACTCAAAATCTTCAAAAATCTTGTTAAAATGTTGGAGTTGTTGGTGAATGTTGGCTGGAACTTAAAGGAGAAAGGAGGTTTTTTGAAGAAAATCCTTGAGTTTTAGAGAGAGAAGAGAGAAATTCAAATTTTTAATCATGCAAATGAGGAGGAAATGAATAAAAAATTTATTTATATGGGGGATTATGGGGGGCCAGCCATGTACATGGGTCCCACTCAAGCCCAATTATCTTTTTAAAAAAATTAAACTCAAGCCCAAAAATGAAATTAAAATGTCATTTTTTCAATTTTGGCCTTTTTCCTCAAAATGTAAGTCCAAAAGTGATTAAATTCTATAAAAATAGAAGTTTTATATTTTAAATACTAAAAATATATATTTTATATAAATTGGGTATAAATTAGAGCATTTGGCACTATATAGGACGTTTCGGCCAGTTACGGGTCGGAACCGGACTTTCTAAGCAGCTACCGGAAACTTTAGAAATTTTCGGCCATTATAAGCCAACTAACTTTTATTCTTATATTTTATCTATATTAACACTAATAAACTTAATAGGAACTAACTCGGAAGCTCGAATTTTGATAGTTGTCACAGGTACCATGACTGTTGATCTTATATCCGGTCAGAACGACTACCAATATTAGATTGCCTTTGTGTTAAAACACAGATGCACGACTTTGAAGTTTTGAGTTTTCATAAAATTCCGTGAGCTGATATGTCTTATTCACTGTCGAAGTCTGCAAAAAGGTGTTGGACCGATAGTATCATATTTAACTCATTCTCCTTTCGATTTCAGAACGGTATTCTCTTGTCCGTTCTTCATGGATTAAAGCTACATTTGTAACATATTTCATGTCACTCTCTCCTATGTTTTTAAAGTCTATAGCTCGGAGTTGAACGATTACTCAACGAGGTTTAAAGAGTCAAATTTTTTGTTTCGATGATCATTTTGCGCACTGAGGAGAAACTTGCACAACTCACTTAATTTTCATTCAAAATGGTTGAAAAAAAGCTTGTTGATAATCTAAGATGTTGGAGTTCAATGTGCATCTTTTATGTTTTCTCTCAATCAGATTTTTTGATGGTCAAAAACAACAATGAAGTTGAGTCATGAAAGCTGGACAGAATGTGACTGTCTCGTTTTTTCAAGAATACGAGCCTACATTTGAGGGGAAGCTTGTAACGCCTAGAAGACCTGAATAATGGAGCATAAGAGCTTCTAAAGAAATCATGGGGGATTTTGTATGATGATGCTTTCTTTATAAAACATTAAGGGAGATTGTTAGATAAAATTAACCCCTAATTTTATGAATGATTTATAAAGATTTGTATTTTGGGCTTTTGGGAAGCCTATGGGCTTGAGCTATTTGTCTTGTAATTGGGCCCTATTTATAGGGGACCTATGGATCCATTTTCATTTGTGAGACTTGTTAGATAATGCACTTTACACACATAGATTGAGAGAGATTGACGAGAGTCGGCTAACGTTTAGTGTGGTATTCTCTACAATTTTCCCTCCATGATTATTCAATCTAAGCATATGAGATATGATTTTGTTAATCATTGTTGCTAAATTTTATCTTATATCAACATTTTATGGAATTTTCTCAATTGTTTGCTAATTTGGGATCTTATAAAAGTACGTACTAACTAATCTAAAATTCCAATGTATTTATATGATTGACTAATATATCCAAGTAAAACTACAATTAAGTTTCTCTATGTTGATATTTGTTGACCATGTTGACTTCATGCTTTAACTTTTCATTCTTCAAAAGTTTTCAAGCACGATGATTTCGGATACAATAATATTTGACATAACAAGATTTTTATACAAAATTTACAAGTTTTTTTAATAGCCCAGTTTTTATTTTTTTAGTATAAATACTTTTAAATTATTTTTTAAAGTTTTTATTAGATATACTTAATACAATCTATAAAGATTTTTTGATAGCCAAAACTTTAATTTTTACTATGCATGCTTTTAAATTATTTTATACAATTTCAACGATTTTATGATAACCTAATTTTTATACAATTTTATAAATTTTAGGTTTTATTGAGAATATTTTTCATACACTTTTTATTTAAATAAATAGTAACATATTTCAATGTGTATAATTTATTTCAAGTACTGTAATATAAAGTATTATTTAATTAATTTTTATTTAAATTGTTAATTGTTATGGAATAAGAAATTTATATATAATATGTTGTATCAAAATACTAAAAAATTACGATAAAATAAATATATAACTAAAGAAATAATATTTTTACAATATAAATAAATTTGTACAAATTTTAATATATTGATTTTTATGAATAATAATACAAGTGTTATGAATATAACGATAAGAGAAATTAGGAGATAGAGATATGAGAGTCAAAAGCTTGTTTCTTATTCATTATGCAATACATATATATAGTCATAGATGGATTAACCTCTAAGAGATATAATACATATCAAATACATATACTTATCGATAATAAAGAGCTTGACATTCATTCCATATATATGTATTTCAATAACACTCCCCCTTGGATGTCGATTAAGAGCACTATGCCTCGTTGAAAACCTTACTAAGTAAAACCCAGTGGGAAAAAACTTAGTGAAGGGAAAAAGAGTACATAGTCACTTCAAACACGCTTGGGGTTGTTGCCTCATTAAAAACTTTGTCAGGAAACCCCAGTTGGGACAAAACCATGATAAAGGGAAAAAGAGTGCAACGCGTATTTTCTCCCCCTGATAATCACATCACTTGAGTTCTTCAAGTCGTCGCATCCCAATATCATGAACCAGTCTTTGAAACGTTGAATTCGGAAGGGACTTGGTGAATAGATCAGCTAGGTTCTCACATGAACGAACTTGTTGAACATTGATGTCGCCGCTTTTCTGCAAATCATGTGTGAAGAAGAATTTTGAAAGTATATGCTTGGTCTTATCTCCTTTAATGTACCCTTCCTTGAGTTGACCAATACATGTCGCATTATCTTCATATAAGGCCGTTGGTAACTCTTTATCAAAAATAAGACCGCAAGGTCCTCGAACATGTTGTATTCCTCAACCAAACACATTCCCTACTAGCTTCATGAATAGCTATGATCTCGGCATGATTCGATGAAGTGGCTGTTATAGTCTGTTTCGTGGAGCGCCACGAAATCGTCGTTCCACCAATAGTGAATACATATCCGTTTTGTGATCGACCGGTATGGGGATCTGACAGGTATCCAGCATCTGCAAAACCAATTAAACTTGTCTTTGATTGATTAGTGAAGTATAGACCCATATCTTTGGTACCTTGGAGATATCGAAAGATTTGCTTTACTCTATTCTAGTGCCTCCTTGTTGGACACGAACTGTATCTCGCTAATAGATTCAAAGAAAATGATATATCCGCTCTCGTATGCCCAGCGAGAAACATTAGTGCCCCTATCGCACTTTAGATATGGTACTTCAGGACCAAGGATATCTTCATTATTTGTTGGAGGTCGAAAAGGGTCTTTCTCAACATCAAGAGACCTCACAACCATGGGTGTGCTAATTGGATGTGATTTATCCATATAATACCTTTTCAATACCTTTTCTATGTAAGTTTCTTGATGCACAAGAATTCCATCTTTAAAATGCTCGATTTGTAGCCCTAGACAAAACTTTGTCTTTCCAAGATCTTTCATTTCAAAACTCTTTTTCAAATATTCTATTGCCGGAGGGAGCTCACTAGGAGTCCCTATTATATTTAAATCATCTACATACACGACAATTATGACATACTCGGGTCCAGATCTCTTTATAAAGATACACGGGCAAATCGAATCATTCGTATAACCTTCTTTCAGCAAATATTCGCTAAGGCAATTGTACCACATACGCCCTGACTGTTGCAAACCATATAATGATTTATTTAATTTAATCGGACAACGTTCTCGAGAACTTACTTTGCATGATTCAGGCAATTTCAATCCTTCAGGGAGTTTCATGTAAATATCAGTGTCAAGTGACCCATAAAAGTTGTCACAACACTTATTAGGCGTATATTAATATGTGACAACTGTCAAAATTCGAGCTTCCGGATTAGTTCCTATTAAGTTTATTAGAGTTATTCTAGATAAATTATAAGAATACGAGTTAGTTAGATTAGATTTACCGAAAAATTTCTAGCGTTTCCGGTAGTCGCTTAGAATGTCCGGTTCTGACCCATAACTGTCTGAAACGTCCAATATAGTGCCAAATGCTCTAGTTTTTACCTAATTTATATAAAATATGAACTTTTAAAGTTCTAAAACAATTTTTTTTTATTGTTGCTAGAATTTAACCATTTTAGGGCCTACATTTTGAGAAAAATGCCAAAAGTTGAGAAAAATGACATTTTTGGGCTTGGATATCTTTTTTAAAACATTTTGGGCCACATTATAATTAAAAAAATTATCATTTTGAGCACTTTTGTGCCATCTTCTCCATGTCTTTGTACCAAGAAGATATTATGAACAAAACATAGATTCTTGGGGTTCTAGAGGGGAGATTTTATACCAAGAATATGAAAATATTCATTAAAAAGTAAAAATCTATGAACCTCCATCATGAACACAAGAACAAAGTGAAAAAATCTTCAAAATCAACACTTTTTATCTCTTATTCAAATCTGAGTATTTAAGTTTGTGCATGCATGAATCTAGGGTTTATGTTGAGTATTGATTTGTTTTAAACACAATATTTGATGGTGGAAATGACCTCTTTGCAAATGAACCACTATTCTTGTGTGATTTCATGCTCAAAAACCCTATTTTTATGTGTTTATCTTGCTGTCCAGAAAATGGTCTGTGTTTGGACGACCATTTGGAGTAAGTTTCGAGTTCAAAGTTATGTTTATTATGTTTATGGTTCATATTTAATGATTTGGGGTTCTTATCCAAGTGGTCTCACTAAAAAACAATGAGTTTTGACACCCCAAATGCTCATATGAAGTTGAATGTGCATCTGGAAGGTCAACAGTAGGTAAACCCTACTTTGAATGATCATAACTCTCAACATAATCGTCCAAATCATTTGATTCTTCATATGGAAGTTAGTTTAACGAGTTCCCTTTCAAATGCATTTGATTTCATTCAAAAATAAGATCATTTGAGGTTTCAACCACTTAAACCAAAATGTGTATGTAATCTGTCCAAAACTGACAGATTTGTATATGCATGTTCAAATGACCATATCTCCTTCAAAACTCAATGAAAAAGGATGATTTTTCCTTTGAGAGTTAGCTTTATGAGTTACCGTCTGCATGCAAGTGGAATCACATGAAAATATGGAGTTTTGACCTCCAAAAACCTAAAACACTTTAGGTGTGCAAACTGTGAAACCACCAGTAGGTAGATCATACTTTGTGTGTTAATAACTCTTTTATTATTTGCTTTTAGTGCATGATTCTTCTTCTGGAATTTGCCTTTATGAGGTAGGGTTCATATGAACCTAGTTTCACTCAAAAATATGGAGTTTTGAGACATTAACCAAATTATTTAAGTTGGGTGTGCAATCTGTCAAGAAATGACAGATTTGGACATGCATCTTTGAGGTGTCATATCTTCCTCATAACTCATTCAAAATTAGTGATTCTTATCTTAAAAGTTTCCTTTATGAGTCATGATTTCAATCCAACTGGAATTTCTGGAAAACATCTAGTAGAACTCCTCAAATGAGTGTTTTACTAACATGGTGTAATCTGCCATACCGGTTGTAACATATTGTAGTTCATAAATTATTTGACCACTTTTTACATCTCCTCAAATCTTGAAATTTGGTCACATATTGTAGTTCATAAATTATTTGACCTCAACTCAGTATAGTATCTCATATAAAAAAAATGAGAGATGTTGCCATTTTATAAAGTAGATTGTTTTAATCTTTTTCATGCCCCAAAGTTTCTGCAGAATCTGAAATTCTGGAAATTTTGTATTTTACAACCTTTAATCTTTTAAAGGCCTTTAATGGCACAAATATATGCATAAATGGTAAAAACCAATACTTGTGAACCAATTAGAAGGACATAAGTGCACTATATACGACGGACAAATGGTTAACCGAATTGGATAATTTTGGACAAATATGGACATCTTTGGACTTAAGACTTTTTCACCTACATAAGTAACCTTTAGACGTATAAGTGACCGTTTTGGGTATTCCTCTTTGATAGGGAAATGGTAGACCGGCGTGTGGGTGCGGATCGTGTTTTAATTAACTTCTTTTATATGTTTATACATTTTGGGGTGAAAAGCATGTGAATATGAATGAAATTGATTTGATTTATATTGATTAATGAAAACCATATAAATCTTTATAATGAGCAAATTTATATTATACAATGATATGTTGAGTTATGTGAAGTCCCCGTATTACACTACTATTTAACTCTTTAATGTTTTGAGCCGATGATATTTGTGGATAGCGCTATTTGGTTGACATACCCACCTAATTGGCAAGTAGGGGTGCACTTTATCAATTAAGAATGTTCTACACATGTGGGCTTTAGGTCCACCTCTGAGGTAGTTCGTGGGGCGTATAATGTCGTTTTAGGTTTAGTAGTGGCTCAATAATTTGATATCATGTGTAGTTATAACTTGTATTTTTGCTCCTAAAAGTTAAAATTATTAAAGTTGATGCCAACATCCGTTTCGCTAGTTTTAAACCTTGCATACAAAATGTTTTACGCATTTGAAAACCTGTGAACTCACCAACTCTTTGTAGTTGACCATTGTTTTATCATGCTTTTCAGGGGTAAGAAAGGTTATCTGAAATGCTCGTTTGTGGGCGCGACGACATCAATTATGATTTAATTTGAAATATTTTGTTTGGAAACTTTATTTATGTTGTTTTGTTAAAACTTCGGACTTGTAAGACTCATTATCGGATTTAATATGTTATGTATTTGAATGGATGATTGGTGTTGTTTTTGCCCTATTGCTATGAAATCTTGAACTATCACACCTCGTGATTCCGCTTTAGCAGGGTGTTACACAATACCTTCTTATATTACCAGACTTATAAGGTATCGGAAAGTTGTTGCATCCACCATGGGAGAATAAGTCTCCTCATAATCAATTCCGGGTCTTTGTGAGAATCCTTGTGCGACTAGACGTGCTTTATATCTCACAATTTCATTTTCTTGTTACTTTCCTTATGAAGACCCATTTATATCCGACGAGTTTTATACCCAACAGGTCCAAAAACTTCCTGTTTCATTAGTGAGTTTAATTCTACCAGTATTACGTCTTTTCATTTTGGACAATCTTTTCTGTGCATGCATTCCTTGACAGATTTTGGTTCTTGATATTCCTCATTTTCAATCACATTTAGTGCTATATTATATGCAAAAATATCATCGACTTTGGTTTCATTTCGATTCCATATTTGTCTAGACATGATATAATTTATTAAGAACTCTTCATTTTCAGGTACCTGAGGTTCTTCTGGAACCATCATGTCTAGTGTCTCATCAGGAAACTCTTCTGGTGTTTCTCTTACCTCGTTTTGACCATCTTGGTTATTAGCTCCCTTTTCCTTTCGAGGATTTTTATCTTTGGAACCGATTGGTCTACCACGTTTCTGGCGTTCTCTAGACTCATTACTCAAGTTGTCTTACCCCTTTGGGATATTAATTTTAACTGGAGCGTTAGCAGCTGGTATATGTGACTTTGTCACTCTCTTTAGGTCAGTGAATGTGTCTGGTAATTGATTTGCAAGTCCTTGCAATATCTTTTGAACTTCTAGTTCACATTGTTTATTTCGAGGATCAAGATGAGATAATGATAATTCACGCCAACTTATATTATTTTGATTTTCCAGCTATTTAGTCCCTCCCCCTAATGCTGGGAATTATGATTCATTAAAATAGCAATCAACAAATCTAGTCGTAAATAAATCCCCCGTTGATGGCTCTAAATATTTAATTATAGATGCGGATTCGTATTCGACATATATTCTCAATCTCCTTTGAGGTCCCATCTTTGTGCATTGTGGTGGAGAAATTGGGACATAAACTGTACATCCAAAAATTCTTAGATGAGAAATATTAGGTTCCTAACCAAAAACCATTTGTAAAGGGGAGGAGACATTATAACTTGTTGGCCTGATGCGAATTAGTGTTGCTGCGTGCAAGATAGCATGGCCCCAGGCGGAAACTGGTAGTATAGCTTTCATAATCATTGGTCTGACTATCATTTGTAGTCGCTTGATAAGCGATTGAGCAAGCCCATTTTGTGTATGAACATGAGCTATAGGGTGTTAAATTTTTATCCCAATAGACATGCAATAATCATTAAATATTTGGGATGTGAATTCACCAGCATTGTCTAAACGAATTGTTTTTATAGGATAATTTGGAAAATATGCTCTCAATCGTATTAATTGGGCAAGTACTCGTGCAAACGCCAGGTTGCGACTTGATAGTAAGCACACATGTGACCATTTGGTTGATGCATCAATTAAAACCATAAAATATCTAAATGGTCCATAAGAGGGGTGAATTGGCCCACATATATCCCCTTGTATTATTTCTAGAAAATTGAGGGGTTCAACCCCTACTTTAGCTGGTGATGGGCGAGTGATCAGTTTTCATTGGGAACAAGCAACACAATTAATATCATTAGTTTGAAGAATCTTTTGGTTCTTCAAAGTATGCCCACATGATTGTTCTATTATTTTTCGCATCATTAATGACCCGGGATGGCCTAACCGGTCATGCCAAATAATAAATCTTTCCTGGTCCATAAACTTCTGGTTTATGGCCATATTTGATTCAATTGCACTTATTTTGGTGTAGTATAAACCGGAAGAAAATGCGGGCAATTTTGCCAACACGCGTTTCTTTCCTGTCACCATACTTGTAATCTGAATGTATTCAGATTGTCCTTTACTTGTAGTCTCAATATGGTATCCATTCTTACGGATATCTTTAAAATTCAGTAAATTTTTTTGAGACTTGGGGGAATAAAATGCGTTTTCAATTTTCGAATTTGTTCCGCTCGGTAATAGCACTTGTGCTTTTCCAAAACCTCCAATTATTTCTACACTTCCGGATATTGTGTTGATATTTGCCTTTTGTGTAGTTAGATGAGAGAAATAACTCATTTTCTTGAGGATTGTGTGTGTTGATGCACTATCTACCAGACATATGTCCTCTTCATCAATGTCCATTTGTTTTAAACCGTCCATATTTTATAAAATAAAGATTAAAATTTAATAAATCTTGAAAATAGTGTAAATAATCAACGGTTTGATTTTGCATAAAATAAGAATATTCATTCGATATATTATTCAATTACTAGAACAGAAAGAAATACGAGACGAAAATTTGACATATTGCTTAATACTAAGATAGTGATCATTCGCTAATAAGGAAATCCTCAACATCTAAGTGAGTTGTTTTGTGGTCTTCAGGACCATCGGGGCTATTGTTTTGCTCATAAGTGTAGTTTACTTTTGCCCCTTTCTCTCATTCTTGAGGGATTTCTGATAAAGTTCAACCAGATGCTTTGCTGTTCGACATGTTCGAGCCCAATGATTTTCCATGCCACAACAATTACATATACTACTTGTCGGTTTTTCTTTCTTTTCATATGTATTTCTCTTTTCATAGTTATGTTACTTTGGAGGGTTAAATTTGACACACCAGGGTATCCTCCACGACCAGTTCCTCGACCGCGACCCCAGTCTCTACCACGACCATGACCATAACCCCGACCGCGTCCTCTAATATTGTTTTGATCGTTATATGTTGCCACATTCGCTTCTGGGAATGGAGAAGTGCCGGTAGGACGGGTCTCGTGGTTTTTCATAAGGAGTTCATTGTGTTGTTTAACAACTAGTAATCATGAGATCAAGTCACAATATTTCTTAAATCCCCTTTCACGATATTGTTGCTGCAAGAGCATATTAGAAGCGTGAAAGGTGGAGAATGTTTTTTCTAACATCTCCTCATCCTTGATCTTTTCCCCACATAGGGTTAATTGAGAGGTAATTCTGAACATAGCTGAGTTATACTCGCTTACAGACTTAAAGTCTTGAAACCTCAGATGAACCCATTCATAACGTGCCTTTGGTAGTATCACGGTTCGTTGGTGATCATAGCGGTCTCTTAGATTTTTCCAAAGGATGAGTGGATCTTTTATAGTGAGGTATTCAGTTTTTAGGGCTTCATGTAGGTGATGGTGTAAGAAAATCATTGCCTTTGCCCTATCTTGGGTAGTTTCCTGGTTGCCCTCTTTTATAGTTTTTCCGAGCCCCTTAGCATCTAGATGTATTTCAGCATCCAATACCCAAGACAAGTAGTTTTTCCCGGTGATATCCAAAGCCAAAAACTCAAGTTTTGCAATATTTGCCATGTTTAACTATCATAAAATATAAAATTAATCTCTAGAATTTTTCATGGCTTCATAATGATTCAATTGTTTAAAAGAAAACTCGAATATGTAATTGATAGACCAGAATGCCAAAAACGAAGGATTCTTAACCAAAAGATACAACGTAACAAAGTTATCTAGTCTTTTTAGGGAAAAGAACAACTAAGTTCTTGTGTTTCAGATTTTCTCAATTAAGGTTAACACAGACTTCCTAAGGTTTGTGATGTTTACTTGAGGATTCTTTATCTAGAAAAGCTGCAGGAGTCAAAGACCCTGAGTTTTCTGTTGAAAAAGAATAGCAAAACTAACGCAAAAACAAACGAAAGTTGTTGATAATATGTCGTCAATATTTCAATATTCGAAGATAGATCGCAAAGACACTTTTGATTTCCAGGTAGGAGGGGAATCACGTGGATTACTTAGGGTTAATTACACCTGTTTGACAAAATCTTTCGGTGTTATGCAATTATTTCGCATCATGAAATACATTAATAATTTTGAGAGATTTTGCCAGTAAGCAAAATAAATATTGATTTTGAAACAAAGTTGAATTTTTATTTTTAACATCTTAATAGTATTTTGGAGTTTTTGGTAAGAGACCAAATATTTGAGGGTTGGAAGTGTAATTGATTTTATACCGAGAATATGAGCATGCGACAAGCAGGGGTGTTGTTTAGTAGCGATTGATATTGATTGAACAATCGTCTAGCAACGACAACAATGATCTGAGCTGACCTGCTGATAACGTGTTATGAATATAACGATAAGAGAAATTAGGAGAGAGAGATATGAGAGTCAAAAGCTTGTTTCTTATTCATTATGCAATGCATATATAAGATTATCCTCTAAGAGATATAATACATATCAAATACATATACTTATCGATAATAAAGGGATTGACATCCATTCTATATATCTATTTTCATAACAATAACTGATATAAAATTAACTTAATCATTTTGTATATGAAAGATGAGAGAGAGAGAGGTGAGGAGAGAGAAGCCGACGACTAAGTCACCGGAAAGCGAGAGGGGTGGGGAGCGAGCGAGAGAGGGCGAGAATGAGTGGAGAGGACCGTGAATGAGAAACAACAAACAATATTTTGACACACGAAAACAAGAACGATGGCACCGATTCCGTCAGAATCCAAAGGAAGTTTCATACTTGTTCTATAATTTTCCAAGTAACTGGGAGGTGCCACATTTGTGGAAGATGTTCAAGAGATTCGGAGATGTCTCGGACATCTATATGGCTCGAAAGAGATTAAGGAATGGAAAGAGATTAAGGAATGGAAAGAGATTCGGGTTTGTAAGATTCAAGTCAATTCAACATGTTAAGGAGATGGAGGAGAGATTGAAAAACATTAGGATAGGTTCCTATAAGCTAAGAGCTTTCTTGGCCAACAGAAGGGAAGAACATTCAAAAGTGATAAGAAACCAACCTGCAAATCGAGAGGGTAGAACCGTGGCCACGGAAATAAGAAGGCCGATGTCAATGTCCTATGCGGAAGTGTTGAAGAGCAGTGACAAGGCGGTGAAGGAACAAATGGAAGAACAAGAAATGGTGATTGGGCAATGGGAGACAGATGCGAGTAGGGGGGAAATATTAAGAAAATGTGCAATCAGAAACGTAGAGGATATGGGACATGTAGAAGAGATCCAAAAAATAGTAAGCAACGCGGGGGTAGAGGGAAGGGAAGTTAAATTATTGGGAGGGAGAAATATCTTGATAAAGTATGAATCTGTAAAAGCAATGGAGAACGTGGTTAGTAACAAAACTCACGGGCTACAACATTGGGTGAAGAATTTGCGGAAATGGTCAACCGGGTTCCGATCATCGGAACGGCTAGTATGGCTAAGGATTAAAGGGATTCCAATTCAAATTTGGAAAGAAGACGTATTTAAAGAAATAGCAAGTAAATGGGGTAAGGTGCTTCTAACAAGGATTGCCAATTCGAAGAAAATTCAAAATTGCTGTGGGGAAAAATTCTAATAAGTACAAATTTGGTGGGAAAAATCAATGAAATTAGGAGCATTAAGGTGGATAATTTTTTTTTCGTAATAACAATTGAAGAGGAGGATGGATGCATCTTGGAGTACCAAATAAAAGAAGAGGGACGAATGTTATACGACGAAGAGGAAACGGAAAATGAAGAAGATGAATCTTCCAATCCGCCGGATTGGTCGGAAGAAGAAAGTGTGGAGGAGTGGATGGTGGAGGAGAGTGTATTCAACGAAAAAGATAATGAAAACAATAAAAAGCAGGAAAGAGGAGAGGGTGGGGGCGATGGAAATGGAGAAGAATGTAACAAACCGGAAGAGAGCCGCCGGGAAGGATGGATTCCGGTAACCTGCAACTCGCCGGAAAATATAGGAGGTCAAAAGTCGGAGGAAGTAAATGGGGAGGATACCAAGGAGACAGGTGCTACTTTCAAGGAGACATTTATGGAAGGTGGTTCAAATGGACCAATAGTTAATAAAAAGGAATCTGAGATTGCTTTTACGCCAAAAAAAGAGGAAGGAAATAAATCCCAAAATGGAGGTGGTCCAGGCCAGGAAGAAGAAGTCACGATTGGGCCTAAAAAAGGGATAGAAAAAGGGTTGCAATACATAAATGGAAGTGATGGGCCAAATAAAAATTTAAGAGAAATAAACGGGCAAGTTCAACTAGAAAATGAGGAAATTCTGGTGGCCAGGTCGGATGATAATTTGGACCCAAACCAGATACCAAAGAATAATTTGGATCAAAACAATGACAGGCCAATGCCAGAGTCAGGAAACGTGCTGGAGGAAGACCCACATGAAAGTAAAAAAGACAACAAGGAAAAACAAGGGAGGAGTCCGATGATCGGAGGAGCAAAGAACAAAAAGTCAAGAAAAGTAGAGGCGTGTGGTCTCGGGAGAGGGCGAATTAGCTTCCACTATCTGAAGCAGAAAGCTAGAAGTGCACAGAAAAAACCACCGAGGGCAAGCGAAAGTAACAGATCGAATGGTTCGAAACAGAAGGAGTCAGAGAAGAGTAATTCGAACCAAATCATAATAGAGACTGAATTGAGGATGCCGAATATTGCAAAAGGACTGAAGGAATTTGGGGAAGAGATTGGAGTCCAGTGGGAGAAGTTGGATGACGGAGGCCGGGCTTAGGAGAAGAAAAGACGAAGAACAAAGTAGAGGTAATAGCTCGTTTTTTAAGATAGTAATTATGAAAATTATTTCGATTAATATAAGAGGGCTGGGTTCGATAAAAAAAGAGCTTGGTTGAAATAATTATGCAAAAAAGAGAATCCTTGCTTGATAGGGATCCAAGAAACAAAATTAAAAATGTATCAGCTCAATTAGTAAATAATATTTGGGGAATAAATGATGGAGACTCGGTTCAGGTAGCGGCATCCGGTCGTTCTGGGGGTCTATTAACAATATGGAATAGGGATAAATTTAAAGGAGAATATGTAGTGTCAGACAATAATTTTGTGGCGGTAATTGGAAAATGGATCAAAACGGACAGTTTAGTTGGTTTTATTAATATATACGGGCCAAATGACCATAGAGAGAGGAAGAAACTTTGGAGTAGGTTGGGTATGTTATGCGATAAAGAGGAAGTGAAATGGGTCCTTTTTGGGGATTTCAACGAGGTGAGAGGGGCACACGAACGACTTAATTCGAATACGGGTAGCAAAGGAGTGGAAGACTTTAACGAATTTATTAGAAAAAATAGTTTAGAGGACATTCGGATGGGGGGCAACAAATACACAAGAGTTAGTAATGATGGGGATAAACAAAGTAAGTTGGATAGGTTGTTGGTTTCAAGGGAGGTAGAGTCAATTTGGGAGCAAAAACCCTAGATCGGATGTGGTCGGATCACGCTCCAATCATGCTTAGTAACGAGAAAAAAGACTTTGGACCTAAACCGTTCAAATTTTTTGATGTATGGTTAAAGGATAAAGGCCTTGAGGAAAGAATTAAAAATGAGTGGGGAAAGGAAGTAAGAGCCTCAAACCCATTATTTAGACTCCGAGATAAACTAAAGAGAGTAAAAGAGGAAGTGAAGAAATGGAGACAAGAGTGTTGGGGAGAGATGGATAAACAAGCAAAAGATCTAAAAGAAGAGGTTAAAATGTGGGAAGTAAAAAGGGTCAATGATACCTTGGAAGCGAAAGATAGATATAAATGGATGACCGCTAGAAAAAAAGTGGCTTGAAGTAGAGGAAAGAAACATAGCAATGTCGAGGCAAAAGGCAAAAATCAAATGGGCCAAGGAAGGGGATGAGAACTCGAAGTTTTTTCACTTGACTTGCAAAAATAGGGAGCGAAAGAATCAAGTACAAGGTTTAAAGATTGAATCGGAATGGACGGAGGACCCAAATAAAATTAAGAGCTACGTGCACGACTTTTTCAAAAGTAAATACGCCAAGCCAAAGAAGGGGGAGCACAAGCTAAGAATGAGTCGTCTGAAAAAAATCTCAAAAGAAGAAGCCGAGTGGCTTGAGAGGAGGGTGTCGGAGGAAGAAGTATGGGGTGCTATATCACTATGTGGAAATGATAAATCGTCGGGCCCGGACAGATTCACCATTGGCTTTATTAAAAAATATTGGGAGACAATTAAGAACGATATGATGGAGGCGGTCGAGTGGTTTTGGGACAAAGAAGAGTGGCCGATAGGTTGTAATGCTTCATTTCTAACGTTGATTCCGAAGACCTCCAACCCGGTGGGGCTTAGTGAATATAGGCCAATAAGCCTAATAGGAATAGTTTACAAGATCGTCGCGAAGATGTTAGCGGAACGGATGAAGACGGTGATGGAAAAGGTAATAAGTAGCGAGCAAAGTGCCTTCATAAAAGGACGGTCAATACTAGATGGGATCCTTATTGCCAATGAGACGATCGAGCACCTCAAAAAGACGAAAAAGAAAAGTGTTATTTTTAAAGTGGACTTCGAGAAAGCATATGATACGGTAGATTGGAAATTCCTTTTGGAGGGCTTATCAAATATGGGTTTCGGAGGTAAATGGAACAAATGGATAGAAACGTGCTTAAAGTCATCACGAATCTCGGTGTTAGTTAATGAGTCACCTACGAAGGAGTTCCCTATGGAGAGAGGATTAAGGCAAGGGGACTCTCTTTCGCCCTTCCTTTTTTTGGTAGTGGCCGAATGCCTTCATATTATGGTAGAAGAGGCGATAAGCAAGCAATTAATAAGAGGAGTTAAAGTGGGAAGGAATGACGTGACAATATCACATCTCCAATATGCGGACGATGTGGTACTATTCGGAGAATGGGACCGACAAATATAGAAAACATCATACGGGTGCTACATTGCTTTTATGAGTGGGATTGAGAATGAATATGGGAAAAAGCAAGATACTTGGAGTTGGAGTATCGGAAGAGGAGATCAATTCATGGGCGAGATTCCTTAATTGTGGGAGTGGAACACTTCCTTTTATTTATCTTGGTCTACCGGTAGGCGCCAATATGGGAAGACGAGCTAATTGGAAGACGGTGGTAGAAAAGATGAAAAATAAATTATCGACGTGGAAATCAAAGCTTTTATCCTTTGGAGGAAGAAGAACATTGGTGCAATCGGTACTTGGGAGTGTGTCGCTATATTATTTGGCATTGTTTCGAACCCCGGTAAGTGTGTTGAGAGAATTAGAGAGGGTGAGATGCCATTTCTTTTGGGGAGGGGGAGGGAGTGAAGGTGAGGTTGTGAAGCGAGGATTTTCATGGGTAAAATGGGATAGGGTGTTGGGTTCATTTGAAAGAGGAGGGTTAAAGATAGGGAGCCTTAAAGACCTAAATTGGGGACTTCTTGGGAAGTGGTGGTGGCGGTTCTATAAGGAGGAAGATTCATTATGGAAAGTAGTGATTAGGAGTCTCTATGGGAGGGTCGGGGGGTTAACCGAAGGAGCCTCATGGGAGAAGGGGGGCGGGTCGGTTTGGGATTCTATAATAAAGGTGGGAAAGGAGATAGATAGGATGGGTATCGAGTTCACAAGTTCATTTGGGAGAAAATTAGGAGACGGGTCAAAAATAAGGTTTTGGGAGGAGATATGGGCACAAAATGAGCCACTAAAGAGTAGGTTTAATCGGTTGTATAGACTAGAAGAAGAGAAGGGAGTATCAGTCGCAAAGAGAAGGAGCTTGGTGGAGGGGGAGTGGGTGTGGTCTTGGAATTGGAGGAGGGAACCTAGGGGGAGGGAGTTAGGGGAGTTAGAGGAACTAAATAGAATTCTAGTAGATAAGGAGCCTTTGACAGGTACCGACGACCGAGCGAAATGGAAGATGGATACACAAGAAGGTTACTCGGTGAAGACTCTCAGAAAAATCATTGAAGAAAAACTAAGCGAGACGGAGGTCAACAGGACAACCACGGATTGGATACGAGCGGTTCCATCTAAGGTATGTATTTTTATATGGAGGATGGTAAATAGGAGACTCCCATCTCGCGTAACTCTAGATAAGATGGGCATAGACCTAGACTCCCTATTATGCCCGAGATGCAAGGTGGAAGTGGAATCCATAGACCATGCTTTAATCAAATGTGTAGAAGTTAAAAACCTTTGGCGACAAGTGGGAAAGTGGGGAAGGGTGGAGTTAGAGAATTGCAATTCGATCGGCGACCTACTTGAGGCGGGTTATCAAAGGAGAGGTGGTGAGAAAGGGAGGGAGAGATGGAAGACGATCGTTTGGAGTACGTTGTACCTTATATGGGCTAACCGTAATAAATGCGTCTTCGAGAATGGCAACACATCGATAAAGGAGCGTATGTTTGAAATTCAGTTAAAAATTTATGAGTGGTTGGCAAATAGAGATAAGAGTTTGAAAGTGGAGTGGCAGGAGTGGATGACGGATCCGATAATTGGAAATCAAGTAACGGGTTAGCCAGAAAAAGTAAGGATATAGGAAGGGGGAGCTGATTCGGAAAGAGGAACGATGGTGCAGTGCAATTCAGCTGAGGTATAGAAAGACTCACGACTGGCCAGCAGCAGTCATGGAAGACCATCCAGAATCAGATGGGCTGAATCAAGCAATGAACAGGGATCACTTCTCCAAAATCGGGGGCTGGTTTAATCCTCGTAAACTAGCAGCTAGGATGGAGGATTAATTGTTGTTAACAGGAAAACAGAAGCACGAAGGTTTAAAGTTCGAATAGGCACTGCGGTCATATTGTGCGATGATACGGGATATGGTCTAAAGATCTGCAGGGTTTTATTGGTGTCTATAGTTTTTAATCATGTTGTATGGTTTAGTTGGTTTGTTTGGTTCGTTAAGCCAACATGGATTGTTGTTGGTTCCAGATTCCTTTAAACCGATTGTTAATTGAGAGTATTGAATCTGAGTGAATTGCGGAAGCAGATCAATTAACAATTTAAATCAATAGAACAGTAAACAGAATGAAGAACAAAGATTATGAAATGAATTACGCACAGTATTCTTCAAAAGTAAATGTATTGATCGACCTTTTTTTACAAACACAATACAATGCTATTTATACATATACAAAGACAGAAAGTCAAAATGCTAGCCAATTACAAAGTGCCATGTGTCATAAAGGGAGCGTCTAACAACAATTAGTTATAACAAGAAGTGTGTGTTGACACTTGTAGACATCTCTTCTTTGACTCATACTTTAATATCTAACATTCTCCCCCTAAGTATGAAGTCAAAAAAAAAAATTTCTTCAGAGAGGATCAACAGCAGCGATGATACTTGAAATAATATTGATAAGCTCTCTGTTCTTCTGAAGTCCATCAAGTCTTTTCTCTATTTTCTTTGCAACTTCTGGATTTGTCGTGTCTAAGCCAGCAAAGCACTTGATGATGTAGACTACCTCGAAGAGTATTTGTGAGCTTCTTTGATGCGAAAGAAGCTCTTTCCATTTGGTCTTTTGAAGATGATTCCCTCTTCTCGGTTCAAGAAGAAGTCTACCCACTCGAATTTGCTTATCCCTTCAAGTTCCTCATTTGGTGCGAGAGATAGCCGGATTATCCATTTTGAAATTTAATCCAACTGGAAGTCGACTCGCCTTTTGTATCTAATGTATGATTTCATACATAGAATAATTCTAGTGTAGGCAACCTGGTCTTGTGGATCTTTGCGTTCGAAAATTTGAGTCTTCATAAATTCTTCCGGAAAAATGAGATCGAATTTGGATGGATGGACAACGAGATCATTATCACATATGTAATAACTTTTGTTGTTTGATCCGACTATCTCGTAGATTGTGTACCAAATGGGTGTATCTTGAAGCTGCTTATGTTTCATGGTCGTTATCTTTGTAATTGGAACAAGAGTGAAAACTGTCTTCTTCGTCTTGTTTATGAGCCATCAAGTTATCTTTAACTTCACCGCCGACATTGTATTGGTTGGCGAAGTTAGGCATCATGAGATAAATCTTCTGATCTGTTGGAGCATACATGTGCCTTTTCTCAACTTCAATTGTTGGAAGTTCAATGTTTCCAACAATGTTTCCAACTTTATTTAATTTTTCATCAAATTCTTCTCTTCTGATCTCCTTCTGCTTCTGAGCGGCCTCTGCTCTGACTCTTGTTCTTTCTTCAGCTTCAAAATTTTGTCTCTGTAGTTCTTCTTTAAGTCTAGCCTTTTCTCTTTCCAGATTCTCTTTTTCAGCCCTCTCTATCTCTATTTGTTCTTCAACTATTAGTCTCTGGCGTATTATCTCTTCTGCTCTCTCTTTTTCAGCTCTGAACACCTCCTCATCCTCCTCTCTGGCCCTTTTAGCTCTTTCCTTTGCAGCGTTAGCTCGTTCTCGTTCTTCGTGAGCTCTGACTACTTCAGCCCTTTCAGCCGGAGAGCTCGGGATTCTGCTTTTTCCCATAAGATCCAGAATAAACTTAGCTAGCTCTGGATCTCTGGGTAGAGGACCAGAATGCGTAGCCAGAGGTGTTGGAGTGAGTGGCACTTGTTTTGAAGAAGAGGGTTGCTGTGATGGTGTTGGCGTTGAAGAGTCAGCAGTGGTCGTGTTTGTTTCTGGTGGTGTTTGTTTGGCTTGCTTAGGCTCAGAACCTTTCTCCCCCTTCTGAGAATCAGGATCCTGATCCTCAGAACGTTTTCTTTCGGTTACGCCTTTCGCAAGCCCTTTCTTCCTTGGCTTTCTTCTTGGAAGTAAACGCCTCAGCAAGAGAAGAAACCAGAGGCACAAGTTGAGAGATAGTAGTTTCGAGAGCGGCAAGTTTCTGGTCAGTTGACGATGTGGAGGGCTTGGAAGAGTACTTTGAAGCGATGGTCGACATTCGCTCAAGAATAATCTTCTGGAAAGAGGCGAGGTCAGATTTCTTGACAAGCGTAGACACAGAGGGATCATCAGAAGTTATGACGGTCTTGACAATCTTCTGTATATCTGCCACCAGAGAGCTGTAGTCTACAGAGGCACGTAAAGAATCTGGAAGTTGAGATATTGCCTCTGTATTTGCTTGAAGACCATTTTTCAAGAGCAAAAGTTGTTCAGCAAGATAGGCCTTCTGATCTTCTTGAGAGGTATTCAGTTGGCGCTGAAGATCTGCTAAAAGAGAGTTCTGCCTTTCAATTTGAAATTGAAGGTTCAGAAGAATAGAATTATTAGTTGTGACGGATAATTTTAGATCTTCCACAGATCTCTGAATTTGATCAGCAAATGCCAAGAACGCTGCATTAGTGACAAAATCAGAAGATGTAACCGGTGCATCTCCAACACATGGAGCCCCTTTACCCTCGCGTTCAGAGGGGCCTTCTACACCTGTTTTGACGTTGAGTGTAGAAGGACTTCCAACCAGTCCTTGAGGGCTGTTATTCACAGGCTCCTCTTCGGTTGTTCCGACTGTTTCAACATTATCCTCATCATCAGAGGATGAGGTGCTGAAGACAGTATGCTTACCTTGGTGAAGTGTAAACACTCCGGTAAGAGGTGCATTCCTAGGCTGTAACCCCTCTGATGGGAATTCATTAGCATCTATCCTAGGAGAGGATGTGGACTCATCCTCTGTGCGTAGTGGTATGTCAGTCACGGAGACATGAACATGTGGTGAAGGAAGTGGCGAGTTCTGGGGCGAATGAACTCTTATATTATCATCATCATCCTTTTGAGAGGATGATGAAGTGGAGGTGCTTTCCCCAGATGAATTTGATTCAGAAGAAGAAGAATCCTCTGAACGGCCGGTTTCTTGGTGGTTTGGTAAGAATTTGTTCTAAGTCAATGAGTGGAGATGTGGTGACATCAACCTCGAAGTTGTGGTTGCCCTTTGGGGAATAGGAGAGGAACACTCATATGTGTCTGCGAGGACATCTTACGTACCTTCATTTAATAGAAGGTCGGCATGGGTAGAAGCACTCGGATGTTCACTCCTATTTTTCTCAAGCTCATGCTCACTGCGGACCCCGACCACCTACACTGGCTCTAAGTGCTCGGGGTAGGAATTCTCTGTTCGAGAAAACCATAGAGCTTCTATAGATTTGGAGATTAGAAGAGCTAGATGGGATTAGGTTTAGCATGTACCGGATAATTCTCTCGGGTGCGGAAGTAGCCGATGCCGTCGATGGTTGATCTATGGGAGCTCATTGATGCAATTTTGCGGAATGGGCCGAATCAGGGGAGCTTCGATTGCCCCAATTGCAGGATGAGTGATGAGAGATAAAAATCTTGGGAACATGAGTGCTGGTAGTGGCTTTCCCTGACTCTGATGGATCACCTTAGTGTGCACAGCTGCTTTGATCTCTTGGAAGAGGAGACTTGCATAGTCCAAGGGTCGATTGAAGAACATCCCATACATTATAGTCGTAATGTTTCGGCTAGCTCGATCCGAGAGAGCCTATTTTGCAGGTTAGGCTCTTGTTGAGAATGGAGACGAGTAGATTCCACATTGGGGGCAACTTTTTCCTCTTGAATTCGGACAGCCTTGTAAGAGGTTCATTGTAACCCAGAAGATTGATGAAGGCTAGGAGGGCTTCTGTGGAAGGGTTTTCTTCTAGGGCAGGATTGGGAATGGTTTGCCCATCCACTTCGATCACTGAAAGGGGAAGATGGAAATATTTGGCTAGTTTTCTTTTGGTGATGGGGATTTGAACAGCAATTTCCACTTGTTCAGGATGGGTGATAGAACCGGCGAGTGTTTCATCAGTGTTGATGATCATTGTTTGCCACAGTTCTTGGACATAGATTTCAGGGATGTTTGGATTGGTTAGGGTTAGGGCTCGATTCAACTGGTGCTGTTGTAGAAATTCGATCATGATGCGAAATTCCGGTTGATAAGTGTTAGGGTTGAGCAGTACCTGCACATTGTTCGCCTTCAATGGCAGTTTTACAATAGGAGTACTATCAGCAGTGGAATCGATGATTCTGTCTTCATCATTGTTGGTAGGATGGGCACAGTTGGAAGCCATTTTGAAATTTTGAATGCTTGACAGTAGAACACTTTGTCTTTGTAATGAGAAGAAACACTGATTTAGGTAATATTTGCGAGGAAGAAGATGAAGGTTGAAATTGGGGGTTTTATGTGAGAGAGAAACTGTAGAATGGGAAGGGGTTATTCAGTTTGGGGAGAAACAAAAAAACGGTTCATTTGAGCTGAGGTAAGCACGCGGGTATACACATGCAGGGTTTCGATTGGAGACACGTGTACGACGAGACACATGTGTGATGATGATTTAGTAGCAGATGCGATTTATCTTAAAAGCAGAAATAAACAAAAGTAAAAAAAAATCTGTTTAATTAATCAATTAATTTTGAATTAATTGATTTAAACACAGAATTTAATCTTAATTTTATTTATTTAAGTTTAAAAATCAGTCAAGTGAGAACAAAAATCACATGAGAGTTTAGTTTCTATAAAAGAATAATAAAGAAGAATTTGCATTAAACATATAGATTTAAACAACCTTGGAGGCAAGAGTTGATTGAATTTATATATTTAATGGAAATTAGAAGACTTATCAATTTATAGAAAATTTAGTTGAAAAACATGTCGACTTGATTTATATTTAAAAAAAAATTTGAAATGAATCAAAAGTCTAAGAGACCTTGGCGGCAAGAGAAACTCAGAGCAGATAGATTCAAATAAAATTTAAGTAAAATAGTAAATCAGAAGACAGCTAACCAGAGTTAGATTTAGACGAATATCTTCTTCATTGTGAAACTCCCCTGTGAATGGTAAACTCCCCCTTGAATGGTAAACTCCCCCTTGAATGGTAAACTCCCCCTTGAATGATGAACTCCCCCTGTAGTAGCTTCTTTACCTCGTTTCTCAATCTGTACTTTATGATATTTCTTGAAAGAAGAATATTATTATGAAACAGAAAATCAGAGGAATTCAGAGGCTTCTGAAGTGTTCTGAAGAGTTCAGACAGCATCAGAGACTTCTGATGACTTCTGAAGTATCGTCAGAATAGTTCAGAGGCTTCTGGATGCTTCTGAAGAAATCATTGTTACATATTAAGCATTCCCAACTTGCTAATTAAGAAGTTAAAACGACTCTCATCAAGAGCTTTTGTGAAAATATCAGCAAGTTGATAATCAGTAGAAACAAAATACATTTCGATTGTACCCTTTTCGACATGATCCTTGATGAAATGATACCTGACATCGATATGCTTTGTTTTGGAATGCTGAACTGGATTTTCTGTAATGGCGATAGCACTTTTAGAATCACATAGGATGGGAATCTTATCGTATATCAGACCATAATCTCTGAGTTGGGTCTTCATCCAAATAACTTGTGAACAACAACTAGCAGCAGCAACATATTCACACGCCGTAGATGTGGATACGCAGTTTTGTTTCTTGGATGTCCAACTTATAAGTCGATTTCCCAGAAGTTGACAGCTACCTGATGTACTTTTTCTGTCAAGCTTACAACCTGCATGATCGAATCGTATACGCCATTAAATCAAATCCAGAATTTTTAGGATACCAAAGGCCCAACGATGGTGAACCTTTTAAGTACCTAAAAATTCTTTTTACGGCGACCAAATGAGACTCTTTAGGATTGGCTTGATAACGAGCACAAAGACAAGTGGCAAACATAATATCGTGTCTACTTGTCGTTAAATATAAAAGAGAACCAATCATTCCTCTGTAGCTGGTAATATCAACAGATTTACCCGAGGAGTCAGGTCCTAATTTCATACCAGGAGAGATGGGTGTTTTCATGGATGATGAGTTTTGAAGATGAAACTTTTTAAGCATGTCGAAACATATTTTGCTCGATTTATAAAGATACCAGTAGGTACTTTGTTTAACTTGAAGTCCTAGGAAGAAAGTTAATTCTCCCATCATACTCATTTCAAATTCAGTTTCCATCAATTTAGAAAACAAATCAACTTCTGTTGGATGAGTAGAACCAAATATTATGTCATCCACGTAGATTTGAACTATAGTTAACATACCTTTGCCTCTTTTGATGAACGAGTTGTATCAATTTTACCTTTTTCATATCCTTTGCCGATCGTAAACTTAGATAGTCGTTCATACCGTGCTCTTGGGGCTTGCTTTAGACCATACGAGCTTTGTCAAGAAGATAAACATATTCTCGGATATTTTGCATCTTTGAAACCATCAGGTTGTTCGACATACACTTCTTCTTTTAGACATCCATTAAGAAATGCACATTTAACATCCATTTGGTAGACTTTGAAGTTTTTGTATGCAGAGAAAGCCAAGAATAATCTTATTGCTTCTAGTCTTGCAACAGGAGCAAAGGTTTCATCATAATCAATACCTTCTTCTTGACAGTAGCCTTTAGCCACCAAACGAGCTTTATTTCTGACAACAATTCCATCCTCATCCTTTTTGTTCCTAAATACCCATTTTGTGCCAATGGCAACTTTGCCTTTTGGTAAAGGAACAAGACGCCAAACTTTATTTCTTTCGAATTGAAGTAGTTCTTCCTGCATAGCATCCACCCAAACTTGGTTCAACTAAGGCTTCATGTACACGTTTAGGTTCGATCATACTAAGAAAATTAACAAAGAATGCTTCATTTGCAGTAGCAGATCGTGTTCTGACCCTCTCAGAAGGACTACCAATTATAAGATCTGGTGTGTGAGATTTAGTCCATTTCGTCATTCTGGGTAGAGAAATTGAATGGGTTGTTTCATTTGACGAAATGATTTCATCTGGAAACACAAAATCTTCTTTATTTTCTTGTATGTCCTTCGGTATCCGTTTTGTCATCCGTCCTTGTGTCTCCCTCGGATGATGGAACGAAGTAGCGTCTTGACCGGTAGATGTAGTTGTGGGAACTTCGGAAAAATAGATGTGTCGAGGAAATGGAAGAAGCGTGACCGAGAGAGTAATGCCTGAGGCTTGGAGAATATCTGGTATCTGCAAAGGTGGAGGTGACATAGCTTCTGACACAACTTCATCGCCCAGAAAATCATGAAAAATAGCATCAATCTCGGATTCTCTGGAACCTGAAAGATAGTCAGAAGTAACAGTATTAAGCTTGAGTTCTGATGTAGAGTGTTCGAAGTCGGTTGAGTGTTATCATCGAAGTCAATGTTGATGCTTTCCATAACAGTTTTTGTTCGTAAATTAAAAATTCGGAAAGCTCTTGAATTTAACGAGTAGCCTAAAAATTTAGCTTCATCGGACTTCGGATCAAATTTGCCAAGATTATCTCTGTCGTTTAAGATAAAACATCTGCAGCCAAAGATATGAAAATTTTTTACAGATGGTTTTCTTTTATTAATCGGCTCATAAGAGGTTTTGAGATGCCTCTTGACAATAATTGAACGGTTTTGAGTGAAACAAGCGTAGCAACGAGCTTCGGCCCGTAAGTGAATTGGGAGACCGAAGGCTGCGAGCATCGTTCGGCCGCTTCAACCAAGGTTCTGTTGCGACGTTCAACTACACCGTTTTGTTGTGGAGTGCGAACAACAGAGAAGTTTTGAGTAATTCCTTGTTCAACAAGATACGATTCAAGCTTGGCGTTCTTGAATTCTGTACCATTATCACTTCGAAGTTGCTGAATCTTCTGATGTAGAAGAACTTGAATTTTGGTCATCATATTCGTAGTACCACCGGGACTTCGACTTTTGACGAACGAAAGCAAGCCAAGTATATCCGGAAAATTCATCAATTAGTACCGTAATATACTTTTTACCGGATAGACTCGAATTGCAATTGGACCACAGAGATCCACATGTAATAATTGCAGAGGCCTAGTACAAGAATGATCACTTTTTGTTTTATGAGATGCTCGTTTAATTTTGCCCATTTCACATGCAGGGCAGAGGTGATCCTTTTGAAAATGAATATCTGGAAGTCCAGATACCAGTTTGTTTTTAACAAGCATCTCAAGATTATTAAAATTTAAGTGAGACATTTTATGATGCCAGAGCCACGCAACTTCACTCTTTTTGGAGATGAGACATAAAGTTTCCTTACCATCCTTAGAGGTAAAATTCATCATATACAAGTTACCTTTCTGTCCGCTCTCCAAAGTTCTTCACCTGCCTTAGAGAATAAATAACAATGTTTTTCATCAAATACTACTAGTATTTTAGAATCACAAAGTTGACTTACACTGAGGAGGTTATGTTTCAAGCCTGAAACATGTGCTACCTTTGATAAGGTGATATTACCTTCTTGTAGAGTACCGTAGCCTTTTATTTGACCCTTACCATTATCACCAAAAGTTACTACTCCACCTGTTTTGTCCTTGAATTGGGATAGTAAGTTTTGGGATCCAGTCATGTGCCTCGAGCATCCGCAGTCAAGGTACCAGATATGCACACGCTGTTTCTGCAATCAAAAAAATCAGAATTTCTTAGGTACCCATCGCATAATGGGTCCTTTTATGTTAGCTTTTGGAGTATGTTCGTTTTTTGATTTAACAGAAGGTAAAGACTTTATTTTTGGTTTTTGGTGTTTTTGAGTTTTATTCTTTTTGTGATAATTATACTGTGAATTGGAATGATCAGAGGTTTGCGAGAAAAACTGTTTTAACTTTAAGAACAGTGAAAAACATTCAGAAGACTGAAACATAGAAGATTGAATTGAATTGTCATTGCGAGAATGGTAATTACAATTATTCTTTCTAAAATCTTTTCTAGTATCAGTTGTTCTAGAGAACCTATCTAGACTAGACTTTTGTTTTAGTTCTGGCTTTTTCTTCTCTGTGTTCTTCCTCTGATCTACTTTTGCAGAAGCTCTGTTATTTACTGAAAAAGGAACATAAGTATTAGAGATTTCCATTTGCCTTTTTGAATATTAGTAAACTTCGGAAGAGTAGAGTTTAAAATCTTTTGATTTTGCACTTTGTTTTTGAGTTCTGCTTCTTTCTCAAGTTCAAGACATGTTTTGGCTTTGAGACACATATCGAAGAAGTCTGGATGTATAGATACTGATTTTCTTGGTTCTGGAACAGAAACAGGAAGAATAGGTATACCACTTGAAAGTTTAGCACAATCTTTATCAGAAGCTCTGATTTCTTGATATTTATCAGTATACAAATAATCATCCTTTTTATCAATAATTTCTGAATTATTTATGATAACTTTTGATGATTTAAAAGAATTAATTTCTAAATTTGAAAGGTAATTTTCAGAGTTATCAAAAAATTCTTCATCATTATTGTCATTTTCCCATGGATACGTAATCTCAAAGAAAGCTTTCTTGTGTTTCAGAAAGATGTAAATCTTCAAATGAACAGGGAGTGATCTCTGGATGATTCTCACAAAGAGTTTCATTTCTAAAACACTTATCCAGAGTAGAGAGAATATCGTTTTCAAACATAAGTCGTAGATCTTCTTCTGCCTGACTTGGAACAAAAATATCAGCCTCTGGATTCAAAATTGTATGTTTATTTGAACCAAAATTGAAAATATCATCTTTCTTCTGAACTTTATTTAGATCAACATTTGTTTTACAACAATATTCAATATTTTCGAATTGAAATTTGCTTGTTTTATGATGATTTTCATATCTAGATTTTTTAAAAATAGATTTTTCATACAAAATTGGAAACTTTGGCTTCTGTATTTGTCCAACACAAAAACGATTTCGTATCCGACCTTTTCTTACACGTATAGGGATCTAGGTCCTCGAAACCAAGTCCGGATCTTCCTACTTGTGTGTTAATTTTGTCATGAACCTTTCCGTGCATCCAGATATGTTATAATCTGTAGCTTTTTCTGTTGAAATTCAATGTGTAAAAATTCTCTCTCTTTCTGAAAATAGTTTTTAAGTGCTACAGAGTTGAGTCTATCACTCTCTTTGTCTCTGATTTTCTTTCCTTTTTTCTTCCAGAAGTTTATTGAGATTCAAAATTTCCTTTTTAAGTTTTTCTTCAGAAAGTTTTAAACTCATGGAAATTGTTTCCTTTGCAGTATTTAATTCGAGTTTTTCTTCTGTAAGTAAATCCATTTCTCTTTTGAAAATATCTCTTTCCCTTTTGATTGTAGAAAGAGTTTTCTCAGTACTTTTTCGTAATTTCTTTTCGATTGTGAGTTTCAGTTTTAGTTTCTCAAAATTGTTTGATAACATCACAATCGTTTGTTCAAGCTCAGATGATCCAGAGAAATTACTAACCGGTGACTCAGAGGGTTGATCCTCTGATTCGTTTGTGTTTGCCATTCCACAGAACATGGCTTCATCACCGCTGGATTCATCTTGCACCCAGTTTTCTTTTTCTGCAAAGTGTGCTCTTTCAGTGACATTGTACTTATATTTGTTTTTGTAATAAGTCTTATCCTTTTCCAGAGCTCCTCTGCAATCTCTCGAGTAATGTCCGGGTTTGCCACATCCGTAGACATCTTTCTTCCTTTTTAATTCTTCTTCTTTCTTTTCTTCTTCTGTTTTCTCTACTCTCTGTACTTCTTGTTTAGGAACATAGGGACGATCAAATCGTTTATTTCCTTTCAAAGACCTATTTCCAAAACGATTAGTAAATTGCTTGGTTATTAAAGCTAGAGAGTCAGCAAACGCTTTAATTTCATCATCTGATTCAGAGTCATCTTCTGGAGCAGTTTCTGATATGAAGGCCTTTGATTTCTTCCTGTCATCACTTCGTCTTCTGATTCCTTTTGTTTCTGAGATCAAAGCCAGAGGACCTCCGATGTTTGTTCTTTTCTGAACAACTTCTTTTTCATGAGCTTGCAGTGTACCGAATACATCATGCAGCGACCATTGTTCAAGATCCTGATTGGCTTGTAGTGACATGGATAGATTTGACCATTCAGGGTTTAACCTTTTGAGAAATAGAACATTGTTGTCTTCCTTTGATCTAACAATGTCACATCTCTTGCAGAGATTAATCAGATTGTTGAATCGATGAAATGTTTGTTCCAGAGATTCATCAGTCAGTGCTTGAAAACTATTATATTCATTTAGAGCTTGGGCTCTTCTGTTCTTTTTCATTTTCGCACCACCTTCTAAGAGATTCTCCAGTTGATCCCATAAATCTTTTGCTGTGTCACATGAGTCCAGAGATTGAAAAATCTCATTTGGAATGGCCATTATCAACAGAGACTTAGCTTTCTTAGCTAATTCCACCTTAGCTTTTTCTTCATCGGTCAGTTTATTCCTTGACTTCGAACCGATCTTGCCGGTACCTCATCCGAATTTGCGGTCGGAATTCGGGAATAGTAGTGGTGGGAACAAACGGACCGTTTTGAATAATTGGATATAACTGAACATCCAATCCCTCATAGAAGTTAACCATTCGAATCTTCCATTGTGGGTATTCATCACGTACAAGAGTTGGAGGTTTAGTCGGGGACCCGTACGTATAAACGGCATTCAAGCTCGAATTTGTCATTTGAGTATGAAAGAAGAGAAAATTTGAAGATTTGAAAGAAATTTAGAACAATTAAATCTCAAGAAGAACAGGTCGATAATATCACTGTTTCTTCAGATTACAAAATGAATGACTCAATTTAAGAGAAGATTGTTAACGTTTCAACAGAATTTCGTAAAACAGAGTGGATTGATAAACAAATTTTGAATGCGAGAAAATACCGTTCGATTGAAAGGAATTCTTTCAATGGAAGAGATCTAATAATCAATAGATTGATTAGATGGCTCGATACCAATTGTTGGTTGTATTCCTTTAAACCGATTGTTAATTGAGAGTATTGAATCTGAGTGAATTGCGGAAGCAGATCAATTAACAATTTAAATCAATAGAACAGTAAACAGAATGAAGAACAAAGATTATGAAATGAATTACGCACAGTATTCTTCAAAAGTAAATGTATTGATCGACCTTTTTTTACAAACACAATACAATGCTATTTATACATATACAAAGACAGAAAGTCAAAATGCTAGCCAATTACAAAGTGCCATGTGTCATAAAGGGAGCGTCTAACAACAATTAGTTATAACAAGAAGTGTGTGTTGACACTTGTAGACATCTCTTCTTTGACTCATACTTTAATATCTAACAATTGTGACAGTGGCTTGTTTTCTCCCTTTGTGAGTTGCTGTCATAATTTCTTAAAGGTGGTTTGGGTTTGTAAGTTTGATGTTTGTGGTAATAAAATTGTTCTCTTTGCTGTGCAAAAAAAAACTGATATAAAATTAAAATGATAGGATTTTTAAAGGTTATGAAAAAATTAGAGTGAATTTTTGATCTTTACAGAATGGACTTTTACTTTTGAAAGTGTGGAATTTGGCAGGATTGAAGGTATTAGGTAAAAATCCACTTTCTTGAATGAAGTGGACTGGGAATCATCAGCTACTAATACAGCTGAATCAAAGGAAAAGAAGTGAAAAAGCGGAAAGAAGTCAATGTGAGAAAGCAAAAAAGGTAACGAAAGACTGTTTCTCCACAAACCTTAACTAAAATTTCGATTAGAAGACACAATCGCAATGTGTATGAGTAAAAAACGCTTATTGTTGGAATATTCCATTCTTGTAGCAGCCACCGCTTCGGATCCTGCTCCTCTGCAATTTTTGGCCCCATATTCTGGCTGTGCCATGGGGGAATATTTCCACGATAATGGAATGCACGCATTAATAATCTATGATGAGCCTATGCACTACCGAAGAATGGACCTGATAGAATCAATCGATTGCATAAGATATACCAAAACCACTTACTGGTCTTGCATAAAGAAAAAAAGAAGTCAAGTAGACTCAGAAAGAAAATAGATAGTGAAACCCTCGCCATTACTTTAGGTTCAGCTAGCACTAAAAAGGCTACTCCTAGTAGAAGTGGTAGAATTATTCCAAGTATTTCAGCTGGAACTGCTATGTACATTTTCGATTTTCTATTCAGTTCGATTACCATAAGTGGAAGTTCAAACCTTATATCTCCGATATATAGGATAGAATGTCAGAAAAAAATAAATTTCCTCTTTGCCCTAATGAATAAGCTGGAGAGGCTAGGTCTTGCTTGAAACCAGTAGAGCAGTAAGCCTGAAAGCTTTCCCGTGTATCTACCAGGACCTGGATGAATTTAGTGGTCTTTGACTGTGCCCAAGAAAGGGATGGATAATAGATCTTATATAGTTCCCACTTCCACTTAACAAAGGAAAGATATCACACATCCTTTTTCTGATATTCATTTCTAAATCATTAAAATATGATGTTTTTCTTCTGCCTTTGAAGATAGGGGCATCAAAATACACAATAGGGGACTCTTGTCAAAAGGGGATCGATTCCGTAAAAGATTGTATCAGTAAATGGAAATTCACTGAAAAAATCTTTGTGAGATCGTCAATATTGTACCGAGGGCGTCTTTAGAGTATACCGAATCAGTATAGCTATCCTTCTTCTGACACAGCAACGCACTTTGAATCAGTACTTCTGTTGGATCCTCCCTATCTCCTGATCGAGCTTGTGTAGGTAGATGTTGTCTGGTAGGGCCGATAGTAATACACTGTGTGGGACGGAGTAAGGGCCCTTCTCCGCCCCTACGAGTCGTCCGGCAGAAAAGACAGCCGATTCCGAATCGACCAATTCCGGGATCTTTTGCAGCGAAGGCCTGTCATCGAATTCTTCAAACCTGGGGCATGTCGATCCTGAATGAAACTAAACATCTTCAAACTTTTTGCTTATGTAATGGGGGAGGTACCAGCTGATGTCTTTGAAGACATTCAGAAGGACGTTAGAGATATGGAGGGGTGCTTTGGGTTTCGTTTCCCATTAGAGCCTGAATAAGCTCGGGTATGCTCCACTTCGGTTTTAATTGTTTATTTGAGAGTAGAACCAACTCTGCGCAGGTGTATTGAAAATTTTAAATTGTTAAGCAGATGATAGGGGATGAAATGAAAAGATCATAAAAAACTTCAACATTGCCGATGAAATTTTGTATATCTTAAATATCAAAATCTATATCAAAATAATTGTTAAACCAAAATAATCTTCAATATCAAAATCTATATTTTCGAACAGGTTGCATTTCTAGCGTTTGGCTATTACATTTCAATGTATTTATTTTTTTTATATTCCTCTCGTGAAACAAAAACCATTTTAACAACGCAAGAACCGCTACATGTTCCATATCCACCCTAAATCGTCAGACCTTCTTCAGGAAACGTTTTCGATTTCCGGCCAAAGCTTCCATCTTCTCGTCCTTTGTTTGTCCAATCGTCAATAACTTATAACCGGCCAAATCGCATCACGGAGCACTTCAATCTTCGTCGACCATGCTGCGGAGGTACAATCACTTATCCTACTAACTCCTTGCTATGCGTCAATAGTTCAAATATAGTTAAATTTCTTATTCATTATCATCTAGGGTTTTCTTGTGGATTTATATACGATCTTGATTATTTTCCGAAGCTGCAAGTGTATCGGGATTAGGGTTTAGTGCTCTTAATTGATCCGCATTTGTTATTTTCCCCCCTGATTTTGAGGTTTTCTTGGTTTTCGTTCAATCGGAAGTGAGTATTGTATTCTTTATGTCAAAGCCAATGCTTTTTGAAACCTGAACAAACCAGCACCAATGTTGAATTTTGTTGTACTTTACACTTTTCAAGTTCATCTAAAACAAGAGGGAATAATATCTAGTTCGAATTTTCAATTTACTAGTGTTTCTTATCTTCTGAAGGTCCATATTGGAAATATCTTCTCGTCGATCGTTGGGAAGGATTTCACCGCGAACAACTCCTCAGGCATGTTTTGTGAACCTTATGATGTATCCATCTTTATATAAAAATGATTCACTAGCTGAACCACATTGTTGAATTTTATGGAAAACACTGATCAAGAAACGTATGCGGTAAAACTATGTATAATGAATGAATACAGTTCCTGCAGACTTGCTGCTTTGTATTTATGCATTTCTGTTACTTATGATTTGAGGATAATACGTTGAGGCCTACCTGTTAATGGGATTGTGATGACTGATGACTATAAAAGAAGCTAGTCAGCTTAGGTTACATATACAAGTTCTAAAGGTGCGATTGAGGAGTACTAGCAAGACTGACTAACTTGCTGCTTCGTATTTATGCATTTCTATTACTTGTGATTTGAGGATAATACGTTGAGGCCTACCTGTTAATGGGGTCGTGATAACTGATGACTATAGGATAAGCAAGTCAGCTTAGGTTACATATACAAGTGCTAGAGGTGCAATTGAGGAATACTAGCAAGGCTGACTAACTTAGCATGGCCAGATGGGTATGTGAAAGAGAAGGTGACCAAGTTTGTGGAATGTAGATAAGTTTGTTGATAGCAGTATAATAAGAGTATAACCTATATACAGATAGGATTTGGTAGGTGTGAGATGGCTTATACCAAGACCTTGCTTGTCTCAAGAATGCTGAAACCTATTCATCGACTTTTGGATCTTGATGGTGCATAGGAGAAGAGTTTTGTTCAAGGAAGATGACTAGTATGTGGATGGCTGGAGGCTACTTACTGGACTCAGTCTAATAAACCTTAATAAAGTTGTAATGTTAGGTTTTCTAGATTACATACATAATCTGGTTTTTCTTTAACCATTATTTATTAGTTCTTATGCTTTTTTCTTCTGTATTTGATTTGTAATGTATGTATATATGTATATTTGGTAACAAGCAAGACTGCTAGAAACTAATTTGTTTTTTGTGTATTTAAAATTAGAAAGTACCAGGAAGGGCTTGTAATGCTTCAATGTATATTGGTCGAAAATTTGTTAATATTGTTCTTTCTTCATGGCTAAAACATTTGTAGCAGATACCTTTGTATCTTTCCTCTAGGAAGGAATTCTCTGTTGCACCTCAGTCAAATTCATCCAAGGGATCAGTTTCAACTGGAAAACCACCAGATTCTGGAAGCAATTTGTCCAAAGTTTTTATAGGAAGTTTAGCCATAGGTGCTGCTGCTCTAACAGCTTACCAGACCGGCTACTTAGAAAAACTTCTCACGAAAGAACAAAATAATGATCTTAATACACATGAAATCCCAGTTGTCCATGAAGAACCTCAACAGCCAAAAACTGTTAATGGAGATTTGCATGATGGTGAAACTGTAGAACCAGTTGCCGTTCAAAATGTTCAAGAGTCTGAGGTTTCAAATCCAACTGTTGAGGATGGTGAGAAAAACATTGAAATTGATCCATATTATAGCAGAAGGGAAGAAGACGCTCAGTCTGAATTAAAGCAATTACCAATATCAGAACCCCATGATGCTATTTCTGAGCAGGAGAGTAAGTTGCGTAGCTTGGACCACAGCATCTCAACTTCTGATGATGCAAGTTTTGATTCAATACCATCGATTCAAGAGGATCTTGGCACGAAAAACCAAGACGTGAAGCCTACTAGAGAACACAATGAGGGAGTTCAAGTCACCTCAATACCGACTCAGGTTGCTCCAGCTATTGAAGAAAATATGATCAAGTTTGAGCAGCCTCAGCAGCTAGACACTACAAATATGCCGGAGGTCTGCTCTTTTTTACGTAGCGGGTATAGAACAAAAATTCTATTTGCAGCTAGTTTATGGGCAGTTTTTTGCAGGGTATCCTCAGCAATGATGTCAATGAGCCAAATTCTCTTCTTGATGAATACCTTTTAAGAGGTAAGGCCGAACAAATTGCTGCGGCTTCCTCATATTTAGATAAGGTTAGATACCAAACAATATGTCTACAAGGAAGCTTAATTTCATTTGTTGTTCTTGTCTTGAGTGAAAGTGTCTAATTACATGTGATGTCAAAATGAAGGATATAGCTGAGGCTGTGAAAGGTACTAATGACGTTTACGTGTCAAAAGATGGAAAAGTAGTTCTGGATTTATTGGAAGCTATTCACACAGCTGAAAGAAGGCAGGCGGATTTGGATGCACGTATTTTTTCTGAAGAGAAGAAGTTGATGAAGGCAAGACTTTATCTTTAAAATTAAAATGTAAACATTGTGATATCACTTTGTTGTTTTCTTTATCTATCTCTACTATTGTTCCATACTGTTTTATGGCTTTTGAAATTGAAATTGGACTAAAATATTTTAGGAGAAATATGAGAAGGAGCTAAAAGATGCAAGAGCCCGGGAGCTCATGTATGCTGAAAGGGAGACAATTTTGGATAAGGTTGTATACAATTTTATCCTTCTACTTTTTCTGATCATGCAATTATTTTCTTCCATGTGGTAGGTATACTTCTAGTTTTTGCCATTGTAAATTTTATTCTTTTGAGGTCAAGTAATATAAAAGCATCTGCTAAAGCATTGATAGCAGATCACCTCCAGAGAGGAATGCTTGGACTTTAATGTTTCGTTTTGTTAACTGCTTTGTAATTAGCATGCTAATATTTAGTTTTTTTTTCAAACTTTTTCTTTTCTTGACTGTTTTACTTTTCTCATCCATTGCATCTTTCCATCACTTGCTTTGGATCGCCTCTTGGAAACCTGTTGGTTCACAATTAGCAGAAAGGCAAAGCAGTGAATCTATTTGACTGTAGCTTCTAATAGTTCATACAAGAAATGCATGGTTCAGTTATTGTGTCCACTCTTTTTTTTGGATACGAAACTAATATGATCCTAATCAGTTATCCATATCGTACCCCAAAAACAAAACACACACACACAGACACACTGTACACAAGTTAACTCTAGCGTCTACCTGATACATCTCCTCATTTAAAGGGGATATCAATTTACTCGTGTTTAGCATCTAAATTGCTAAATTCGTTTGTAGGAGTTACATAAAGAAAAGCTAAAAGCAGCTGCTGCCCTCAAGTCACTTCAGGAAATGTTAGCAGAGGAGTTCAGAATGGAAATTGAAAGGAAGGTGCGTTGTCTTTTTTTAACTTTATGATCTAAAAGCATCAAAATAGCAGTTATTAAGCTTGCTAATCTCTAAATTTTCAGGAATCTGAAACAGAATTCGAGCTGAACAAGTTAAAGGATTTAGCAAAAGCAGAATTGACTGCAGCAATTGCAAGTGAGAAGGCTTCACAAATTGAAAGGATGGAGGAGGCAAATCTCAATGTATGATGTCATTCAAATTTAATTTTTTTAATTTAGTTGCATACTATTTTTCAGCTGGCACTATCTTGTGATGCAAATTTGGAGATAAATGGGTTTTCAGACAAAATGAAATATTTTTTTCTGGATATCTTTGATAGCAATTGGTATAGAATTTAACCATTCAGACAGGTCCTTGGTAACCAATTGTTTACAGAATGATTTCCCCAACAATCTCTAACTTTCGAGAGGTTGGAACTCTCGAAAATCTGTTCCACAACTCACATGCCCTACAACTATCACCAACACTTCTATTTAGACTTATCTGCCACCGACTCAACCTTCCTACACCGACGTATAACTACTTTCGATTCAGAAAAGACCAAACTGGCTTATTTCTTGCGTTTCATCATCGCCTGTTCGATCTCCTCGTGCTCTCCTTTTTGTCATTGTTTGCATAATTTCTTCTATGGACAATATCCTAGCATGAAATGTCTTCAATCCGACTCAACCTTTCTACACCGACGTCTAACTATTTTCCATCCAGAAAAGACCAAACTGCCCTTGTTTCCTTCTCCTTGAATACGTAAAATGAATCTCATGCCTATCAATCTCCACATAAGTAGTTTACTGTATTTTGAAATCGCCTCTAGCATAGAAGATTGACAATTATTGACAGTAAACCATAGAAGGTTGGCAATCTGTTATGTTCACACAAAATCATCATTCATTGTTTGATTTATTCTTCTGATTGCTGATTTAGCATTTTGATGCATCGGTTGCCCCAACTCTCAAGTCTCAACCAAAATAAGTTCTTATCCTTCGATAATTTTTAGGCTTGAAAAGTGGCAAACAAAAACCTTAGTAATGGTATAATTTGGATCTCCTCGGTTGGTGGTTATCAGATTCTCAACTCGACTCAACATTCATGCACCAAACACAACTATGAACACCCATCTTGCTAAAATTGTATTGTCCACACCACAAGCATTATTTTGCTTAAGATGTCGCCATTCACATCAAATGAGCCTTCTTTGTTGGTTCTTTTATGTCTTTAACATTAGTTTTAATTTTAACATATTGATAATTAATTTTCCCCTCATATGCTTGTATTGGAAAGGAAATGTGAATTTGAATAAACTTTTAAAGAGAGAAAGCGCACTGATATATATATACACACACATATATATATATAGATGTTGGTTCATTTACAAACCAAATCAATCCTACAAACTATGCAAACTCGTACAAATCAGTATAAAAATGTATTCTTTTCATGATCTTTTTTCATGATTTTTTTTTTCATGATTTTTTTCATAATGTAAAATTTTCACATGTATTTGTTTTCATACGTTAAAAGTTTCTCATATATTTTTGTATGCAAAAGTTTCACATGTATTTATTTCATAATGTAAAAGTTGCACATGTAATTTTTTCACAAGGTGAAACCAACATATGTGTAATAATATATTAAATCATAACATTTGATGAAAAAAAATCATGAAAAAGATTATATTTATATTGATTTGTACGAGTTTGCATAGTTTGTAGGATTGATTTGGTTTGTAAATGAACCAGCCTCTATATTATATATATATATATATATAAGTTGTTTATATTATTGGCCATGAATAGGTTGATGCATTTTATTTCAATTGGCTATTTTGGAAGGACATTTAATGTTATTCTATTTTTGCTATGCAGATAAATGCTTTATGTATGGCATTCTATGCAAGATCTGAGGAGGCACGTCAGAGTCATTCGGTCCACAAGCTTGCACTTGTATGTTTTCCTAAAGCATTTTCTTCACCTTAGCATATTTGTTTTATGAGAAGTTGTAAATAGTAGTTAAATTATACGTATCTTCATTGATTACTGTTATGAAAATCCACGCTTAGGGTACGATTAAGCGTTTTACGAGGTGTTATGCTTCTTTTTACAACTTCGATTAGGTAAACATGTTTAATCAACCGCCTATGCTTAAGCATCCCACCACTTGCTTTGGAAACTACTTGTTGAGTACTTGAGTTAAGTGTTCAAAAATAGTAACCGAGGGATTAGTCAACTTATTTTTAACTTGTGTTCATCGATCAACTTTTCTTAACTAGCAAGTTAGCCTTCCATTCCCTTATGAGTAATTGTATCACCAAACAATTATAGACTAATTATAGAGAAAAGTAATTATACCAAAATACGATATTATTGAAATCTTAGTTCTATATGTTCACATAATCTAATAATAATAATAATATTATTGTTATAATATTTTGTAAGTTATTAATGAAACTTTTATCTTTCTTTTCATGAGAAAGGATTACAATACATTATATACAACAGAGACCTTACTTTAGATTGCTAGAAAGCAAAAACCATAAGGACTAACAATGTACAATATCAAACGTTACTCAAGTTCGAACATAGATGTTAATGATGCCCAACTTGTTACTAGTAAAATATATTTGGGCTCTTCGTAATAGATTTGTGAGAATATCTGCATGCTAGTACTCGGTTATGATGCGTACTAGTTGGATTGATGGAGGCACTGTGTTCCCACATGGTCTTTGATTAGGTGACAATCAATCTCAATGTGCTTGGTTCTCTTATGGAATACTTGATTATTGTCTATATGAATAGTTGGCTTGTTATCACGATACAATTTCATCAACTCGTTTTAGTTACTCCAAGTTCTCGTAGAAATCTCCTTACTCGTGCCATTTCGCATGACCTATCAGCCATGGATTTGTACGGTGATTGGGAGTCGGATTTTTTTTTTGATTTTTGAAGAAATTAGATTTTCTTTGACAAATACACATACCCCATATTTGATCACCGGGAAAACAGACAACCAACCCAATCTGGATTAGAGAGACTAGAATCTTGCCACCTCCATCCTCGGTAGTGGCCCTGGTTAGAATAGAGTATCTCTTAGCCTGGTGTGGTCTGAGATACCTAAAAACGTGAAGCATTGCATCTCAATGACTTGTGTCGGGAGCGTTCATGAATTGGCTCAGGGCAACTAATGGGATATGATAATGGTTTAACTCGTAGATAAAGAATTGATGAAAGAAGAATCTATAGTTTGAACACATTTTCATTGTGATCCATGACCCGATTAGAAGGAACACGAACAACATCTAATATTGATTATAGTATATGACTATATGCACATCGATGTTTCAATATTTGAATTTTTTTTTTGATATCATTATGCTTCGCCAATCTTTGGGGTGCTTTTGTTTCAATTTGAAGAGTTCATGGCTGAACATGTAAATGTATATATATATTAATAAAAGCGGGTGAAAAAGTGAACCTTCTTTGCATGAACAAATCAGTTCGCTTCTTTCTAATAGGACATAGTGGTTCATCTCCTCATAAAGGAGAAACCTCGACACATCACCACCATCATGCAACTATCGATGGTAGATCCTCTTTTATCTTATTCACCCTTTTTAATGTGCTGCAACATCAAAATTGGTATTTATTTATTCATCCATGGACTTCAAACAAAAGAATTGTTCTCATTATTAGCCTTGGCGTGGTAGGCATCAGAATCCATCAAAAGTTGATCCACCACAACAAGGGTAGTTTATGGACTAAATTTCAAAATGCCTTGTGTAATTCAGGCTAGCAGTGAAAAAGTACATTTTCAAGGCAAAGTTTGTAAATAAAGAAGTTGGTGAAAATTCCAATGAAGTAGTAGATGGGGAGGGTAAAGGAGGAGGCACTTCTTGCTTGCTTGTTTTTGTTGAAGAGGAATCTTCTAAACACGGGCACAAGGTAGGTCCCTTCTTTTGGTAGAGCCACTCATGCTTGTAGAGTGTAGTAGCTATCTAGATTTATTCTTTAAGGGCTGAAAATCAGGTTTGAGATCGAGATGTATTATATGAGTAACAGGATGGACTGAGATCGGATGTATTGTATGAGTAACACGATGCATCTGATACCATATGATGCCGCGACTCGTTTCAATGTTTTTTATGTGGACTGCCTTTTTTTGTTTGTTCTTGTTTTTGAGACACATCTGGGTTGGTCTTGCTTTGATACCAAAAAAGAAACCTAAAAGGCTAAATAGTTGTCACAAAAAAGAAATTAACGTGGACGTGGTCTTAGTCAAGTGTTTTTCACAAAGTCTAAAGTGCTTCTTAGAATTGAAATCTATTGGCTTGGGAAAGGAAGACAAAGAGTGAATATAAGGTACCTATATCATATTAACCACAAAATGATATGCATTTGATCTTTTTCTAAACACCGACTGGAATCTTTTTCTTAATACCATCTCCGGCTCTAACTTCTTGCTTCTATTGAAGTTGTGGACATTGTCTTATTAAATGACACCTTAACGGGTTGATGGCATGCCTATATATGGATGAATCATCCTATGTAACAAATATTATACAAGTTGGTAGCTTATGGCTTGTCACTATTGACTAGGTTAGGATCTGTAGCAATCACCTCTCACAGGTCAGATTAATATTGCAGTAGCTAACCCTAGGTTTTTGAAATGATGGAAACTTCTATAACCGACATTTCTATAAATTATGGTGATATGGGGAGTCATAGCCTTAACAAAAATATTGCATACGTGCAAATTGTATAATTGTTGTTGGGAAAAGGCGGTACTAAGGCCGGAAGCCGGAAGATGTTAGTTCAAATGGGAAGGGGGAGCTCATTTTGATACCGGCAAGAATTAGTTAGGCCTTGGTTATTTTCCCATCCATTTCCTCTGGAGATCCATGTTTTTAAGAACAAAATCTAGCATCTGCTATCAGTTAGGTACTTTTTGGGTATCGTTTACTCTGTTGTGAAAACCATCCTTGAGAGGGAGGGGAAGGGGGTGATTACGATTGTGTTTCACGAAGTCTACAGAATAAACTTAAGAAGTGTTTTCACCAAAGCTTGTATTGTTGCTTTAAGCTCTACATGAGTGCTAAGTGCTAATTGTGGTAGTTGAGTCGAAGGTAAAGGTCAACGAGAAGTTAGAGCCCTGGAGCATAGGGGTTTTATATAAGTCACTCTAATAAGACATAATGCATTTCTTGCAATTTCAGGGAGCGACACATTGACGGGGGAGTAGAAGTCAACTTTAGCCTTTTCTTTTGTGTGTGTGGGGGGGGGGGAGGTACATCAAAGGACAATTTCAAGTATTTAGGTTCCATGATTCAAACAGAAGAGGTCGAGGATGGCGTACCATATCGCATAACGACATGGTGCTGAAGTAGAAAGATGCCACGACGGTATTGTGTGACATCGCGTAAAATAGGGTTACCATTAAGCCAACTATTTTGTATGTGGTGTAGCATTGGGCGACAAGGAAGACCCATGAGAGTAAGTTGGAAATTGCGGAAATGAAGATGGTTAGATGGATTCGTGGTCTGGTTGGACCATGTTAGAGCTAGGAGTTCCGCTAATCCTAGGAAGATTGACAGAGGGAGGATACGGTGGTCTGGACGCGTTTGCAGGAGACTGATGGCGGCACCTGTGAGATTAGCAACAGAGGAAGGACATGGTGGCCTTAGACATTTCCATTGATAGGAGTTCTTGGAGATACTGGACTAGGTGCAAGGACTTGTAGCTAGTGTGGAGTGGAAGGAGGTAGTTAGAGGGCTTGAGGTGTCAGGTGGGACAAGCGGAGGGTTAGGGAGCTGACAGAAAGAGTAAAAGAGTCCTATGATAGATGGATGAATGTGTGAGTTCCCTTTTTCAATGTTTCTATGTTTCAATGTCACTTTCTTTTTCTTTTCTGCTGCTTACTATTTTGTTAAGTCTTGGTTCTTCTTTCCTTACTGCTCACATTTTTGCACAAGCCAGCATCTTTACGGAAACATCATCTCTACCCTTTGAGGCAGAGGACATGTTATGCCTACATCCACTTGGGTTGGTTTTACGAGTGCTATACTTGCACAACGTGTGAGCGGGTGTTGTGATATGTATATGTATTATATATTTGACAGCTACAAGTAACATCTTAACTGCATAGGTATTGTTTGGCTAAACTTCCATGTTTATCTTTTCTTTTATGTTTTCTGAAAAGTTAACATCGGAGGGTGAATTGGTGCTTGACAAATGTTAAATCATTCAAAAAACTAAAATCTGTTTATATTTTTTAGTAACCGTGGGTATTACGCACCGATGAATGGCCTGGAGTCATTGCAGGTGTTCTCTATGGCCACAAGGGCTTTGGCAGTGCTTGCACTTATAGTTTAAAAACTTCAGGGACTAAATATGTTACTTTTGAAAAACCATAGGGACCTTTGTAGTTTACTCCAATACTCCATTAGAAACTAAGCGATTGCCACATTGGAAGTTGTACAGCAGTTAATATAAATGCATTGCAAAATTTGGGGGTGAAGACATGATTTTAATATTTGTAAAATTTTGTAGACAGTAGTTTTTGATGGTTTCATGGTTTTCAAAATGGGTTTATGTAAAAAGCAAGTGTTTGTTTGGGGCTTCAAACCCAATGAAACTCAGATTCTATTTTTTAGTTATTTTTTCAGAAATGGAAGTCTTGACAAATTTATTTTAGTTTCATCATCAAACAAAAATCACAATGGCATTTACATTACGCAAACATAATAGAACAACCGAGGGTTATGAACACAAGGTCTTGATATACTCCAGGCTGCAATTTGTATCATTCTATGGCATAATGTAATTTGGACCACTCTTATAACTGTGATATCTGTCATGCTTTACTTTTTTGACTTATTCTGAAAATAAACTCTCTATAATACTCCATCTGGTAGAGTTTTCTTATGGAGTTCAACGTAGGGGGTACATATGCATGCAGATTACCCATGATGCAATTTATCTTTGGTTGAACCATGACAAAGGTGTGGAAATGCACTTTACACCACCGTTCACTGATATGTCCTTTTTCTGTTAGGGTGGTTCCTAGGTCATACATAAATCACAGTGAAGCACTTAAGGGTTTGACTTTCGAGTATATATACTGCTCAAAGTGCAAGTTAAGCATAATTTATATGATTTGGTTTTAAATGATAGGGAGTGGGAAGAAGGTTAATCATTCTATTACACTGGATTTTAAGTTTGTAACTGTCCATATCCTCAGGCATCTTATATGACAAATAACTCGCGCACACCATAGTTGTTAAAAGCGCGCCTCTAGGCTGTGAGGCTCATAAGGCTAAACGTCTTAGGCCTTTTTAAAGTCGAGGCTAGGCGTATTCACGAGGCTCCCTAATCCGCTTCTCCTTGGCTGAGGCACGTTGTGGGCCTAGGTGCGCCTCATAAAGAGTCGCTAGATACCTAGTCAACTCCTAATATTAAGTAAGTTTTCTCATCTTCTCATTCCTAGACTTTAAAAAAAAGAGTTATTAAGTAGATGACATAAGTCAAAGCCTAATATTAATTACTCAGTCCTTAGGACTTCAACTCTCCTCTATAAATACCGAGACCTTAAAACTTCACCCTCATGGCTCACCCTTTAATTAACCCTTCTCCCTTCTTGTCTCTATTGAAACACTGCTGGTTGGTGCATTGGAGGCTTGTACTTGCTGCATATTGTCTTGTAGTTGGTGCATTGGAGGCTTGTACTTGGGAGCAATCAATTTCTGTATTATTTTTTGCAGGGTGCTCTTGCACTGGAAGATGCTCTGTCTAAAGGGTTGCCTATACAGAAAGAAATAGATGCTCTTAACAGCTACATTGATGGAATTGATAAAGATTCGCTATTAGGTTTGGTCATGGCGTCCCTTCCTGAAGATACTCTGGAAAATGGGACGGATACCATATTGCAGTTGAATCACAAGGTAAGCCTTTCTAGGGTTCCATTTATATAATATATAGACCATAATTTAAATTATTTCGTTTAAAAATCTATTGTTTGTTATTTGTTTTGTAATTGCTTGCCTAAATATTATCAATCAGGTGTGCTTTTTTATTTAGATAGATCGTGTAAATGTGGTTCTCCTGATTCTTTGTTATAATTGACAAGTTAAAAGTGATTATATATACTGCCTTTTTTGGTTGTACTTATAAGTTACATTGGTCTAATCATGGTTATTTTTCTAGTTTGATGGATTGAAAGGGACTCTCCGGCACTTCAGTCTAATGCCTCCAGGTGGTGGCGGCATTTTGGCGCATTCTTTGGCTTATATTGCATCTAATTTAAAGGTTTGGATTACATCTTATTTTACTAAAATTTCTCCATAAGATCGCTACTGCTAACAATAATCATGATTGAATTTTCAGGTGAAGGAAGCTGACAAGTCTGGTGATGGAATTGAGTCGTTAATAAATCGAGTGGAGAGCTTGTTAGCTGATGGGAAACTTTTGGAAGCCGCAGAAACGCTTGAAGGCGGTCTAAGAGGCAGCCAGGCTGCAGAAGTTGTGGGCGATTGGGTCCAACAAGCAAGGAATCGGGCTATCACTGAGCAAGCCCTCACTCTTCTTCAGTCTTATGCTACATCTGTAAGCCATAGTTAAATCGCCATAATAGAGAGTACCCTTTAGCTTACACATATTCGGCCATCTTTGTGAATAAAGCCCCAATATTTTTCAACTTTCTGGGGTTTTTACTTGAGAAATTGGGCTATATGAGGATTATTGAGCTGAAACCACCACTTTGGTTGGGGAATAATGAACTTGCTTTTTCTGATTGATGCTTTGATTTGCTTGAAAATAGATGAGCTAAGTTTCTGCTATACTGACTTGTACTTGTTCTAATGAAAGTTGCACGCTGCTCTTATAGTTGCTTCTACTTTGGGCAAAAGGTTTTATCTTTTTGATTTTGTTATGAGAAATGGGCAAGGATGACTGTTTGTTTACCTTTGAAATAGTTTCATTAAGAGGCACTATCTGAATCGCTAAGAGGTGAATTTTGTTTGGTAAAAAAAATGTTTGTCTCTATGTTTCTAAAACTCATTAACTTTTTTGACAATTTTTTTAACAGAAATCATTGGACTTTCAGAAATCAATCGATACATCCTTTTTGACTTTCTTTCTAAAACATCGTTTTTGGCTTACTTATGCAATGTTTTTGGGGAAGTGGGTGGTACGAACGAGAATCAATTGTCATTCATCATCGCAAGTAGTGAGACTGTTAACAAGGCAACGTGAAGATATCCATTTACCATCAAACAAAAAAAATATCCTACCGTTGTATAGTAGTACTAAAACAAATATTGATTTTAGGGTTTTAATTTTGTGATTTTGTATCACCGAATTTTGCAATGATTGTTGTTAATATTTTGCATCCAAAATTCTATATGATGATTTAGCGTTTAAATTTAGATAAATCTAAAGAGAACTTAGTTGTGTACTTGGAGTATGAGGAATTTGAGAAGGTGGCAGGAAAAGGTGGGACGTCGATGATAGAGGTGTGAGGGGTTTGGTTTTACTTTTTTTTTTAATGCTCTACGGATTTGTACATGTCTTAAAAACTAATAAATCATTTTGTATCAATAAAATTAAGGCAAAATGTAATACACCCATAAAGCCACAGATTGGGCTTAATATTCAAGGCCCAGAAAAGATGGGTTGAACCCATGAACCGCTCCGTGGGGTCCAATGACCCTCAGAATGGCTTAGAATTGCACACAATTGCTACTTTATGGTGTATGTATTAACACTCAAAAAAAGTTAAAATAGGCATATGTCTCTTAATTTAATTAGGGAACATAATGTAGAGTAGGGTGAAAAAACAAAGCATAAGAACATTAATCAAAATTCAAGAGAGATACTATAGTCTATTATATCTCATTGTTTTGCTGCGAAAATAAAAAGTCCACAATAGAGAATTATCTAACTATATAAAGTCTCTAGAACATCCAATCCTTTTCTATGATCGACACAAAACTTCCCTTTGCCCTTAGTCGAGTTCTTTACCAATCCCTTACCTGAAAATGGTTTTAGCTTTGAAAAACGAGTGTTAGACCAAAAAGTCTAGTGAATTCCCCAATAAATATCACAGTTATAGGAACCAATTCCAGTAATAAGAAGTTTAGAAATAAAGGTGAGTCAAATAAACCAACAAGTGGATCATGTACATAGTTCGTAGAAAAACCAACATAAATTGCACAATTCCACATGGGATGAGAAATTAGAGTTCCACACAATTCCACATGCGAATACTCATACTCATACATAGCACAATTAGACCGTAGGTGCGATGATTTACTTCACGGGCAAGGTCTCTGGTTTTTGTCCCATGTTCCCCCATTACTATACATATCATAATACGACATAGTTGTATGTTTTTTTTTTGCATTTTGGGATCGACTTGGAAAATGGAAAGATTTGTGCCTATCCAATATATGCTCAAAATGGATTCAAGGTATACACACTATAACTCCCAAGAGATTTTCACTATCTCAAGGTACACTACTTACTATCGTACATGTCCAAACAACCATGCATATCATGATATACATAAACCAACACAATTACTCAAACGTATTATAAATCACCTTTAAATTATATAGCCAACATGATTTCAAGTATGAAAAACTTCGTAACCTTGTAGTTTATAAATCCTTTGACAAAAACAAATTTAAAGTCAAGGGAACTCACCTAATGATGCCACACCTAGCTCCAAGCTCAAATGGTGAACTTCCACAAACCGAATGCCTCAATTCACCAAGACAAAATGGATGTTATCCTAAAGTAGTACCCTCAAAATTTTTCCTTAGAGGTCCTAAGATGAACTTCTAGAATGATGGTCCAAGCCCTGACCCGATACGTAAAATGAAGTGGACGAAGTTGCGCTACAGCAGTGAGTTGCGCGACTTTTGCTGCGGCCTAGCCTGCGAGAAAGCCGGCGGGACTCACTGTTGAGTGCACTTCGTCTCTGTTGCACTTCCCTTTGTAGGAACATTCACATGTAGACTTATCCTTGCACTTTATCTGTAAGTACTTGTCTTCACAGGCTGATCCAAGTCTTGTACTAGTTCTTTCGAAATCTGCGAAAAACTTTCTCCGATTGCAGAGCTTCGTACGTGCATTGAGTATCATCTGGTATAGTCCGCCAAGTGAAGTCTGGCCTACCGTCATATTTCAGGATTCTAAGAAGCGATGTACTTCATTTGCAAGGGATTCTGGGAAGGAATTTAGAAAGACTTGCTTGAGGTTTACGTCATTAACGCCATACAAGCAATAAAACCTTTTAGACATTCTGTCATAATGCTTTTCAAGGTCTTTTTTCTGAAATGAGCAGCATTTCATCTTTAAAAATTCTTCTCTTGCTTGGACGGTATGTTCAACTGGGTTTCCTATGAACTTAACATATATCATATGTATGAATTCTTCGAGAGACCGACATTGTTGAATCTGTAGCTGCTTGTATTCTCCAAGACTTAAGTACCAATCTCTTAAGCGCCCTTGAGCTCTGGTTAGAAACCGTTTGATGACTATGTCAATGTCATAGTACAGGAGCTCAGCTGAGCACCATGTCAGCATTTCAACACTTCTTTCTTGCCATTGAGATGGTGGGATATCATCGAAGGTAAACTTTTCTGTAGTGTCATGTCACACCCTGCTAAAGAGGAAACACGAGGCGTGATACCGCAAGATTTCATAACAATAGAATAAAAATAAACACCAACCATCCAATCAAATACATAACAGTTTAAGTTTAAAATTTTTACATCGCATCAACTAAAAGTTCTAACAAAATAAAGTAAACCAAGTGTTTCAACTAAACAGTTTCAAATAAACAAGATGATTGATGTCGATGCGCCCACATAATAGAAAGATTTGGTTAATCTTTTCTTACCCTGAAAAGCATGATAAAAACAAGGTCAACTACAAAGAGTTGGTGAGTTCACAGGTTTTCAATATTTCAAAAAAATCCAATTGTGTAAGTGAATATGAGCAAAATAATTTTTTGGCACTTATTAATATCTTAAAACGTCAAGGCATTATGTACTCTAATTTTTAGTATATAAAGAGCCACCACTAAACTTTTCGACCACAAAAAAAAGATTTATTGTTAATTCTACCTTAGTGGTGGGACTAATACCCCACATATGTAGAACCTTCGTTTATTTTTAAGTACTGTGCACCCCTACCTGTAGTTTTTAGGTGGGATTGTCCGTCCAAATAACGCTATCCACAAATACCCTTGGCTCCTCACTTGAGTTAATAGTAGTGTACAAACTTTTATGTTACATTTTACTCAATATAACTATTAGTGTACATGCCTTAGTGCCCACAACATCAAATTTAACAAAATCTCATAATCATAATGAAAATAGCTCATATAACATATTCAATCATGCTTTTCACCCCAAATCGTATAAAATACTTTGAAAGAGGGCCTGTGAATACTCACCTTATAGCAAAGCTCCGCGACACAAGACAACACAATCTGATCCCCACACGACGACCTAACGCTTCCCTATCAAAGAGTAATTCTCAAAACCGTCACTTATAGGTCTAATACTACTTATAGAGGTGAATAAATCTTAAGCCCATAAGTGTCTATATATGTCCAATTATACAAAATGCCCACTTGCTCGTTAATATCGTAATTTATACCGAAAGTAATCTTATTATCCATCACATGATCAACATTTATAGAAATCAATTAAGTCCAGAATTTCTCTTCTGGACAGAAACCAATTGTCCTAAAAATGATCAGTTTTCAAGGGCATCCAAAATGACCTAGTTTCCTATCTTTTTATATAAGATAAAGTACCGAGTTATGGTCTTTGTGACCAAATTTCATTCCTTTTGGACATGTACAAGTGGTTCAAATAATTCATGCAAAACATTATGTCACAACCGGTAAAACAGATTACACCATGTTAGTAAATCACTCACTTGAGGAGTTATACTCAGTGTTTTCTAGAATTTCCAGTTGTATTGGAATCATAACTCATAAAGGAAACTTTTGAGATAAGAATCACTGATTTTGAAGAAGTTATGAAGGAGATATGACACTACAAAGTTGCATGCACAATTCTGTCATTAGCTGACAGATTGCACACTTAACTTTAATAAATTGGTTAGTGCCTCAAAACTTCATATTTTTGTATGAAACTGGATTCAAATGAATCCTAACTCATAAAATAAAGTTTTAGAAGAAGAATCATGCATTATAGACAAATAACAAAGGAGATACTAACACACAAAGTAGAGTTTAGCTGCTGGTGGTTTCACAGATTGCACACCTAAAGTATTTTAGATGTTTGGAGGGTCAAAACTCCATATTTTTAAGTGATTCCACTTGAAAACTGAATATAACTCATAAAACTAACTCTCAAAAGAAAAATCATCCTTTTTCATTGAGTTTTGAAGTAAATATGGTCATTTGAACATGCATGCACAAATCTGTCATTGGTTGACAGTTTGCGCACTCATTTTGTTTCAATTAGTTGGGATCTCAAATCACCATATTTGTGAACGAACTCAGTGGCATATGAAAGGTAACACATTAAATTAACTTCCAAAAGAAGAATAAAGTGATTTGGAGGAATATTCAAAGAGTTATGGTCGTTCAAAGTAGGGTTTACCTACTGTTGAACTTCCAGATGCACATGCATCTTGTTATGAGCATTTGGGGGGTCAAAACTCAATGTTTTTGAGTCAGACCACTTGGATTAGAACCCCAACTCACTAAATAAACTTGTAGAAAGAGAATTCATGATATTTGAACATAAAAATTGTAAGAAATTGACAATTTACACACATGCATGAATCTGCGAGAACCAAAATCACCATTTTTGTTCAAGAACACATAAAATCATGATTTTCCCCCTATTTTCTTGAGTTTTATTGTGTGGATCATAGATTATCACCATCGTATGAACATTTTTAAATGTTTTGGTGTATAATCTCTCCACAAACTCAGAACTTTAGGATAATAGAAGAAATAGTTATGAAAAATGTAAGAAAAGTGGGTTTTTCCACCCAAAAATGGTAAGAAAATGAGGGTAAAGTTGTTACCTTGTTTGGATGATGATTAGAGTTTCTAAATCCCTTGATGATTCTTGACCTTTGATGGTGAAAATGTATAAAACTCAGCTGAACTAGAGGGAAAGGAGAGTTCTAGAAATGGCTTTTGAGTTTAGAGAGAGAAAGGAGAGTGAAATTTAAATTTTTAACATGCAAAATGAGGAGAAAATGAAAAAAAAAATGTATTTATATGGGGGATTAGGGGGGAGGCCGGCCATGGGGCCCCAATCCTCTCAAAATCATATATTTTTTTTATAAATAAAATAAAACTCAAGCCCAATTAAGAATACAATGTCATATTTCTCATTTTTTGGCCTTTTTCCTCAAAATGCAAGCCAAAAGTGATTAAATTCTTTAGAATAAAAAAATTTATACTTGACACATTAAAACTATATATTTTATATAAATTGGGTACAAATTAGAGCATTTGGCACTATATAGGACATTTCGGACAGTTACGGGTCGGAACCGGACATTTTAAGCGACTACCGGAAATGCTAGGGATTTTTCGGCCATTCTAAACCAACTAACTTCTATTCTTAAAATTAAACTATATAAACACTAATAAACTTAATAGAAGCTAACCTGAAAGCTCGAATTTGACAAATGTCACATGTCAGCCTTCGGAATCCTTGGTCTTCTTGGAGGAACTGTTCTAGAGGAAGCATCGTCAGGCTCGTAGTTTGAGTTGTTTTCTACTGTAGGTTCTGGTTCCATCATGAAGAGATGTTCGAATGCTTCAGTAGGATCAAATTCTTCCTCTGTCGGAGGAGTTATGCCAAGGGTTCAGGTTGTTGGGATAATGAATGAAGGAATGAGGATAGTGGGTTTGGTTGTTCTATCTGGTGCTTTGGAGGATGCGAACATGGAAGTATCCTCTGGGGTAGGTTCTGAGTCGCTAGAAGAGGCGATCATTGTCTTTTCTGGTTGGGGTATGTTTATGGGAGGTTGTGGGGCTTTGGCTTTGGCTTTAGCTTTTATTTTTTGTTGCTCTTTAGACCATAAAGATAATTATGGGGAGGTTTGTTTGAATGGTGATGAAAGGAGAGGCTGAGGGTCAAAGGATGTTTTGACAAAAGGAGTGGAAGGTAATCTCCATGGATCATCAACAAGTGTTGACATCCTCTGTTGTTTGTGTTGTCTTTCAAGATCGGAAAGTTGATCTTTAAGGAACTTCATTTCTGCTTCCTTTTTAATGAAAGTGGTGGATGTTTGTGTCGGAGGAGTGATACGAACCAACTGGAGCAGTTCGTTATGGAGCCCATCCAGTTTAAATTTGATCTCATTGATCATGCCTTCAAGCGAGTGGATCCTCGTGGAGAGGGTCTCTTGTGTTTTCATGGACTTTGTTAGTTGCGCCAGAATAGTCTTGAGAATATGATTTTGAGCTATATCATTCTCACTTTGCCAGTTGAGAGTGGCTTCTGCTGGACTGATAGTGTCAGCAATCCCGGTGGCACCTATGGTTGTAGGTGTCTTGATCTTCCAATCATGCTTGGTTCTTTGGTTGGGATTTTCGAAGGAGCTTAGTGGAGGGAATTCCACTTGATATTCTGACGAAGAAAGAGCTGGGCCAATAACAAAACATTCTTATGGGGCATCCTTCGATGGACCTTTAGGAGTTGGATCCTTTTGGGGCTTAGGCTTTTCTGCTCGTGAATCGTTGTAGAGAACGTAGTAGTCGAACTTTCCTGATGGTTCACCAAGAAGTCCTGCTGCTGGATCACCTTTTTCGCATCTTTCTTTCAACTTCTGTTGGGATCCTTTTTTCTTCTTGGGAAGATCTTCATCATACTCTACACAATAGGCTTCATCTAAGCAGTCTGAGCAATTACAGACATCATAACAACAATGTTTCACCGGCTCTGGTGGTTGAATCGGCTTTGTTGGCTGGATCCAATAGATCGTATAACTGTAGGGAATATGCTTGATTTTCCCTGGGATGGGAATTTAACTTCTACCAAGCCGTTCTGGTGCCGAACGAAGTCGGGTGCTGCAGTACTCTATACCGGTGCTTGATGAACCTGTTCATAGTTGGTTATCCATTTTTCTGGGAGTAATTTGAGTAACTCCTCTTTAGATAACTGTCTAGGAACATAAGTGCATGTTGGTGTCGCACTTGAATTGACGTCAATGAATAACGCGTCACCAACATGTTCTTGATCTGGTACCATGATATCCAAAGAATGGTTTTGGACTCTATACGCCATCTGGTAATGGAACGTTGCCTGAAAAGTATTTACCTGGGGTGTACCTCCAATCTGAATCTGAGCTTTGAGTGCCGTGAGTAGGGAGGGATCATTTAAAGGCGTATTGAAATTAGGGTAAAAAGTAACAAAGATAGTTCTAGCATTTAAGGTTGTTTGGATTGTACCGACACATGCGTGTTGGTAGTCTGCAAACCTAGTATCAACTAGAGCTATGCGGGAGAAAGCAGGAAGACCTTTCCTACCATGGAAGGTAAGGGCCGGTCTAATAGCACCTATGTGTATATGGGTATAACCTTGGGCCATACAGTGTCTGGGTAGGTCTGTCGGAAGGGATAACGTGACTAAATGCTCCGAAGTGGTAGCTGGAAGTTGGTGAGAATTAAATTTAGAAGCTTGAACAAACTCTTTAATTTGTTGAGGAGGGTTGGAACCTATTAATTTTTTTTCTTTTCTTGAAAATGAAACATTAGGTTTAGAAAAAACATTATATGGATCTACCAAAGGCATACTAGATATGGGTATTTTAGAATCATGTGGGACATAAGATATTTCATATAAATGATCTATCTTAGAAGATGAAGATTGTCTAAAACTAGAAGTAGAACGTGATAGACTATGGTCTGAACTCATGGTTGGATAAAGGATGGGTATGGTGATAATTCTAAAGACACAACTTTTTCTCTCTTACTCGTTAATAGGATATGGCTGCGACTTTTCCTCTTTGCGTCGACTTACAGGCTCTATTCAACGAGATATAGAAAATCAAGAGTGTGGCTATATCAATACACCAAACCAATATTTTCAAATCTTATCTAAAGAATGGTTTTCTGTTGTGAGAGATCCGCGCAAAGTCGGCAGTCACAGAGCATACTAATCCGATTCCTTAGATAGAAGAAGGTGGTGATAGAGGGTAACGTAGGGGACAAGAACGATAACAAGGCTCTGATACCATTTATAGCTCACTAAGAACTGAAATATAAAGATAAACTAAGAAAAATAAGTTTAATAAAAGAAACTAAGAAACATAAGAATTACTAACTAAAGAAGAAGTTATAAACAAGTAAAGACTCTCATAAAGAGATAAGAGAAAAGCTAGAGAGAAGATGGAGAGAAATATAGAAGATAGATTTTTATTTCTTCCAAGGATGATTACAAATAAGGGGTTAGCCTTCCTTATATAGGCAAGGAAAAGGTACCCTTACAAAAGCATTACATAAGCATTACATAATACACCACTAATAAGTTGGGAATGAGGTAAGCGCTTACATCACATAAAAGTGACTTCATGCTTCCATCATCATTACATCATACTACGAAAATCTTAATACTTAAGGTAAAACTAAAGGAAATACTTGCACGCTTTATTTTACTTAATACTTAAGATAGAACGTTATTTCCAGCGTGGGTCTGGATGAGACGGATCATCTTCGTATGGGTCAAAATGTTCTTCAAAAGGGTCATCATCTTCATCGTCAATAGTTGATTCTTCATCAGAGGTATCGATCTTTTGTGTCCAGTGAGTAGCCTTCCATTTATAGAGAATCTCAGTTCATTTTGAAGCCATCGGGTGATCTGTGAGGGCCACAACTCTTTATTTTCCATGACATGAACTGGGATTGTTGCTGGATTGACCTGATTCGCATTAGCGAGGTTTCGCCGTATCTCTAGGAATTCTTCATGGAAAGTTTTCTCAAAAGACTTACTACCATGATTGACATAATACCAGTTATGAATAAAGGCTAGGGGTGAATGATAGACTATCGCGCCTTTGATCATTGTAGGAGGCAGGAAAGAGCAGGGCATCCTGAACATGATCACAACATAGGGCTTTGGACAAACAGTTAATAGTCTGATCCAATCACGAACTGGTTTGAACCAATTAAAGAGGGTGTAGAGGTGCTGCGATTCCTTAGGGGGTTTCTCATACAAACATTGGAAAAGGTAAGTGAATAGTTTAGCGGCGTTGAAGGATATGGCCACTGTGTGTGCCTCAAAGAGATACCAGAAAAAGCAGAGTGCTTCTTTTGGTAACTTATCCAGTTCATGAATGTGGAAGACATTCAGAAAAGGGTAATCTGGATGTATTTTAAGGTTCCTCAAGAAAAGGCCATGTTTCTGTAGGGTGATGGTGAAGAAAGTCTTGTAGTTAAGGAGGGATCTTTCTTTCTGGGTTAGGTCTGCTATGGTTTCAGTGATTTCTTCTGGGAGGTCAGAGGAGGCATGAAAGAACTCTTCTGGTTTGGAAGAGTTTGCTTTGGAGGAGTTAGCCTTATCCATTATGAACACTGTGGGTAAGACTGTGTTTCTGTGTTTGAGGATGGGATGAATCTCCTTAGAAGCATTGCATTTATAGTCCTTTGGTCTTGAAAAAAAATCTGCAAGAATATTTTCTGTACCCTTGATGTGTTTCACTGTGAACGTCCACTGGGAAAACCAATTAGACCATCGTAGCAATTGTGCTTCAGGTAGCATCTTTTTCTTGACCGATAAGATGGAATTGGAATCTTTCTATTCCTCTTTTGACTGCAAGAATTTCTTTGAAAGTGGAATGATAGTGCTTTTCTAAATCTTTAAACGTGCCACTTTTGTATCCACATACTGACCTGATATTATCTTTGTCCTGTGCTAGTAGGACCGCTCCCCAGTACTCATCACTTGCATCAGTCTGCAAGATTCTTTTGTCAGTGGCTGCAGGAATCTTTAAAGGTGGCATCACATCTGCCAGTCTCTTTATAGCCTTGACAGCTAGCGTCTGCTTTTCTAACCAGGGTGGGGAATCTTTCTTTAGCATAGGGAATAGGTATACTGTGTGACTTGACAGCTTTGGCAAGAAGTCCGCCATGTAGTTAACTACACAAAGGAATTGCTGAATTTCCTTTTGTGACGTCAACTCATCTGGAAACTTGTGCAATTCTTGAGCGATGTGGGGTTGTGGCTGGTACTTCTCGTCAGAGATCTTCATTCCAAGAAAATCGATGGATTCAACACCTATCTCCATTTTCTTTTCTGATAACATTATTCCGTATTCTTGGACGATGGAATGGAACTTTGAGAGTAAGTCTATGTGGGATTCCATATCCGGAAAGAATAACAGAATATCATCAATGTATATCAACACATTATTTAGAATGGGTTCAAAGATTTTGACCATTGCTTTCTGAAATGCGGATGGAACGTTCTTTAAACCAAATGGCATCACTTTCCACTGAAAATGATGATCTGGAATGCAAAATGCGGTTTTTGCTCTGTTTTCAGGACATATACCCAATTGCCAAAATCCTGTTTTAAGATCGAACTTGGATAGAACTTTTGCATCTACCAGAGATTGGAATAACGCTTTCTTTTGTGGAAGAGGAAACTTGTCATCAACCAAGAAATGGTTGAGCGGTTGGTAGTTTATGACTAGCCTCAGTTTTCCACGTACTTGCTCGCTTCTTTTGTTGATGTAGAATGCTTCACATGCCCATGGCGATGTGATTGGCTCTATAATTCCTTGTGCAACAAGTTTGGAACATTCTTGTACTGCAAGTTTGTAGTGATCTGGGTTCATACCAAGATGACTAGCTCTTGTTGGGTTGACATCTTCATTTTGCTTGAAAGGGAGCTTCACAAAGAATGAGGGATTTAACCACAATGGGTTACTATTCTTAGCGAGGAACTCTGTATGGCTGGATGCACACGATGTTTGGACGATCTGTTGTTTGAGAACGTCAATTGTGATTGCGGATGCCATATAAAGTCGTAGGACTGGACTCCAAGGGCTGAAGAAGCTCTTGTAGCGAAGTCCTTGCTCCGTATACCTCAGACTGGGTAGGGTATGGAGGATGTCAAATCCGATAAGCAAATCCTTATCATGTAAACTTGATCCTAACAGTCTGTGTTTTATGACACATTTAGGAAAAAGTCTGATATAGACTGAGATGCTTATCTTGTCAATGATAAATGTATTACCGTTAGCAGCTAGAAAGTGCTGGTAATGTGGTTTCTAGTAGTTTCTAGGTAAGATATCAGGATTTAGTATCGTAACCGAGGATCCTGTATCAAAGAATGCAATGACTGGGATGGGTTTAGCATATGTATAGGCAAGGAGGTGAACTTTAGCTATCGGGACAGGCTGCGATCGTTGCAGAGGCAAAATCTGCGGGATATAGGTTTGGATTGGGAGGGAAATATGGGATATGGGAAGTGAACTTGCCATGAATACTCCAATGTCTGGGTGGTCATCTGAATACTTCGAATCTGAGTCGTATTCGTCGTCTGATGATGCATCGGAATATACAATTGTGCATATTGTCTAATCGGCGGGTTCGTCATCTAGCGAGTACAAAGATTCAAGATCAGAGATGTCTACTGGCTCGATTTGACTAAGAGTCTGAATCAAAGCTTGAGACTTCTTCTTTTCTTTACAATCTTTAGCAAAATGCCCTTTCTTATGACATATATAGCACCTGTCAGAAGTTCTTCCTCGTTGAAACTTCTTTCTTATGAATTTCCACTTCTTCTTTTGAGCGAACGACTTCTTCTTCTTGAAGGAGTCAAACAAACTTGGTTTTTTGTACTTCTTGAAGTGGGACTTCTTCCCTTTGTAGGAACAGTCACATGTAGACGTATCCTTGCACTTTATCTGTAAGTACTTGTCTTCACAAGCTGATCCAAGTCTTATACCAGTTCTTTCGAAATCTGCGAAAAACTTTCTCCGGTTGCAGAGCTTCGTAAGTGCATTGAGTATCATCTGGTATAGTCCGCCAAGTGAAGTCTGGCCTACCGTCATATTTCTGGATTCTAAGAAGCGATGTACTTCATTTGCAAGGGATCTTGGGATGGAATTTAGAAAGACTTGCTTGAGGTTTACGTCATTAACGCCATACAAGCAATAAAACCTTTTAGACATTCTTTCATAATGCTTTTCAAGGTCTTTTTTCTGAAATGAGCAACATTTCATCTTTAAAAATTCTTCTCTTGCTTGGACGGTATGTTTAACTAGGTATCCTATGAACTCAACATATATCATATGTATGAATTCTTCAGGAGACCGACATTGTTGAATCTGCAGCTGCTTGTATTCTCCAAGACTTAAGTACCAATATCTTAAGCGCCCTTGAGCTCTGGTTAGAAACCGATTCATGACTATGTCAATGTCATAGTACTGGAGCTCAGCTGAGCACCATGTCAGCATTTCAACACTTCTTTCTAGCCATTGAGATGGTAGGATATCATCGAAGGTAAACTTTTCTGTAGTGTCAGCCTTCGGAATCCTTGGTCTTCTTGGAGGAACTTTTCTAGAGGCAGCATCGTCAGGCTCGTAGTCTGAGTTGTTTTCTACTATAGCTTCTGATTCCATCATGAAGAGATGTTCGAACGCTTCAGTAGGATCAAAATCTTCCTTTGTCGGAGGAGTGGGGTTTATAATTGGTGCAACAACTATTGTTGCCAAGGTTTCAGGTTGTTGGGATAATGAATGTAGGAATGAGGATAGCGGGTTTGGTTGTTCTATCGGGAAAACATCTGGTGCTTTGGAGGATGCGAACATGGAAGTATCCTCTGGGGTAGGTTCTGAGTCGCTAGGAGAGGCGATCGTTGTCTTTTCTAGTTGGGGTATGTTTATTGGAGGTTGTGGGGCTTTGGCTTTGGCTTTAGCTTTTATCTTTTGTTGCTCTTTAGACCATAAAGATAATGATGGGGAGGTTTGTTCGAATGGTGATGAAAGGAGAGGCTGAGGGTCAAAGGATGTTCTAACAAAAGGAGTGGTAGGTAATCTCCATGGATCATCAACAACTGTTGACATCCTCTGTTGTTTGTGTTGTCTTTCAAGATCGGAAAGTTGATCTTTAAGGAACTTCATTTCCGCTTCCAATTTCATGAGAGTGGTGGATGTTTGTGTCGCAGGAGTGATATGAACCAACTGTAGCAGTTCGTTATGGAGCCCATGCAGTTTAAATTTGATCTCATTGATCATGCGTTCAAGCGAGTGGATCCTCGTGGAGAGGGTCTCTTGTGTTTTAATGGACTTCGTTTGTTGCGCCAAAATAGTCTTGAGAATCTGATTTTGTGCTACATCATTCTCACTTTGCCAGTTGAGAGTGGCTTTTGCTGGACTAATAGTGTCAGCAATCCCAGTGGCACCTATGGTTGTAGGTGTCTTGATCTTCCAATCATGCTTGGTTCTTTGGTTGGGATTTTCGAAGGAGCTTAGTCGAGGGAACTCCACTTGATATTCTGACGAAGAAGGAGCTGGGCCAATAACACAACATTCTTGTGGGGCTTGCTTCGATGGACCTTTAGGAGTTGGATCCTTTTGGGGCTTAGGCTGTTCTGCTCGTTAATCGTTGTAGAGAACGTAGTAGTCGAACTTTCCTGATGGTTCACCAAGAAGTCCTACTGCTGGATCACCTTTTTCATATCTTTCTTTCAACTTCTGTTGCGATCCTTTTTTCTTCTTGGGAAGATCTTCATCATACTCTACACGATAGGCTTCATCTAAGCAGTCTAAGCAATTAAAGACATCATAATAGCAATGTTTCACCGGCTCTGTGGTTGAATCGGCTTTCTTGGCTGGATCGGATGGATCGTATGAACTGTAGGGAATATGCTTGATTTTCCCTGGGATGGGAATGTAACTTCTACCAAGCCGTTCTGGTGCCGAACGAAGTCGGGTGCTGCAGTACTCTGTACCGGTGCTTGATGAATCTGTTCATAGTTGGTTATCCATTTTTCTGGGAGTAATTTGAGTAACTCCTCTTTAGATAACTGTCTAGGAACATAAGTGCATGTTGGTGTCCCACTTGAATTGACGTCAATGAATAACGCGTCACCAGCATGTTCTTGATATGGTACCATGATGTCCGAAGAATGGTTTTGGACTCTGTACGGCATCTGGTAATGGAACGTTGCCTGAAAAGTATTTACATGGGGTGTACCTCCAATCTGAATATGAGCTTTGAGTGTTGTGAGTAGGGAGGGATCATTTAAAGGCATATTGAAATTAGGGTAAAAAGTAACAAAGATACTTCCAACATTTAAGGTTGTTTGGATTGTACAGATACATGCGTGTTGGTACTCTACAAACCTTGTATCAACTAGAGCTATGCGAGAGAAAGAAGGAAGACCTTTCCTACCATGGAAGGTAAGGGCCAGTCTAATAGCACCAAAGTGTATATGGGTATAACCTTGGGCCATACAGTGTCTGGGTAGGTCTGTCGGAAGGGATAACGTGACTAAATGCTCCGAAGTGGTAAGTTGGTGAGAATTAAATTTAGAACTTGAACAAACTCTTTAATTTGTTGAGGAGGGTTGGAACCTATTAATTTTTTTACTTTTCTTGAAAATGAAACATTAGATTTAGAAAAAACATTATGTGGATCTACCAAAGGCATACTAGATATGGGTATTTTAGAATCATCTGGGACATAAGATATTTCATATAACTGATCTATCTTAGAAGATGAAGATTGTCTAAAACTAGAAGCAGAACATGATAGACTATGGTTTGAACTCATGGTTGGATAAAGGGTGGGTATGGTGATAATTCTAAAGACACAACTTTTTCTCTCTTACTCGTTAATAGGATATGGCTGCGAAAACTTAACATAGCAATATTGATTTCTATCTTCTAAATATACCGAATAATGATTGGTTACATTTCTAAACTAAACCTAAAACAACTCTAGCTAGGGGTGAGCAAAACCCGACTGTACCCGAAAACCGACCCGAAAAAACCCCGAACACGCCGACCCTAACCATCCAATCGTACCCGATACTCGAAGTCCGGAATTTTGGTCGGGTATATAGGTTCGGGTAGGGTCTTAATCTTTGGCACATGATCGGACCCGAAACCCAAATTCTTAATAAGTAAATATAAGTTCTAATTTTTTATTATTTCCTAAACAATTTAATGATATTTTTTTATCATTGTTTAGTCTATTTTATAATTTGTATTGCTATTATCTTTATATATGATAAATGTGAAAAACTTAAATTGCAAATTAGAATGGAGAGGAAGCCTTGTGCTTGAAAATTAAAATTAAAATTATATTTATATATGCTAAATTCTCTTCGGATTTCCCCGGAATCCCAATCGATCCTACCCGAAACCCGACTAGACCGGACACCAAAAATCCAATTCACCCTATTACAACATTCGGGGCTTCCAAGTCCTACCCGAAACCCGATCGGGTTTTCCATTTTCTCCCCCGATCCGATCCGATCCGACCCGTGCTCACCCCTAACTCTAGCCAAGAATGGAAGATCAAACACTAAATCATTCTAGAATGAAGCTTGAAATTCAAATAACAACGGAGTTATCACAACAACTCTTAAAATAGTTGCATAACTCTAAGGGAAACAATTAAATTGATCCCCAAACCAAAGAATACTCAAAGATGATCGTTTGATTCATCAATTTTTAATCCCATTCCAATAAAATTAAGGGTTTAGGACCTTGAAAATAAACATTGCCCCAAAAATCATCAATGAAGAGGTTATTACAAGAGAGAATAAGCTTATACCTGAAAATTAGCCAAATCCAATTGAACGGAAAAGATTAAAATTTATCAGGTCCTTCTTCCTTCTTTTCTTGTTCCTCACGCATTCGCCCCCCCCCACAGACACACACACTCAAATCTGATTTTTTTTACAAATGTAGGCAAAATGATGGAATCTCCAAAGTGCCTCTACCCCAAAGATTAAGAGTTAAAGCCCAAGATTAATCAACTTAAAAACTTGGGTTATTACAGCACTCTACCCTTAATAGAATTTCGTTAGGAATTCTTTTAGCAAAAAGATACGGATGTTTATCCCTCATTTCCGACTCTAGCTCCCAAGTGGCCTCTTGCAATTTGTGAAAACATCAATTTACCTTAACGAGACTAATCTTCTTGTTCCTCAACTTCTTCACCTTACGATCTACAATTGATTCCGGTTCTTCAACAAGTTCAATTTTGTATCAACTTGAATATCTTCCATCGGTACAATCAAATCCACCTCGGTTAAACACTTCCTCAAATTCGAAGCATGGAAGGTATTATGTATGCCTTTTAATCCTTCAGATAGGTCAAGCTTGTAAGCCACCTCCCTGACTCGTTCAATAATTACAATGGCCCAATAAAACGTCGGCTCAACTTCCCTCTTTTTACAAAACGAACCACGCCCTTCTAAGGTGATATCTTCAACATTACCATGTCTCCCACTTGAAATTAAATTCTCTTTCGCCTCCTATCCGCATAGCTTTTCTGCCTATCTTGAGCAACATTTAGTCTTTCTTGGATTTGCACAATTTTATTGGTGGTTAATTGGACGTTTCTGGTCCGGTTAGTTGTTTTTCTCCAACTTTGTTCCAACACAACGGTGTTCTACACTTCGTACCATACAACACTTCATATGGAGCCGCCTGAATGCTTGCATGATAACTATTGTTATACGCAAATTCTATCAACGACAAATGCCCTTCCCATGAACTGCAGAAATCAATTACACAAGCTCTCACATACCTTCCAAAGTTTGGATGGTTCGCTCGCTTTGACCATCAATTGACAGATGGTATATGATAATCAACTTTATTTAAGACCCTATTTCTCTTTGAAAACTTTGGGAAAACACGGAAGTAAATCGGCTATCCCGTTCCGACCCAATAGACAATGGCACCCCATGCCTAACCACTACCTCATTGATATAAAGTTTCGGTAATATTTCCATCAAGTATGTCTCATTCATTGGCAAGAAATGTGCCGATTTAGTCAAACGATCCACGATTACCCAAATTGTGTCAAAGCCTTTTGGTGTTCTAGATAACTTGGTCACAAAATCTATGGTATTGTGGTTTCATTTCCAAACAGGATTATCCAAATGTTGGTTCCAAGGGAGTCTAAAAGAGTGTATAGGTATAGAAACAGTTTGTAAGGGGGGGGGGGGATGAATACAAACACAACTTTTAGAGTTTTTAAATAAGTTTATTGAGATAAACAAATTTATAGATTGTAAGCAGAATAAGAACAGGTATAAAAACCTATTCTATTACAATCTAAGAATCACCAAGTACTTTTGATGCACAAGGTAAGAGAGAAATAAGAGCAGAGGTTTGAAGTAGAGATTAGCATGCATGAAGATGAAGATGGAGGTATTCATCTATTTATATCCGTTGCATTAAATGCAAGTCAGAGGGTACATGCCACGTGTCAAGTTTCTATAGGATACTTCTCCTTTGTTCATAAAGCAACTAATATTTTAGCCGAATATGAACAGTGACCTAGTCAGAGTTGGTAAGCACGTGGAGAGACAATCAAGTAATCCATACGTACTTTCTAACAAGGTATGGGGGTTTGACATTTGTGCATCGAGGATAAGATCAACTTTGATCTTGCTGAGTAGGCTTCACTTTGATTGCTGATACTGAGTCTTCAAGGATGAATACATTAGGTATCACTGAGGCATACACAAGATTTCACACTTATGTTAGATGAACATTGCTATCACTGAACCGCTTCAGATCGTGAGCTATTTATATCTTTCTTCAAATAGGTCTTCGACTATCTATGAATGGTCTTTGGTGTAAGAGTTGTTCTTCAGATCTTCTAAGTTTAGATAGTGTTCCTGACTTTCAGCGACCACTGAGTGCAATCAGTGTATGCTATCGCGGAATCTGAAGAGTAACTTCAACTTGGATTTTCACTAAGTATATAGAGGAATCATATTCAAATCACTGAAAGGAGTTTGGATCAACAATCTCCCCCTATTTGGTTATGATTAAGCAACATAGGAAAGTTTGCTTGTAAGGATTAGTAAAGTTAACGAATTTTAAAGTAAAAAAGTCCTATGGACTAATCTATGAGATCTTTTTCAGTTTGTTCACTATCTGAATTGAGTTTCATTTATAAGGATATGAAATCACAATTTTTACAAATGTATAAAATAGAAAGCATATTCACTGATAAATATAAGAAACACTATCAGTGATTTATAAGGTTTAATAGTTAACAGAACTCATACATTCATTGTCCCTTTTACTATTTTCATGGATCTTTTCAGTACACTGATGGAGTAAAGTACTTCTGTTGGAACCCAGATCCCTTTTCTAACGATTAATCGATAGATCAAACAATTAAATATGAGCGGAAGCAAACCGATCTATTATAAGCAGTAAGATTAATAAGAACATTATTGAAGAACAATCGGTAATTCGTATTGAATAACTTGGAAGATAATAACAGTACGAACAATTTAGCTCTCGAATCAAGACTTTTCAAATCGTACTTTTACAAAAAACAACTGAGTTATTTATACGATTACAACAAGGAAAGTCAACTATCTAGTCTATTACATCTTGACACGTAAGCTAAGTGAATAACTGATCCAGTTACACACGGAAGATGTGCTTGCCACATCATCAGGTGCGCGTGTGATGCTTATGTTTGAGTCCAGCGGCTCTTTCTTCCTCTGGGCGCTTCTGAGATAGGTTGTTAAGAAGATGACCTTCTGAACTTCTGTACTTGCATAATTCTGATTCATACATCTTCTCTTTAACTTTTGCTTCTTGATTGTCAACTGCTACAGAGGCATAACACTTCACGATATACACAACCTCTGTAGAGTATTTATAAGCATCTTTAATTCTGAAAAAACTTTTTCTGTTCGGCCTTCTGAACACGATTCCTACTTCTGGTTCAGTTATCACTTTCCCAATCCTTAGTGCATTTAGACCCTCCAAATCTTCATTTGGAGTAGAGATACACAAATTGTCTACCTTGTAATTTAAATCAGTTTGAAAGTCTACTTGCCTTCTGTATCGAATAAAAGACTTCATACATGTAATGATACGAAAGTAAGCAACTTTGTCTTGATCGTCTCTCCCTCTGTTCATTTGAGTCTTCATAAACTTCTCCAAAGTTATAAGATCAGAAGGATTGATAGACAATAAATCATTGTCACAGAAGTAGGATGGTTTGTTGTCTTCTCTGACAACTTTGTAGATAGTATACCAGATAGGTGTTTGTTCAAACTGTGCATGCCTGAATGATGTTGTTTTGATTGGAATGATAGAATAAGCCTCCTTCCTTGGTTGCCTGAGAGTTATGAATTTATCATGGATCTCATCACTTACTTGGTAGTCATTTGAAAAATTTGGCATCATCAGGTATATCTTCTGATCGGCGATGACATACATGTGCTTGTGTTTGATTTCTAAAGTGGGTAAATCGAGTTTTCCCAGCTTCTGTATCTTTTCTTCATTTGAAGCTTTGACCTTTGCTGACTCCCTTCTTTTTGTTTCTTCAAAATTTGCATGTGCCCTTTCAGCTTCAGCATTAGCTTTTTCAGCTTCTTCTCTTTCTTTTTCTGCTCGAGCCTGAGCTTTTTCTGCTTCAGCCTTGGCTTTCATGGCTTCTTCCTTAGCTTTTTGTGCTTCAATTTTAGCTTTTTGTTCAGCCTCTGATCTTATTCTTTCTTCTTCTACTCTGACTTCCTCGGCTCTGGCTGCCTCGGCCGTCGCTCGCTTTGGCTATCTCGGCTCCGGGCCGCCTTAGCTCGGGCGCTTCTTCTCGTTCAGCCGCCGCCGTTTCTGCCGGTTGAGATTGCGTTTTAGTATTGCCAATTATCTCCAGTATAAATTTTGCAATTTCTGGATCCTTGGGGAGGGGACCTTTATGAGTAGCTAGAGGAGTAGGCGTCATCGGAGTTTGTTTAGAGGGAGGAGGTGCAGAAGGTGAGGAGGTTGAAGCTTTACCTTTTTCTTGTTCCATCTTCTGACCCATTTCAGTTTTCATCTTCTTAAGATTTTCCATGTTCTCCCCCTTCTGAGAATCAGGGTCCTGATCCTCAGATCTTTTTCGTTTCAACTCAGCCTTTTTGCATGCTCGAGCTTCTTTGGCTTTCTTCCGGTCTTCAAATGATGCAGATAACTCACTTACCAGAGAAGATAACTTTGAAATAGAGGTTTCTAAAGTTGTGAGCTTTTGATCCATATTCAAGTTGCTGGAGTTGGTTTTAGATGCATATTTGTAGGTCAGAGTGTTGATGCGTTCAATCATTGCCTTTTAAAGTGTGCCATATCAGACTTTTTGACTAAAGAGGAAGCAGAAGCAGAAGCATCTTCTGAAGGAAATACAACCTGTATGAGTTTGTGGATGTCGGCAACAAATGAACCATATTCATCAACATATATTGTGACTTCAGGAGTAGGAAGCTCTGAAGGAAGATTGAAGATAGCCTCTGCATTAGCCTTTATCCCTGCGTCCAGAACCCGGAATTGATCAGCAGCAGAAATCCTTTGATCCTCTGCATTTTCAGAGAGAAGTTGTCTGATTGCCTCCAATGTTTGAGTTTGAGTTGCTTGTTGGGCTTGTATAGCTGCCAATACTTGTTGAGATACCAAGGATAATTTTAGATGTTCTATAGATCTCTGAACTTGATCACCAAATTCCTTGAACGCTGCATGGGTGACAAATTCAGAAGAGGTAACCGGTGCATCTCCAACACATGGAGCCCCTTGTCTCTCGCGTTCAGAGAGGCCCTCTTTCACACCTGTTTTGACGTTGAGTGTGGAGGGACTTCCAACCTGTCTTCGAGGGCTGTTTTTCACATACACCTCTTTGGTTGTTCTGAAAGGTGCAACTTTTTCCCGATCACCAGAGGAAGGGGAGCTGAACACAATGTGCTTACCTTTATGAAGGGTAAAGACCTCGGTAAGTGGTGCATCCTATGGCTGTAACCCCTCTGATAGGATTTCATCAGCATCTAAATTAACAGAGGGTATGGACGTACCCTCTATTTGCCCTAAGACATCGTTGGTCACGGAGACATCAACGTTCTGTGTAGGTTGAGGCGAGTTCTAGGGCGATGGAACTCTTATATTTTCATCATCACCCTAGAAGATGATGAAGATGAGGTGGATTCCCCTGTTGTGCTTGAGTCAGAGGAACAAAGAATATCCACTGATCGGTTTGGCTCTAGATGGTTTAGACTGGGCTGTCCTTTTTCAATGAGATTAGATGTGTTGACATCTACCTCAGGAGATATGGGTACCCGTGGGGAACTTGGAGAGGTTCGCTCAAATGTGTCTCGATGGAAATCTTCTGAACCCTCTTGCATTAAGAGGTCTGGATGGGCAGAAACACTCGGGTGGTCACTCAAGTTCTTTTCATGCTCATTCTCGCTTGACCCCTCGCTACCTAATCTGGGCTCAAGTGCTCTAGGGTAGATACTCTCTGTTCTGAGAATATCATAGAGCGTCTATAGGATATGAGAGTTAGAGAGGTTGAAGAAATAAGGTTTAGCATGTACCTGGAGAGTTCTCTGGGTGCAGGATAACCATTGTTATCAATTGTTGGCTTGTGGGAGCTCATAGAGGCGATTTTGCAGAACGGCTGAATGAGAGGAGCTTTTAGAGCGCCAATAGCTGGAAAGGTGAACAATGATAGAAATCGTGGGAACATTAAAGCAGGAAGAGCTTTCCCTTGGCTCTGGAGGGAAACTTCTGTTTGAACAGCAACCTTCATTTCTTGAAATATGAGACTCATGTAGTCTAAAGGTTTGTTGAAAAACATCCCATACATGATGGTGAGAACATTCTTACTGGCTTGGTCTAGGGAACCAATTTTGCAGGTGAGGCATTTATTCAAAATGGAGACTAGTACATTCCACATCGGGGGCAACTTCTTTCTTTTGAACTCAGATAGCTTATTAAGTTGTTTATTGTAACCTAAGAAACGAATGAAAGGCAGTAGAGCTTCTGGTGTTTGATTTTGTTCTAGGTCAAGGTTGGGGATAGTTTGACCTTCAGCTTCAATATAGGATTGAGGAAGATGAAAATACCTTGCTATTTTCTTACGTGTGATTGGGATTTTGACGGCAGATTCTGGTTCTGTGGGGTGTCCAAAGCTTCCAAGTAAAGTATTGTCATCCTTGACGAACATTGTCTGCCACACCTCTTGCACATAAATTTCCGGAACATTTGGATTCGTCAGGGTTAGGGTTCGGTTCAGGGAGTGGTGTTGCAGGAACTCAATCATGATCCTGAATTCAGATAGACAAGTGTTTGGATCGAGAAGAACCTGAACATTGTTGGGTTTCAACGGTAACTTGACGACTGGAGCACTGTCAGCCGTTGATGCGACTAAATTACCGTCGTCGTTTTGGGTATTCAGATTTGCAACTGGAGACGCCATTGATGAAGGATGCTTGGGAGAAAGTAAGACGCCGATTGTGAAGGATTCGGATTCGTGAGGAAGACGATTAAGCACAGTACTATTAAAATCCTAACTCGAGGTTTATATATGAGAGAGAGAGTGCTCGAGTGATTTGGGAGTGGGAAGGGTCTTAATTTGGGGACTAAAAAAAACGGTTCGTGTTTTCGAGTGATGGGTAGGTGTGTCATCATGCATTGGCACGATGACTGACACGTGTAAATGAAGACTGACATGGAAAAAGGTTTTAGCGCTTAAAACGATCGAGCATTCCCCCAAAAAAATTTAAAAGGAAATTAATTAAAAGAAAATTACAATTTAAACAAACAGATAAACTGTTGATTAAAAAATAATTTTAAAGTAAGTAATTCCTTTTAAAAATAAAAAGAAGACATTTGTTTTGAAAACATATTTGCACCAAATGAAAGTTTAATATGCTAAGCCAAGTATTTATTTAAGAAATAACTTTGGAATAAGAACATTTTGATTAACCTTGAAGGCAAGAGTTTGAGAAAATGATCTTATTAAAGGAATTTCAGAAAAAAAAACAAAGCAGAGAATATCTGGTCATGGAAAACGATTTTTGACCAAGAATGTCAAAGAACATCTTTTCAGAAGAACTTAAGTTGAATATGAAAAGTCTTTGTAACCTTGACGGCAAGAGTTATTTAGAAGAAACAGATTCAAAGAAAGTTATTAAGTAAAGAGAGGTTCAGAAGACAGCTAACAAATGTTAGACTTGATATGCTCCCCCTCGAACATGTAAGATTTGCTCCCCCTCAAAAATTGCATTCTGCTCCCCCTCGAATATGTAAAATTTGCACCCTTTCTGTTATCACTTGGTTCAAATATGTAAGATGTATTCGGTCTGGAGGCTTATGAGTGTCTCTGAATTAAACTATCAGAGGTGTCAGAGGCTTCTGGACGGTTCTGATTTTGTGCGAAACAGAAAAGATAAGATAGAACAAAACAAAACAATAAGCAGAGAGAAAAAAAAAATATGTACAAAAAGAAGTAATTTGACAGAATTCTAAGAAGATCAAAGAATTAAGTAAAATGACATATTTAACATGCCCAACTTGCTGACTAAGATATTGAATCGTGTCTCATCTAGAGATTTTGTGAAATTATCAGCAAGTTGATAATCAGTAGAGACAAATACATTTCAATTGTTCCTTTATCTACATGATCTTTAATAAAATGATACCTGACATCGATATGCTTGGTTTTTGAGTGTTGAACTGGATTTTCAGTAATGACGATTGCACTCTGTGAGTCACATTGGATAGGATTTTGTCGTATATTAATCCGTAGTCTCTGAGCTGAGTTTTCATCCAGCTCAATTGAGAACAGCAACTGGCAACAACAACATACACAGCTTCTGCTGTTGATGTTCAAACATAGTTTTGCTTCTCGGATGTCCAACTTACAAGTCTGTTACCCAGAAGTTGACAAATTCCAGAGGTACATTTTCGATCCAACTTGAATCCTGCATGATCAGAATCTGTATATGCCATTAAATCAAATCCAGAATTTTTTGGATACCAGAGACCTAGTGATGGAGATCCCTTGAGATATCTAAAAATTCATTTAACAGCGGCCAAATGTGATTCTTTAGGATTCGCTTGATAGTGTGTACAGAGGCTAGTGGCAAACATAATATCTGGTCTACTAGTAGTCAGATATAGAAGAGATCCAATCATACCTCTATAGCCCGTAACATCCACTTAGTTCCAAGAAAGATCAGGGCCAAGTTTCGTGCTAGTAGAGATAAGAGTTTTCATAGGTGAGGAATTTTGAAGATGAAATTTCTTATATGCATGTCAGAAACATACTTAGCTTGATTTATAAAACTGCCAGAGGCATTTTGTTTAACTTGGAGTCCTAGAAAGAACGTTAGTTCTCCCATCATATTCATTTCAAATTCTTGTTCCATCAATTTAGAAAACAGATCAACTTCTGATTGATGAGTACAACCAAAGATTATGTCATCCACATAGACTTGGACAACAGTTTGCCTCTTTTGATGAACAGAGTTATATCAATTTTACCTTTTTCATAGCCTTTACTGATCAGAAACGTAGATAGGCGTTCGTACCAGGCTCTTGGTGCTTGCTTCAACCCGTATAAAGCTTTGTCGAGAAGATAGACATACTCTCGATGTTTAGCATCTTTAAAGCCAGCAGGTTGTTCAACATGCACTTCTTCTTTGAGATACCCATTCAGAATTGCACACTTCACATCCATTTGATAAACTTTGAAGTCTTTATATGTAGAGAAGGCCAAAAATAGACGAATCGCCTCAAGTCTTGCAACACGGGCGAAAGTCTCATCGTAATCGATTCCTTCTTCTTGACAATACCCCTTAGCCACCAGTCGAGCTTTGTTTCTAATCACTATTCCGTCTTCATCTTTCTTATTTCTAAAGAACCAATTAGTACCAACGGCTACTTTGTTCTTTGGTAAAGGTACTAAGTTCCAGACTTTGTTTCGATCAAAATGGAGCAGTTCTTCTTGCATAGCTTCCACCCAGCTGGGTTCTTGCAATGCTTCATGAACATGCTTTGGTTCGATCATGCTAAGAAAATTTACATAGAAGGTTTCATTTGCAGTAGCAGATCTTGTTTTAACACCTTCAGATGGACTACCAATTATGAGATCTGGTGTGTGTGACTTGGTCCATCTTGTCATCCTTGATTGAGTTACAGGTTGAGCATGAACTTCTATTTTTAGAAGATTGAATCACCACTTCTGGAAGGGATTCTGATACTTGAGGATCATATAAAGTCTCTCTCTTAGATGAAGGCACAGAAGTGACTTCTGGACAATTACTAGATGAAACAGGAATGACAGAAGGTTCTGATGGGCTCTCAGCAGGTGATTCAGGACCAGAAAGTATAAATCCAGAAGCTTGAAGAACTTCAGGAATACTTGAATACTTAATGATTGATTGGTTGGTCTTTGCTCTAAAAATACCTCTTCGCCCATGAAATCTTGAAAAATAGCATCTATTTCAGATTCTCTGGTACCTGAAAGATAATCAGATGTTACTGTGTTAAGTTTAAGTTCAGAAGTAGAATACTCAGAAATTAATTGAGTTTGATCGTCAAAATCGATGTTAATGCTTTCCATTACAGTCTTAGTCTGTAAATTAAAAACTCTAAAAGCTCTTGAATTTAACGAATATCCTAAGAATTTAGCTTCATCTGATTTCTTGTCAAACTTGCCAAGTTTTTCTCTGTCATTTAAAATAAAACACCTGCATCCAAAAATGTGAAAGAATTTGACATAGGGTTTTCGATTATTAATAAGCTCATAAGAGGTTTTGAGATGCCTCTTGACAATAATGGAACGATTCTGGGTGAAACACGCAGTGGCTACAGCTTCATCCCAGAAATGGATGGGAAGTCCAGAAGCTGCAAGCATCGTTTTGGCAGCTTCAACCAATGTTCTGTTGCGTCGTTCTACTGAACCATTTTGTTGAGGAGTACGCACAACAGAGAAGTTTTGTGTAATTCCATTTTCAACAAGGTATGCTTCAAGCTTGACATTCTTGAACTCAGTACCGTTATCACTTCTTAGCTGCTGAATCTTTTGGTGTAAAAGAACTTGGATTCTGGTCATCATATTTTGCAAGACAATCGGCACTTCTGATTTCTGTCTAACGAACGCGAGGGACCACAGAGGTCGACATGTAACAATTGCAAAGGTCTAGTACAAGAATGATCACTTTTTGTTTTATGAGATGCTCGTTTTATTTTTCACATTTCACATGCAGGGCAGAGGTGATCCTTTTGAAAGTGAACTTCTGGAAGACCAGTTACCAAATCATGTTTGATAAGTATCTCAAGGTTGTCAAAATTTAAGTGAGACATTTTGTGATGCCATAACCATGCAACTTCACTCTTTTTGGAGATAAGAGAGAGGGTTTCTGTACCGTTCTTTGACGTGAAGTTCATCATATACAAATTACCTTTTCTGTCTGGTCTCCAGAGTTCTTCACCTGTCTTAGAAAACAAGTAACAATGCTTTTCATCAAATACAACAAGTATTTTAGAATCACAAAGTTGACTTACACTCAGCAGGTTATGTTTCAGTCAAGAAACATGAGCTACTTTTGATAAGGTAATATTACCTTCTTGTAAAGTACCGTAGCCTTTTATTTGACCCTTACCATTGTCTCCAAACGTTACAGCTCCACCACATATGTCTTTGAATTGGGAGAGTAAGTTTTTCGATCCAGTCATGTGGCTCGAGCATCCAGAGTCAAGATACCAGATGTGCAAACGCTGCTTCTGCAATCACAATAAGAGTGTTTTAGGTACCCATCTCATAATGGGTCCTTTAACGTTAGTTTTAGACTTTTCACTCTTTTTATCTTGCACATGATTTGATATAGGAGGATTTAAAGGTTTAGTCTTTTTATTTGCTGTATTTTTGTTTTTCTTTGGTTTAGTCCTAATGTGTGAGAAATTATCATAAAATCGATCAGAGGGCCTTGAGAAAAATTCCTTTAGTTTTAAGAACAAAGAAAAACATTCATAATTCTGAGACATAAAAGATTGCATTGAATTTTCATTAGAATAATGATAATTACAATTCTCCTTATTTCTGTCTATACTAGTATCAATAGTTCTATTGAACTTCTTAGCTAGGCTAGAATTATGCTTAGAATCATAAGTGTTCTTCTGTTGAGATTTCCTTCGATAAACCTTCTCTGGAGTTTTCTGAATTACTGAAACAGAAGCAGAAAGATTAGATTTTCATTTGCCTTTTTGAGCAGAAGTAAACTTTGGATGACATGATTGCCGTGATTTTTGCTGAATAGAAAATTTCTTTTTAAGCCTTTCTTCTTTCACAAGTTCAAGACAAGATTTGTCCTTAAGATACATCCCAATGAAGTCTGGATGAATGGAGACCAGTTTTCTGTGTCCTGTTGGAGGAACAGAAAGTATTGGTATTCCACTTGAATGTTTTTCAGCATTCAGACCAGAGGCCCTGATTTTAAAGGAGCTTCCTCATTCTTAGTTACTTCAGGGACCTTTTTGTACTCAGAAGGTAATTGGTTTTCCAAATTTAAAAGATATTTTTCTAAGTTAAAGAAATCATCACCTTGATCATCATTTTCCCATGGATATGTAATCTTTTCAAAACTATCTTGTGATTCAGAAAGATTTAGGTCTACAAAAGAACAAGGAAATATCTCCGGATTGTTTTCTGAAGAGATTTTCTAAATATTTTCAAGTTCGAGTTTAAAGCATTTATCTAGAGTGGAGAGAATATCATTTTCAAAGCTGAGTCGTAGCTCTTCTTCTGCTTGTGAAGGAATAAATACATCCGCCTCTGGATTCAAAGTTATATGAACATTTGAGCCAAATCTGAAAATGCCATCTTTCTTCTGAACTTTATTCAGATCAACGTTTGCTTTTCCAGATGAATATTCGATGTTTTTGAACTTGAGTTTTCATTGATGACGACCATTTTCATGTTTTGATTTCTTAAAAATAGATTGTTCATATAAAATTGGAAATACAGGCTTCTGTTCTTGTCCTAGACCAAAAACAGATTTCAGAGTAGATCTTTTTTCACATGTGTAGGGATCCAGATCCTCGAAACCAAGTCCATATCTTCCTACTTGTATTTATCTTGTCATGAACTTTCTGAGCATCCAGATATGTTTTGATCTGTAGTTTTGTATTTTGAAGTTCAATATGTAAAAACTCTCTTTCCTTTTGAAAATAGTTTTTAAGTGCAACAGAATTTAATCTGTCACTTTCCTTAGCACTAATCTCCTTTTCTTTGTTTTCCAAAAGTTTGTTTAAGTTCAATTTTCTCTTCCTTGAACTTGACTTCTGTATTTTTAAATTTTTTGGAAATCTTCTCATTTTCAACATTGAGTTCCAATTTTTGTTCAGTTAAAAGATCCATTTCTCTTTTGTAAATTTCTCTCTCTCTTTGAGTTACAGAGAGACTTTTTTCAATATGTTTTCGCAGAATGGTGTTCTCAAGTTCAGATGTGTCAGAAAGAGTACATACAGGTGTTTCAGATGGCTGATCCTCTGATTAATTTGTTTTGGCCATTCCGCAGAACATGGCTTCATCACCACTTGAATCATCTCCTAGCCAGTTTTCTTTTTCTGCAAAGTGAGCTCTTTCCTCGACATTATACTTGTATTTCTTCTTGTAGTACATTTTGTCTTTGTTCAGAGCTCCCCTGGAATCCTTTGAATAGTGCCCTGGCTTGCCATATCTATAGCACACATCCTTCTTTTTCTTTAATTCTTCTTCTTTCTTCTCTGCCTCTGTCTTCTCAGATCTCTGTATCTCTTGACGAGGTGCATAATTAGGAGAAGGGCGATCAAACCTTTTTCTTCCTTGGGAGGATCTATTACCAAATCTCTTTGTGAATTGTTTGGTAATAAGTGCTAGGGAATCAACAAAAGCTTTGATCTCATCATCAGAGTCAGAATCATCCTCTGGAGTTGCTTCTGACACGAGAGCCTTACTCTTTCCTTTCTTCTCCACTTCCTTACTCCTTCTGACTGATCCTCTGAATTCAGAAATTAGAGCCAGAGGTCCACCGATAGTGGTTTTCTTCTGATCGACCTCTTTTTCATGAGCTTGTAGAGTACCAAATACATCGTGTAGAGACCATTGTTCCAGATCCTTATTGGCTTGCAGAGACATCGAGAGATTTGACCATTCTGGATTTAATCGTTTGAGGAATAAGACGTTATTATCTTCCTTATTTATGATGATATCACATCTTTTGCATAGATTTATCAGAGTGTTAAATCTATGAAAAGTATGTTCCAGAGATTCTTCAGGAATAGCCTGGAAACTGTTATACTCATTCAGAGTTTGGGCTCTTCTATTTTTCTTCATTTTTGCACCTCCTTCCAAAATGTTTTCCAGTTGATCCCATAGCTCTTTGGCAGTATCACAGGAATCCAGAGATTGAAAAATCTCATTTGGAATTGCGATGATTAAGAGACTCTTTGCCTTTCTGGCCAACTATCCCTTGATTTTGGAACATGCCTTACAGGGATCTCATCAGTAACCGCAGTAGCAGGAATCCTTGGAATAGTTGTCATTGGAACGAATGGACCATTTTGAACAATAGGGTAAAGTTTTACATCCAATCCTTCATAGAAGTTGATCATACGGATCTTCCATTATGGATATTCATCACGTATTAGAGTAGGAGGTTTGGTCAGAGAACCAGAAGTATATACGACATTCAGATTAGAATTTGCCATATTATCAGAAACAGGGATTTGAAAATTACTGAAGATTCGTTGAAATTTGGAGCAAATAAATTTCAAATTGATTGAAATAAGACAATATTCTTACTAATCTCAGGTTTAAACCAAAATTACCACAGATTTAGAGAAAATTGTTATGAAATTAACAAAGTCTCGTAAAGCAGGGTAGGATGAAGAACAATAGCTTAAAACTGAAAATTACTGCAACTAGAATAGGAATTTCTCCAAATGTAAGAGATCTAATAATCAATAGATTGATTATAAGGCTCTGATACCAACTGTTGGAACCCAGATCCCTTTTCTAACGATTAATCGATAGATCAAACAAGTAAATATGAGCGGAAGCAAACATATCTATGATAAACAGTAAGATTAATAAGAACAGTATTCAAGAACAATCGATAATTCGTATTGAATAACTTGAAAGATAATAACAGTACGCACAATTTAGCTCTCGAATCAATACTTTTCAATTCGTACTTTTACAAACAACAACTGAGCTATTTATACGATTACAACAAGGAAAGTCAACTATCTAGCCTATTACATCTTGACACGTAAGCTAAGTGAATAACTGATTCAGTTACACACGGAAGATGTGCCTGCCACATCATCAGGGGCGCGTGTGATGCTTCTGTTGGAGTCCAGCGGCTCTTTCTTCCTCTGGGCGCTTCTGAGATAGGTTGTTCAGAAGATGACTTTCTGAACTTCTGTACTTGCATAATTCTGATTCATACTTCTTCTGAAATGAGGTCTAACAACTTCATTGATTTTCATTAATTCATAATTTGAAGAATTACATCAAGAAATGAAAAACAACAATAAGTAAAGTACCATACACTGAAGTAATACAAAGCAAAATTAGCATCTAGGACCCTGAGAAGCACTCGTTGCTTCTTTTCTTCTTTGTAATTCTTTCTCAACTCCTTGTCTCTGAAAGTTGAATGGATCGTTTTCTTCAGAGCAGTTGTAGTACAAAATCTTGAGAAGTTTTGTTGGAGCAAGAGAAATCTCCTTACTTTTGAGAAACTTGATTGACCCATCATTGTCTAAGAAGACCATCTCTAGTTCAGGTTTGCTTACAATTTCATTTTCTTCGTATTTTCTCTAAGAAGGAAGGGAGGTATTTATCGTTGAAAGATCAGGGAGAACCAAGTGTTCGAAGATACTTTCCAAATCAAATTTTGTCTCATGTTCATTTCTGAACGATGGACCTTATTCAGTCTCGAATTTGGATCTCTTCTTTTTTGGATTTTTGAGGGATAGGAGGAACCGCTACATGCTGAGAGATCCTTTGTAGAAGCCGATTACGATGCTCTTCTACTACCGCTTTGAACCAAGACCTTGAATGCTGAATACCATCTCTGATTTCCAACCATTCAGAGAAACCATAGAACTTCAGAAACTGAGGTGCATCTTCTTGACTACTGTGTTCTCTTAGTAACATTTCTAATTGTTTTAGGGAGAATACAAAAATTGACTTTCTTCTTGCACCATTCAAGTTCTTCATTCTTCTTTTCTTTGGCTTTCTGAAGGTCTTTGTTCGCTGATTGTAAAATCCTTTCTTGGGCTCTAAGGGGATTTCTCATTCTTGAGTTAGATTCGACAAGATCCTCTTGTGCTAATGCCTCAACGACTTTGATTGAGCTTCTCGTAACTGATCATCTCTGAGTCGTTGAGCTTTAAGTTATTCTTGTGTTGCCAGTGCTTCAACAACCTTGAGGTTTTCTTATGCTTCTCTTATTTGCCCATCTCTTAGTCGCTGAGCTTGTAGAGCTTCCTCTCTTTCTTCAACTGAGAGGAAGGAGAATTCATCTTTCTGGGATGTATGTATAGGTAGAGAGTTTTCAGGACCAGAGGTACGAAAAGGAATTTTTACTCTGGTCCTCTCTAACTCCTTTATTAACTGAGCCATTCAACTTCTTCTTCTGGTTTAGGAATGGACTCTTTATGTACACACCTCTGAACTAGGCCTTCTTCGTCTTTAGAATCTAATTCGGATATGTACATAAATAGATCTGCAATCGAAGGTTCACTCAGGAACAGAGTCACCTTAGTGGGACAAGGTGAGCTGGGAGTGGGAGAAGACAGTTCAGAGTTAGTTATTTCTTCAACACTTCTTATAAATTAGGTATTGGTTGGGACAACAAAGGGTAGTAAGATGAGAGGTTGAGGTTCAGAGGGAGGGTGGTAAAGTTCAATGGCAAGACTTACCTCAGTATGATTGAGCTCCCCCTCATTTTAAGGAGGATAGCATCACTGATTCCATGGGTTTCTTGTTCTACGCATGGGGATTAGGCTGCTCCTTGCTGGGAGGGGGCCTATCCCCCAAAAGTGTTTTGAATATGACCCCGGTTTGTATCCCTGGCCGTACAGACTGGGAAAAGGTTGAGGTATTTTCATGATCATCATCACCATCTTCATCTCTCAGAGAGTATGAAGGACCTTCTTCTCCATAATCTATTTCCCCTTCCTCTTCATCTTCTTCTTTCTCTTCTTCCTCTTCCTCTTCTTCATCTTCCTCTTCTTCTTCTTCCTTTTCCTCCTCTTCCTTTTCTTCTTCCTCTTCCTCTTCTTTGTCTTCCTCTTCTTCTTCCTCTTATTTGGGAGAATTTTTGATTTCCCTTCTTTGGGTAGCCTCTAAAGACGTTCTCCAGAATCATTGAGACGAACCTCAGATAGGGGATAGTATTCTCCCTCTTCTTTGCGCCGACTCTTTTATGAAGATCCTCAAAGATGATCTTCGCATAGCTGATGCGGAGATCATGGCAGAGAGCATATGCCAGGCCAGAGAACTTCCTACTTGCCTATTCTTGAGCCCAGTCTTAGTGCCGAGGCACTGAATGGTGTGAGTAAAGGTGTAGTGCCACTTAGCAGGTATACGACCCTTTTCGAATGTTGTGAGCTCCTTGTTAAGCTCATTAGGGGGTTCTTTTCTTGAGGTGGCCAGTCATAGCCAATTTGTTCGAGGAATTCCCTGACCTCTTCCTTAGAGGGTTCAGGGTCCCATTGTTGATTCTTCTCCTTTGTGGGGAGGCGAAGAGGAGTTCCGATAGCTCCAGTGGTGATGTCCAGTGCCCCCATGCTTATAGAAAAGCCAATAGCAGAGAGGGGAGTACCTTTCTCAGTCGACTTGGTGGTGTAGTAAGCACTGTACCAGAATTGTTGGAGATGAGTAGTGATTCCAACAGGTACATGGCAGAATTGTTGGAGATGAGTATCGGAGAGGACACTTCTTTATGAAGAGAGGTCCGTCTATGAGGTAAGCACGATAAAGGGAAATTTCCAGAAGAGCTACATGATTGCTGGGTTTCACCAGAGCTTGTTCAACATCGAAAATGGATTCCTTTGCAGCTTGAAATTCAGTGATTAGGATGATTTCTTCTGTAACAGTGTTGACGTTGTTGCTAGTGTTGGCCATTTCTGTTTCAGGAATTCGAAAACCAAAGTGAAAGGACATGGTTTAATACAAAGTGTATAAACCAAGCATTTTTGGTACAAATGAATACCAAAAGTATAAGGCAAAACAAGTGCTTCGATGAACAAGTTCAAAATACTTGTTATTTGGTAGGTTTTTATGAAAAACGTTTAAACAAAAGTTTTAGTTAAAAAACACCAAAGTGTGTGTTTTGGTATAGAAAGTATAAACAAATTTTAGAAAATATTCGAAGGAAAATTTGTATGAAAATGACCAAAAAGTTCTTCTGTTCTAAGTAGAAACCTTAGAACATGTTTTTATGATTTTGAGTTTTTAGAAATGTTACAAAAACATAAAACATTAATACAAAATACTTTAACAAAAAGTTAAAAGTGATGGGTAGAAGTTCTTAACGACATTCAAGTTGTTGTTAAAAGAAAAACATGATTAAAACCAACCTTAATTGACTCAAAGAGAAAAAAACGCACAAGTGTGTGTTCTTGTTGGTTTGCAGAGAGAATTCAAATTCTTTAACTTTCTCTAGAAGGTTTGTAAGCGTAAATAAAGATATAATTCGAAATTACCTTTTATAGGTAGGTGAGAGAGAAAAAGGAGAGTGAAATGATACAAAATGACGGTTTTAGCTTTTAGGAAAAAGGTAATTGTGACCTTTGCACGTCCCTAGGGTTTGATAGGATAGGGAACGCTTTGGCCGACATGTGTCAGAAAAAGGCTGACACATCCTTTTTCACAAAATAATAAGATTATCATTTTACTTAATAAATGTTAATCATTATCCATTTAAAATTCTCTTATCATTGAGAATAAATGCATTCTCAGTGATGGTTTTTTTTCCTTTTGAGAACCATTTTCTGAATAGAAAATTATTCAGAGAGGATAAGGAAAAGAATTTCACACCTTCGCAAGATATTTGTCACATAAATTTGAGTTTAGGGAATGACTAATGAATTTGAGAATTAATTTTGTACTTACTGAATGTTAGACTTTATTTGTATGTAAAAGTATGGATCAGAACCATTCTTGAGAACAAAGTAAAACTCTCCAGCAGATGACTATTCTAGAAGATAGTCTATTTCAGAAGCAAAGTCTAGAAGACACCATGACGTTCCAGAAGATAGGATTTCTTCTGGATATTACATAAGGGACTGCATGCATGTTGTATGATGTGGCAAGTCACGCTCTTCATGCCTAACGAATTCTGTTAGGTCTTTGCTTACTTGTCAATACATGATTGGCTAGCTCATTGACTTTCTCTTTCGTATTTGTATAAATAGAGTTAACTACCAATGTATCAAGAGTCGATTGTATTGGAGAGATTGAGTGAGATAGATTTGTATTTCCAGTACTGTAATCTTTGACTCTTCGTGTGAAATACAAATTATCATTATTCTATATGAATGCTTTACTCCATTACAGTTTACTGATTCTAGTTTGATTGTTGATCTAATCTGCTTCCGCTAATTGTTTACTCTACACCTGTGATCAACTTTCATTGAGTATTTTGGGATCTGGGATCTTACAATTGGTATCAGAGCCTTATAATAAATCTATTGATAATTCGATCTAATCTAGTATGGAGAAATCCCCTCAGCTAGAATTTTCTTAGTTTTAAACTACTGTTTTTCATTCTACCTTGTTTTACGAGTTGTTGTTAATCTTATACAAAATTTTCTCAAAATTCTGTGGTAATTCTAGTTTTAATCCGAGTTGTGTTTTTCATCGATTGATTGTTTCAAGTTCTGTGAGATAAATCACATCCATTTCTTAATTTCCTCTCGAATTTTTCAATACTTTGTTTTGCTGCAAAATGACAAATTCAAACTTGAACGCCATGTACAGTTCAGGTTCTCTAACTAAACCTCCCACTTTACTCAGGGATGAATATACCCAGTGGAAGATTCGAATGATTAACTTCTACAAAAGTCTAGTACTCGATCTATACTCTTTTGTGCTCAATGGACCTTATGTTCCATTAACCACTATTCCTCGTCTATCTGCTACTACTACTACTGAAGAAATTCCATCACGACAAGTCCCAAAAGATAGAAAAGACTGGAATGAAGAAGAAAAGAAGAAAAACTTCAAAAGGCAAAACGACTTTTTATCATGGCCATTCCAAATGATATTTTTCAATCTCTGGATCAATGTGATTATGCAAAAGAGTTGTGGGATCAGTTAGCAAATCAACTTGAAGGTGGAGTTCAGATGAAGAAGAATAGAAGAGCTCATGCTCTAAATGCTTACAATTGTCTTCAAGCTCTATCGGATGATATTTTAGAATAGACCTATCACATGTTCAATACCTTGATTAATCAATGTAGAAGGTGCGATATCATAAAGTTACAGGAAGACAACAATATCCTATTTCTAAAGCGACTAAATGCTAAATGGTCAAGTTTGTCCATGTCTCTTCAAGAGAATCAAGATCTGGAGCGGTGGTCTTTACACGATATTTTTGGAATGTTGCAAGCCCATAAGAAGGAGGTACAACAAAAGAAGGTAAACGTTGGTGGTCATTTGGCCCTCATCTCTGAATCGAGAGTGTCAAATAGAAGGACGAAAGATATAGAGAAGACGGGGAAGAGCAAGGCTCTGATCACAGAAGCTGATACAGAAGCTGATCTTTCTGGATCAGAAGTTGACGAGATCAGTGCTTTTGCCGAGTCTCTGGCTCTTATTACTAAACAATTCACAAGAAAAGTTTGATAATCGTTCATTTTAGAATATAGGAAAGTATGAAAACATAAATGAATGCCCAAGTCAAACCTATGTGCCCAGACAAGAAGGTCCCCTGGTATAGAAGACAGAGGCAGAGAAGAAAGAGGAAGAGAAGAAGAAGAAGAAGAAGAAGGTTGTCTGCTACAAATGTGGCAAACCGGGCCATTATTTTAAAGAATGCAAAGGAACTCTAGTCAAAGATGACTTGTAGTAGAAAAACAAATAAAAGTACAATAAATACGAGGGAGCCAAGTATGCTGAACATGAGAACTGGTGTTCAGATCGGTCAAGTGATGCAGAAGCCATGTTTTGTGGAATGGCTATGGAAAATGATGCAGAAGATTAAATCATTGAAACTCCGGTTTGCACTACTTCTAAACCTTCTGAACTTGAACAAACCATTTTAAATCTGACTTTTGATTTTGAAAATCTATAACAGACGCTACGAGATGAAAAAAAAGGAGAGAAGATCTTAAAATATCATTTACTCTTACCGAAAAAGAAGTATAAGAGAAATAGAGTTTCTGATAGAAGAAAAACAGGAACTATCTGTGGAAAAACAAAACATTTTAAAACAAAAAACTTTCATAGAGAGTCAATTAAAAAAGGAGATTGATGAGCTTAAGAAACTTCTGAAAGATAAAGATAAGGAGATTGAGGCAAAAGAAAGTGACAAATTAGTTCTGTTGCACTTAAAAATTATTTTCAAAAAGAAAGGAAGTTTCTGCACATTGATCTTCAGAAGAATGAGCTGTTGATTAAAAATTATCAAGACGCTCAGAAAGTGCATGAATAGATAAATACACAAGTTGGAAAAACAGGTCTTAGTTTCGATGATCTAAGTCCTTTTACTTGTAAAAAGAGGTCTACTTTAGAGTCTGTCTTTTATATGGGAAATAAACAAAAACCTGATTTTCTTGTTCTCTATGAACAATCTGTGTTCAAAAGATCAAAATATGAAAATGGCCGTCATGTTAGAAAACTCAATGATAGTTTCCGTAGACCAAGATGAAATAAGAACAATAAGCAAAGTATTAGATTTGAGCAGCGAAGTCGGATGTATTATTGATATTCACAAGATTACAAAGTATATGTCATAAAAGTACAAGTATGATCACTAAACAGACTAACTGACTTTCTATTTATATACAAAGAGAGATACTATTCTAACATGTAGTTCTATGACAAACCAATAATATCTAAACACGTGTGAGCTTTACTTCCGAACCACTTCAGAAGTTGTCTTCAGAAATTCTTCAGAACTTTTGAAGTTGCCACTTTAGAAGTTATGCCTTAGGTTTTTCTTCTAAGCTTTCCTTCTGAGAACTCTTTCTCAAAATTCTGAACCTGGTCTTCTGAGCTTTACTTCTTCATTTATCTTTACAGCACTAGTTTAGAAGATCTAAACTATAAGCTTCAGAACCCAATCTCTTTTGAAGCTATCTTAATATACTCAACACTCTAATATTAAAATATACGTTATTCTTCTGATAGAAAGAGTTGTAAAACTATCCAAGTTGATTTAAAACAAATTTAGAAGAAGAGTCAAGTTTTCCTCTTTGGTTCATTTACTCATATAACTTTAAATCCAGAAGCAAATGGGTTCATCCCTATAAATGCAGAAGAAGAATTAAGACTCAAATTTGAAAAACATGTTCATGAGACTCTGGATATGTGTGTTTCTTTAAATCAAACTGAAAATGAAATTTTTTTCTTTAGAAAATTATCCAGAGATTACTCCCTGTTTATTTGTTAATTTAAACCTTTGTCAAGAAAAGGATGATGATAAAGTTGATGTGTACCCTTGGGAAGGGAAACTGAAGATCAAAATTGTAATGATTTCTTTAACACAGAGAAATATCTTGACAAGTTTGAAAAAAGTTTGCCCTCTACTTACGTCCCTGTCAAAAATGTCAGCTGTGTGAAAGATGCTCCTTCTGTCTTTTTAGACACAGAAAAAGTGACAGATATTGACATACCAGAAGTAAGGGCAGCTGGATCAGAAGTCATTCGACTTCCAAATGGTATACCCATGAAATATGTTACTCCAAATGAATATAGAAAAAGGGTTTCCTTTCATCCAGACTCCTTAGGAATGTGCATTCAAGCTAAGTATTGTCTTGATCTTGAAAAGGAAAAGGAAATCAAGTAAAAAGCAAAAATTGTGCAACGGTCTCCAAATAAACAGCCTCAGAAGAATATGAAGTTTACAAGTGAACAAAAAGCAGAATGGGAGTTTAACGAAAATATTCATCCTTCTGTTTCAGTGAGATCCCCAAAAGTTCAAAGGGAGTGGACTACTAAGAAGCAGACATCAGAGAAGAATTCACATGTTCAGGAGAATAAGTCTAGGCTAGATAAGAAGTTCAATAGAACAACTGATGCTAGAATAGACAGAAATAAGAAATCTTGTAATTATCATTCAAGAAATGAAGATTCAATGAAATCTTGTAATTATCATTCAAGAAATGAAAATTCAATGAAATCTTGTAATTATCATTCAAGAAATGGAAAGGGTCAAATAAAAGGTTATGGAACGCTACAAGAAGGGAATGTCACTTTATCAAATGTGGCTCACGGCTCTGGACTAAAGCATAATCTTCTGAGTGTAAGTCAACTCTGTGATGCTAAGATGAATATTCTTTTCGATGAAAAGCATTGTTACTTACTATCTCAGTCAGGAAAAGAGTTATTAAAAGCCAATAGAAAAGGTAACTTGTACATGATGAACTTCACTTCTAAAAAAGGTACATAAACTCTTTGTCTCATCTCGATGAAGAGTGAAGTAGCTTGGCTCTAGCATCATAAGCTTTCTCATCTTAATTTTCAAAATCTTGAGTTGGTTGTGAAGCATAACCTGGTTTAGGGCCTCCCAGAGGTTCACTTCTGGAAGGACATCTTTTGTCCCGATTGTGAGACGGGTAAGATAAAAAGAGCTCCCATAAGACAAAGGGTGATCATTCTTGTCCCAGACCTCTGCACGTGTAACATGTTGACCTCTGTGATCCCATTACAGTGCAAAGTCTGTCTGGTAAAAAGTATATTCTTGTGCTTATTGACGAATTTTCTCGATATACTTGGCTTGCTTTTGTAAGACAAAATTCAGAAGTCCCAGTGGTTCTGATCAACATGATGAAGAGGATACAAGTGCTTCTAAAAAGAAAAGTTCAGAAGCTAAGAAGTGATAATGGTACAGAATAAAAAAAATCTAAACTTGAAGAGTATCTTACCAATTAAGGAATCTCACACATTTCTCAGCGGCACGAACTCCTCAACAAATTGGTGTGGTGGAAAGACAAAATCGAACTCTGGTTGAAGACGCAAGAACGATGCTTGCAGCTTCTGTAATACCCACACACTTCTGGGCAGAGGCTGTCTCGACTGCATGCTTTACCCAAAACAGATCTATAATAGTCAAAAGACATCTCAAGACTTCTTATGGGCTTATAAATGGAAGAAAACCTATTGTTAAATTCTTACACATCTTTGGATACAAGTGTTATATCCTAAATGATCGCGACAACCTTGGAAAGTTCGACAAGAAATCTGATGCAGCTAAATTCTTGGGATATTCTCTAACCTCAAAAGCTTTCAGAGTTTACATTTACAGAACCAAGACGGTCATGGAAAGCATTAATGTAGATTTTGATGACACAACACAGTTTACTTCTGATTACTCCAACTCAGAACTCAAGCTAAACAATGTTACTTCTGACTATCTCTCTAGTGCCAAGGAATCTGAGATCGATGCACTATTTGAAGAGTTTCTTGGAGAATAGATCATTTATGCAAAAACAGCAAGAAGTATACCGATCAACTGAACAAAGGAACCTCGCCCTTCTAAATTGACCATCTCTAGTCCCTCTGGTTCACACTCAGCTTCTGATGCGGAGCCATCAATTGTTCAAATACCCTCTACTTTAAATGAATGCCCAAAGGATACTATGCCTCATCCAGATGCAGAGAGTTTTGTTCTTGATCCTCTTTCCTCCATGCCTTCATTTGAGGGGGAGAAACTTGGCTCCTCTCCTATTCAAAATCCTGCACCATAAGTTGTCACACTACATGAAACAGAAATTGTATCCCCTCCTCTCTCCCAAACTAAAATGAAAAGATGGACAAAAGTTCATTCTTCTGACCACATGATCGGTGATCCTTCTGATGGAGTAAAAACCAGATCTGCGACTATAAATAAAGCGCTCTTTGTCAACCTTCTTCATGAAGCTCATGAAGCTCTGCAAGATCCTGAAAATGGTCTGAAAATGGTCGAACCAAAGAAAGTTCATGAAGCTCTCCAAGATCCTAGCTGGATTGATGCAATGCAGGAAGAACTTCTTCAATTTGACAGAATTAAGGTATGGAAGCTTGTACCTCTACCAAAAGATAAAACATCAATTGGTACAAAGTGGGTCTTTAGAAACAAGAAGGATGAAGATGGAATTGTTGTCAGAAACAAAGCCAGACTAGTTTCAAAGGGATATTGTCAAGAAGAAGGCATTCATTATGATGAAACTTTTGCTCCAGTAGCAATGCTTGAAGCAATTCGATTGTTTCTAGCTTTCTCTGCATACAAGGAATTCAAAGTGGCAAACTGAATGGCAAACTGAAAGAAGAAGTTTATGTCCAACATCCCCCTGGTTTTGAAAGTGCAAGTCATCCATACTATGTCTATCTCTTAGACAAAGCTCTTTGAGGATTAAAACAAGCTCCTCGAGCCTGGAATGAGCGACTATCAAAATTTCTAATCGATAATGCATATGAGAAAGGTAAAATTGATACCACATTATTTATCAAGCTTTGCAAAAGTGAGTTAACTATGGTTCAAATTTATGTGGATGACATTATATTTGGGTCTACTAATCAAGCAGAAGTCGAATTGTTTTCAAAATTGATGGAAAGTGAATTTGTAATGAGCATGATGAGAGAACTAAACTTCTTCCTAGAGCTTCAAGTCAAACAGACTACAAATGACATTTTTATAAATCAAGCCAAGTATGTGTCTAACATTTTAAAGAAATATAAACTTCACAACTCCACAACCATGAACACTCCAATCTCACCTAATATGAAAGTTGACTCTGATCCTTCTAGGAAACAAGTAGATGTCAAGAATTATAGAGGTATGATTGGATCACTTCTGTACTTAACTGCAAGCATACCGGATATAATGTTTGCTACATGTCTCTGTGCTTGATATCAAGCCAATCCAAAAGAATCACATTAGGCTGCTAGAAAAAGGATCTTTAGATATCTATAAGGAACACCTTCCCTGGGTCTCTGGTATCCCAAGCATTCTGGCCTTGATTTAATTGCTTATACTGACTCAGATTATGCCAGATGTACATTAGACAAGAAAAGGACCTCTGGAAGCTGTCAACTTCTTGGAAACATGCATATCAGTTGGACATCCAAAAAGCAAAACTGTGTTTCCACTTCCACAGCAGAAGTAGAATATGTTGCTGCTACTAGTTGTTGTTCACAAGTAATCTGGATGAAAATCCAACTCAGAGATTACGACCTTGTGTACGAAAAAATTCTCATGCCATGTGATTTAGAAAGTGCAATAGCCATCACAGAAAATCCAGTTCAGCACTCTAAAACCAAGCACATTGATGTCAGGTATCATTTTATAAAGGATCATGTGGAAAAAGGTACAATTGAAATGTACTTTGTCCCCACTGATTACCTACTTGCTGATATTTTCACAAAAGCCTTGGATGAAAAAAGATTTAATTTTCTAATCAGCAAGTCGGGCATGCTTAATATGTAACAAGAAATCAGAATCTATTATTAATAGGTTTTCTGTAACATCTCCCTAAGCATGTCTTTGCGATTCTCTTTCTTTTTCGTATTCTGTACTCATTTTTGCACATCAAGCATACCGGAAGCTTCTGACTCTACTAGAAGAGTCTTTGCATCTCAAACTATGCCTATTGTTCTTACGAACTTTTGATCCAAGCATAGATTGAGGGGGAGAAAATAATAATGTACGAGTCAAGGGGAAGAAAACATTAATGCATACTTCAAAGCGGAGTAATTTTTGATCTTGTACGAAGAATATTTTTGTAAAGGATAAATGTCCAGAACCTCTGGTTTAACTCTTGCCGTGAAGGTTATCCATTAGTCTCTGGCATGTCGATCGTTCTTTCAAGGTTACTACTTTTGCAAGTTCAAATGTCATCAAGAACTTCTGTTAACTCTTGCGTTCAAGGTTGTACAAAAGCCTCTGGGTTGTCTTGGTAACATGCTGAATGAATCTTTTTCTGAAAACTATACATGTCACTCCCTTCTACACTAACTCTTGCCGTCAAGATTATACAAAAGCTTCTGACATGTCTATAATTTTCTCTATAAAGTCTTTCAATTCTTTAAAACCTTCTTTTGGTATCAAAACGATTTCACACGACCAACTGATTGATTTTTTTTGGTGATCTATAAACTTCTGGAACGAATCAAAACTGAAGTTTTGCTTCAGAATTTTTTCTTGAAAGTTCAATAGTCATCCAAAGCCTCTGCACTAACTCTTGCCTTCAAGGTTACACAGAACCCTCTATTATGTCTATAAAACCTTCTGCAGAGACATATTTCCTAAAAACATAAGTAGTTATTATCTCTGGAATAACTCTTGCCGTCAAGGTTATTCAGAAGATTCTGCCTTACTTATTTCTTCTTCTGAAATATGATCTTCACGAAATTCTCTTCTGATCCTAAAATGATTTTTTATATGATCAGTAAGATTGTTTTTCAAATATTTTATGAGACAATATTTCTTGATATGTAATTCCTTTATGGAACGTGTTGATCCAAAATCGTTAAAGTGATTTGAATATGATTTCGTTTTATACTTAGTGAAAATTCCATGGATAAGTCACTGTTCATATTCAGCCATAGCATACGCTGATAGTAACTCAACGATCGCTGAAGATCAAGAAAATTGACTTCACCTCCGAAGATCTGAAGAACAACACTCACACCACAAGTCCATTCAGTAACAGTCGAAGACCAAGCTGAAGATAGAGATAGCTTGTTATCTGGAGCAGTTCAGTGATAGCAAAGCTCATCTAAATTAGAAGTGTGAAATCTTGCAAGGACTCAGCGATACCTCAGTGACTTCGTCCTTGAAGTCACTGGTTCAACGATCAAGTGAAGCCTTCAGCAAGATTATTGTCGCTCTTATCCTCAATGCACAAAAGTCAAAACCTCAATACCTTGTCACAAAAGGACGTATGGATTGTCTCTTATGTCCCCATCAAATCTGATTTGGTACTGTTCATAGGTGGCTAAAAGTATGGCCATCCTATTAACCAAAGGACAAACATCCTTCACATGTTTGACACGTGGCATATACCTTTTGCTTTGCATTAAATGAAAACGGGTATAAATAGATGGGAAACCCTTCTCCATCAGAGGTATGCTACTTTCTTTCTCAAAAACTGTTGATCAAAACTCCTCTCAATGATTTGAATATGATTCCTTTTGTATACTTATTGAAATTCCATTGAATAATCTTCTGTTAATATTCAGCGATAGCATACGCTGATTACCATCAGTGTTCGCTGAAGATCAAGGAACAACAAGCTTATCTCTGAAGACCTGAAGATCAACTATCACACCAGAAGACCATTCAGCTGAAGAAATAGATAATCAACTAAGTGAACTGAAGTGGTTCAGCGATAGCAGCGATTATCTAATCAAAGTGGGAAGTCTTGTGAAGCCTCAGCGATACTGAAGATTCATCCTTGAAGATTCAGAATCAGCGATCAAATGAAGTTTCCTTTACAAGATTAAAGATTGATCTTATCTCGATGCACAAAAGTCAAACCTAATACCTTGTCAAAAAAGGACGTATGATTTGTCTCTTATGTCCCCATCATATCTGATATGGTACTGTTCATATTCGGCTAAAAACATGGCTGTCTTATTAGCAAGGACAAGCTTCCTATCCAAGCTTGACACGTGGCATATACCTTTCGTCTTGCATTAAATGCAAACGAGTATAAATAAGATGAAGATACCTTCTTCATCTTAATGCATGCTTCCTTCTAGCCTAGACCCTCTTTATTTCTTTCTTCCTTCTTCTTTCTTGTGCATCTAACTTAGTGTTTCTTAGTTACAATAGAATAGGTTTTAATTTGTTCTTATTCCGCTTGTAACTGTAAATTTGTTTATGATATATAAACTCATTTAAAAACCAAAATTTTTGTGTTTGTATTCAACCCCCCCCCCCCCTTCTACAAACTGTTTACTATTTATTGAACTCTTGTAGACCCTTTAGGGACCAACAATTGGTATCAGACCAGTGTTTGCTTCTTTAATCTTTAAAATATTTTTCTTATAAACTATTTTAAAATGTCAAACCCTAATATGAACTACAATAATAATGGATCTTTAGCTAAACCTCCATTATGGAAGGAAAGAATGTCTCTGTTTCTAGAAGGATCTGACCCAAAGATCCCCTACTATCTAGAAAATGGACCATTTGTTCCTACAACTATTGTAGCTGGTGTTCCTGCCACCACTACTACTCCAGCCATCCCTGAAAGGAGTATTGTTAATACTCCTAACCGATGGACTGAGGAAGACAAGAAAGAAATTGCTATTGATTCTAAAGGTAGATCTATAATAGCAATGTCTTTACCAGATCAAGTCTATCATTCTGTTATGAAAATGAGGACTTCTAAAACCATGTGGGATACTCTTTGTATCCAATATGAAGAATCCTCTGAAGTTCAAGTCACCAGGTGCATAAACCTTGTAAGACAATACGAGAGTTTTATGTATCATAAAGGTGAATCTCTTTCTCAAATTCACCAACGTTTCAACTGTTTGTTAATTGACCTTAAATCAGTGAACAGAGTGTACTCAAACGCTGAAATACTGACCAAATTCATGAAGGCACTACCCGATCAATGGGCAGTGTACACTACATGTCTAAAGCTGTCAAAGAATCTTGAAACTCCGTCTTTAAGTGCTTTATATGGAATGCTCTTAAATGAGGAACAATCTCAACTTCTGAGGAAGAACCTCATAAATGAACTCAAAGGTGCCAAAAGTACTTCTTTGGCACTTGTGACTTCAGAGGAAACTCCTCCTAAAAATGTTTCTTCCTCTACTATTACCTCCATCACTGAATTAGGTCAAACTGATTCAGAAGATCAACTCACTGATGCTGACATCTTTGAGTTTGATAATTCTCTAGCTCTCTTATCTACTAATTTTAAAAGATTCGCTAGAAAGGGCAACTTTCGAAAACCTTCAAATCTCTCTGACTCTAAAAAGCAAAAGACATTACCCGCTGAGAAAGCCTCGGCTATATGCTTCAACTGTCAACGAAAGGTTCACTTTGCTAGTGAATGTAGATCAAAGAAAGTTGCAGCTCCCACCACCTCCCAGACCTCTAATAAAAAGGAGAAGTATTTGAAATTGAAAAACAAATACAAGGATCTGAAGAAACACCAGCAAAAAGGCAAATTCCTTATCGCTGAAGAAGTTGTTTGGGACGCTGAAGATGACTGGGCCAAGACCTCTGAAGAGTCTGGTTCTGATGAAGAAGATCTTGCCTTCCTCTGTCTAATGGCAAGAATAGAGGACGCTGAAGAAGCAACTGAAACTTCTTCCTCTGAGTGCCCTTCTTCTCAGGTAACAATTTCTTATATCTCTTTACCTTCTGAAAGTGATAACTTGTCAGCTCTCGATGCTATGACTGTTGATTTTTATAATGCTTTAAATGGAAAGATTAAGGCCGAGAAAATTAACACTGATCTATCTGAGCAATTAAAAAATTGCCATATAAGAATCAAAGAACTGTCTAAAATCGAGGAAACTCTCAAGGACCAAGTCTTTGCAAATCAAACCATAAGCATTGAGAAGCAGCAAGCTATCGCTGATAGGAAAAAGGCTATCGCTGATCTCAAGTCTGAAAAGGCAACCATCGAAGGATGGTGTAAGGCTTCTGATAAAGTCAATGAGATCATCAATGCCTAAATACCTATGAAAATAAGAAGTGGGTTAGGCTATAACCATGAAAAGGAAGAATCAGAGAATGATCGTTCCATGCTCAAATTTGGAAATTTTGTTTCTTCTATCTCTGATCCTGAAACATATTTCAGCAATCAGCCTCCTTCTGAAGAATGTGATGACGAAATCCTTGTAAATCCTTCTAGTGACAATCATCCATCTTCAGGGATGAATGTTAGTCCTCTAAATCAGATTCCTGTTGCTGACTCCTCTCTTGGAAATTCCTCAGTGAACAACCAAACTGTATCTGAAAATCAATCCCCTGAATGGATTCTAAATGAAGTACCTGTTGCTGAAACAACAAGTCCTATTCCAGAAATTGAAGAACAAGTTGCTGAATCTGCTGTTGATCTCTCTCCTCAACCACCAGCCCAGCGATGGACTGCAAATCATCCAATAAATCAAATTCAGGTATCAAAACACGTAGATGTACAGGTAATATCTGTCTTTATGTTAACTTCATTTCTCTCTCTGAACCTAAGAAGATAGATCAAGCTATCTCTGATCCTAGTTGGGTTTCAGCTATGCAAGATGAACTAACTGAATTTCGTAGAAATAAAGTTTGGAATCTTGTTCCTAGACCCTCTAATAAAACTGTCATATGAACCAAATGGGTTTTCAGAAATAAGCTAGATGAAAACGGGACAATAATTCGCAATAAGGCTAGACTTGTTGCTCAAGGTTATAGACAGGAAGAAGGAATTGACTATGATAAACCTTTGCCCCTGTAGCTCGTTTAGAAGCCATAAGACTCTTTTTAGTTTATGCTGCCCATAAGGACTTCAAAGTTTTTCAAATGGTAGTTGTTGTGCTCAAATCCTTTGGATGAGAAATCAACTCAAAGACTACGATCTCAAGCTCTTTTAAATTCGTATCTATTGTGATAGTACTAGTGCTATTGCCATTGCTAACAATCCTGTACTTCACTCCAAAACCAAGCACATTGAGATTCGATATCACTTTATCAGAGATCATGTGATGAATGGTGAAGTTGAGCTTCATTTTGTACCCACTGAATATTAGCTCGCTGATCTCTTCACTAAGCCTCTTGATGAAACTATATTCAATCAAATCACCAGCGAACTTGGTATGTTGAACGCTGAATAAATTTCTTATTCAGTGAATTACAACAAGTGATACAAATAAAGCTTTCAAACTTTCCATTCACTGAACTCTGATTCAGCGATATCTGTGCCATCTCCTCAAGTATTGTCACACCCCGCTAAAGCGGAAACACAGGGAGTGATAGTTTAAGATTTCATAGCAATAGAGCGATAACAACACCAATTGTCCAATCAAATACATAACACAAAAAAAAGTGAACATTACATCATACCAGTTCAAGTTTTAACAAAAAAAAGAAATAAGATGTTCTACAAAACGATTTCAAATTTAAACGTGGTTGATGTTGATGCGCCCCAAACACAAGCATTTTTAGTTACCCTTTCTTACCCCTGAAAAACATGAATAAAACAAGGTCAACTACAAAGAGTTGGTGAGTTCACAGGTTTTAAATATTATAAACATCTTTTGCATAAATGAATATTGAGTAAAATACTTTTATGGCACTTAAATAATCTTTACATCATAAAACGTTCAAGGCATTTTTGTACCCTAATTATAAGTAATGAGCCACCAATAAACTTTCGACCACAAAAATATTTTTAGTTCTACCTCAGTGGTGGACCTAAAGTCCACATGTGTAGAACCTTCTTTTTAGTTCTACCTCAGCGGTGGACCTAAAGTCCACATGTGTAGAACCTTCTTTTTAGTTCTACCTCAGAGGTGGACCTAAAGTCCACATGTGTAGAACCTTCCTTTTTAAGTATAGTGCACCCCTACCCGTAGTTTCCCGGTGGGATTGCTATCCACACCCTACTTTTCGGTTTTTAGGTGGGATTGTCGGTCCAATAGCGCTATCCACATATGCCCTCGGCTCCTCACTTGAGTTAATAGTAGTGTACAAACTTTTATGGAACATTTTACTCAATACAATCTATTAGTGTACATGCCTTAGTGCCCAAAATCAACAATTTTCATAATATTCACATTCGTTAATGCAAATAGCTCAAATATTTCATTTAATCATGCTTTTCACCCCAAAACATATAAAATACTTTAAAAATGGGGCTGTGAATACTCACCTTATAGCAAAAGCTCCAATTAACAAAACTCGATCCACACCCACTCGTCGGCCTAACGTTTCCCTATCAAAGAGAAATACCCAAAATGGTCACTTATGTGTCTAAAAGTTACTTATGGGGATGAATACGTCTTAAGCTTATAAATGTCCACATGTGTCCAACTTGATTGTCTATAATCCAATTATACAAAATGCACCTATGCTCGTTAATATAGTAATTTATACCGTAAGTTGTGTTATAAACCATCAAATGATCAATAATTGTTAAAATCAAGAAATTCCAGAATTTCACTTCTGGACAGAAACTTATAGTACTCAAAATGATCAAAATGTAGAGACTTCCAAAATGACATAGCTTCCCATATTTTTATATGTGTTATAGTACTGGGTTATGGTGATTGTGACCAAATTTGATGCATTTTGGACATGTAAAAATGATTCAAATAATTTATGCAATGCAAAGGGTCACAACTGGCATGGCAGATTAAACCATGTTAGTAAATCACTCATTTGAGGAGTTCTACTCAATGTTTTCTAGAATTTCCAGTTGGATTGGAATCATAACTCATAAAGGAAACTTCTGAGATAAGAATCACTGATTTTGAAGAAGTTATGAAGGAGATATGGCACTATTTTTTTTAGTGAAACCAATGGAATTTGAAAGATAACTCAATAAATTAAATTCTAGAAGAAAAATCAAGTGATTTGGATGAATATTCAAAGATTTATGGTCGTTCAAAGTAGGGTTTACCTACTATTGAACTTCCAGATGCACATTCATCTTGTTATTAGCATTTGGGGGGTCAAAACTCAATGTTTTTGAGTGAAACCACTTGGATTAGAACCCCAACTCAGTAAATAAACTTTTAGAAGAAGATTTATGATATTTGAACATATTATATGCAAGAAATGGACGATTTATGCACAAGCATAAAATCTGTCAGCACCAAAAATCACCATTGTTGTTCAAAATCACATAAAATCATGTTTTTCACCTATTTTCTTGAGTTTTATTGTTTGGATCATAGATTATCACCATTATATAAACATTTTTACATGTTTTGGTGTATAATCTCTCCATAAACTCAGAAATTTTGGATATTAGAAGAGGGTAGCTAAAGAATGCAAGAAAAGTGGGTTTTTCACCCAAAATTTGCAAAAAAAAGATGAAGATAGTGTTGTTACTTACTTGAGTGATGATTGTGGTTCAATGATTCTTCAAAAATCTTGTTAATTTGATGAATTTGAGATGGAAAGTGGTTGGAGATTTTGGAGAGAAAAGAGTGGGAAAGAAGAGTAGGGAATATGTCCTTTAAGTTCTAGAGAGAGAGAGGATTGAAATTCAAATTTTTAATCATGCAAATGAGGAGGAAATAAATAAAAAATATATTTATATGGGGGTTTATGGGGGGGCCAGCCATGTACATGGGTCCCACTCAAACCCAATTATTTTATTTTATTTTAAAAATTAAACTCAAGCCCAAAAATGAAATTAAAATGTCATTTTTCTCAATTTTGGCATTTTTCCTCAAAATGTAAGTTCAAAAGTGATTAAATTCTATAAAAATAGAAGTTTTATATTTTAAATACTAAAAATATATATTTTATATAAATTGGGTATAAATTAGAGCATTTGGCACTATATAGGACGTTTCGGCCGGTTACGGGTCGGAACCAGACTTTCTAAGCAGCTACCAAAAACTCTAGAAATTTTTCGGCCATTCTAAGCCAACTAACTTCTATTATTAAAATTAATCTATATAACACTAATAAACTTAATAGGAACTAACCCGGAAGCTCGAATTTTGACAGTTGTGACAGTCTCCCCCTGTTAAAGAAATTTCGTCCCGAAATTTATTGACTGCTACTGCCAATGGACTCCTTTGCAAACAAATGCGGATATTTGCCTTTTATGAAATCTTCTCCTTCCCAAGTATACTCTGGGCCATGTTTCGCATTCCAACGGACTTTAATAATAGGGATTTTATTGCGCCTCAACCGTTTAACTTCTCGGTCCAGTACCTCGATTGGTTCTTCGACGAAGTGTAACCGATCGTTAATCTGAATGTCATCCAGGGGTAACACCAATGTTTCATCCATTAATCATTTCTTCAGATTCGACACATGGAACGGATCGTGGATGACATTTAAATTCTGTGGTAACTTCAATTTGTACGCCACCGGTCCGATTCTTTCGAGTATTTCGAATGGACCAATGTATCTGGGACCCAGCTTGCCTCTCTTCCTGGAACGTACCAGTTCTTTCCATGGCGACACTTGCAGAAGTACTTTATCTCCCACTTGAAACTCCCACTTTAACTCTTATGATGATCTCTTGTTGTTTTAAGTCTTTCTTTGATGGTTGAGATTTTGTCAGTGGTTTCCTGAATAATGTCGGGCGTAGTCAGCTGTCTATCACCAATTTCTACCAGCTAAGTGGTGATCTACATTTCGTCCGTATAAGGCTTCATATGGCGCACACTGAATGCTGGTGTGATAGCTGTTGTTATATGAGAATTCAATAGGCGGTAGGTGGGTGGTATTATCTTCTAATCTTTATCACTCTTTGATACCTTTTCTCATCAAAGAATGAATCTCTGAAAATTAAAACTCCTCACTGACAATCCTTTATTATCAGTGATGAAGATTTTTAAAAAATTAGTAATGATAAACCTTCCTTATGGATAATTATCATTATAATCTTTTAAAAATAAGAAAAGGACATGTCAGATCTTTTTCTGACACACGACGGACCGCGACGTTTCTATTCCAACTCATTTCTTGGAACGTGCGCCAGGTCATCATTTCTTTTTCAAAAAGCTAAAACCGTCATTTAGCACTCCTTTCTTTCTCTCTCCTCTTGCTATTTAAGAAATTCTTTTGCCTCATTTGTTTCTTTACGCTTTCATAACTCTCCAGAAGGCAAAATAACCTTCGTATCTTCAAGTTTACTCAAGAACACCAAGAACACGCACTTGTGCGTTTTTCCTTCTCGAATTCACCTAAGGTTTGATCTAAACCTTTACTTAAAACTGGAAACATTTTGTTTCACATCTTCTCCTTAAATCTTCTAAAATGAAATAAAAACATCTTTTTAGGAAGAAAATAAAATTAATCTGGATTAAACTAAAAAACTTTTCTATTTTCAAAACCCTGTTCTAAGTTCTTTCCTTAGAACAGAAGACTTTCTTCTTAAAGTTTATCTATTTTTATTTATCTTCTATTTTTTCTAAAATAATCTTCTATTTTATTGTTTTTATAACAAGCATTTTGATCTTGTTCATCAAAATACTTGTTTCTTTGAATCTCTCATTTGGTATTCTTTATACCAAACTCTAGTTTATACATTCATGTATAAAACCATGATTTATCTCTTTGGTGTTCCCATTTTTCCTACAGAAATGGCCTCTGCAAGTAAGACTGCTGCAACCTCTGCTTCTGCAACTGAAGACAACACTCTGGTCGCTGCACCAACCTGCCACTTCCCCATGGAGAAAGTTGTCTTCAAATCTTGCAATTACATTGCATTGATTGACATTCCAGCTGATCGCCCACATTTCACTGAGGGAGCTACCTTCATCAAAGCGTGTCCGCTGATGTACGCATTTGTCCACAACCCAGAAGGCATTTCCTCTCATCTTCAAGCTCTCTGGTACACAGCTTACTGTACCACGCTCACTACGGACAAGGGAAACGTGCTCTCTGCAATATGCTTCAAGATTCCAGATCTTGGCTACTTCTCCTTCACTGCTGGGTTCGTGAGGAAGGCCCTTCGTCACCCTGTCCGTACCAAGAATGAACAATGGGGCGCTGAACCAACCAAAATGCAGATAGACGCCTTCTTGGACTCAATCGGCTACGCCTGGGAGAATCCTTCGCTGAAAACGGTGGGCTCCAAGGTAGAAAAGAAGAGATTACCTGCTCGCTGGCAACATATCTTTACCCAGGTAATCCAATGCCTTGGGTCAAAGATTGGCTCGCATGACCAAGCGAGCAAGCACTTTCAGGATCTTGCCTACACTCTCTGCACCGGCCACAACCTCAACTACGCTGACTATATCTTCAGCGATATGGTCAGTCGCATCGATGCTGCCACCAGACACCCTGTCATCCCCTACCCTCGTTTCTTCGCAACCATTTTGGAAGTTGCCTTCGGGGTGGAATACCCGAAGGTTGGTGAACACTCCTTCTCCGTAGTGGGGAAGAAATCCCTGGACATAGATGAACGTCCAGGTGATGCTCTTTTCACGTCCTACATGCTGAAAGTGATTGGAGCCCCTCTTTCTGTGTCTACCTCGCTGCCCATTCCAACAGCGAGCATCCCAGACACTGCTGCTGCTAAGAGGAAGCAACCAACCGATGGTCATAAAAAGACCATCGCAACCAAAATCAAGAAGCCAAAGAAGATGGTCTCTCAAAAGACCACCCTCTCTGATTTCGGTGTTCTACCAACACCAACTGCAGCCGCAACCACTTCAACGGTCTTTACATTCGTTGTTGCTTCATCAGCACTACCTCCATCTTCAGGGACTTCGGTCACTGAGGGTGTTATAGCCAGCTCTGCTGAAGCTGGATCAGGTACTACTTTCACAGCCTTCTTAACTTCTTCTATCTCCTGTTCTTTGGTCCTCATCTCAGCACATGACTCAGCGATAGTTGTCGCTATCCCTGATAATGCTGAAATGCACGCAGTCCAAACCTCAATATTGTTTAGGCAATCTGAGTTTTAGAAGGCCAATTTAAAAGGACCTCGGAGTATCTCACTCAGATACTCTAAGACACTGGTTAGTGATCCTCAAGACACTACCTCTCCAAAGGTAGTCCCTAAGAGTAATCCTCATGATACTCTCAAGGAGAAATATAAGGTAACTCATCAGTCAACTAATCCAGATGTGTTTTTGGCATCTTTGTCTATGTCATCATCAGGTGTCGCTCCTTTATTCTCCTCAGCGACAGCGACAACCACCACCACCAGCGCTCCTCCTATAAGAGATGGGAAGACAGAGATGGCAGCTCCCAAGCTTCCCACTCCCATCACTGATCTTCCTCCCATTGTCCTTCCTAGTCCTACATTCCCTGCTGTTGACTATTTGGTCAGGGAATGTGCTCTCACTAGGGCTAGGGTTGACAACCTTCAGACGTCAGCTGAACTCATCTTCAAACGCATCGTTGGGACACCAGCGATCAAGACCAACGTCATAAATCTTGTCTCTGACGTTTTCTCTCTAAAGGAAGACAACAGGGTCCTTCATCAGATCCTGTCCAGCTTGGAGCAGAAGGTTGCTGCTCAAGCGAACGTCCTTGAGTCTATTCAAAAGACAATCCGATATGATGCAGATGCTCACCAAGATCTTTGAGGCAAGCTCCTCCTTCACTGCTGCTGATCGGACTACGCTTCATGAGAATGAAACGAAGCTCAAGGACGTTCAGAACAATGTTCGCACTCTGATGGTGCACTGTCTACCTCCTGATAACATCGAGGGGGAGAGATGTGCCAAAGGGTTTGCAGATGAACTCATTTCGGAGCACAACTGGACGTTCCCTGGACGTTCCAGCGACCGGAATCTTCCCTCGCTGAAGGTTTGACTGCTGAAGATGATGATGCTGAGGAAGATGATGAAGAAGAAGAAGAAGAAGAAGAAGATCCTATCCCTCATTATGGGGGAATGGACGATGATGAAGACGATGATGACATTGGAAGTGCCTTAGAGCACTTCAGAATGTCTAGGCCTGGAGTCGCTCATCAAGAGCCTTTGGGGGACGGACAACATCCCTCTCAGGGACAATCCGGTCCCTCAGGCAAAGGAAAAGAAGTGGTAGATCTGGATGCCACCATCCCGTTATGTGAGGGGGAGACCACTAATAAGGTATGTCTTCCTCTTATCCCTTATATAACACCTCTCTCTGAAACCCCCACACCTCCTTCACCTACAAAAACTCTCTCTGGCAATTCTTTTTCCTCCTCTTCTTCCCTCAGTGATCCCCGTCCCCCAAAGGACTCTACTTCATGGAAGGAACCTTCTTCCGAAGAGCAGTTTATGTACATAATAGAAACTGACTCTGAAGAAGAAGAGAGCCTTATTCGCAGGCGTCGCGTTCAAACGCCGATTATAAGCGAGCTTGAAGAAGAAGAAAGGCGAATAAAATTCCTAAGGGAATTCGAAGCAAGAAGAATAAGGGTGCCTCAAGCTGAACCCATAGACGCTGTACCAACAAGGATGGCAGATGAATTCTACTTTCTGTCTAGTGAAGAGAGAGAACAAGCATTGGAAGCTCAACGTATCCGCGATGAGGAAATAAAGCAAACTGAGAATGATCTTGCTTTAGCAAGGAAATTACTCAGGGAAGACTCTGCTAAAGACAAGGCGGCCAAGGAACAATTGAAAAAGAGTGAAAGGGTCGCTGAAGCTCTTGTACAGAGAACTCTTGCACAAGAAAATTTGAGTGTAGATCCAATCCTTGTTCAACAGAAGATTCTAAGTGCACTATCCGCTGAAGCCACAATTCAGAAAGACAAAGAGCTTGACTGGTGCACTGAAAGACTCAAATTTCGAAGATCTAAGGCCAAAATCATTCATGCAACTATTCAAGAGCGACACTCCAACAGAGGTGGTCCAAAGGTATATGTAAGAATGACAAGGACAAACAGAACTGAGAGAGAAGAAGCCAGTTTCTTAAGGATTTATGGATATACTGAATGGTTAGAAATCAGAGACGCCATTTAGGGTTCCAAATCCAAATTCAAGGATGTGGTGGAAAAAGTACTGGATCAGTTGCTGCAAAGGATGTCACAACACGGGCAAGTTCCCCCCTCTCCCTGAACCATCAAAGAAGAAAAGATCAACTGCTGAAGGTGGTTCAAGTTCTAAGAATGAGCATGAAACCAAATTTAATTATCAAAGCATTCTTGGTCATCTTAAACTCCCTGATATTTCAATGCTATGTATCTCTCTCCCTCAAGACCGAAGATATGAAGAAGATGAAATCATCTCACTGCCTGAACCTGGTATGGTATTCTTGGATAATGAAGGGTTCTTAGGACTCTTCAGAAACCAAGAAATTTACAAGGCCACCATCCTCTCTCATAAAGATAATGTTATGGCGCTGCTGGTCATATACCCCTCTAATGAATCGACAAAAGACGCTTTATGAGAATGAGTTACAAAGAAGAAACGAGAACATCTCTGATTAGTTATAGATTTCTATTTTCTTTGTAATATTCCTTCAGTGTACAAGTAGTTTACTTTTATTATTGTAATTTCATTTTCCTGTAATTTCTTCAGATTCTATTTAATGAAATTCAATCAAAATTACTTTACTCCATCTATATACTGAAAAGATCCCTGTAAAAAAAAGTAAAAGGGACAATGAACATAAGAGTTCTATTTTTCTTCAAACCAGTTTAGTCACTGATTCTTCACCTTGAAAAATTAATCAGTGAATGTACTTTATGCTTATTTACTTGTAAAAAATTTGGGCTTCATATCCTTATAAATGAAACTCAATTCAGATAGTAGACTAGCTAAAAAAGATTATACAGATTAGTACTTAGAAAATTTACTTCAAATTTTTCTTAAGTCCTTACTAGTCTCTTAAAGCAATTTTCCTATTTTGCATAATCATAATCAAATAGGGGGAGATTGTTGATCATAACTCATCTCATTGATTTGAATATGATTCCTTTTTTATACGTAGTGAAATTCCATTGAATAAGCTTATATTAATATTCAGCGATAGCATACGCTGATTACCATCAGTGTTCGCTGAAGATCAAGGAACAACAAGCTTATCTATGAGGACTTGAAGATCAGCTGTCACACTAGAAGACCATTCATCGAAAGTCAAAGACCCTAGCTGAAGAAAGAGATAATCAACTAAGTGAACTGAAGCGGTTCAGTGATAGTAGCGATTATCTAATCAAAGTGTGAAGTCTTGTGAAGCCTCAGCGATACTGAAGATTCATCCTTGAAGATTCAGAATCAGCGATCAAATGAAGCTTCCTTTACAAGTGTTGGTTCCAGATTCTCTTCTTCAAAGAATAATCGATTAATTCATACAACAGAGTATAAGCGGAAGCAATTAATATCGATTAATCAACAGTAATAAGAATCAATCAATGATTGAAGAACAGATTTACTTTGTATTATAACCTGAATGACGATTACTAATACATGGAATGACGCACAGTTAGTTCTTCAAAATTGCAATCTGATCAACGACTTTTACAGTAGAGAAAAGATCTATTTATACAAATAGAATTAAGTAAAAGTCAAAATCCTAACCTATTACAAACTGACACGTGTGAGATGGGAGTGTGTAACAAACTAATCAGTTACAAAAAGGTAGACTTGCTGGATGTGTGTGCCACGTCATATTCTTCATCTTATGGTTCATACTTTCAAATGTGTAACAATCTCTCCCTAAGTATGAAACCAAAAGAGTGCAGTCTGTTCAGAAAGGAGCGACCTCAGAGACAATCTTTCCAATCTTATTTATGATCTCTCTGATGGATAATAAATTTGAAAGTCTGTTGATCATCTTCTCAATAACCTCTGGATTGTGATTGTTACTATCAATAGAGATGAAGCTTTTTGCAATGTAAACGGCCTCTGATGAGTATTTGTGTGCTTCTTTGATTCTGAAGAAGCTCTTTCTGTCTGGCCTTTTGAAAATCACCCCTTCCTCTGGGTTTATCAGTACTTTGCCGATTCTCATATTGTTGATGCTTTCTAGATCTTCATTGGGTGCAGAGATGGCTAGGTTATCAACACTGTAATTGATTCCTATTTGAAAATCTACTTGTCTCTTGTACCAGATGTAGGACTTCATGCATTGAATGATTCGAGAATAAGCAATTTGATCTTGATCATCACTTCTTTTAGTCATTTGAGCCTTCATGAATTTCTCCAGAAAGATAAGATCAGAGGGAAAGATGGACAATAGATCATTATCACAGAAGTAATAAGTCTTATTGTCTTCTCTGATAACTTCATAAATTGTGTACCATATTTCTGTATCTTCAAATGGTGAATGTTTTATTGCAGAGATCCGTTTGATAGGTACATAGGTATGAACGTCCTTTCTTGCTTGTCTGTGCGCCATGAATTTGTCTTTTACAGCATCACTTACATTGTAGGCATTTTCGAAGTTGGGCAACATGAGATAGATCTTCTGGTCTATAGGAGCATACATGTACCTTTTTGTGGTTTCCAGAATTGGAAGATCAATTCTTCCAAGTCTCTGCAGTTTTTCTCTATTCTCAGCTGCTCGACTTGATGATCCTTCAGCATTTACTTTTGCAGCTTTTTCCCTTTCCGTTTCTGCTTGAGCTCTTGATGCTTCTGCAAAAGCTTTTTCTGCTTCAGCTTTTGCTCTGATTTCAGCTTCTATTCGTTCTTCCTCTTATCTTTTGTTCAGGGCTTCAACTTTAGCCTTTGATGCTCAGCTCTGGCTTTGGCTTCCTTTTCTTTGGCTACTACTGCTTGAGTTGATGAGGAGTATGGTGTTTGTCTTGTATTGCCGACTACCTCAAGAATGAATTTTGCTATTTCTGGATCTTTTGGAAGAGGCCCAGAGTGACTGGCTAATGGAGTTGGGATCAGAGGGGTTTGTGTGTGTGAAGGTTGAGCAGTATGAGTTTGCTGCTTAGAGGATGATTGGTGTTTGTCAGAAGTAGATGGAGACTTCATTGGATTTGAGCTTTCAGTATTGGTAGTGGGTTTGCCTTTCTTGGGTTCTGGAGCTTTCTCCCCCTTCTGAGAATCAGAGTCCTGATCCTCAGACCTTTTGGGTTAAGTTCTGCTTTTCTGCAAGCACGCTCTTCCTTGGCCTTTTTCCTTTCATTAAAAGAATTGGAAAGAGAACTTACCAGACCTGTAAGTTGAGAGAGAGAGGTTTCCATAGATGATAGTTTTGAACCCACATTGGAAGTGCATGCAGTTGTTTTGGAGACATATTTGGAGGAGAGAGAGTTGATCCGTTCAAGCATGGCCTTCTGGAAGACAACCATGTCTGATTTATTTACTAGAGAAGATTCAGAAGTATCTTCAGAGGGATGAATAGCCTTGATAATTCTGTGGAGATCTGCCACTAAGGAACTATATTCATCAACTGAGATAGTAACTTCTGGAGTTGGAATTGCATCAGGTATGCAGAAAATAGCCTCAGAATTAGCGTGTATGCCTCTATGCAGAGAAGAGTAATGATCAGAAGCTTGGCTCTGGTGAGTTGCAACATTTGTAGAAATTAGGTTTCTGAGAGTCTCCAGAGTTTGCGACTACTGTCTTTGTTCAGTCTGAATAGCCATAAGAATGGCATTTTGAGAGTCCAGAGAAAGTTTTAGATCCTCCATAGATCTCTGAATTTTATCACCAAATGCCTGCAACGCTGCATTGGTGACATATTCAGAATGGGTAACCGGTGTTTCTCCAACACATGGAGCCCCTTTACTCTCGCGTGCAGAGAGGCCCTCATTCACACCTGTTTTGACGTTGAGTGTGGAGGGACTTCCAACCTGTCTTTGAGGGATGTGGTTAACAGGAACCTCTTCGGTTGTTCGGATTGTCTCAATAGAATCCTCATCATCAGAGGATGAGGTGTTGAAGACAATGTGCTTACCTTGATGAAGTGTAAACACTCCGGTAAGTGGTGCATCCTGTGGCTGTAACCCCTCTGATGGGATTTCTCTAGCCTCTAAACTATCAGAAGATATGGACTTATCTTCTGAGATTCTTAAACCTTTGTTGGTCACAGAGACATCAACATTGTGTGGAGAGGGTGGCGAGTTCTAGGGCAAATGAACGCTTATATTGTCATCATCCTTCTGTTGAGAGAATGATGAAGATGAGGTTTTCCCGGTGGTGCTTGATGCAGAGGATGAAGAAGAATCCTCTGCTCGGATGGTTTCTGGGTGGTTTGGACTGGGTGGTCCTTGGTCAATGAAAGTAGATGGGTTGACATCTACCTCAGTAAAGGAAGGTACCCTTTGGGAGGTACGTGAGATTCGCTCAATTGTGTCACGATGGACATCTTCAGTACCTTCTTTTAACAAGAGGTCAGCATGGGTAGAACCACTCGAATGATCACTCATATTATTTTCAGCCTCATTCTCACTTGACCCCTCACTTTCTAGTACTGGCTCTAAATGCTCTGGGGTAGAAATTCTCTGTTCTCAGAAAATCATAGAGCTCCTATAAGAGTGGAGATAAGAAGAGCTAGATGGAATTAGGTTGAGCATGTACCTTGAAAGCTCTCTGGGAGAGGGATATCCGTTGCGGTCGATGGTTGGACGATGAGAGCTCATGGAAGCAATTTTGCAAAATGGTTGAATCAATGGAGCTTTGAGTGCAACAATTGCAGGATATGTAACTAGAGATAAGAATCTTGGAAATATCAAAGCTGGAAGAGATTTTCCTTGGGTCTGATGGGTTACTTTAGTATGCACAGCAGCTTTAATCTCTTGGAAAAGAAGGCTTGCGTAGTCCAAGGGGCGATTAAAATACATACCATACATGATGGTTAGAATGTTCCTGCTGGCTTGATCAAGAGACCCAATTTTACAAGTGAGACTCTTGTTCAGGATAGAAACGAGGAGATTCCACATTGGGGGTAACTGCTTTCTCTTAAAATCAGATAATTTGCTTAGGGGTTCATTTTAACCGGAAAGAAAATGAAGGATAACAAAGCTTCAGCAGATGGGTTCGATTCTAGGGTTGGATTTTGCACAAATTCACCATCAATTTGTACATGTGAAGGGGATAGATGAAAATACCTGGCCAATTTTTGCTTGGTAATGGGAATTTCCACAGCATTATCAGGTTGATCAGGATGGCTGAAATTTCCAAGCAAAGTCTCGTCATCACGAATATACATCGACTGCCACACTTCTTGAACGTAAATTTCAGGAACATTTGGGTTTGTCAGAGTTAGGGATCGATTTAGTGAATGTTGTTGGAGAAATTCAACCATGATTCTGAATTCAGACTGGTAGGTATTAGGATCAAGAAGAACCTGCACATTATTTGCTTTCAATGGCAGCTTGACAATCGGAGCACTATCGGCAGTGGAATCAACGAGACGTCCTTCATCATCGTTAAGAGCTGGGTTTGCAAGATGAAAAGCCATTGATGAGAGTTGTGAGGTTGGTAAGCAAGTGCGTGATATGAGACCGAAGTTCGTGAGTAGGAAAGTGGGCAGTAACAGTAGGGAGGTAGAAGATGGGTTTCTGAAATTCAGGGATTTTTTATGAGACCGATTTGGAATTGGAAGAGGTTTATGTATTGGGAGTAGGAGAAAACGGTTCAGAAAAGATGATGTAAGCACGCAGGCGTGGATACATGCAGTCATACAATGAATGACACGTGGAAAGTAGGGGTGATGAGGAAGACACGATTTTAAAATGTAAAAAGAAAATCGGTTGATCATCCCATAAGTAAATAAAAAGAAAATATAAATCAAATTATTAAGTAATCAAAAAGATTGATTAAATAACAATTTGAAATATATAAATCTGTTTATTTAGATTTAAAATCAGTCATTTGGTGAGATGAAAAATTTAAACCAAATGAAAGTTTGATTTTTCATGAGAATAAAAATAATAAGAAAAATTAAAATTGAATATAGAGATTTTAAATAACCTTGACGGCAAGAGTTAATAAAATGTATATGTTCAATTTGAAATATTTTGATTCATAGAAAAGTATTTTGAAAAGCATGTCAATTTTGAATCACCATCTAGGATAAGTTTAAAATGAATCATAGGCATTCTGAGAGACCTTGACGGCAAGAAAAATACAGAATAAGAAGATTCAGAAGAAACTAAGATAGATAAAAAAAAATTCAGAAGACAGCTAACCAGCGTTAGACTTTGAACTGCTTAAGTGATAAACTCCCCCTGAATGTTGAACTCCCCCTTGAGTGATAAGCTCCCCCTTCTGCTTCAGGAAGTTTTAGCACCTTTCTGATATAACTTGGATAAAAAAAATTTATACCAGAGGCGATCAGAGGTCTCTGAGTGCTTCTGGATGAAATTCAGAAGACGATCAGAGATCTCTAAGAACTTACATATTTAGCATTCCCAACTTGCTGATTAAAAAATTAAAACGCTTCTCATCCAGAGCTTTTGTAAAGATATCAGCCAGTTGGTAATCAGTAGAGACAAAATACATTTCTATGGTGCCCTTTTCTACGTGATCTTTGATAAAGTGATACCTGACATCAATATGCTTCGTTTTTGAGTGCTGAACTGGGTTTTCCGTAATGGCAATTGTACTTTCAGAATCACAGAGTATGGGAATCTTATCATAGATCAGACCGTAGTCTCTGAGTTGGGTCTTCATCCAAATACCTTGGGAACAGCAGCTAGCAGCAGCAACATATTCAGCTAGCAGAAGTTGAAACACAATTTTGTTTATTGGATGTCCAACTGATAAGTCGATTACCCAGAAGTTGACAGCTACCAGAGGTGCTTTTTCTGTCCAACTTACATCCTGCATGATCAGAATCTGTATATGCCATTAAATCAAACCCGGAATTTTTTGGATACCAGAGACCCAATGAAGGAGTTCCCTTTAAGTATCTAAAAATTCTTTTGACAGCAGCCAAATGGGATTCTTTAGGATTAGCTTGATAACGAGAACAAAGACAAGTGGCAAACATAATATCAGGCCTACTTGCTGTTAAATATAGAAGAGAACCTATCATACCTCTGTAGCCCGTGATATCTACAGGTTTCCTAGAGGGATCAGGACCTAGTTTCATACTAGGAGAGATAGGTGTTTTCATAGTTGATGAGTTCTAAAAGTGAAATTTCTTTAACATGTCAGAGACATATTTTGCTTGATTAATAAAAATACCAGAGGTACTTTGTTTAACCTGAAGTCCTAGAAAGAAAGTTAATTCTCCCATCATACTCATTTCAAATTCAGTTTCCATCAATTTAGAAAACAAATCAACTTCTGTTTTATGAGTAGAGCCAAAAATTATGTCGTCCACATAAATTTGAACAATAGTTAACATACCTTTTCCTCTTTTGATGAAAAGTGTGGTATCAATTTTACCTTTCTCATACCCTTTGCTGATCAGAAATTTGGATAAACGTTCATACCAGGCTCTGGGGGCTTGCTTTAAACCATACAGAGCTTTGTCAAGAAGATAGACGTATTCTGGATGTCTTGCATCGTTAAAGCCAGCAGGTTGTTCAACATACACTTCTTCTTTGAGTTTTCCATTTAGAAATGCACACTTAACATCCATTTGATATACTTTAAAGTTTTTGTAAGCAGAGAATGCCAGAAAAAGTCGAATCGCCTCCAGTCTTGCAACAGGAGCAAAGGTTTCATCGTAATCAATGCATTCTTCTTGACAATAACCTTTTGCCACCAGACGAGCCTTATTTCTGACCACAATTCCGTCTTCATCCTTTTTGTTTCGGAAAACCCACTTAGTACCAATGGCAACTTTTCCTTTTGGTAATGGCACTAAGTTCCAAACTTTGTTACGTTCAAATTGAAGTAACTCCTCCTGCATTGCTTCTAGCCAACTAGGTTCGGCTAAGGCTTCATGAACTTGCTTGGGTTCAATTATGCTTAGAAAGTTGACATAGAAAGCTTCATTTGCTGTAGCGGATCATGTTTTGACACCCTAAGAAGGATTGCCAATTATGAGATCTGGATTATGTGATTTAGTCCATTTCGTCATCCTTGTCTGTGATATTGGTTGAGCCTGAACTTCGGTGTCAGAAGATGAGTTATCTGAAACTCTTGAGCCTAAAGTCTCCCCCTCAGATGATGGAACAGAAGAAACTTCTGGACAATCAGATGAAACAGGAACAGAAGGGATTGAAGAGCTAAGTTCAGAAGAGGTAGGACCGGATAACGTGATGCCAGAGGCATGAAGAACTTTAGGGATATTTAACGAAGAATTATGTACAACAGGTTCGGACTGTATTTCTTCGCCCAGAAAGTCTTGAAAAATAGCATCAATCTCGGATTCTCTGGACCCTTAAAGAAAGTCAGAAGTAACAGTGTTAAGTTTGAGTTCTGAAGAAGAATATTCAGAAGTCAGTTGAGTCTGATCATCAAAATCAACGTTAATGCTTTCCATAACTGTTTTAGTTCTTAGATTAAAAACACTAAATGCTCTGGAATTTAAAGAATAGCCTAAGAATTTTGCTTCATCTGATTTTGGATCAAACTTGCCAAGTTTGTCTCTGTCATTTAAGATAAAACATCTGCAACCAAAGATATGAAAGAATTTGACAGATGGTTTTCTTTTGTTAATAAGCTCATAAGAGGTTTTGAGATGCCTCTTGACAATTATGGAACGATTCTGAGTGAAACAAGCAGTGGCTACAGCTTCAGCCGAGAAGTGAATTGGGAGTCCAGAGGCTGCAAACATTGTTCTGGCTGCTTCGACCAAGGTTCTGTTGCGACGTTCAACAACACCATTCTGTTGGGGAGTGCGTACAGCAGAGAAGTGCTGAGAAATTCCATTTTCGACAAAGTATGCTTCAAGTTTGGCATTCTTGAATTCAGTATCATTGTCGCTTCTCAGCTGTTGAATCTTTTGGTGTAAAAGAACTTGGATTCTGGTCATCATATTTTGAAGTACAATAGGAACTTCTGACTTTTGTCGAACAAAAGCAAGCCAAGTATACCTGGAAAATTCATCGATAAGTACCAAAATATACTTTTTACCAGAAAGACTCTGAATTGCAATGGGACCAAAGAGATCGACGTGTAGCAATTGCAAAGCTCTTATGCAAGAGTGATCACTTTTTGTTTTATGAGATGCTCGTTTTATCTTTCCCATTTCACATGCAAGACAGAGGTGATCTTTTTGAAAATGAACTTCTGGAAGTCCAGATACCAAATTATGTTTTACAAGCATCTCAAGATTAGCAAAGTTTAAGTGAGACATTTTATGATGCCAGAGCCATGCAACTTCACTCTTTTTGGAAATAAGACATAAGGTCTCCTTACCATTCTTGGAGGTAAAATTCATCATGTAGAGATTACCTTTTCTGTCTGCTCTCCAAAGTTCCTCACCTGCCTTAGAAAATAAGTAACAATGTTTTTCATCAGATACGACAAGTATCTTAGAATCACATAGTTGACTTACACTTAGGAGGTTATGTTTCAAACCAGAAACATGAGCTACTTTAGATAAGGTAATATTACCTTCCTGTAAAGTACCATAGCCCTTAATCTAACCCTTACCATTATCACCAAACATTACAGCTCCACCACTTTTGTCTTTAAATTTGGAGAGTAAGTTTCGTGAACCAGTCATGTGCCTCGAGCATCCAGAGTCAAGATACCAGATATGCACACACTGTTTCTGCAATCAAGATCAGAGTTTCTTAGGTACCCATACCATTATGGGTCCTTTAACGTTAGGTTTTGTCTTTTCAGCCTTTTGTATTTGCTTTTGATTTAATTTGACAGAAGGTAAAGACGAATTTTTTGGATTTTTTGTGTTTATGATTTTCTTTGTTTTATTGAAATACGAATGGTTGGCAGTGAAGGAATTTGAAGTTCGTGAGAAAAATTTCTGTAATTTTATGAATAAGGAAAAACATTCAGAATTCTGAAACATAGAAGATTTTATTGAATTTTCATTGTGATACTGATAATTACAATTATTCTTAAAACTGTCTTTTCTAGTATCAGTTGTTCTAAAGAACTTCCTATCTAGACTAGACATATGTTTAGAATCTGAAATATTCTTCAGCGGAGATTTCCTCGGATTTATCTTCTCAGAAGCTTTTGTATTTACTGTAACAGGAACAGAGAGATTAGATTTTCATTTACCTTTCTGAACATAAGAAAGTTTCGGATGATAAGATTTAGGAGTTTGGATAGGGATAGTCTTTTTAAGTTTTTCTTTCTTTTCAAGGTCAAGACAGGATTTAGCTTTCAGACACATTCCTATAAAATCTGGATGGATAAAAACAGGTTTTCGTTGTTCAGAAGGAACAGATAAAATCGGAATTTCACTTGAATGTTTCTAAGCATTCATTCTAGAAGCTCTTATCTCCAGAGATTCATTTGTAAAGAGAAATGAGGCGTCTTTGTTTTTTATGATCTCTAGAGTTTTAGCATAAATAGGAGAGTGGTGTTCAAGATGAGAGAGATATGTTTCTGAATTGTCAAAGAAATCCTCACTTTGATCATCATTTTCCCATGGATATGTGATTTCTTCTAAATCCTGTTGAGTTTCAGAAAGATTTAAATCAATGAATGAACAAGGAAATATCTCTGGATTATTTTCTAACTTTTGTTTTTCATTTTCAAGTTTAAAACAATTATCCAGAGTCAACAGAAGATCTTTTTCAAAACTAAGTCTTAAGTCCTCCTCTGCTTGAATAGGAATAAACGCATCAGCCTCTGGATTCAATTTTATAAGAACACTTGAACCAAACTTGAAAATGTCATCCTTCTTCTGAATTTGATTTAGATTAATGGTAGTCTTTTCAGAAGAATATGTAATATTTTTAAACTTGAGTTTTCGTTGACAATGAACATTTTCAATTTTAGCTCGTTTAAAACATGATTGTTCAAAAATAATTGGAAATACAGGCTTCTGTTGTTGTCCTATACAAAAAACAGAGTTTACACCAGACTTCTTTTCACACGTATAGGGATCTAAATCTTCAAAGCCGATTCCAGATCTTCCTACTTGTGTACTTATTTTCTCATGAACTTTTTGAGCATTCAGATATGTTTTGATCTGGTGCGTTTTGTTTTGAAGTTCAATGTATAAAAATTCTCTTTCCTTTTGAAAGTAGTTTTTAAGGGCTACAGAATTTAATCTGTAACTTTCCTTATATTGAATTTCCTTATCCTTTTCTTCCAGAAGTTTCTTACAATGCAAGTGCTCCTTTTTTAACAAAACTTCTGTGTTTTTCAAGGTTTTAGAAATTTTTTCTTTTTCTGTGTCAAGTTCCAGTTTTTCTTCTGTTAAGATATCCATCTCTGTTTTGTAAATATCTCTTTCCCTTTGTATTGTGGAAAGAGTTTTCTCAATATTCTTTCGTAACTTCTTTTCAATTGTGAGCTTTTGCTTAAGTTCCTCAAAATTGTTTGACAAAAGCACAATTGTATTCTCAAGTTCAGAAGATTCAGAAAGAATACTAACCGGTGATTCAGAAGGCTGTTCTTCTGATTCATTTGTACTTGCCATTCCACAAAACATGGCCAGCACTGGACTCATCTCCGATCCAGTTTTCTTTCTCAGCATAGTGGGCTCTTTCAGTAATATTATACTTGTATTTATTTTTGTAATATGTTTTGTCTTTATCCAGAATCCCTCTGCAATCCTTCGAGTAATGACCCGTCTTGCCACATCTGTAACATACATCTTTCTTTTTCTTCATTTCCTCTTCCTTCTTTTCTGTCTCAGTCTTCTCAGGTCTCTGAACCTCTTGCTTAGGAGTATAGTTAGAGCGATCAGACCTTCTATTTCCTTGAAATGCTCTGTTTCCAAAACGGTTTGTAAACTGTTTGGTAATAAGAGCCAAGGAATCAGCAAAGGCCTTTATTTCATCATCAGAATCAAAATCTTCTTCTGGAACAGTTTCTGACATGAATGCCTTGCTTTTCACTCTACTATTTTCACTTCTTCTTCTGGTAGCTCCCTTTGATTCAGAAATCAGAGCCAGAGGTCCACCTATAGTTGTTTTCTTTTGAACAACCTCCTTCTCATGAGCTTGAAGAGTACCAAATACATCGTGTAGAGACCATTGCTCAAGATCTTGATTAGCTTGATAGGACATGGAAAGATTTTGACCATTCTGGATTTAATCTCTTTAAAAATAAGACATTATTGTGTTCCTTTGATCGAATAATATCGCATCGTTTGCATAGATTTATCAGATTATTAAATCTATGAAACGTCTGTTCCAGAGATTCATCCGCAATGGCCTGGATGCTGTTGTATTCATTCAGAGCTTGAGCTCTTCGATTTTTCTTCATCTTAGCACCGCCTTCCAGAAGATTTTCTAGTTGATCCCATAATTCCTTAGCAGTATCACAGGAATCCAGAGATTGAAAAATCTCATTAGGAATGGCCATGATAAGAAGAGTTTTTCCTTTTTTAGCAAGTTCAACTTTGGCTTTTTCTTCATCAGACCAATTCTCCCTTAGCTTTGGAACTTTATGAGCAGGAATTTCATCAGTATTGGTAGTGGCAGGAACTCTTGGGATTGTAGTCATTGGTACGAAGGGACCATTTTGGACAATATGATAGAGTTCAGTATCCACTCCTTCATAAAAATTTATCATTCGAATCTTCCATTGTGGATATTCACCACGAATAAGAGTAGGAGGTTTGATCAGAGATCCAGAGGTGTAAACAGCATTCAAATTTGAGTTTGCCATAATAATTTTTAAATCGAGAAGAGTGAAATGACAATATTGAAATTCAGACCAAGTAAATTTCAATTGAATTGAATAACAGAATTTTATTAACTACAATAACCACTGTTTTAGACAGAATTGCTATGAATCTTCGTAGAACAGGGTGGACTTATGAACAGTAGTTAAAACAGGAAATTACTGAATGAATGAAGAGAGAAATTTCCAAATTGAGATCTAATAATCAATAGATTGATTATTTGGCTCTGATACCAATTGTTGGTTCCAGATTCTCTTCTTCAAAGAATAATCGATTAATTCATACAACAGAGTATAAGCGGAAGCAATTCATATCGATTAATCAAAAGTAATAAGAATCAATCAATGATTGAAGAACAGATTAACTTTGTATTATAACCTGAATGACGATTACTAATACATGGAATAACGCACAGTTAGTTCTTCAATATTGCAATCTGATCAACGACTTTTACAGTAGAGAAAAGATCTATTTTTATATAAATAGAATTAAGTAAAGTCAAAATCCTAACCTATTACAAACTGACACGTGTGAGATGGGAGCGTGTAACAAACTAATCAGTTACAAAAAGGTAGACATGCTGGATGTGTGTGCCACGTCATATTCTTCAACTTATGGTTCATACTTTCAAATGTGTAACAACAAGATTAAAGATTGATCTTATCCTCGATGCGCAAAAGTCAAAAATAATACAATGTCAGAAAAGGACGTATGATTTGTCTCTTATGTCCCCATCATATCTGATATGGTACTATTCATATTCGGCTAAAAACATGGCTGTCTTATTAGCATGGACAAGCTTCCTATCGAAGCTTGACACGTGGCATATACCTTTTGTCTTGCATTAAATGCAAACGGGTATAAATAAGATGAAGATACCTTCTTCATCTTAATGCATGCTTCCTTCTAGCCTAAACCCTCTTTGTTTCTTTCTTCCTTCTTCTTGTGCATCAAACTTAGTGTTTCTTAGTTATAATAGAGAATAGGTTTTAAACTTGTTCTTATTTCGCTTGTAATTGTAAATTTGTTTATGATATATAAACTCATTTAAAAACCAAAATCTGTGTGTTTGTATGCAACCCCCCCCCCCCCCCCCCCCCGCCTTCTACAAACTGTTTACTATTTATTGAACTCTTGTAGACCCTTTAGGGACCAACAAAAACCTCTACTACTATTTTTTTCTTTCCTTGTGCATCAACTTAGTGTTTTCTTAAGTTTCAATAGAATAGGTTAGAAACTTGTTCTTATTCTACTTGTAACTTTTAATTTGTTTATTTAATATAAACTCATTTAAAAATAAAAAAAGACTTGTGTATCAAAGCAGTGTCTTTTGCTTACTAATCTTTAAAACAGCTTTTCATCAAGCTATGTTAAAATGACTAACACAAACACCAACTACACAGATAATAGATCTTTAGCTAAATCTCCGAGATTTAGCCGTGATAATTTTTCTCTATGGAAAGAAATAATGACTCTATTCATAGAAGAGTCAGATCCTAAGATCCCCTATTATCTAGAGAATGGACCATTTGTTCCTATAGTCCTGACTCCTGCAGTACCCGCCCACTGCTACCTCTCTAGCTATTCCTGAGAGACAATTTTCAAAACTCCAAATCAATGGAGTAATGAAGACAAAAGAGAACTAGCTGTTGATGCAAAACCTAGGTCTATAATTGCCATGTCTCTCCCCGATGAAGTTTATCACTCTGTGATGAAAATGAGAACATCAAAAACCATGTGGAATACTCTTTGTATTCAATATGAAGGAACTGATGAAGTTCAGATTACTCGTAGTATCAATCTGGTGAGCCAATATGAAAGCTTTATGTTTTTGAAAAATGAAACACTCTCTCAAATTCACAAAAGATTTAATTGCCTTTTGATTGACATGAAAACTGTTAATAGAGAATACTCTAATGCTGAAATACTGAAAAAATTCATGGAGACACTACCTGAACAATGGAAAGTGTATACTACATGTCTTAAACTGTCAAAGAATATTGAAACTTTTTCTCTAAGTGCTTTATATGGAATGTTGCTTAATCATGATTCATGAGCAATCTCAAGCCTTAAAAAGGAACCTCATAAAGGCCATCAAAAGTGCCAAAAGTACTTTTTGGCACTAGTGACTTAGAGGCTGAACCTTCTAAACGTATTTCTTCTTCCATCACTTTTATCACTGAGTTAAATCATGCTCACTCTTCAGAATCTCCATCAAAACAGGTATTCATTCCCTCTAATTCCTCTATACCTGAAAAGGATAGTTTGTCGGCTCTCGACTCTATGACTGTTGAATTTTACAATGCTTTAAATCGTAAGATTAAAGTTGAACAAATTAACATTAATCTATCTGAACAACTAAAGAATTGCCACCTGAAAATCAAAGAACTTACTAAGATCGAAGATCTTAAGGACCAAATCTTTGTGAATCAGACCATAAGTATTGAAAGACAACAAGATATCAATGAGCGCGAAAAAGGCCTTCGCTGATCTTAAGGCTGAGAAAGCCACCATTGAAGGATGGTGTAAATCCTCTGATACGATAAATGAGATCATATATGCTCAGATCCCTGCCAAGGTCAAGAGTGGTCTTGGATACTCTTATGACCAACAAGAAGATACTGACACTGACCGTTCTATCCTGAAATTTGGAATGTTTGTTTGCTTCTATCCCTGACCCCTCGTCTTAGAGTGCCTCAACCTCAGAGACAAGACCTAATGGACCTATTCCCAAAGGCCCAAAGAAAGTGACTAAAGACAAGTTTATTAATCAAGTTCCCAAGAACATGAAACTCCTTTCCCTGAAGAAAAATTCTTCTTTCCCTTCAGCAAGTCAACCATCTAAATCCAAGAAGATGGTCCCTGATTTCTCTCAGAGACCAACTCCTTGGGTTAAGATTGACTTGACTCCATCTAAGCCTGAGAAACCAGTGGTTCCTCCTAGGTGTATGGGAAAAGGAATTCTTGGACCCTATCCTGAAAATGTGACTTCCACTCAGCATGCTTCTATTTCAAAACCTAATTTAAAATATAGGAGACTACCGACATTGCTAGCAAATGTCCAAATGCTACTAATGCTGAAAAATTATTCCATGGAAAGAAAATAGCCCAAGCTACGAAATCAACGAAGGGTAAAACTGTCAAAGTTGATAAAACAACTAAGTCAAAACAAACCACAAAGAATAAAGTTTCAGCTAGTACCTCCTCTAGTTCTTCTGTTATTTCTACTAACAATGCACATGAAAAATGCTCAAGGTATCTAGTATCTAGATAGCGGATGCTCAAGGCACATGACAAGTAGAACATCTCTACTCACTGCATATAAAGAGGAAAATGGTCCATCGTGACTTTTGGTGGAAATGGCAAAGGTTACACCAGAGGTTATGGCATTCTATCCAATGGAGCAACTTCCTTCTCTCGAGTTGCATATGTTGAAGGACTAAAGCACAATTTATTGAGCGTTAGTCAACTTTGTGATACAGACTTTAAAGTTTTGTTCACAAAGACCAGGTGTGCGGTCACTAACAAAAATAACATGCTTGCTTTAAATGGCAAAAGATCAGAAAACGTATATGTCATTAATATGGACAACAGGCACTCAGATAATGTGTGCTTTCTATCAAGAGCCTCCTCTGATGTCAACTGGCTCTGGCGTAAGAGACTCTCTCACCTTAACTTCAAAATGATAAATGACTTATTGTTGATCATAACTCCTCTCAGTGATTTGAATATGATTCCTTTACTATACTTAGTGAAATTCCTTAGTTAAGCTTTTGTTCAAATTCAGCGATAGCATAGGCTGATTGCCATCAGCGATCACTGAAGATCAAGGAACAACGAGCTTATCTCTGAAGACCTGAAGATCAGCTATCACATCAGAAGACCATTTAGCGAAAGTCGAAGAACAAAGCTGAAGAAAGAGATAATCAGCTAAGTGACCTAAAGCGGTTCAGCGATAGCAACGATTATCTACTCAAAGTGTGAAGTCTTGTGAAGCCTCAGCAACACTGAAATTCATCCTTGAACATTCAGTGTCAGCGATCAAATGAAGCTTCCTCTGCAAGATTAAAGTTTGATCTTATCCTCGATGCACAAAAGTCAAACCTAGAACCATGTCAGAAAAGGACGTACGACTTGTCTCTTATGTCCCCATCATATCTGAATACGGTACTGTTCATATTCGGCCAAAAGCATGGTTGTCTTATTTACAAGGACAAGCTTCCTATCCAAGCTTGACACGTGGCATGTACCTTTTGTCTTGCATTCAATGCAAACGGGTATAAATAGGATGAAGGTATCTTCTTCATCCATATGCATGCTTCTTTCTAGCTTATACCTTCTGTATTCTTTCTTTCATCTTCTTGTGCATCAAATTGTGTGTTTCTTTAGTTACAACAGAATAGGTTTTAAACTTGGTCTAATTCCTCTTGTAACTGTAAATTTGTTTATTTTCTATAATCTCATTTAAAAACCAAAATTTGTGTGTTTGTATTCAACCCCCCCCCCCCCCCCTTCTACAAACTGGTTGCTTAATATTTAACTCTTGTAGACCCTTATTGGGACCAACAAGTGGTATCAGAGCAGTGTTGTTTTCTTTCTCTTTAAAATATTTTTGCTTATATCATATTTTAAAATGACAAACCCTAATACGAACTACACCGATAATGGATCTTTAGCTAAGCCTCCAAGGTTCAGCTATGATAACTTTCCATTATGGAAGGAAATAATGTCTCTATTTCTAGAGGGATCTGATCCAAAAATTCCCTACTATCTGGAAAATGGATCATTCGTTCCTACAACTATAGTAGCTAGCGTTCCTGCCACCACTACTACTCCAGCCATCCCTAAGAGGAGTATTGTTAAAACTCCTAACATATGGACTGAAGAAGACAAGAAAGAAATTGTTATTGATGCTAAAGTTAGATCTATAATAGCAATGCCTTTACCAGATGAAGTCTATCACTCTGTCATGAAAATGAGGACTTCAAAGGCCATGTGGGATACTCTATGTATCCAATATGAAGGAACTTCTGAGGTTAAAGTTACTAGATGCATAAATCTTGTAAGAAAATATGAGAGCTTTATGTATCAAAAAGGTGAATCTCTTTCTCAAATTCACCAGCGTTTTAACTGCCTGCTGATTGATCTCAAATCAGTCGACAGAATATACTCAAACGCTGAAATACTGACAAAATTAATGGAGGCACTACCCGATCAATGGTCAGTGTACACTACATGTCTAAAACTGTCAAAGAATCTTGAAACCTTATCTTTAAGTGCTTTATATGGAATGCTCTTAAATGAGGAACAATCTCAACTTTTAAGGAAGAACCTTATTAATGAACGCAAAAGTGCAAAAAGTACTTCTTTGGCACTTATGACTTCAGAGGCTAATACTCCTAAAAACTTTCCTTCTTCTTCTGTCACCTCCATAACTGAATTAACTCAAACTGATTTAGAAGATACACTCACTGATGCTGACATCTCTGAGTTTGATAACTCTTTGGCTCTTCTAACCAACAACTTTAGAAGATTTTCTTGAAAAAGTAACTTTCGCAAACCCTCCTCTCTCTCTGACTCTGAAAAGCCAAAGACTGCTCTAGCTGAGAAAGCTTCAGCTATCTGTTTTAATTGTCAGCGAAAGGGTCACTTCGCCAGCGAATGTCGATCAAAGAAAGTTGCTGCACCTACCACCTCCCAGACCTCCAATAAAAAGGAGAAGTATTTGAAACTCAAAAACAAATACCAAGATCTGAAAAAGAACCAGCATAAAGGCAAAAGTCTAATCGCTGAAGAAGTAGACTGGGATGCTGAAGACGATTGGGCTAAGACCTCTGAAGAGTCTGGATATGATCAAGAAGATCTTTCCTTCCTATGTCTAATGGCAAGAATCGAGGGCGCTGAAGAAGCAACTAACACTTCTTCCTTTGAGTCTCCTTCTACTCAGGTATTCATCCCCTCTACTACTGTTGTCTCTAAAAGTGATAATTTGTCAGCCCTTGATGCTATGACTGTTGACTTCTACAATGCTTTAAATGGAGAGATTAAAGCTGAAAAAATAAACATTGATTTATCTGAACAATTAAAAAATTGTCATCTTAAAATCAAAGAACTTTCTAAGATTGAAGAATCCTTGAAAGACCAAGTCTTTGCAAACCAAAAAATTAGCATCGAGAAGCAGCAAGCTATCGCTGATAGGGAAAAGGCTATCGTTGATCTTAAGTCTGAAAAGGCAACCATCGAAGGATGGTGTAAGGCTTCTGATAAAGTCAATGAGATCATCAATGCTCAAATCCCTATGAGAACAAGAAGTGGGTTAGGCTTTAACTCTGAAAAAGAAGAATCAGGGAGTGACCGTTCCATGCTCAAATTTGGAATGTTTGTCTCTTCTATCCCTGATCCTTCTTCTTCAACTTCTTCCTCTCTGTTAAAAGAGAAGGTTCTTTTGTCTAATTCTTAGAAAGTGATCAAGAACAAGTTTCTTGACCAAGTTCCTAAGAATAAGATCGCTCAGAATAAGAGCAAGAAAGTCTTAGAGAACAATTCTAAATCTAGGAAGAAGGTTTCTGATTTCTCTCAAAGACCAACTCCCAGAATTAAGATTGATCTCACTCCTACCCTTGAGAAGGTAGCAATACCTCCAAGGACTATGGAAAACGGAATTCTTGGTCCTATCCCTGAAAACATTTGTTGATCATAACTCCTCTCAGTGATTTGAATATGATTCCTTTACTATACTTAGTGAAATTCCATAGTTAAGCTTCTGCTCAAATTCAGCGATAGCACACGCTGATTACTATCAGCGATCGCTGAAGATCAAGGAATATCAAGCTTATCTCTGAAGTCCTGAAGATCAGTTATCACACCAGAAGACCATTCAGCGAATGTCGAAGACCCTAGCTGAAGAAAGAGATAATCAGCTAAGTGAACTGAAGTGGTTCAACGATAGCAGCGATTGTCTACTCAGAGTGTGAAGTCTTGTGAAGCCTCAGCGATACTGAAGTTCATCCTTGAAGATTCAGTATCAGCGATCAAGTGAAGTTTCGTTTGTAAGATTAAAGATTGATCTTATCCTCGATGCACAAAAGTCAAACCTAGAACCATGTCAGAAAAAGACATGCGACTTGTCTCTTATGTCCCCATCATATCTGATATGGTACTGTTCATATTCGGCCAAAAGCATGGTTGTCTTATTTACACGGACAATCTTCCTATCTAAGCTTGACACGTGGCATGTACCTTTTGCTTTGCATTAAATGCAAGCGAGTATAAATAGATGGAGATATCCTCTTCATCTATATGCATGCTTCCTTCTAGCCTAAACCCTCTTTATTCTTTCTTTCATCTTCTTGTGCATCAAACTGTGTGTTTCTTTAGTTACAATAGAATAGGTTTTAAACTTGTTCTAATTCCGCTTGTAACTGTAAATTTGTTTATAATCTATAAACTCATTTAAAAACCAAAATCTGTGTGTTTGTATTCAACCCCCCCTTCTACAAACTGTTTAGTTAATATTTAACTCTTGTAGACCCTTATTAGGACCAACAAGTGGTATCAGAGCAGTGTTGTTATCTTTTTCTTTAAAATATTTTTCTTAATATTATATTTTAAAATGACAAACTCTAATACGAACTACAACGATAATGGATCTTTAGCTAAACCTCCCAGGTTCAGCCACGATAACTTTCCATTATGGAAGGAAAGAATTTCTCAATTTATAGAGGGATCTGATCCAAAGATTCTCTACTATCTGGAAATGGACCATTCGTTTCTACAACTATAGTAGCTAGTGTTCCTGCCACCACTACTACTGCGGCCATCCCTGAGAGGAGTATTGTTAAAACTCCTAACAGATGGACGGAAGAAGACAAGAAAGAAATTGCTATTGATGCTAAAGCAAGATCAATAATAGCAATGGCTTTACCAGATGAAGTCTATCATTCTGTCATGAAAATGAGAACTTCAAAGGCCGTGTGGGATACTCTATGTACCCAATATGAAGGAACTTCTAAGGTCAAAGTAACTAGATGCATAAACCTTGTAACAAAATATGAGAGTTTTATGTATCAAAAGGGTGAATCTCTTTCTCAAATTCACTAGCGATTTAACTGTCTGCTGATTGATCTTAAATCAGTCGATAGGGTATATTCAAACGCTGAAATTCTGACAAAATTCATGGAGGCATTGCCCGATCAATGGGCAGTGTACACTACATGTATAAAACTGTCAAAGAATCTTGAAACCTTGTCCTTAAGTGCATTATATGGTATGCTCTTAAATGAGGAACAATCCCAGCTTCTAAGGAAGAATCTAATTAATGAACTCAAAGGTGCTAAAAGTACTTCTTTAGCACTCGTGACTTTTGAGGGAACTTCTTCTAAAAATGGTTCTTCTTCTACTATCACCTCCATCACTGAATTAGGTCAAGCTGATTCAGAAGATCAACTCACTGATGCTGACATCTCTGAGTTTGATAACTCTCTAGCCCTTTTAACTAACAACTTTAAAAGATTTGCTAGAAAGACCAATTTTCGAAAACCTTCTAACCTCTCTGACTCTGAAAAACAGAAAACGTTGCCCGCTGAAAAAGCCTCAGCGATCTGTTTCAATTGTCAGAGAAAAGGTCATTTTGCAAGTGAATGCAGGTCGAAGAAAGTTGCTGCTCCCACTACCTCCCATACCTCTGATAAACAGGAGAAGTATTTGAAAATGAAAAACAAATACAAAGATATGAAGAAAAACCAGCAAAAAGGCAAAGGCCTTGTCGCTGAAGAAGTTGACTGGGATGCTGAAGATGACTGGGTCAAGACCTCTAAAGAGTCTGGTTCAGATGAAGAAGATCTTGCCTTCCTCTGTTTAATGGAAAGAATAGAGGATGCTGAAGAAGCCTCTGAAACTTCTTCCTCTGAGTCTCCGTCTACTCAAGTAAACATTCTCTCTGACTCTTTACTTTCTGAAAAAGATAACTTGTCGGCTCTCGATGCCATGACCGTTGATTTTTACAATGCCTTGAATGGAAAGATTAAAGCTGAGAAAATTAACACTGACTTATCTGAACAATTGAAAAATTTGCCACATAAGAATCAAAGAACTTTCCAAAATTGAGGATTCTCTCAAAGACCAAGTTTTTGCAAATCAAACGATAAGCATCGAGAAACAACAAGCTATCGCTGATAGGGAAAAGGCTATCGCTGATCTCAAGTCTGAAAAGGCAACCATCGAAGGATGGTGTAAGGCTTCTGATAAAGTCAATGAGATCATCAATGCCCAAATACCTATGAACGTGAGAAGTGGGTTAGGCTATAACCCTGAAAACGAAGAATCAGAGAATGATCGTTCCATGCTCAAATTTGGAATGTTTGTCTCTTCTATCCCTGATCCTTCCTCTTCAACTTCTTCTTCCTCTTCCTCTAAAGAGAAGCTTCATGTGGATTATTATAAGAAGGTGATCAAAAACAAGTTTCTTGACCATGTTCCTAAGAATAAGAAAGCTCAAGATAAGAACAAGAAATCCTCAGAGAAGATTTCTAAATCTGGGAAGAGGGTCCCTGAGTATACTCAGAGACCAACACCCAAGATTTAAATCGATCTCACTCCTACCCCTGAAAAGATTGTAATACCTCCAAAGACCATGGATAAAGGAATTCTTGGACCTATCCCTGAGAAACCTCCTGCTCCCTCTCTTATCTCCAAACCTTTTAAGTATAGGAAGTGCTTTCACTGTGGTGAAACTACCCACATTGCAAGCAAGTGTCCTAATGCTACTAGAGCTGATAAACTAGCTCATGGAAAGAAAGTAGCTAAAACTGATAAATCAACGAGAGTGAAATCCACCAAAGTTGCTAAACCAACTAAGGTAAAGATATCCACTGAAGAGAGTTCTTCAGCTAGTAGTACATCCGCCAATCCTGTGTCTAACCAAGCAGGACCCATAGTAGTATGGGTACCTTTAAACAATTAATCTTTTATTGTATGCAGAGTGCCAAAGGTATCTGGTATCTTGATAGCGGAAGCTCGAGGCATATGACTAGCAGAATATCTCTGCTCTCTGACCACAAAGAAGATGATGGTCCATCAGTGACTTTTGGTGGAAATGGCAAAGGATACACTAAAGGTTATGGAATTCTGTCCAACGGAGCCACATCTTTTTCTCGTGTTGCTTACGTTGAGGGACTAAAGCACAATATCTTGAACGTTAGTCAGTTATGTGACAAAGACTTCAAAATTCTATTCCTAAAGAATAGATGTGCTGTCACTGACGGAAATGATAAGCTTGCCCTTACAGGCAAAAGAGTGGAAAATGTGTATGTCATTAACATAATAGCTCTCATTCTGAGAACATGTGCTTTATCTCTCGAGCATCCTCAGATGTAAACTGGTTATGGCATACAAGACTATCTCATCTCAACTTTAAGACAATAAATGAATTGTCTCAAAAAGACTTAGTCAGAGACCTCCCAAATCACACCTTTACAAAGGAATCTCTTTGTTCAGCGTGTGAGAAGGGAAAGCTGACAAAAGCCTCCTTCAGGTCAAAGGAAGTGTCTTTAGTGACCACTCCTCTTCAGCTACTCCACATGGATCTCTTTGGACCTGTCAATGTCCAATCAATCTCTAGAAAGAAATACACTTTGGTGATTGTTGATGAATACTCTACATACACTTGGGTGTTTTTCCTTCGATCCAAAAGTGATACCCCTGAAATGATAATATCTTTTATCTAAAGAATGGAAGTACTGAACAACTTACTTGTTCACTCTATAAGAAGTGATCATGGTACTGAATTCAAAAATAGTACCTTGGTTAATTTCTTTCAAGAAAAAGTTATTTCTCACAACTTCTCTTCAGTGAGAACTCCTCAGCAAAACGGTGTTGCTGAAAGAAGAAATCGAACTATAATCGACGCAGCTCACTCAATGCTCAGCAAATCGCGTCTTCCACCTCAATTCTCGGCTGAAGCTGTCAATACAGCGTGCTTTACTCAGAATCGATCCCTGATTGTTAAGCGATTCAAGAAGACTTCCTATGAATTATTTCATGGGAGAACACCCTCTCTCAAATATCTTCACATTTTTGGATGTACATGTTACATTCTGAATGACAGAGATCATTTGGGTAAATTTGATCCCAAAGCTGATGATGGTATATTTCTTGGATACTCCTCTGTATCTAAGTCTTTCAGAGTATTCAACAAAAGAAGACAACATGTTGAAGAATCTATGCATGTCAATTTTTATGAATCTCGTCCCATTCATCCCTCTCAAAATCTTGATGATGATGAAGAATTGAATGCTTGGATGAAATCTCATTATGGAGAACCTGAAACATACTTCAGCAATCAACCTCCAGCTGAAGCAAGTGATGATGAAATCCCGATAAACCCAACAAGTAATGATCATCCATCTTCAGGGATGAATGTTACTCCTCTTAATCAGATTCTTGTTGCTGATTCCTCTCTTGGAAATTCCTCTGTGAACAACCAAACCACATCTGAAAATCAATCCCCTGAATTGACTCTTGATGAAGTACCTGTTACTGATACACCAAGTCCTATTCCAGAAACTGAATAACAGGTCGCTGAATCTGCCGTTGATCTCTCTCCTCAACCACCAGCTCAGCAACGGACTGCAAATCATCCAATAAATCAAATTATCGGTGATCCCACTGCAGGTATCAAAACACGTAGAGGTACAGGTAATATTTGTCTTTATGTTAACTTCATTTCTCTCTCTGAACCTAAGAAGATAGATCAAGCTATCTATGATCCTAGCTGGGTTTCAGCTATGCAAGAAGAACTGACTGAATTTCGTAGAAAGAAAGTTTGGAATCTTGTTCCTAGACCCTCTGATAAAACTGTCATAGAAACCAAATGGGTTTTCAGAAATAAGCTAGATGAAAACGGGACTATAATTCGCAATAAGGCTAGACTTGTTGCTCAAGGTTATAGACAGAAAGAAGGAATTGACTACGATGAAACCTTTGCACCTGTTGCTCGTCTAGAAGCCATAAGACTCTTTTTAGCTTATGCTGCCCATAAAGACTTCAAAGTTTTTCAAATGGATGTTAAAAGTGCTTTTCTAAATGGAAAACTCAGTGAGGAAAATTATGTTGAACAACCCCCTGATTTCTCAGACCCTAACCATCCTGGTTATGTTTTTAAACTTGAAAAAGCTCTTTACGGGTTAAAACAAGCTCCTAGAGCTTGGTATGATACTCTCTTAAAATTTCTTCTTAAAGAAAAATTTGTTCGTGGAAAAATTGATCAAACTCTATTTTTAAGAAAACATAAAGGTCATACTATTCTCGCTCAGATATATGTTGATGACATTATCTTTGGTTCCACAAGACCCAAACTTTGCACTCGTTTTGCTAATAGAATGAAGAAAGAATATAAAATGAGTATGATGGGTGAACTAACATTTTTTCTAGGTTTGCAGATTAAGCAATCTGACAAAGGAATTTTTATTTGTCAAAGCAAATATGTTAAAGACATGCTGAATAAATTTGACATGAATCAATGCTCAGCGATGAAGACTCCTATGGCGCTTCCTCTAACATTAAACAAGGATCCCAATGGGAAACCAGTCAATGTCACTGCCTATCGAGGAATGATTGGGTCTCTGCTGTATCTTACAGCGAGTAGACCAGACATCATGTACGCTACCTGTCTCTGTGCTCGGTATCAAGGTGAACCGAAAGAATCCCATCTAACCGCTGTGAAGCGAATCTTCAGATATCTGAAAGGAACTCCAAATCTTGGTCTCTAGTATCCCAAAGGCTCAGGATTTGATCTTATTGGTTACTCTGACAGTGACTTTGCAGGTTGTAAGATTGATAGGAAAAGCACCACTGATGGGTGTCAGCTACTAGGTGGTAAGTTAATAAGTTGGACAAGTAAAAAGCAAAACTCAGTGTCCACTTCCACCGCTGAAGCTGAATACGTAGCAGCTGGTAGTTGTTGTGCTCAAATCCTTTGGATGAGAAATCAACTCAGAGACTATTATCTAAAGCTCTCTAAGATTCCTATCACTATATCAGAGATCATGTGATGAATGGTGAAGTTGAGCTCCATTTTGTTCCTACTGAATAATAGCTCGCTGATCTTTTCACCAAGCTTCTTGATGAAACTAGATTCAATCTACTCATCAGCGAACTTGGTATGTTGAACGCTGAATAATTTATTAATCAGTGACCATCAAAGGATAACAAATAAAGCCTTCAAACTTCCCATTCTCTGAACTCTGATTCAGCGATATCTAGGCCATCTCCTCAGGTATTATCTTCTAATCTCTAACATTCTTTGATATCTTTTCTCATCAAAGAATGTCTCTCTTAAATTTAAAACTCCTCACTGACAATCCTTTATTATTATTGATGAAGACTTTTCTAAAAGTATTAATGATAAACCTTGCTTATGGATAATTATCATTATAATCTTTTAAAAATAAAAGAAAAGGACACGTCAGACCTTTTTCTGACACACGACGGACCGCGACGTTTCCATTCCAACTCTTTTCTTGGAACATGCGCCAGGTCATCATTTCTTTTTCAAAAAGCTAAAACCGTCGTTTTGCAATCCTTTCTTTCTCTCTCCTCTTGCTATTTAAGCATTCTTTTTGCCTCACTTTGTTCCTTCTGCTTTCATAACGATCCTTAAGGCAAAAGATACTCTTCGATTCTTCAAGGCTTTCTCAAGAACACGCTTATGTGTGTTTTTCTTCTAAGAACTCATCTAAGGTTTGATCTAAACTATACATTATGACTGGAAACATCTTATTTCACCTCTTCTACACCTTAAAACTCTAAAACTAAAATAACGTTTTTCCTGTTTACAAAAATCCTGTTCTAAGTTCTTTTCTTAGAACAAAAGATTTTTTTTAACTTTAATCCATTTAACTTATTTTTTATTTATTATTGTTTATAACAAACATTTTGATATTGTTCATCAAAATATTTGTTTTCTTTGATCTTAAATTTGGTATTCTTTATACCAAACTCTGGTTTATACATTTATGTATAAAACCATGATTTACCTCTTTGGTGTTCCTATCTTTCCTACAGCAATGGCATCTGCAAGTAAGACTGTTGAAACCTCCTCTGTTGCTGAAGACACTACGTTGGTTGCAGCACCAACATGTCATTTCCCTCTGGAAAGAGCCATATTCAAGCCCTGCAACTACATCGCTCTGGTGGAGATCCCTGCAGATCGCCCCCAATTCTCTGAAGGTGCTACTTTCATCAAGGCATGCCCTCTGATGTATGCCTTTGTCCACAACCCCGTTGGAGTCTCCTCTCATCTCCAAGCTTTCTGGTACATAGCCTATTGTACCACTCCGACTACTGAGAAGGGCACTGTGCTGCCTGCCATTGGATTCAAGATTCCAGACCTTGGATTTTTCTCCTTCACCGCTTGGTTCATCAGGAAGGCTCTTCGTCTCCCTATTCGTGAGAAGAGTAAGCAATGGGGAACTGAGCCCACCAAGATGCAAATCGATGCATTTGTGGACTCAATTGGATATTCTTGGGAGAATCCCTCTGTGAAGACCGTAGGGTCTAAGTTAGAGAAGAAACGACTTCCTGCTCGCTGGCAGTATATTTTCACTCAGGTAATCCAGTGCCTGGGGTCAAAGACTGGCTCTCATGATCAGGCAAGCAAGCACTTCCAAGACCTTGCCTACTCTCTCTGCACCGGCCACAACCTGAACTACGCAGATTACATCTTCAGCGACATGGTCAGTCGCATCAACGCTCCGACCATGCATCCAGTGATACCATATCCTCGCTTCTTCGCCACCATTATGGAGGTAGCCTTCGGGGAGGAGTACCCGAAGGTCGGCGACCACTCCTTCTCTATCGTAGGAAAGAAGTCCCTGGACATTGAGGAACGTCCAGGAGATGCTCCTTTCACACCTTACATGCTGCAGGTGATTAGAGGACCTCTTCCAGTGTCCACCTCGCTGTCAAACCCAACAGCGAGCAACCCAGACACTACTGGTACTAAGAGGAAACAACCAACCGATGGTCATAAAAAGACCATCGCAACCAAATCAAAGAAACCAAAGAGGTTGGTCTTTCAAAAGACCACACTCTCTGATTTCGGTGTTTTACCAACACCATCTGCAGCCACAACCACTTCAACGGTTTCTACATCCGTTGTTGCTTCTTCAGCTCTACCAACATCATCAGCGACTCCGGTCACTGAGGGTGTCTTAGCCAGCTCCGTTGAAGCTGGATCAGGTACTACTTCCACAGCCCTCTCTTCTACTTCTATCTCCTCTTCTTTGGTCCTCACCTCAGCAAATGACTCAGCGATAGTTGTCCCTATCCCTGATAATGCTGAAGTGCACGCAGTCCAAACCTCATTATTGTTCAGGCAATCTGAGTTTTGGAAGGCCAAATTAAAAGGATCTCAGAGTATCTCTCACAGATACTCTAAGACACTGGTTAGTGATCCTCTAGACACTACATTTGCAAATGTAGTCCCTAAGAGTAATCCTCAAGATACTCTCAGGGAGCCAAATAAAATTTTTCATCCTTCTTCTAATCCGGTTATGTTTTTGGCATCTTTGTCTATATCATCATCAGGTGTCGCTTCTATCCCTACTTCAGCGATGACAACCACCACCACCAGCACTCCTCCCATCAACAAGGATTTAGGAAAGTCTCCTAAAGGCCATCCCTCTGCCGCCAAGCTCAGAGAGGTGAAGACAGAGATGGCTGCTGCCAAGCTTCCAACTTCGGTCAGCGAGTTGCCTCCAATTGTCCTTCCCAACCCTACGTTCCCTGCTGTTGACTATCTGGTCAAGGAATGTGCTCTCACAAGAGCTAGGGTGGACAACCTTCAAACGTCCGCTGAGCTGATCTTCAAAAGGATCATTGGCACTCTAGCGATCAAAACTAACGTCAGTAATCTCGTTACTGACGTTTACTCTCTGAAGGAAGACAACAAGGTCCTTCATCAGACCCTGACAAGCCTGGAGCAGAAGGTTGCTGCTCAAGCAAACGTCCTTGAGTCCATTCAAAAGACTCAATCCGATATGATGCAGATGCTTACAAAGCTCTCTGAGGCAAGTTCCTCGTCTTTCAACGCTACTGATCGGACAACGCTTCAAGAGGCTGACAAGAAGCTAAAGGACGTTCAGGAAAACGTTCGCACTCTGATGGTGCATTGTCTACCTCCTGATAACATTGAGGGGGAGAGATGTGCCAAAGAGTTCGCTGACGAACTCATCTCTGAACATAACAAAAGGTTCCCTGCAGAGAGAATCTCTCCTTACATCCAGTCTGAAGCTGCTGAAGAATAAAATGAAGATGAGGATGATGATGATGATGATGAAAATGATGAAGAACCTATCCCTCACTATGGGGGGATGGATGACGATGAAGATGATGACGACATTGGAAGTGCCTTGGAGCACTTCAGATTGTTAAGACCTGGTGTCGCTCATCAAGAGCCCTTGGGGGATGGACCGCAACCTTCTCAGAAACAATCCGGCCCCTCAGGCAAAGGAAAAGAGGTGGTAGATCTGGATGCCACCATCCCAATATCTGAGGGGGAGACCACAATTGAGGTATCTCTTCCTCTTATCCCTTTCTCTACACCTCTCGCTGAAACTCCCATACACTCCTCTTCACCCACAAAAACTCCTTCTGACAATACTATTTCCTCCTCTCCTTCCCTCAGTGATCCCCGTCCCCCAAAGGACTCAACTTCATGGAAGGAACCTTCCTCTGAAGAGCAGTTTATGTACATAATTGAAACTGACTCTGAAGAAGAAGAAGGCCTCATTCCCAGGTGTCGCGTGCAAAAGCCGATCATAAGTGAGCCTGAAGAAGAAGAAAGGAGAATAAAGTTCCTTAGGGAATTCGAAGCAAAAAAAATAAGGGTGCCTGAAGCTGAACCCGTTGAAGCCATACCAATAAGGATGGTAGATGAATTCTACTTTTTGTCCAGAGAAGAGAGAGAACAGGCATTAGAAGCACAAAGAATCAGGGATGAGGAGATAAAGCAAACTGAGAATGATCTTGCTTTAGCAAGGAAATTGCTCAGAGAAGACTTTGCAAGAGATAAGGCGACTCAAGAACAATTGAAAAAGAGTGAAAGGGTCGCTGAAGCTCTCGTACAAAAAGAACTTGCACAAGATCACATACATGTAGATCCCATTCTCGCTCAACAGAAGATCCTAAGTGCACTGACCTCTGAAGCCACTAAGCAGATAGACAAAGAACTCGATTGGTGCATTGACAGGATGAAATTTCAAAGATCTGAAGCCAAAATCATTCATGCAACTATCCAAGGGCGACACTCTAACAGAGGTGGTCCAAAGGTATATGTAAGAATGACAAGTACGAACAGAACAGAGAGAGAAGAAGCTAAATTCTTAGGAATTTATGGATACACTGAATGGCTGGAGATCAGAGACGCCACTCAGGGTTCTAAATCCAAATTCAAGGAAGTGGTGGACACTGTGCTGGATCAGTTGCTGCAAGGAATGTCACAACATGTGCAAGTTCCCCCTCTCCCTGAATCTTCTAAAAAGAAAAGATCAAAGGCTGAAGGAAGTTCGAGTGCTAAGAATAAGCATGAAACTAAGTTTGAATCAAAGCATTCTTGGTCATCTTGAGCTCCCTGATATATCAATGCTTTGTACCTCTCTCCCTCAAGACCGAAGATATCAAGAAGACGAAATCATCTCACTGTCCGAACCTGGAATGGTATTCTTGGATAATGAAGGGTTCTTAGGACTCTTCAGAAACCAAGAAATTCACAAGGCCCCTTCCTCTCTCATAAAGATTATGCTTTGGCGCTGCTGGTCAGATACTCCTCTAATGAATCTACAGAAGACGCTTTATGAGAATGAGCTACAAAGAAGAAATGAGAATATCTCTGACTAGTCATAGTTTTCTACTTCCTTTGTAATATTTCTTCAGTGTATAAGTACTTTACCTTTTTTCATTGTAATTTCATTTCGCTGTAATTCTTCAGATTATAATTAATGAAATTCAAAGTACTTCACTCCATCCTAGTACAGAAAAGATCCCTGAAAATAGTAAAAGGGACAATGAACATAAGAGTTCTATTTTCGTTACACTATCTTTTACTCACTGATTTTTCACTCTGAAAATTCAATCAGTGAATGTACTTTAAGCTTATTTACTTGTAAAATTGTGCATTCATACTCTTATAAATGAAACTCAATTCAGAGAGTAGACTAGCTGAAGAAAGATTGCACAGAATAGTACTTAGAAATTTTACTTCAAATTTTTCTTAAGTCCTTACTAGACTCTAAAAGCAATTTTCCTATGTTGCTTAATCATAATCAAATAGGGGGAGATTGTTGATCATAACTCCTCTCAGTGATTTGAATATGATTCCTTTACTATACTTAGTGAAATTCCATAGTTAAGCTTCTACTCAAATTCAGCGATAGCACACGCTGAGTACTATCAGCGATCGCTGAAGATCAAGGAATAGCAAGCTTATCTCTGAAGGCCTGAAGATCAGTTATCACACCAGAAGACCATTCAGCGAATTTCGAAGACCCTAGCTGAAGAAAGAGATAATCAGCTAAGTGAACTGAAGCGGTTCAGCGATAGCAGCGATTGTCTACTCAAAGTGTGAAGTCTTGTGAACCCTCAGCGATACTGAAGTTCATCCTTGAAGATTCAGTATCAGCTTTCAAGTGATGTTTCCTTTGTAAGATTAAAGATTGATCTTATCCTCGATGCACAAAAGTCAAACCTAGAACCATGTCAGAAAAGGACATGCGACTTGTCTCTTATGTCCCCATCATATCTGATATGGTACTATTCATATTCGGCCAAAAGCATGGTTGTCTTATTTACAAGGACAAGCTTCCTATCCAAACTTGACACGTGGCATGTACTTTTTTCTTTGCATTAAATGCAAGCGGGTATAAATAGATGGAGATATCCTCTTCATCTATATGCATGCTTCCTTCTAGCCTAAACCCTCTTTATTCTTTCTTTCATCTTCTTGTGCATCAAACTGTGTGTTTCTTTAGTTACAATAGAATAGGTTTTAAACTTGTTCTAATTCCGCTTGTAACTGTATATTTGTTTATAATCTATAAACTCATTTAAAAACCAAAATATGTGTGTTTGTATTCAACCCCCCCTTCTACAAACTGTTTAGTTAATATTTAACTCTTGTAGACCCTTATTGGGACCAACAAGATTCATGTCCCTTCCCTTTCCTCTCTGAATTCTAAACCTTATAAATATAGGAAGTGCTTTCACTATGGTGAAACAACCCACATTGCAAGTAAGTGTCCTAATACTACTAAAGCTGATAAACTAGCTCATGGAAAGAAAGTAGCTCAAGCTGATAAATCAGCAAGGGTGAAATCCACCAAGGTTGCAAAACCAAAGGTGAAGATATCCATTGAAGAGAGTTCCTCAGCAACTAGCTCATCCGCCACTCCTTCCACTAACAAAGCAGGACCCATAGTAATATGGGTACCTTTAAACAATTAATCCTTTTGTTGTATGAAGAGTGCCAAAGGTATCTGGTATCTTGATAGCGGATGCTCAAGGCACATGACAGGCAGAAAATATCTGCTCTCTGACTACAAGGAAGAAGCTGGTCCTTCAGTGACCTTTGGTGGAAATGGCAAAGGATACACTAAAGGTTATGGAATCCTGTCCAACGGAGCTACGTCGTTTAATCGTGTTGCCTACGTTGAAGGACTAAAACACAACCTCCTAAGTGTTAGTCAGTTATGTGACAAAAATTTCAAAGTTCTATTTCTAAAGAATAGATGTGCTGTCACTGACTTCAATGATAAACTTGCCCTCTCTGGCAAAAGAGTTGAAAACGTGTATGTCATTAACATGAATAGCTCTCATTCTGAGAACATGTGCTTTATCTCTCGATCATCCTCAGATGTAAACTGGTTATGGCATAAAAGACTATCTCATCTCAACTTTAAGACAATAAATGAATTGTCTCAAAAAGATCTAGTCAGAGACCTCCCAAATCACACCTTTACAAAGGAATCTCTTTGTTCAGCGTGTGAAAAGGGAAAACTAACAAAGGCCTCCTTCAGGTCAAAACAAATTTCTTCAGTGACCGCTCCTCTTCAGCTACTCCACATGGATCTCTTTGGACCTATAAATATCAAATCTATATCCGGAAAGAAATACACTTTAGTTATTGTTGATGAATACTCCAGATATACCTGGGTATTTTTCTTACGATCTAAAAGTGATACCCCTGAAATGATAATCTCTTTTATCAAAAGAATGGAAGTGCTGAACAACTTACTTGTTCGCTCCATAAGAAGTGATCATGGTGCTGAATTAAAAAATAGTACCTTGGTTAGTTTCTTTGAAGAAAAAGGCATCTCTCACAACTTCTCGTCAGTGAGAACTCCTCAGCAAAACGGTGTTGCAGAAAGAAGAAATCGAACTATAATTGAAGCAGCTCGCTCAATGCTCAGCGAATCGCGTCTTCCAACTCAATTCAGGGCTGAAGCTGTCAATACAGCGTGCTTTACTCAGAATCGATCCCTGATTGTTAAGCGATTCAAGAAGACTTCCTATGAACTATTTCATGGGAGAAAACCCACTCTGAAATATTCTCACATTTTTGGATGTACATGTTACCTTCTGAATGACAGAGATCATTTGGGTAAATTTGATCCCAAAGCTGATGATGGTATATTTCTTGGATACTCCTCTGTATCTAAGTCTTTCAGAGTATTCAACAAAAGAAGACAACATGTTGAAGAATCTATGTATGTCCACTTTGATGAATCTCGTCCCATTCATCCTTCTCATAATCTTGATGATGATGAAGAATTGAATGTTTGGATGAAATCTCATAATGGGGAACCTGAAACATACTTCAGCAATCAACCTCCAGCTGAAGCAAGTGATGATGAAATCCCGATAAACCCAACAAGTAATGATCATCCATCTTCAGGGATGAATGTTACTCCTCTTAATCAGATTTCTGTTGCTGATTCCTCACTTGGAAATTCCTCTGTGAACAACCAAACCACATCTGAAAATCAATCCCCTGAATTGATTCTTAATGAAGTACCTGTTGCTGATACAACAAGTCCTATTCCAGAAACTGAAGAACAAATCGCTGAATCTGCCATTGATCTCTCTCCTCAACCACCAGCTCAGCGATGGACTGCAAATCATCCAATAAATCAAATTATTGGTGATCCCACTGCAGGTATCAAAACACGTAGAGGTACAGGTAATATCTGTCTTTATGTTAACTTCATTTCTCTCTCTGAAACTAAGAAGATAGATCAAGCTATATCTGATCCTAGCTGGGTTTCAGCTATGCAAGAAGAACTGACTGAATTTCGTAGAAATAAAGTTTGGAATCTTGTTCCTAGACCATCTGATAAAACCGTCATAGGAACCAAATGGGTTTTCAGAAATAAGTTAGATGAATACGGGACTATAATTCGCAATAAGGCTAGACTTATTGCTCAAGGTTATAGACAGGAAGAAGGAATTGACTATGATGAAACCTTTGCCCCTGTAGCTCGTTTAGAAGCCATAAGACTCTTTTTAGCTTATGTTGCCCATAAGGACTTCAATGTTTTTCAAATGGATGTTAAAAGTGATTTTCTAAATGGGAAACTCAGCTAGGAAGTTTATGTAGAACAACCCCCTGGTTTTTCAGACCCTCACCACCCCGGTTATGTTTTTAAACTCGAAAAAGCTCTTTACGGGTTAAAACAAGCTCCCAGAGCTTGGTATGACACCCTCTCTAAATTCCTTCTAAAAGAAAAATTTGTTCGTGGAAAAATTGATCAAACTCTCTCTTTAAGAAAGTATAAGGGTCACACTATTCTCGCTCAGATATATGTTGATAACAATATCTTTGGCTCCACAAGACCCAAACTATGCACTCGTTTCGCTGATAGAATGAAGAAACAATATAAAATGAGTATGATGGGTGAACTAACATATTTTCTAGGCTTGCAGATTAAGCAATCTGACAAAGGAATTTTTATTTGTCAAAGCAAATATGTTAAAGACATGCTGAATAAACTCGACATGAATCAATGCTCAGCGATGAAAACCCCTATGGCGCCTCCTCTGACTTTTAACAAGGATCCCAATGGGAAACCAGTCAATGTCACTGCCTATCGAGGAATGATTGGATCTCTGCTGTATCTTACAGTGAGTAGGCCAGACATCATGTACGCTACTTGTCTCTGAGCTCGGTATCAAGCTGAACCGAAGGAATCCCATCTAATCGCTGTAAAGCGAATCTTCAGATATCTGAAAGGAACTCCAAATCTTGGTCTCTAGTATCCCAAAGGCTCAGGATTTGATCTTATTGGTTACTCTGACAATGATTTTGCAGGTTGTAAAATTGATAGGAAAAGCACCACTGGTGGGTGTCAGCTACTAGGTGGTAAGTTAATAAGTTGGACAAGTAAAAAGCAAAACTCAGTTTCCACCTCCACCGCTGAAGCTGAATACGTAGCCGCTGGTAGTTGTTGTGCTCAAATCCTTTGGATGAGAAATCAACTCAGAGACTACGATCTACAACTCTCTAAGATTCCTATATATTGTGATAGCACAAGTGCTATTGCAATCGCTAACAACCCTGTACTTCATTCAAAGACCAAGCACATTGAGATCCGATATCTTTTTATTAGAGATCATGTGATGAATGGTGAAATTGAACTTCATTTTGTTCTTACTGAATATCAGCTCGCTGATCTTTTCACCAAGCCTCTTGATGAGACTAGATTCAATCTACTTAACAGCAAACTTGGTATGTTGAACGCTGAATAATTTAGTTATTCAATGAACAACAAATTCAGTAATACAAATAAAAGTCTTCAATCTCTCCATTCGCTGAACTCTGATTCAGTGATATCTGTGTAATCTCACTCAGGTATCATTTTTCTCTCTATCTCTCTTTCTAAAAGAAAAACCATCACTGATAATCCTTTATTATTTTTGATGGAGTGTTTTAAAAAATATTAATGATATTCATTCCTTGTGGATCATTATCATTAAATTCTTTTAAAAATAAAGAAAAGAACACGTCAGACCTTTTTCTAACACACGACGGACCACGACGTTTCCATTCCAACTCCTTTCTTGGAACATGCGCCAGGTCATCATTTCTTTTTCAAAAAGCTAAAACCGTCGTTTAGCCTCCTTTCTCTCTCCTCTTGCTATTTAAGCACTTCTCTGGCCTTACTTGCTTCCTTCCGCATTCATAACTTTCCTAAAGGCAAAATATTTCTTTCGAATCTCCAAGTTTTCTTCAAGAAAACCAAGAACACGCACTCGTGCGTTTTTCTCCTTCATTCGACTAAGGTTTGATCTAAACCTAAACTTAAAAACTGGAAACAACTTGTTTCACCTTTCTTACCTATTTCATTCTTAAAATCAACAAAAATCTTGCTTTTAGAGTGAAAAACAATTTTCACTTTCAAAACCCTGTTCTTAGAACAGAAGATTTTTTTTTTTTTAAAAAAAAATTCTATTGCCAACACGCATTTTGATATTGTTCATCAAAATACTTGTTTCTTTGATTTTACATTTGGTACTTTTTATACCAAAAACTCTGGTTTATACATTCATGTATTAAAACCATGATTTATCTCTTTGGTGTTGCCATTTTTCCTACAGAAATGGCCACTGCTTCCAATATCGCTAAAACTACTGTTGCTGAAAACCAGTTGGTCGCCGCACCAAACTGCCAATTTGAGCTGGAAAAGTCAACCTTCAAGCCATGCATTTACATTGCACTGGTGGACATCCCCTCTGAACGACCTCAGTTCAAGGACGCTGCAACCTTCCTCAAACTCTGATGTATGCCTTCGTTCACAACCCAGTGGGCATCACCTCTCACCTTCAGGCTCTCTAGTACACGGCGAAATGTACCACTTTGACGACTGACAAGGGCAATGTCCTCCCTGCTATTGCCTTCACCATCCCTGATCTTGGATTCTTCTCGTTCTCAGCGGGTTTTGTACAGTAAGACTCCCTCAGCGCAAGAAGGGTGTGCAATGGGGGCGCTGAACCAACTAAGCAGCAGATCGATGCTTTCTTGGACTCCATTGGCTACAAGTGGGAGAACCCCTCTGTAAAGACAGTAGGTTCAAATCTGGAAAAGAAACGGCTCCCTGCTAAATGGCAATACATTTTCACTCAGGTCATTCAGTGCCTAGGGTCCAAAGTTGGCTCCCATGATCAGCCGAGCAAACACTTTCAAGACCTTGCTTACTCTCTCTGCACAGGTCATACCTTGAACTACGCTGACTACATCTTCAGCGATATGTGCAGCCGCCTCAACGCCTCCACCAGACATCCCGTTATCCCATACCCCCGTTTCTTCGCCATCATCCTTGAAGAGGCTTTCGGGGAAAGCTACCCGAAAGTCGGTGACTTTGCCTTCTCAATGGTAGGGAAGAAGTCCCTGGACCTTGAGGAACGTCTAGGTGATGCTCCTCTGACTCCTTACATGCTACAACTTATAGGAGCACCTCTTTTAGTGACCTCCTCGCTGCCCATCCCCTCAGTGAGTACCCAAGGCACTGCTGCTGCTGCTAAGAGGAAAACCCCAACTGATGGTCACAAGAAGACCATCGCCTCAAAGAAGCCCAAGAAGGTGGTTTCTCAACAAACCACCCTCTCTGATTTTGGTGTACTACAAACACCACCCTCATCCACAGCCACTCCAACGGTTTCTGCTGCCGTTGAAGCTTCATCAGCACTACCACCACCATTAGTGACTAAGGTCTCTGAAGGTGTTATAGCCATCTCTGCTGAAGCTGGATCAGGTACTAGTTTCACTGCCTTCTCTACCTCTCCCATCTCTACTTCTTTGGTCCTCACATCAGCAAGTGACTCAGCGATAGTTTTCCCTATCCCTGATGCTGAAATGCACGCAGTCCAAACCTCAGTATTGTTTCGGCAATCTAAGTTTTGGAAAGCCAATATGAAAGGACCTCAGAGTGTCTCTCTCAGATACTCTAAGACACTGGTCAGTGATCCTCTAGACACTACCTCTGCAAAAGTAGTCTTTGAGAGTAATCCTCATGATATTCTCAAAGAAAATAATGCTACGTTTCATCCATCATCTGATCCGGATTCTTTTCTTGACTCTTTGTCAATGTCATCAGCTGCTGCCATTGCTCCTGTCTACTCAGCCACCACCACCACCACTTCGAAGTCGGCGATGAAGTCTCCTCAGCGCCCTCCAGTGCTAAAAAGCTCAGGGATGTCAAGATGGAGAACCTTGCCCCCAAGCTTCCTCCCAGGGTCACTGAGTTACCTCCTGTGTCCCTGCCTGGTCCCACATTCCCTGCCATTGATCATCTGGTCAACGAATGTGCTCTCACCAGGGCCAGGATGGACACGCTGCAAACTTCAGTGGAGTTGATCTTCTGGCAGGTCGCTGGCACTCCAGGAATGAAGACCAACGTCAGCAACCTGGTGTCTGACGTTCAGTCTCTGAAGGACGAGCACAAGGACCTTCGCCAATCCCTCATCAACATTGAGCAAAAGTTTGATGCTCAGGCCGCTGTCCTCTAGTCTATTCAGAAGACTCAGTCCGAAGTGCTGCAGGCTCTCTCAAGGTTGGGTAGAGCTGGTCCCTCTTTTCCTGCTACTGATCGGAACATGCTTGAGGACGTCCAAAAGAATGTTCGAACAATAATGATCCACGTTCTGCCCCATGATAACATTGAGGGGGAGAAGGTGGAAAAAGAGTTCGCTGAAGAAATTATCGGCGAGCACAACCGAAGGTTTCCTGATGAAAGGATCTCTCCTTACATCCAAAGACCAGAACCTTCCCTCGCTGCAAGGTTTGGTGATGATGATGATGATGAAGAAGAGGATGATGAAGAAGAAGAAGAAGAGGATGATGAAGAAGAAGAAGAAGAAGAGGAACGCATCCCTCACTTTGATGATGATGATGATGTTGACTTGGGTTTTGCAATGGAGCATTTTAGAATATCCAGGCCAAGCACATCTCAGCTAGAGCCCTTGAGGGACGGAGCTGGTCCTTCAGCCAAAGTGGTTGATCTTGATGCCACAATCCCACAAACAGAGGGGGAGACCGCTGATAAGGTATCTCTTTAGCTTATCCCTTATATTACTCCGCTCTCTGAACCCCCTCTATAACCTCTCCTCCTTCAAACCCTCTCTCTGATAAATCTCCTTCTCTCTCTCCTTCCCTCAGTGATCCCCGTCCCTCAAAGGACTCATCCACAAGGAGGGAACCTTCTTCTGAAGAGCAGTTTATGTACATAGTGGAAACTAACTCTGAGGAAGAAGAAGGCCTCATTCCCAGGCATCGCGTTCAAAAGCCAATTATAAGCGAGCCTGCAGAAGAAAAAAGGCGAATAAAGTTCCTTAGGGAATTCGAAGCAAGGAGAATAAGGGTGCCTGAAGCTGAACCCATTGAAGCCGTACCAATAAGGATGGTAGATGAATTCTACTTTCTGTCAAGAGAAGAGAGAGAACAAGCATTGGAAGCACAAAGAATCAGGGACGAGGAAATCAAGCAAACTGAGAATGATCTTGCCTTAGCAAGAAAGTTACTCAGGGAAGACTCTGCGAAAGACAAAGCGGCTCAAGAACAATTGGAAAAGAGTGAAAGGGTCGCCGAAGCTCTCGTTCAGAGAGAACTTGCACAAGAGAACATAAACGTAGATCCAATTCTCGCTCAACAGAAGATCCTAAGTGCACTATCCGCTGAATCCACTAAGCAGAAAGACAAAGAGCTTGACTGGTGCACTGACAGACTCAAATTTCGAAGATCTGAAGCATAAATCATTCATGCAACTATCCAAGGGCGACACTCCAACAGAGGTGGTCCAAAGGTATATGTAAGAATGACAAGGACAAACAGAACTGAGAGAGAAGAAGCCAAGTTCTTGGGAATTTATGGATACACTGAATGGTTAGAAATCATAGACGCTATTCAGAGTTCCAAATCTAAATTCAAGGATGTGGTGGAAAGTGTACTGGATCAGTTGCTGCAAAGGATGTCACAACATGTGCAAGTTCCCCCTCTCCCTGAACCCTCAAAGAAGAAAAGATCAGTTGCTGAAGGTGGTTCAAGTTCGAAGAATGAGCATGAAACTAAGTTTGATTATCAAAGCATTCTTGGCCATCTTGAGCTCCCTTATATATCAATCCGTTCTACCTCTCTTCCTCAAGACCGAAGATATCAAGAAGACGAAATCTTCTCTCTGCCCGAACCTGGTATGGTATTCTTGGATAATGAAGGGTTCTTATGTCACACCCCGCTAAAGCGGAAACACGAGGTGTGATAGCGCAAGATTTCATAACAATAGGATAAAAACAACACCAACCATCCATTCAAATACATAACAGTTTAAGTTTAAAATTTTTACATCGCATCAACTAAAAGTTCTAACAAAATAAAGTAAACAAAGTGTTTCAACTAAACAGTTTCAAATAAACAAGATGATTGATGTCGATGCACCCACATAATAGAAAGATTCGGTTAATCTTTTCTTACCCCTGAAAAGCATGATAAAAACAAGGTCAACTACAAAGAGTTGGTGAGTTCACAGGTTTTCAATATTTCAAAAAATCCAATTGTGTAAGTGAATATGAGCAAAATAAATTTTTGGCACTTATTAATATCTTAAAACGTCAAGGCATTATGTACTCTAATTTTTAGTATATAAAGAGCCACCACTAAACCTTTCGACCACAAAAAAAAAAGAAATTTATTGTTAATTCTACCTTAGCGGTGGGACTAATACCCCACATATGTAGAACCTTCGTTTCTTTTTAAGTACTGTGCACCCCTCCCTATAGTTTTTAGGTGGGATTGTCCATCCAAATAGCGCTATCCACAAATACCCTTGGCTCCTCACTTGAGTTAATAGTAGTGTACAAACTTTTATGTTACATTTTACTCAATATAACTATTAGTGTACATGCCTTAGTACCCACAACATCAAATTTAACAAAATCTCATAATCATAATGAAAATAGCTCATATAACATATTCAATCATGCTTTTCACCCCAAATCGTATAAAATACTTTGAAAGAGGGGTTGTGAATACACACGTTATAGAAAATCTCCGTGACACAAAATAACACAATCCGATCCCCACACGACGACCTAACGCTTCCCTATCAAAGAGTAATACTCAAAACCGTCACTTATAGGTCTAATTCTACTTATAGAGGTGAATAAATCTTAAGCCCATAAGTGTCTATATATGTCCAATTATACAAAATGCCCACTTGCTCGTTAATATCGTAATTTATACCGAAAGTAATCTTATTATCCATCACATGATCAACATTTATAGAAATCAATTAAGTCCAGAATTTCTCTTCTGGACAGAAACCAATTGTCCTAAAAATGATCAGTTTTCAAGGCCTTCCAAAATGACCTAGTTTCCTATCTTTTTATATAAGATAAAGTACTGAGTTGTGGTCTTTGTGACCAAATTTTATGGCTTTTGGACACGTACAAGTGGTTCAAATAATTCATGCAAAACATTATGTCACAACCGGTAAAACAGATTACACCATGTTTGTAAATCACTCACTTGAGGAGTTATACTCAGTGTTTTCTAGAATTTCCAGTTGGATTGGAATCATAAATCATAAAGGAAACTTTTGAGGAATCACTGATTTTGAAGAAGTTATGAAGGAGATATGACACTACAAAGTTGCATGCACAATTCTGTCATTAGCTGACAGATTGCACACTTAACTTTAATAAATTGGTTAGTGCCTCAAAACTTCATATTTTTGTATGAAACTGGATTCATATGAATCCTAACTCATAAAATAAAGTTTTAGAAGAAGAATAATGCATTATAGACAAATAACAAAGGAGATACTAACACACAAAGTAGAGTTTAGCTGCTGGTGGTTTCATAGATTGCACACCTAAAGTATTTTAGGTGTTTGGAGGGTCAAAACTCCATATTTTTAAGTGATTCCACTTGCAAACTGAATATAACTCATAAAACTAACTCTCAAAAGAAAAATCATCCTTTTTCATTGAGTTTTGAAGGAAATATGGTCATTTGAACATGCATGCACAAATGTGTCATTGGTTGAAAGTTTGCGCACTCATTTTGTTTCAATTAGTTGGGACTTCAAATCACCATATTTTTGAATGAAATCAGTGGCATATGAAAGGTAACACATTAAATTAACTTCCAAAAGAAGAATCAAGTGATTTGGAGGAATATTCAAAGAGTCATGATCGTTCAAATTAGGGTTTATCTACTGTTGAACTTCCAGATGCACATGCAACTTGTTATGAGCATTTGGGGGGTCAAAACTTAATGTTTTTGAGTGAGACCACTTGGATTATAACCCCAACTCATTAAATAAACTTGTTGAAAGAAGATTCATGATATTTGAACATAAAAATTGTAATAAATTGACGATTTACACACATGCATGAATCTGCCAGAACCAAAATCACCATTTTTGTTGAAGAACACATAAAATCATGATTTTTCCCCTATTTTATTGAGTTTTATTGTGTGGATCATAGATTATCACCATCGTATGAACATTTTTAAATGTTTTGGTGTATAATCTCTCCACAAACTCAGAACTTTAGGATAATAGAAGAAATAGTTAAGAAAAATGTAAGAAAAGTGGGTTTTTCCACCCAAAAATGGTAAGAAAATGAGGGTAAAGTTGTTACCTTGTTTGGATGATGACTAGAGCTTCTATATCCCTTGATGATTCTTGAACTTTGATGGTGAAAATGTATAAAACTCAGCTGAACTAGAGGGAAAGGAGAGTTCTAGAAATGGCTTTTGAGTTTAGAGAGAGAAAGGAGAGTGAAATTTGAATTTTCAAAATGCTAGGGATTTTTCGGCCATTCTAAACCAACTAACTTCTATTCTTAAAATTAAACCATATAAACACTAATAAACTTAATAGAAGCTAACCTGAAAGCTCGAATTTGACAAATGTCACATCTTAGGACTCTTCAGAAACCAAGAAATTCGCAAGGCCCCATCCTCTCTCATAAAGATTATGCTTTGGCGCTGCTGGTCAGATACTCCTCTGATGAATCGACAGAAGAAGCTTTATGATAATGAGCTACAAAGACGAAACGAGAATATCTCTGATTAGTTATAGATTTCTATTTCCTTTGTAATATTCCTTCAGTGTACAAGTACTTTACCTTTATCATTGTAATTTCATTTCGCTGTAATTCTTCAAATTATAATTAATGAAATTCAAAGTACTTTACTCCATCTATGTACTGAAAAGATGCCTGAAAAGAGTAAAAGGGACAATGAACATAAGAGTTCTACTTTTCTTCAAACTACTTGACTCACTGATTTTTTTTTACTCTGAAAAGCTCATCGGTGAATGTACTTTAAGCTTATTTACTTGTAAAATTGTGCTTTCATATCCTTATAAATGAAACTCAATTCAGAGAGTAGACTAGCTGAAAAACATTACACAGAATAGTACTTAAAAAATTTAGTTCAAACATTTCTTAAAGTCTTTACTAGTCTCTTAAAGCAATTTTCCTATGTTGCTTAATCATAATCAAATAGGGGAGATTGTTGATCATAACTCCTCTCAGTGATTTGAATATGATTCCTTTACTATACTTAGTGAAATTCCTTAGTTAAGCTTCTGTTCAAATTCAGCGATAGCATACGCTGATTGCCATCAGCGATCACTGAAGATCAAAAAACAACGAGCTTATCTCTGAAGACCTGAAGATCAGCTATCACATCAGAAGACCATTCAGCGAAAGTCGAAGACCAAAGCTGAAGAAAGAGATAATCAGCTAAGTGACCTGAAGCAGTTCAGCGATAGCAACGATTATCTACTCAAAGTGTGAAGTCTTGTGAAGCCTCAGCAACACTAAAATTCATCCTTGAACATTCAGTGTCAGCGATCAAATGAAGCTTCCTCTGCAAGATTAAAGTTTGATCTTATCCTCGATGCACAAAAGTCAAACCTAGAACCATGTCAGAAAAGGACGTACGACTTATCTCTTATGTCCCCATCATATCTGAATACGGTACTGTTCATATTCGGCCAAAAGCATGGCTGTCTTATTTACAAGTACAAGCTTCCTATCCAAGCTTGACACGTGGCATGTACCTTTTGTCTTGCATTAAATGCAAACGGGTATAAATAGGATGGAGATATCTTCTTCATCCATATGCATGCTTCTTTCTAGCCTATACCTTCTGTATTCTTTCTTTCATCTTCTTGTGCATCAAACTGTGTGTTTCTTTAGTTACAATAGAATATGTTTTAAACTTGTTCTAATTCCGCTTATAACTGTAAATTTGTTTATTTTCTATAAACTCATTTAAAAACCAAAATCTGTATGTTTGTATTCAACCCCCCCCCCCCCTTCTACAAACTGTTTGCTTAATATTTAACTCTTGTAGACCCTTATTGGGACCAACACTTATCAAGAAAAGAACTTGTCAGAGATCTAAGGAAGTATCCTCAATAACCACTCCTCTTCATCTACTCCATATGGATCTCTTTGGACCTATCAATGTTAAATCCATATCAGGAAAGAAGTATACTCTTGTAATTGTAGATGAATATTCCAGATATACATTGGTATTCTTCCTACGATCTAAGAGTGATATGATGAAATAATCTCTTTCATCAAGAACAATGAGTTGTTGAACAATGTTCCAGTTCGTTCCATAAGAAGTGATCATGGTACTGAATTCAAGAATAGTACCCTGGTTAATTTCTTTGAAAAAAAAGTCATTACTCATAATTTCTCCTCAGTAAGGACCCCTCAGCAAAATGGTGTTGCTGAGAGAAGAAACCCATCTATTATCGAAGCCGCTCGCTCAATGCTCAGCAAATCTCATCTTCCACCTCAATTCTGGCTGAAGCAGTTAATACCGCTTGTGAATTATTTCATGAGAAAACCCCCTCAATAAAACATTTGCATATCTTCGGATGTAACTGTTACATCTTGAATGACAGAGATCATTTAAGAAAATTCGATCCCAAAGCTGATGATGGTATAATTCTTGGGTACTCCTCTATATCCAAGGCATTCAGAGTCTTCAATAAATGAAGACAACATGTAGATGAAAAATTCAATGTCAACTTTGATGAATCTCGTCCTTCAAGTTTTGTTCCCATCCCTGAAGAAGACGAAGAACTGAATAACTGGATGAAATCTAATTATGGGGAGCCTGAATCTTACTTCAGTACACCTCCTGTCACTGAAAATAATGATGATGATGGTGCTGTTCTTATCCCCACATCACTGAATAGTAACTGTTCATTATCAAGGATGAATGTTACTGCATTAAAGTAGATTCCTCCATCCAAGTCCTTCTATTGATAATTCTTCAATGAATAATCAAGCATCTTCCTCCATGGAAAATGAAATTCCTTCAGGACCACCTCCAGAAACTATTAGAGGAAACGAAGAACGACACACTGAACTACCCTCATTAACTGCTGAACAGGCTGCTGAATGTTCATTTGATCCAAATCCTCAGCTAGCAGCTCAAAGATGGACTTAAAATCATCCCATTGATCAAATAATTGGTGATCCCTGAGTAGGTGTTCAGACAAGAAGAAGTATGGCTAACATATGTCTCTATGTAAACTTTATTTCTATTATAGAACCCAAGAAGATCGATGAAGCTATCCTTGATCAAGATTGGATCATTGCCATGCAAGAAGAACTCTTTAAGTTTAAAACAAACAAAGTTTGGAAGCTTGTTCCCAGACCCTCTGACATAACCGTTATAGGCACCAAATGGGTGTTTCATAACAAGCTAGACGAAAACGACATTATAACCCGCAACAAGGCTCGACTTATTGCTCAAGGATATAGACAAGAGGAAGCGATAGACTATGATGAAACTTTTGCCCCTGTAGCAAGTTTAGAAGCGATTAGATTGTTCCTAGCCTTCGCTGCCCACAAAAATTTCAAAGTCTATCAAATGGACGTCAAGAGTGCCTTCCTGAACAACAAGTTGAAGGAAGAAGTCTATGTTGAACAACGTCCTCAACAGGAAATAGAATGCAACCATCTGATGGACATAAAAAGTCCATCGCCCATAAGACGGCCCCCAATAAATTCAAGAAGAGTGCCACTCAGACCAATACTCTATTTGATTGTGGCATTTTCACTACTTCATCAGATCTACCTCCTTTTTCAGAGACCTCGGTCCCAGAAACTATAATAGTCAGCCTTGCTGAGGGTGTGTCAGGTATCACATGCACTGCCTTCTTATCCTCTTCTATCTCTTCTTCTTTGGTTCATACATCAATCTATGATTCAGGTATGCTTGTCCCCATTTCTGATGAGATTGAGCAACGTGCTATTCAGACATCAGTTTTGTTTCGACAATCTGATCTCTGGAAAAAGCAACGTGCATAGGACCTGAAAATGCTTCTCTTAAGTATTATCAGTTGTAGGTCAATGATCCTCAGGACACTATCGTAGCATGTATTATCCCTGAGAGTAATCATTTAGATAATCTCAAGTCACCCATGTGTAAACACTTTACCTACCCACTTCTTTCTACTAACCCTGAACTCTTTCTGGCTCGTCTTTCTTTGTTATCTACAGGTGTAACTGCACCTCTCTTTACTTCAGCAACCGCCGTCACCTCCACCACTACTTAGATTAGCACACCGACTTCTTCTAAGGTACACAAAGCTGTTGATCTCAAGGAGATAAAGAAGAAGAAAGTTCTTCCCAACTATAGAGGTGCCCCAGATCTCTCTGTCTCCTCCCTCATTCCCAGCGATTGATTACCTGGTGAATGAATGTGCGCTAGCAAGGCGCAGGACAGACCCTCTGTGGTTCACCTCGAAGAAGATATTCAAGCAGGTAGTAGGGGTCCCTGGCATGAAAGCTACTATCAACAATATCTCCACTGATCTGGCAACAACGAAAGATGACACAGCTGCCAATAAGCTGGAAATAAAAGCTCTCACTGAAAGATGTGATCGTCAAGACAAGGTACTTGCTGACATGCAGAAGACACAACCTGAAATTATGCGCCTTGTTAAAGATCTCTCTGCAAGAACCCCTTCATTCTCTAATGCGAACAGATCTCAATTGGGTTTGATTGCCAAAACTCAAACCTCTCAGGCTATGACTCTCCCCTCTCTCGACTCGAATGTGCACACTCTCTTGGTGCACACTCTACCTATAAACAACAAAGAGGGGGAGAAACTCGCCCAAGAGCTTGCTGATCAGCTTATGGAAAACTAACCACTTTCGCAACCTCATCAACAACCACGACTTCATCAACAACAACCCATTCCTGAAGCAGGTGATGAAGATGATGAAGAAGAAGAAGATGAAGACGACGATGAACCTGAAAACATCGCTCATTATTTCCTTAAGGATAATAATGATGATGATGATGACTTCTGGATTGTTAACATACCAGAAATGACACCATCAGTGGGAGTCGTATTTCGAAGCCCTTAGGGGGATAGGAAAAATCCTGAAAAGGATCAATCTGGTCCCTTAAATTCAGAGGGAGAGCTCATCACCGAGGTATGCCTTCCTCTCAACTCCTATAACCACCCTCCTGAAGCTGAAACTCCACAAAATTTTGTTGCTGATGAACCTCTATCCTCTTCTCCTCTCACTGATCCCTGTTCCCAAAAGGGTTCTCCAATCCTGAATGAACCTACTTCTGAAGATCATATCTTGTATATATCTGATAATGAATCAGAAGAAGAAGAAGAAGAAGGCATTGTCCAAAGGCGTGTAAATAAACAAATAATAAGGGAGCCTGAAGAAGAAGAAAGACAAACAAATTTCATTCCCGAAGCTCAGAGACGAAGAGATGAAAAGACGAAGCAAACTGAAGAAGACCTAAGGACCGCAAGTCAGATGATCATAGAGAATAAGCTAAGAGACAAAGCGACCAAGCAGCAAAATGAACAAAGTTATAGGTCGCTGAGGCTCTAGAACAAAAGGAACTTACAAGGGACAATCTGAAGGTAAATCCGATCGTAGCCCAAGAAAAAATTCTAGATGCTCTAAATAAAGAAAATCAAGAATCATGGAACGCTGAACTGGAATGGTGTACTAAAAGTTTCAAGCACCGGGTTTCTAATGCAACCATTACTCGTGCTACTATCGATGGACACACTTCCAAAAAGAAGGGTCTAAAGATATATGTAACGATGTACCGACATTTAAGGAGTGAACGAGAAGAACCTTAGTTTCTGATGTTCTACGGTTACTCTGAATGGCTGGAGATTAGAAATGCCATTCAGAAATCAAGGTCAAAATTCAAGCGTATTGTAGAAAGATCTCTTGATCAGCTCTGATACCACTGTAGGGTTTTAGATACCGGGATCGCAATAAATATGTGCAGCGGAAACAAAAAAAATAACCGGTAAAAACCCTTGATAGCCTGGATCCGTTACGAACAACTTTAAGGATTAAACATAACCATAGGGGGTTTAGAACAATATCTCAATGGTTTGGATTGGTTGATCAAGATCAAGTGTTAGGATTAAAGTAGATTCCCTCTAGCGATATCCACGCGAGTCTGAATCCGATCACGATTTGGTTGCTAGCCTGAATACCCGAAGAATACCAAGAAGAAATCGATTTATTCTTGGTTGTGTGTGTGTTCTTCGATCACAAGGAGAGGAGGGAGGAAAGAGCAAACTTCAAGTTTCTCAAATTTGTGATGTGAACTATGAATTCAATAAGGCAACATGCCTTTATATACTTTTCCCTCTAATCTCAGGCCAGACTCAATTAGGCCCGTAAGGCTTAGTTGATATAATTAAAGTTCCCATATATCAATTAATTAATTAATTATTAACTTAATAATTAATTAACTGTGACAACTGTCAAATTTGAACCTCCAGGTTAGCTTTTATTAAGTTTATTAGTGTTAATATAGATTAAATATAGGAATAGGAGTTAGTTGGCTTAGATTGGCCGAAATATTTCTAGACTTTCCGGTAGTTGCTTAGAAAGTCCGGTGCCGACTCGTAACTGTCTGAAACGTCCTATATAGTGCCAAAAGCTCTAATTTATACCTAATTTATATAAATGTTGGAACCCAGATCCCTTTTCTAACAATTAATTAATAGATCGAATGAGTAAATGTAAGCGGAAGAAATTTAGCTCTATGAATTAAAGCAGTTAATAGTAAGAACAGTAACAGCGATATTCAAGAACAAGTGTAGTTTGTATTAATAACCTGGAAGATGATTACAATACGATGAATAAAATGCACTCTTTGTTCTCCAAAATGTATGTTAGATCGACAACTATTACATTCATAAAAGGATCTATTTAAAAAAGTACAATTAATAAAAGTCAACATTCTAGCCTATTACAAACTGACACATAAGCAAAGTTTATAACGAATTCAGTTATAAAATTCGAAACACGGAACATGTGCAGGCCACGTCATCAGGAGCACGTGTGATACCTCTGTTGTAGTCCAGTTGTTCTTCCATACCCTGGACGTCTCTGTGGAGAGTGAGGTCAGAAGATGAACTTCTGATCTTCTGCACTTGTACAATTCTGGTTCATACTTTTCTAAAAATGAGGTATAACAATCTCCCCTTAAGTATGAAGTCCAGAATGTTGAAAGATGATTTCGTTTGACTTTAGTTCCGTTTGTGTTAGAAGGGGGCAACCTGTGATATAATCTTGGAGATCTGATCTGTGATTTCTCTGATCTTCAAAACGCTGTCAAGTCTCTTCACGATCATCTATATTGCTTCTAGGTTGTGATCATCAACTTCAACAGAGGCATAACACCTGACAATGTATACTAACTCTGATGAATATTTGTATGCATATTTTATCCTGAAGAAGCTTCTTCTGTTTGGCCTTTTGAACACCACCCCTTCTTCTGACTAAGTCGGCACTTTTCCAATTCTCAGAGCATTGAGGCCTTCCAAGTCCTCATTTGGAGCAGAGATACATAAGTTGTCAACATTGTAGTTCAGCCCAGTCTGAAAATCTACCTGTCTTCTGTATCTAATAAAAGATTTCATGCACTCAATGATCCTGAAGTAAGCAATCTTATCTTGACTATCTCTTTTCTTGTTCATTTGAATCTTCATGAATTTTTCCAAGACCAGAAGATCAGATGGGTTAATAGGCAATAGATCATTGTCATAAAAATAGTAAGTCTGTTTGTCTTCTCTGACTACCTCATAAATTGTGTACCAGATGTCTGATTGTTCAAATTGAGTGTGCTTGATAGCAGCGATCTTTCTGATTGGTACAATCATATAAGCATCATTTCTTGCTTGCCTATGACTCATAAATTTATCCTTGACAGCATCACTTACTTGATAGTCATTTGCAAAATTAGGCACCATCAAGAAAATCTTCTTGTCAATAGGAGCATACATGTGCCTGTTTTCCAATTCCAGAGTTGGTAGATCAAGTCTTCCCAACTTCTGTTATCTTTCTTCATATGCAACTCTGCATTTTAATGACTCCTCTCGTTTGGCTTTCTCAAAATTTTCACGTTCTCTTTCAGCTTCGGCCTTGGCTTTATCAGCTTCAGCTTTAGCCTTTTCAGCTTCTGCTCTGTCTATTTCTGCTGGAGCCTTGGCTCTTTCAGCTTCTGCCTTGGCTTAATTGGCTTCAGCTTTAGCTTTTTCAGCTTCAACTTTGGTTCTGAGTTCAGCCTCAGTTCTTGCTCTCTCTTCTTCGGTTTTGGCTTTCTTAGCATCGATATTTGATTGTTGAGGAGCAGGGGCGAAGGACTTGCACTTGATGGTTGAGATTGCCTCTTTGTTTTGCCAATGATTTCAAGCAGAAACTTGGCCACCTCTGGATCTTTAGGAAGAGGACCAGTGTGTGTGGCAAGTGGTGTCGGAGAAAAAGGAGTTTGTTTAGAGGGAGGTGGAGCAGAGGGTGAAGGGGCAGAAGGTTTATCTTTGTCGTGATCCATCTTCTGAGTGGTGTCGGTTTTGGCCTTCTTAATAATTTCCAGATTCTCCCCCTTTCTGAGAATCAAGATCCTGATCCGCAGACTTCTTGCGCTTGTGCTGTGCTTTCTTACAAGCCCTTGCTTCCTTAGCTTTCTTCTTATCATCGAACGCAGCAGAGATAGAGCTTACCATGGTGGATAACTTTGAGACAGAGGTTTCTAAGGAAGTGATCTTCTGATCCATGTTTGAGGTTGTAGTATTAGTCTTGGAGACATATCTCGAAGCTAAAGCATTAATCCTGTCAATCATGGCTTTCTGGAAAATAGCCATGTCAGACTTCTTCACTAGGTAGGAGGAGTAAGCAGAAGCTTCTTCTGTAGGAATAACGGCCTTAATAATCGTCTAAATAGCAGCAACAAAGGATCCGTATTCAGCAACAGAGTTGGTGACCTCTGGAGATGGAAGCTCTTTAGGAAGATGAAAAATTGCCTCTGAATTGGCCCGAATACCAGCGTCCAGAGCATGAAAGTAGTCAGAAGCAGAAGTCTTCTGAGAATCGGCATTAGCAGTGATGAGCTTCTTGATGGCCTCAAGAGCTTGAGACTGAGCTAACTGTTCTGTATGAATATTGGTAAGGATGGTTTGCTGAGTGTCAAGGGATAGTTTTAGATCGTCCATAGATCGCTGAATTTTATCACCAAATGCCACAAACGCTGCATTGGTGACGAAATCAGAAGGTGTAACCGGTGCATCTCCAACACATGGAGCCCCTTGTCTCTCGCATTCAGAGAAGCCCTCATTCACACCTGTATTAACGTTGAGTGTGGAAGGACTTCCAACCTGTCTTCGAGGGTTATTATTCACAAACACCTCTTCAGTTGTTCTGATTGCTTCAGCTTTTTCCCTATCATTAGAGGATGGGGAGCTGAAAACAATGTGCTTACCTTTATGAAGGGTAAAGACCTCGGTAAGTGGTGCATCCTGTGGCTATAACCCCTCTGATAGGACTTCATCAGCATCTATATTAAGAAAGGGCATGGACGTACCCTCTGCTTGCCCTAGGACCTCGTTGGTCACAGAGACGTCAACGAGTGGTGATGGTAGTGGTGAGTTCTGGGGCAATGGAACACTTATAGTGTCATCATCATCCTTTTGAGAGGACGATGAAGAAGAGGTGGAATCCCCGATAGTGCTGGATCCAAAGAAAAGAAGAACATCCTCTGATTGGTTGGCTTCTGGGTGGATTGGACTTGGTAGTCCTTGGTCAATAAGTGTAGATGTGTTGGCATCTATCGAGAAGATGGTGAGATTCGCTCAAATGTGTCTTTATGGACATCTTCAGTACCCTCTTGTAGTAAGAGATCAGGATGGGTAGAAGCACTCGGATGATCACTCACATTCTTTTCAATCTCATGCTCACTTGACCCTTCACTGCCTAAACTAGGCTCTAAGTGCTCTGGGGTAGGTATTCTCGGTTCTGAGGATACCAGAGAGCTTCTATAGGATATGAGATTTGGAGAGTTTATAGGAATGAGATTAAACATGTACCTGGAGAGCGCCTTGGGTGATGGATACCCTTTTCTGTCGATGGTTGGCTTATGGGAGCTCATAGATGCAATCTTGCAAAATGGTTGAAGCAGAGGAGCCTTCAGAGACACTATTGCTGGAAAAGTAAATAGTGATAAAAATTGTGGAAACGTTAGGGCTGGGAGAGTTCTTCCTTGGCTCTGGTGAGTAACCATCGTATGCACAACAATTTTTATTTCTTGGAAAATCAAACTCGCATAATCCAGCGGTCGATTGAAGTACATAACATACATGATGGTAAGGATGCTTTTGCTTGCCTGTTCTAATGAGCCGATTTTTCAAGTTAGACTCTTGTTCAGTATGGAAACCAGCACATTCCACATTGGGTGTAATTGCTTTCTTTTAAACTCAGATAACTTCGTGAGAGGTTCATTATACCCTAAGAAGGTGATGAAGGCAAGTAGGGCTTCAGGGGTAGGATTTTGTTCAAGGGCGGGATTGGGTATTTTTTTGTTCACCATCATCGATAATGGGTTGAGGCAAATGAAAATAGCTTGGGATTTTCTTCTTAGTAATGGGTATTTCCACTGCAGTGTCAGATTCAGTAGGGTGGCTGAAGTTTCCAATAAGAGTTTCTTCATCTTGTATGAACATGGATTGCCAAACTTCTTGGACATAAATTTCAGGGACATTGGGATTGGTTAAAGTGAGGGTTCAGTTTAGAGAATGGTGTTGGGGGAACTCTATCATGACCCTGTAATCGGCCAGATATGTGTTTGGATCGAGGAGTACCTGGACATTGTTGGCCTTCAATGGTAGTTTGACGACTGGAGCACTGTCAGCAGTTGAGTCGATTAACCTTCCATCTTCATTTTGAACATTGAGATTAGCAGATTGGGTTGCCATTGATGAACTTTGGGTGTTTGGAAGTTAATGAGAGAGCATGTTTGTAGTTGCTTGTAATAGCGTGAGGAAGAAGACGATGCACTATAGTTGAGGTTTATATATGAGAGAAAAAGAGTACTCGAGTGTAATTTGGAATTGGAAGGGTTTTAATTTGGGGATGGGAAAAAACGGTTCGTTTATGCTGAGATAAGCACGAGCGTGCAATCATGCAATAACTGGATCATTGAGACGTGGACGATTTGATTGCGTGTGTGATGACTAGCACAGGTATGGATGAGTCACCGAAAGGTTTATTTAGCTTTAAACCGTTGATTAATCCCGTAAAGGAAATTAAAAAGTAATTAATAAGAAAAAAGTATTAATTAAACAACAAGTAATCTGTTGAATAAAATAATTTTTTGAGATTAATAAAGCTTTTTAATTTAATTTTAAAATCAGACATTTGGTTGAATAAATCAGTTTTTGTGAACCAAATGAAAGTTTAATATTTAAAGACATGTGTTTCTTAAGAAATTTTAATAAAATAAGAAAATTTTAATTAACCTTGAAGGCAAGAGTTAATTAAAATGAACTTATTAATATGAAAATTTCAGAGGAAAAACGATGTTAGAAAATATCTGGTCAGAGAAAAACAATTTGAGACCAAAAAAATCAAAAGAACATCCTTCCAGAAAACGTTTTAGTGGACACTGAAAATTCTTCGTAACCTTGACGGCAAGAGTTATTTAGAAGAGACAGATTCAAAAAAAAAAAATTAAGTGAAGAGAAGTTCAGAAGACAACTAACTTCTGTTAGCCTTGATATGCTCCCCCTCGAATTGATCGTTGTGCTCCCCCTCAAAAGTTGCATCGTGCTTCCCCTTGCTTTTTCAAGTAATGCTCCCTTGCTGTCATCACTTGGTGCAAAAATGAAAGATATATTCTTTTGATGCACAGAGGTGTCCAGAGGCTTCTGAATGCCTCAGGATGTAACCATCAGAAGTGACCAGGAGCTTCTGGGCAGTTCTGATTTTTAAACATGAGGGAAAAATAAGAATAAAACATATCAAAATTTGGGAACATAAATAAGTAATTGTGTTTTAATCCTATGAAGATCATAGTTTTAAAAGGAATTACATATTTAACATGCCCAACTTGCTGATTAAGAAATTAAAGCGCTTCTCGTCTAGATCTTTTGTGAAAATATCAGCAAGTTGAAAGTCAGTAGAGACGAAATACATTTCTATAGTGCCCTTCTCTACATGATATTTGATAAAATGATACCTGACATCGATGTGTTTGGTTTTGGAGTGCTGAACAGGATTTTGAGTGATGGTAATGGCACTCTTTGAATCATATAGGATGGGGATTTTATCGTAGACTAAACCGTTGTCTCTAAGCTGAGTCTTCATCCAAATGACTTAGGAACAACAACTGGCAGCAGCAACATATTCATCCTCAGCTGTAGAGGTCGAAACACAATTCTGTTTCTTGGATGTCCAACTCATAAACCTATTCCCCAGATGTCGACAGCTACGAGAGGTACTTTTTCTGTCCAACTTACATCCTGCATGATCAGAATCTGTATATGCCATCTAGATCAAATCCAAAATTTTTAGGATGCCAGAGACCCAATGAAGGAGTTCCCTTAAGGTATCTAAAAATTCGTTTAAAAGCAGCTAAATGAGATTCATTTGGGTTGGCTTGATAACGTTCAAAGAGGCAAGTGGCAAACATAATATCTGTCCTACTAGCGGTAAGATACAGAAGAGATCCTATCATACGTCTATAGCCCGTAACATTCACTGATTTCCCAGAAGGATTATGGCCAAGTTTCGTGCTAGTAGAGATAGGAGATTTCATAGGTGAGGAATTTTGAAGATGAAATTTCTTAAGCATGTCAGAAACATACTTAGCTTGATTTATAAAAATGCCAGAGGCATTTTGTTTGACTTGGAGTCTTACAAAGAACGTTAGTTCTCCCATCATACTCATTTCAAATTCTTGTTCCATCAATTTAGAAAACAGATCAACTTCTGATTGATGAGTAGAACCAAAGATTATGTCATCCACATAGATTTGGACAACAGTTAGCATACCTTTGCCTCTTTTGATGAATAGAGTTGTATCAGTTTTACCTTTTTCATAACCTTTACTGATCAGAAACGTAGATAAGCGTTCGTACCAGGCTTTTGGTGCTTGCTTCAAACCATACAAATCTTCGTCGAGAAGACATACATACTCTGAATGTTTAGCATCTTTAAAGCCAGCAGGTTGTTCAATGTACACTTCTTCTTTGAGATAGCCATTCAGAAATGCACATTTAACATCCATTTGATACACCTTAAAGTTTTTCTATGCAGAGAAAGCAAGAAATAGTCGTATAGCCTCAAGTCTTGCTACAGGGGCAAAGGTTTCATCATAATCTATTCCTTCTTCTTGACAATACCCCTTAGCCACCAGTCGAGCTTTGTTTCTGATCACTATGCCGTCTTCATCTTTCTTGTTACTGAAGACCCACTTAGTACCAATTGCGAGTTTGTCCTTTGGCAAGGATACTAAGTTCCAAACTTTATTTTGTTCAAATTGAATCAATTATTCTTGCATCGCTTCTACCCAGCTTGGTTCTTACAATGCTTCATGAACGTGTTTTGGTTCGATCATGCTAAGGAAATTAACATAGAAGGATTCATTTGCAGTAGCAGATCTTGTTTTAACGCCGTCAGATGGACTGACAATGATAAGATTTGGAGTGTGTGATTTAGTCCATCTAGTCATCCTAGTTTAAGGTACTTGTTGGGCTTGAACTTCAGTTTCAGAAGTTTGGATAACCTCGTCTGGATTGATTCTGAATCATGAACAACATCTAAAGTCTCCCCCTCAGATGAAGGCACAGAAGAATTCTCATCTGGAATTGAAGAGGCTTTTGGACAGTCGCTTGATGGAATGGGAAGAAGAGAAGATACTGGTGAACTCTCATCAGAAATTTCAGGACCAGAAAGAGTAATTCCAGAAGTGTGAAGAACTTCAGGAATACTCAAGGATGGATTCTTTTGTATTTGCTCTAAAAATATTTTTTCGCCCATAAAAAATCTTGAAAAATGGCATCGATTTCGGATTCTCTGGAACCTGAAAGATAATCAGAGGTAACAATGTTAAGTTTGAGTTTAGAAGTAGAATACTCAGACGTCAGTTGAGTTTGATCATCGAAATCGATGTTAATGCTTTCCATTACAGTCTTAGTACGTAAATTAAAGACCCTAAAAACTCTTGAATTTAACGAATATCCTAAGAATTGAGCTTCATCGGATTTCTTATCAAACTTACCAAGTTTTTCTCTGTCATTTAAGATAAAGCATCTGCAACCAAAAATATGAAAGAATTTAACACTTGGTTTTCTTTTATTTATAAGCTCATAAGAGTTTTTGAGATGCCTCTTGACAATAATTAAACGATTCTGAGTGAAACAAGCAGTGGCTACAGCTTCTGTTGCGTCTCTCTACTACACCATTTTGTTGAGGAGTACGCACAACAGAAAAGTTCTGGGTAATTCCATTTTCAACAAAGTATGCTTCAAGCTTGGCATTCTTGAACTCAGTACCGTTATTACTTCTTAGCTGACAAATCTTTTGGTGTAGAAGAAATTGGATTATGGTCATCATATTTTGAAAGACAACAGGCACTTCTGATTTTTGTCTAACGAATGCGAGCCATGTATACCTGGAAAATTCATCAATAAGTACCAGTATATACTTTTTACCAGATAAACTCTGAATTGCATTGGGACCACAGAGGTTGACATGTAACAATTGCAAAGGTCTAGTACAAGAATGATCACTTTTTATTTTATGATATGCTCGTTTTATTTTTACCATTTCACATGCAAAGCAGAGGTGATCCTTTTGAAAGTGTACTTCTAGAAGACCAGTTACCAAATTGTGTTTGACAAGCATCTCAAGGTTATCAAAATTTAAGTGAGACATTTTTTTATGCCATAACCACGCAACTTCACTCTTTTTGGAGATAAGACAGAGGGTTTCTTTACCATCCTTTGATGTGAAGTTCATCATATACAGATGTTGGTCCTTAAGGAGTCTACAAGAGTTCTTGGATATAGAAGCAGTTTGTAGAAAGGGGGGGTGAATACAAACACATAGATTTTTAGTTTTTAAATTAGTTTATATTGCATAAACAAATTTACAGTTACAAGCGGAATTAGAACAAGTTTAAACCTATTCTATTGTAACTAAGAAATCACTAAGATTGATGCACAACAAATAAGTAAGATGGAATACAGAAGGTTTAAGAAAGAAGGTAGCATCCACACAGATGAAGAAGATATCTTCATCTTATTTATACCCGTTTGCATTTAATGCAAGACGAAAGGTAAGTGCAACGTGGCAAGCATCCATCAGAGACTTGTCCTTTGTTCAGAATACAGCCATGTTTTTGTCCGTATATCAACAGTACCATATCAGATATGATGCGGACATAAGAGACAAGTCGTACGTCCTTTTCTGACAGAATATGGGGTTCGTCTTTTGTGCATCGAGGATAAGGTCAACGTTAATCTTGTATGAGAAGCTTCACTTGATCGCTGAGACTGAATCTTCAAGGATGAACTTTCAGTATCGCTGAGGCTTCACAAGACTTCACACTTGGATAGATAATCTTTGCTATCGCTGAACCGCTTCAGGTCACGTAGCTAATTATCTCTTTCTTCAGCTTGGTCTTTGACTTTCGCTGAATGATCATTTGGTGTGATCGCTGATCTTCAGATCTTCAGAGTTAAGCTTAAGGTTCCTTGATCTTCAACGATCGCTGATGACAGTCAGCGTGTGCTTATCGCTGAATTTGAACTTAAACTTAGACAAGGAATTTCACTAAGTGTAAAGAGGAATCATATTCAAATCACTGAGAAGAGTTATGATCAACAATCTCCCCCTATTTGATTAGGATTAAGTAATATGAGAAAATTACTTTTAGGGATTAGTAAGGACTTAAGAAATGTTTTAGAAAAAATTTCTAAGTACTAAATCTGTGAGATCTTTTTCAGCTAATCTATTATATCTATTGTCTTTCATTTATAGGGATATGAAAACACAATTTTTACAAGTAGGTGCCTTAAGTACATTCACTGATTTAAATTTCAGAGAGAAATATCTGTGAGTAAAGAGATAAGTAAATAAGTTAGAACTCTTATGTTCAATGTCCCATTTACTATTTTCAGGGATCTTTTCAGTACACAGTTGGAGTAGAGTACTTCATTTGAAATTTCATTAATAATCTGAAGACATTACATGAACAATGAAATTACAAACTTGTAAGTAAAGGGAAGTACAATACAATGAAGAGAGATACAAAGGAAAAAAAAACTATTAGCCAGAGAGCTTTTCGTGTCTTCTTCGCATTTCATTTTCATAGTCTCTTCTTTCGATTCATCAGCGGTTCATCTGACCAGCAGTAGTGATGCATGATTTTGATGAAGGCTGATGGAGCTTTGCTGATCCCACTGTTTCTGAAGAGCCCTAGGAAACCATCATTATCCGGAACATGCCGGGTTCATGGAAGGTGATGATTTCATTTTCTTCATATTTTCTGTCTTGAGGGAGAGAGACTCTGAGCATTGAGATGTTAGGGATTTTCAGATGACCGAGTATGCTTTCCTAGTTGAATTTGGTTTCATGATCACTTTTGGAAGATGAACCTCCTTCAGCATTTGATCTTTTCTTTCGAGTAGGCTCAGGGAGAGGTGGAACTTGTACATGTTGTGACATCCTCTGAAGAAGCTGATCCAGTGCTTTTTCCACCACATCTTTAAATTTTGATTTCGAACCCTGAATGGCATCTCTAATTTCTAGCCATTCAGAGTATCCATTGAACTTTAAGAACTTGGCTTCTTCTTTTTCAGCGTTCGCATGTCTGTACATTCGAACAAATATCTTCAGTCCATACCTTTTTGGAAGGACGTCCTTCGATCGTTGCTCGAATGATTTTTGAATCAGACCATCGAAAGTTGAATCTTTCAGTGCACCAGCATAGTTCTTTTTCTCTATGGCTTGGTTCTTTATTTGTATTGGTCAGAGCATTTAGGATCTTCTCTTGAGCGAGGATGGGATTCACTTGGATATTCTCTTCAATCAGTTCGTTTTGTACTAAAGCTTCTGCGACTCTTTGGCTTTTGTCGATCAGCACTTTATTTGCCTTGTCTTTAGCAGCATCCTCCCTAAGAATTCTTCTTGCAAGCTCTAGATCATTCTCTGTTTGTTTCATCTTTTCATCCCTTATCCTTTGAGCTTCAAGTGCTTGTGCTCTCTCCTCCTTCGATAGGAAATAGAAGTCATCTACCATGTTGATAGGAGTTGGACACTCTATTTCAGCAGAGGGCAACTTTATTTTCTTGGCTTCGAGTTCATTCAAAAAAATTATTCGCCTTTCTTCCTCTTCAGGCTCGCTTATTAGTGGTCTCTGAGCGCGGCGTCTAGGAATGAGGCATTCTTCATCTTCAGAGTCAGAGTCAGATATGTACATAAACTGCTCTTCAAATGAAGGTTCCTTCCGAAAAGTGGAGTCCTTTGGGGGACTGGGTTCACTGAGAGAAGGAGAGGTAGAAGGAGTTTTGTCAGAGCCAAAATTTGGTGGTGAAAAAAAGGGATATGTGGGTGGTTCAGAGATTGGAACATAGAGGAGAATGAGAGGAAGAGATATCTCAACAGTATTCTCCCCCTCGGTTATAGGGATGGTGGCATTAGGTTCTGCCATGTTATTTCCTTTGCCTGAGGGACCGGACTCTCCCTAAGAGGGATGTTGTCCGTCCCCCAAAGGCTCCTGATGAGAGACTTCTGGCCTTGACATTTTGAAGTGCTCCAAAGCACTTCCTATATCGTCATTATCATCATCTTCATTGCCTCCCCCATAGTGAGGGATGACTTCTTCATACTCTTCATCATCATCTTCTTCCTGTTCTTCTTCCACTACATCTTCAGTGAGGGAAGGTTCTGCATGCTTGATGTAGGGAGAAAGTTTATCAGCAGGGAAGGTCTCATTGTGTTCCGCAATGATGTCGTTAGCGAATTCTTTGGCACATCTCTCCCCCTCGATGTTGTCAGCGGGGAGACAATGCACCATCAGCAGACGTACATTCCCTTGAATGTCCTTCAGCTTACTTTCATGGCGGTCTTGGGGCTCAAGGACCGAATTCAAAGATGTCCGATCAGCAGTGGAGAAAGAGGAGCCACTCTCAGAGAGCTTTGTCAGCATCTGCATCATGTCGGATTGAGTCTTTTGAATAGACTCAAGCACCAGATTCTGATCATCCATCTTCTTCTCCAAACGGGCAATGGACTGACCATGTGTCCGATTTTCGTCCTTCAGGGACTCAATGGCAGTGAGGATGTTGCTGACAGAGGTCTTGATCCCTAGAGTTCCAACCACGGTCCGGAAGATGTATTCAGCGGACTTCTGGAGATGTTCGACCCTACCCTGGTGAGGGCACATTCTTTTACTAGAAAGTCAATGGCAGGGAATGTAGGACTAGGAAGAACAATGAGGGGAAGTTCAGCAGGGCAGGGAGGAAGTTTGGGAGCACCCATCCATGTTTTGACCTCCATGAGCTTGGCAGAGGATCGAGGTTGCTGAGGAGATTTCCCTTTGTCCTTGCTGAGAGGAGGAGCAGCATCCTTGGTGGTAGTTGTGGTGAAGAGAGTAGGGACACCTGCTGACAACATAGACAGAGCAGCCAAAAAGAGCTCATAGACAGGACAGCCAAAAAGAGCTCTGGGTTAGATGACGGATGAGAAGGCATGTTATAACCCTTGAGAGCATCATGAGGATTACTCTCAGGGACCACTGGTGCATAGGAAGTGTCATGAGGATCACTAGCCAGTGTCTTAGAATGCCTGTAAGAGACATTCTGAGGTCCTGTGTTACTGGCCTTCCAAGGCTCAGAGTGTCTAAACAACACTGAGGTTTGGACTGCGTGCATTTGAACATCATCAGAGATAGGGACAACTATCTCTGAATCATTTTTTGTGGTGAAGACCAAAGAAAAGGTGATAGAAGAAGAGTAGAAGGCTGTGAAAGTATTACCTGATACAGCTTCATCAGAGCTGACTAAGACACTTTCAGTGACCGTAGTCGCTGAATGTGTTGGTAGTGCTGAAGAAGCAACAACGGAGGAGAAAACCATTGAAGTAGCTTGGGCAGCAGATGATGTTGGTGGAACACCAGAACATGAGAGAGTAGTTTTTTTGAGAGACCACTATCCTTATCCTTGGCTTCTTTAGTTTGGTTGCAATGGTCTTTTTATGACCATCGGTTGGTAGTTTCCTTTTGGGGGCTGAAGTGTCCGGGATACTCACTAATGGGTTTGTCATTGAGCTAGACACTGAAGCAGGAGCTCCAATAATCACCAACATGTATGGTGTAAAGGGAGCATCACCTGGACGTTCTTCAGTGTCCAGGGATTTCTTTCCCACCATTGAGAAGGAGTGGTTGGCCTTCTTGGGGTACTCATCCCCGAATGCATGCTCCAAGATTGTTGCAAAGAATCTTGGGTAAGGGATGACAGAGTGCCTATTCGCAGCTTTCACCCTGTTGTACATATCACTGAATATGTAATCAACGAAATTCAGCTTGTAGCCCGTGTAGAGAGCGAAGCCCATATCTTGAAAATGTTTACTGGCTTGATCATGCGAGCCAGTCTTGGAGCCTAGGCACTAAATGACCTGGGTGAAGATATACTGCCATCGAGCAGGAAAGCGCTTCTTTTCCAACTTGGATCCCACGGTTTTCAGAGAGGCGTTTTCCCATGCGTAGCCGATGGAGTCTAGGAAGGAGTATATCTGCTGCTTTGAGGGTTCAGCAGCCCACTTTTCATTCTTGCCTCGAGCAGGGAGGCGAAGAGCTTACCTTAAGAATCCAGAGGTAAATGCGAAGTGGCCGAGAGTGGGAATAGTAAAGCCAATAGCAGGGAGTTCTTTGCCCTTGTCAGTGGTGCAGGTGTTATAGTGAGTCGTGTACCATAGGGCCTGAATATGAGAGGAGATGCCAATTGGATTATGAACGAATTCATACATCAGTGGGCACGCCTTGATGAATTTTGCGCCTTCAGCGAATTGTGGATGTTCATCAGGGATGTCCACGAGTGCAAGGTAGTTGCAGGACTTGAATGTTGCTTGTTCCAGAGGGAAGTGGCATACCCCAGCAGCAACCAGCGTGTCAGAGACGAGAGTGGTTTCAGCAACCTTGCTTGAAGAGGCCATTGTTGTAGCATAGATAGGAACACCAAATAGAAAAATCATGGTTTAATACAAAATGTATAAACCAGATTTTGGTATAAAAATACCAAATGTTTTTTTTTAAATTCGGTATATTTAAAAATATAGGTATAAAATATAAAAGATGGATTAAACAAAAAAAAATCTTTTGTTCTTAAGGAAAAGACTTAGAACAGGGTTTTGAAGGGTTTTGAAGTTTAATCCAGATTTTTATTTTACTTACCCTAGATTTTTGTTTTGATTTTAAGAAAAGAAAAGAGAAGTGAAACAAGATGTTTCCAGATTAATGTGTTAATGTGTAAGGTTTAGATCAAACTTTAGTGAAGTTCGAGAAGAAAAACGCACAAGTGCGTGTTCTTGGTGTTCTTAAGAAAACTTTAAGAAGCTGAGAGAATTCTTGCCTTTTGGAAATGTTGAGACCGTAAAGAGAGATGAGGCAAGGATTTGCTTAAATAGCATGAGGAGAGAGAAAAGGATAGCTAAACGACGGTTTTAGCTTTTTGAAAAAGAAATGATGACATGGCGCACGTCCCTAGAAAGGAATAGGAAGGGAAACGTCGTGGTCCGTCTTGTGTCAGAAAAGGTCTGACGTGTCCTTTTCTTATTTAAAAATTTATTATGATAATTATCCACTTGGAAAGATTAATCATTATCTTTGAAAATATTCATCAAAAACAATAAAAGATTGTCAGTGATGAGTTTTATGTTTTCAGATTCATTCCCTGATTAAAGAACCATCAGGGAGCGGAAAGGTTTTAGAAGATAATACCTGAGTGAGAAAGGACAGATATTGTTGAGTCAAAGTTCAACGAATGGTAATAGAGGACTTTATTTGTATCACTATTTGTTGTTAGCTGAGTAAAAATTATTCAGCGTTCAACATACCAAGTTCGCTAATTAGTAGATTGAATCTAGTTTCATCAAGAGGCTTAGTGAAAAGATCAGCGAGCTGATATCCAGTGGGTACAAAATGAAGTTCAATTTCACCATCAATTACATGATCTCTGATAAAGTGATATCGAATCTCAATGTGTTTGGTTTTCGAGTGAAGTATAGGGTTGTTGGCAATTGCAATAGCACTAGTACTATCACAATAAATAGGGATCTTGGAGAGCATGAGATCATAGTCTCTAAGTTGATTTCTCATCTAAAGGATTTGAGCACAACAACTTCCAGCGGCTACGTATTCAGCCTCAGCGGTAAAGGCGGACACAGAATTTTGCTTTTTACTTGTCCAACTAATTAATTTACCACCTAGTAACTGACACCCACCAGTGGTGCTCTTTCTATCTATCTTGCAACCTGCAAAATCACTATCAGAGTAACCAATTAGATCGAACCTGAGCCTTTGGGATACCAAAGACCCAGATTAGGAGTTTCTTTCAGGTATCTGAAGATTCGCTTTACAGCGATGAGATGAGATTCCTTCGGTTCAGCTTGATACCGAGCGTAGAGACAAGTAGAATACATGATATCAGGTCTACTCGCTGTAATATATAGCAGAGACCCAATCATCCCTCGATAATCGGTGACATTTACAGGTTTCCCATTAGGGTCCTTATTCAAAGTCAGAGGAAGGGCCATAGGAGTCTTCATCGCTGAGCATTGATTCATATCAAACTTGTTCAGAATATCTTTAACGTATTTACTTTGACAAATAAAGATTCATTTTGTCAGATTGTTATATCTGCAAACCTAGAAAATACGTTAGTTCACCCATCATACTCATTTTATATTGTTTTTCCATTCTTGCAGTGAAACGAGTGCATAATTTGGGTCTTGTGGAACCAAAGATAATGTCATCGACATATATTTGAGCGAGTATAGTATGACCTTTATATTTTCTTAAAAAGAGAGTTTGGTCAATTTTTCCACGAATGAATTTTTCTTTAAGAAGAAATTTAGAAAGAGTATCATACCAAGCTCTAGGAGCTTGTTTTAACCTGTAAAGAGCTTTTTCAAGTTTGAAACATAACCAGGATGGTTGGGATCTGAGAAACCCGGGGGTTGTTCAACATAAACTTTCTCGCTGAGTTTCCCATTTAGAAAAGCACTTTTAACATCCATTTGAAAAACTTTGAAGTCTTTATGGGAAGCATAAGCTAAGAAAAGTCTTATAGCTTCTAAAGGTTTCATCGTAATCAATACCTTCTTCTTGTCTGTATCCTTGAGCGACAAGTCTAGCCTTATTGAGAATAACAGTCCCGTTTTCATCTAGCTTATTTTTAAATACCCATTTGGTTCCAATCACTGTTTTACCAGAGGGTCTGGGAACGAGATTCCAAATTTTATTTCTACGAAACTCAGTTAGTTCTTCTTGCATAGCTGAAATCCAGCTAGGATCAGAGATAGCTTGATCTATCTTTTTAGGTTCAGAGAGAGAGATGAAATTAACATAGAGACCTGCATTAGGATCACCAATGATCTGATTTATTGGATGATTTGCAGTCCATCACTAAGCTGGTGGTTGAGGAGAGAGATCAACCGCAGATTCAGCGACTAGTTCTTCTTCTTTAGGGATGTTAATTGTTGTTTCAGCAACAGGTACATCATCATTCAAAATCAATTGAGGAGACTCAGAGGATTGATTTGTAGAGGATGAAGCTTGAATATTCACTGAGGAATTTCCAGAAGATGCATTAGAAGGAGAAATCTGATTGAGCGGAGTAACACTAATCCATGAAGATGGATCATTGTTAGTAGATATTTTAGGGATTTCATCATCACTTAATTCAGCATGAGGTTGATTGTTAAAATAAGTTTTAGGTTCCCCATAGTGAGACTTCATTCAAGCATTCAATTCTTCATCTTCTTCAGGGATAGGAGAAGTGAGGGTAGTACGAGATTCATCAAAATTGACATGCATGGATTCTTCAACATGTTGTCTTCGTTTGTTTAAGATTCTGAAAGACTTAGATATAAAGGAATGCCCAAATGATCTCTGTCATTCAGAATGTAGCATTTGCATCCAAAGATGTGAAGATACTTAAGAGTAGGTCTTCTTCCATGAAATAATTCATAAGGGGCTTTCTTAAATCGCTTCACAATCAGAGATCAATTCTGAGTAAAGCATGCTGTATTGACTGCTTCGGCCCAGAATTGATTTGGAAGGCGTGATTCGCTGAGCATTGAGGGAGCTGCTTCAATGATAGTTCGGTTTCTTCTTTCAGCAACACAGTTTTGCTGAGGAGTTCTTACTGAAGAGAAGTTGTGAGAGATACCTTTTTCGTCAAAGAAATTTATCAGAGTACTGTTCTTGAATTTAGTACCATGATCACTTCTCATGGAACGAACAATAAGATTGTTTAGAACTTCCATCCTTTTGATAAAAGAGATTATCATATCAGGGGTGCCACTTTGGGATCGAAGAAAAAATACCCATGTGTATCTGGAATATTCATCTACAATCACAAGAGTGTACTTCTTTCCAAAGAGATCCATATGGAGTAGCTGAAGAGGTGAGGTTACTGAAGAAACTTGTTTAGATCTAAAAGATGCTTTTGTCAGCTTTCCCTTTTCCCAAGCTGAGAAAAGAGATTCCTCTGCAAAGCTATGATTTGGGAGATCTTTGACGAGTTCCTTTTGAGACAGTTCAATAATTGTCTTGAAGTTGAGATGAGAGAGTCTTTTATCCCATAACCTGTTTTCATCAGAGGATGCTTTAGAGATAAAGCACACGTTCTCAGAGTGAGAACTATTCATATTGATTATGTATACATTTTCAACTCTTTTGCCTGTTAACGCAAGCTTATCATTGCAGTCAGTGACAACATATCTATTCCTTAGGAATAGAACTTTGAAATCTTTGTCACATAGCTGACTAACGCTTAAGAGATTGTGCTTTAGTCCTTTGCCATTAGTGTATCCTTTGCCATTTCCACCAAAGGTCACTAATGGACCAACTTCTTCTTTGTAGTCAGAGAGCAGAGATTTTCTGCCAGTCATGTACCTTGAGCATCCGCGATCAAGATATCAGATACCTTTAGCACTCTACATACAACAAAGAGATTAATTTTTTGAAGGTACTCATATTACTATGGGTCCTGCCTTGTTAGTGAAAGAAATGGCGGAGGTGCTACTTACTAAAGAACTTTCTTCGTTGGATATCTTCACCTTTGTTGGTTTTGTAACCTTGGTGGATTTCTCTATTACTGATTTATCGGCTTGAGCTACTTTGTTTCCATGAGCTAGTTTATCAGCTTTAGTAGCATTAGGACACTTACTTGCAATGTGGGTAGTTTCACCACAGTGATAGCAGTTTCTATATTTGTAAGGTTTGGAATTCAAAGATTTCAGAGAGATAGAAGGGATTTTGTCAGGAATAAGACCAAGAATTCCTTTATCCATTGTTCTTGGAGGTATAACAACCTTTTCAGGAACAGGAGTGAGATCAATCTTAATTCTGGGGGTTGACCTCTGAGAGAATTCAGAGATTTTTCTCCCAGGTTTAGGATTGCTCTCTGAGGAGGTAGAGGATTTCTTGTTCTTCTTCTGAACATTTTTATTTCTAGGAACCTGGTCAAGAATCTTGTTTTTGACCACTTTCTTAGAGTTAAGAGATTTTAACACATGAGTCTTCTCATTAGATTGAGGTCTCTGAGACGAAGAGGAGGGATCAGGGATAGAGGAGACAAACATTCCAAATTTAAGCATGGAACGGTCTTTCTCTGATTCTTCCTTTTCAAGGTTAAAGCCTAACCCACTTCTTACTTTCATAGGGATCTGGGCATTGATGATCTCATTTACCTTGTCAGAGGCTTTGCACCATCCTTCGATGGTAGCCTTTCTCAGATTTAAGATCAGCGATGGCCTTTTCTCTTTCAGCGATAGCTTGTTGCTTCTCAATGCTAATTGTTTGATTTACAAAGACTTGGTCCTTTAAGGTTTCCTCAATCTTTGAAAGTTCTTTAATTTTTAGATGACAATTTTTTAATTGTTCAGATAAATAAGTATTAATTTTCTCAGCTTTGATTTTTTCATTTAAAGCATTGTAAAAATCAACAGTCATAGCATCAAGCGCAGATAAGTTATCATTTTCATATATTAAGGAGATAGAAGGAAAGGATACCTGAGTAGAAGGGGACTCAGAGGAAGAAGTTTCAGATACTTCTTCAGCGTCTTCTATTCTTGCCATCAGACATAAGAAGGCAAGATCTTCTTCATTTGTGCCTGACTCATCAGAGGTTTTAGCCCAGTCACCTTCAGCATCCCAATCAACTTCTTCGGCTACAAGACCTTTGCCTTTTGGCTGGTTTTTCTTCAGATCTTTGTATTTATTTTTTAATTTCACATACTTCTCTTTCTTATCAGAGGTCAGCGTGGTAGTGGGGGCTGCAACTTTCTTGGATCTACATTCACTAGCGAAGTGACCCTTTCGCTGACAATTGTAGCATATGGTGGAGGCTTTCTTAGCGGGCATAGTCTTCAATTTATTAGAGTCAGCGAGAGTCGGTGTTCTTCGAAAGTTGGTCTTTCTGGCGAATCTTTTAAAGTTATTAGTTAACAGAGCCATAGAGTTATCGAACTCACAGATGTCAGCATCAGCGAGTTGATCTTCTGAATCAGTTTGACCTAATTCAGTGATGGAAGTAATAGTAGAGGAGGAAGAAATTTTTAATGGATTTACCTCTGAAGACACGAGTGCCAAAGAAGTACTTTTGGCGCCCTTGAGTTCATTAATGAGGTTTTTCCTCAAAACTTGAGATTGCTCTTCATTTAATAGCATTCCATACAAAGCACTTAAAGAAAGAGTTTCAAGATTCTTTGACAATTTCAGACATGTAGTGTACACTGCCCACGTAGAACTCCTCTTTTTCATTACTGAGTGATAGACTTTATCAGGGAAGGACATTGCTATTATGGATCTGGCTTTTGAGTCAATAGAAATTTCTTTCTTATCTTCTTCAGTCCATCGAGTAGGAGTTTTAGTGATACTCCTTTCAGGGATGGTTGGAGTAGTAGTGGTAGCAGGAACACCAGCTACAATAGTTGTAGGAACAAATGGTCCGTTTTCTATATAGTAAGGGATCTTTGGGTCTGATCCTTCTAGAGACAGAGACATTCTTTCCTTCCACAATGGGAAATTATCATGGCTAAATCTTGGAGGTTTAGCTAAAGATCCATTGTCATTATAGTTTGTATTAGGATTTGACATTTTTAAAATAGTTTAGAAAGAAAATATTTTAAAGATAGAGAACACACTGCTCTGATACCACTTATTGGTCCCTAAGGAGTCTACAAGAGTTCTTGGATATAGAAACAGTTTGTAGAAGGGGGGGGGGGGGGCGTTGAATACAAACACAAAGATTTTTAGTTTTTAAATTAGTTTATATTGCATAAACAAATTAGAACAAGTTTAAACCTATTCTATTGTAACTAAGAAATCACTAAGATTCACAAGAATGATGTAAGATGGAATACAGAAGGTTTAAGAAAGTAGGTAGCATGCACACAGATGAAGAAGATATCTTCATCTTATTTATACCCGTTTGCATTTAATGCAAGACGAAAGGTATGTGCAACGTGGGAAGCATCCATAGGAGACTTGTCCTTTGTTCAGAATACAACCATGTTTTTGGCCGTATATCAACAGTACCATATCAGATATGATGGGGACATAAGAGACAATTCGTACGTCCTTTTCTGACATAGTATGGGGTTCGTCTTTTGTGCATCGAGGATAAGGTCAACGTTAATCTTGTATGAGAAGCTTCACTTGATCGCTGAGACTGAATCTTCAAGGATGAACTTTCAGTATCGCTGAGGCTTCACAAGACTTTACACTTAGATATATAATCTTTGCTATAGCTGAACCGCTTCAGGTCACGTAGCTGATTATCTCTTTCTTCAGCTTGGTCTTTGACTTTCGCTGAATGATCATTTGGTGTGACCGCTGATCTTCAGATCTTCAGAGTTAAGCTTATGGTTCCTTGATCTTCAGCGATCGCTGATGACACTCATCGTGTGCTTATCGCTGAATTTGAACTTAAACCTAAACAAGGAATTTCACTAAGTGTAAAAAGGAATCATATTCAAATCACTGAGAGGAGTTATGATCAACAACAGATTACCTTTTCTGTCCTCTCTCCAGAGTTCTTCTCCTGCCTTAGAAATCAAGTAACAATGCTTTTCATCAAATACGACAAGTATTTTAGAATCACAAAGTTAACTTACACTCAGCAGGTTATGTTTCAATCAAAAAATATGAGCTACTTTTGATAAGGTAATATTACCTTCTTGTAAAGTACTGTAGTCTTTTATTTGACCCTTACCATTATCTCCAAACGTTACATCTCCACCACATTTGTCTTTAAACTGGGAGAGTAAGTTTTTGGTACCAGTCATATGCCTCGAGCATCCAGAGTCAAGATACCAGACGTGCACACGCTACTTCTGCAATCACAATAAAAGTGTTTTAGGTACCCAACTCATAATGGGTCATTTAACGTTAGTTTTAGACTTTTCAGTTTTCTTATCTTGCACATGATTTGATTTAGCACGATTTAAAAGTTTGTTCTTTTTATTTTCTTTAATTTTGTTTTTCTTTGGTTTAATCCTGAAGTGTGAAGTACTATCATAAGAATAAACAGAGGGCCTTGAGAAAAATTGCTTCAGTTTTAAGAACAATGAAAAACATTCAGAATTCTAAGACATAAAAGATTGCATTGAATTTTCATTAAAATAATGATAATTACAATTCTTCTTATTTCTGTCTATACTAGTATTAGTAGTTCTATTGAACTTCTTAGCGAGGCTAGACTTATGCTTAGAATCATAAGTGTTCTTCTGTTGAGGCTTCCTCTGATAAACCTTCTCAGGAGCTTTCTGAATTACTGAAACAGAAGCAGAAAGATTAGATTTCCATTTGCCTTTTTGAGCAGTAGTAAACTTTGGAGGACTTGATTGTAGAAATTTTTGCTGAATATTCAATTTCTTTTTAAGACTTTCTTCTTTTTCAAGTTCAAGACAGGATTTGGCTATAAGACACATTCCAATGAAGTCACGATGAATGGAAACCGGTTTCTCTGTCCTGTTGGAGGAACAGAGAGTATTGGTATTCCACTTGAATGTTTTCAACATTCAGACCAGAGGCTCTGATCTCCAGAGGTTCATTTGTGTATAAGAAGGGGGAATTTTCATTTTTAACTACCTCTAGAACCTTTCTGTAAACAGAAGGTAATTGATTTTCTAAATGTGAAAAATATTTCTCTGAGTTATCAAAGAAATCATCACTTTGGTCACCATTCTTCCAGGGGTATGTAGTTAATTTCAAATCGTCTTTAGTAACTGAAAGATTTAAGTCAACAAAAGAACAAGGAAATATCTATGGATGATTTTCTGAAAAAAATTTCTTAACATTTTCATGTTCAAGTTTAAAGCATTTATCTAGAGTTGAGAGAATATCATTTTCAAAACCAAGTCTTATCTCTTCTTCTGCTTGTATAGGAATGAAAGCATCGGCCTCTGGATTCAAAGTTATATGCACATTTGATCCAAACTTGAAGATGTTACTTTTCTTCTGAATTTTATACATATTAGCGTTTGTTTTTCCAGAAGAATATTCAATGTTTTTAAACTTTAGTTTTCGTTGATGATGACCATTTTCATGATTTGGTTTTTTAAAAAGAGATTTCTCATATAAAATCGGAAACACATGCTTCTGTTCTTGTCCTAGACAAAAAACGGATTTCAGAGTAGACCTCCTTTCACATGTGTAGGGATCTAGATCCTCGAAACCAAGTCCAAATCTCCCTACTTGTGTATTTTATTTTGTCATGAACTTTCTGAGCATCCAGATATGTTTTGATCTGTTGCTTTTTCTTTTGAAGTTCAATATGTAAAAATTCTCTCTCCTTTTGAAAGTAGGTTTTTAGTGCTACAAAATTCAATCTATCACTTTCTTTTACTTTGATCTCCTTATCTTTGCCTTCCAAAAGTTTAGTAAAGTTTAAATTCTCTTCCTTGAATTTAACTTCAATAATTTTTAAAACTTTAAAAATCTTCTCATTTTCAGAAGTTAGCTCCAGTTTTTCTTCTATTAGAAGATCCATCTCCTTTTGTAAATATCTCTTTCCCTTTGAGTTACTGAAAGAGTTTGCTCAGTATTTTCTTAGGTTCTTCAAAATTATTTCACAAAATTAGAATGATATTTTCAAGTTCAGATGATTCAGAGATACTACTAACCGGTGATCCAGAAGGTTGTTCTTCTGATTCATTAGTTTTAGCCATTCCGCAGAACATGGCTTCATCACCACTTGACTCATCTCCTATCTAGTTTTCTTTTTCTGCAAAGTGAGCTCTTTCATCGACATTATACTTGTATTTATTTTTGTAGTACATTTTGTCTTTATCCAGAGGTCCCCTACAATCCATTGAATAGTGCCCTGGCTTGCCACATCTATAGCACACGTCCTTCTTTTTCTTCAGTTCATCCTCTTTCTTCTCTGCCCCTGTCTTCTCAACCCTCTGGATCTCTTGTTTAGGAGCATCATTTGGAGTTGAACGATCAAATCTTTTACTTCCTTGAAAAGATCGATTACCAATTTTTTTGGTGAATTGTTAGGTGATGAGTGCAAGGGATTCAGCAAAAGCTTTGATTTCATCATCAGAGTCAGAGTCATCTTCTGGGATTACTTCTGTCATGAGAGCTTTACTCTTTAGTTTTTTCTCGATTTCTTTACTTCTTCTGACCGACCCTCTTAATTCAGAAATTAGGGCCACAGGTCCACCTATTGTGGTTTTCTTCTGAACGACCTCTCTCTCATGAGCTTTAAGTGTACCAGATACATTATATAGAGACCATTGTTCTAGATCCTGATGCTTGCAGAGACATGGAGAGATTTGACCACTCTGGATTCAATCGTTTGAGAAATAAGATATTGTTATCTTCCTTAGATCTGACGATATGACATCTTTTGCATAGATTTAACAGAGTATTAAATCTATGAATAGTTTGCTCCAGAGATTCTTCAGGAATAGCCTGGAAGCTATTGTATTCATTCAGAGCTTGAGCTCTTCTGTTTTTCTTCATTTTAGCACCACCTTCTAGAATGTTTTCCAGCTGATCCCATAGTTCTTTAGCAGTATCACAGGAATCCAGAGATTGGAAAATCTCATTTAGAATTGCCATGATTAAGAGACTCTTTGCCTTTTTAGCCAATTCCACTTTTGTCTTCTCTTCATTAGACCAACTATCCGTTGACTTTGGAACATGTCTTGCAGGGATTTCATCGGTAACAGCAGTAGCAGGAACCCTTGGAATCGTTGTCATTGTAACAAACGGACCATTTTGAACAATAGGGTAAAGTTCTACATCCAATCCTTCATAGAAGTTGATCATACGAATATTCCATTGTGAATATTCATCACGAATTAGAGTAGGAGGTTTGGTCAGGGATCCGGAGGTGTAAACAGCATTCAAATTTGAATTTGCCATTTTTTCAGAAAACAGGGAGTCAAGAAAATAACAAGAGGATTTTTGAAATCTAGAACAAATAAATTTCAAATGAATTGAAACAGGACGATATTCTTACTGATTTTAGATTTAAACTGAGATTACCACCGATTTGGCGAAAATTGTTATGAAATTAACAAATTCTCGTAAAATAGGTAGAATTAGAAACAGTCGCTTAAAACTAAAGATAACTGCAAATAGAAGAGGAATTTCTCCAAATGGAAGAGATATTGAAGAACAAGTGGTAGTTCATATTAATAATCTGGAAGATGATTACAATACGATGAATGAAATGCTCTCTTTGTTCTCCATAATGTATCTTAGATCGACAACTATAACATTCATAAAAGGACCTATTTATTCAAGTACAATTAATAGAAGTCAACATTCTAGCCTATTACAAACTGACACGTAAGCAAAGATTATAACAAATTCAGTTACACAATTCGAAACACGGAACATGTGCAGGCCACGTCATCAGGAGCGTGTGTGATACCTCTATTGTAGTGCAGTTGTTCTTCCATACTCTAGACGTCTCTGTGGAGAGTGAGATCAGAAGATGTCTCCTGCACTTTTACAATTCTAGTTCATACTTTTCTAAAAATGATGTCTAACAATAAAATATATATAATTATAGTATGTTAAATATAAAACTTTTATTTTTATATAATTTAACCACTTTTGGGCGTATATTTTGAAGGAAAAAAGCCAAAATTGAGAAAATGAACTTTTTAATTTCATATTTGGGCTTGAGATAAATTAAAAATAAAATTATTGGATTTAGGTGGGGCCTATGTACATAGCCGCCCCACCCCCCCCCCCCACTTGCTCTCACATATAAAAATTGTTTTTTTTTCTCATTTCTCTCATTTGCAAGTTCAAATTAAAAAAAAAACTCTCTCTCTCTCTCTCTCTTTAAAAACTCAAGAGTCATATATTCAAGACACTCTCTTTTTCTTCTTCTTCTTCTTCTTCTTCTTCTTCTTCTTCACGTTCCAGCCATTTTCACCTTCAAGAATCAACATTTTTGCAACAATATTGAAGATAATAGGTCCTTTCTTCAACCAAGTAAGTAATAACATCATCTCCTTATTCTTCTTACCATTGTTGGGTGAAAACCCCACTTTTTCTTGCATTTTAAGCCTCTTCCTTCTAACCTCCGAATTTTCTGAGTTTATGAAGAGATTACACACTAAAAACATGTAAAATGTTCATATAATGGTGGTAATCTATGACCCAAACAATAAAACTCAAGAAAATAGGTGAAAATCATGATTTTATGTTGATTTTGAACAACAAAATGGTGATTTTTGGTGCTGACAGATTTTATGCATGTGCATAAATCGTCCATTTCTTGCAAATAATATGTTCAAATATCATGAATCTTCTTTCTAAAAGTTTATTTAGTAGGTTGGGGTTCTAATCCAAGTGGTGTCACTCAAAAACATTGAGTTTTGACCCCCCAAATGCTCATAACAAAAAAGATGTGCAACTGGAAATTCAACAGTAGACAAACCCTACTTTGAACGACCATAACTCTTTGAATATTCATCCAACAGGGTGGATTTCACTCTTGCTGATTTATCGGCTTGAGCTACTTTGTTTCCATGAGCTAGTTTATCAGCTTTAGTAGCATTAGGACACTTACTTGCAATGTGGGTAGTTTCACCACAGTGATAGCAGTTTCTATATTTGTAAGGTTTGGAATTCAAAGATTTCAGAGAGATAGAAGGGATTTTGTCAGGAATAAGACCAAGAATTCCTTTATCCATTGTTCTTGGAGGTATAACAACCTTTTCAGGAACAGGAGTGAGATCAATCTTAATTCTTGGGGTTGACCTCTGAGAGAATTCAGCGATTTTTCTCCCAGGTTTAGGATTGCTCTCTGAGGAGGTAGAGGATTTCTTGTTCTTCTTCTGAACATTTTTATTTCTAGGAACCTGGTCAAGAATCTTGTTTTTGACCACTTTCTTAGAGTTAAGAGATTTTAACACATGAGTCTTCTCATTAGATTGAGGTCTCTAAGACGAAGAGGAGGGATCGGGGATAGAGGAGACAAACATTCCAAATTTAAGCATTGAACGGTCTTTCTCTAATTCTTCCTTTTCAAGGTTAAAGCCTAACCCACTTCTTACTTTCATAGGGATCTGGGCATTGATGATCTCATTTACCTTGTCAGAGGCTTTGCACCATCCTTCGATGGTAGCCTTTCTCAGATTTAAGATCAGCGATGGCCTTTTCTCTTTCAGCGATAGCTTGCTGCTTCTCAATGCTAATTGTTTGATTTACAAAGACTTGGTCCTTTAAGGTTTCCTCAATCTTTGAAAGTTCTTTAATTTTTAGATGACAATTTTTTAATTGTTCAGATAAATCAGTATTAATTTTCTCAGCTTTGATTTTTCCATTTAAAGCATTGTAAAAATCAACAGTCATAGCATCATAAGTTATCATTTTCATATATTAAGGAGATAGAAGGAATGGATACCTGAGTAGAAGGGGACTCAGAGGAAGAAGTTTCAGATACTTCTTCAGCGTCTTCTATTCTTGCCATCAGACATAAGAAGGCAAGATCTTCTTCATTTGTGCCTGACTCATCAGAGGTTTTAGTCCAGTCACCTTCAACATCCCAATCAACTTCTTCGGCTACAAGACCTTTGCCTTTTGGCTGGTTTTTCTTCAGACCTTTGTATTTATTTTTTAATTTCAAATACTTCTCTTTCTTATCAGAGGTCAGCGTGGTAGTGGGGGCTGCAACTTTCTTGGATCTACATTCACTAGCGAAGTGACCCTTTCGCTGACAATTGTAGCATATGGTGGAGGCTTTCTCAGCGGGCGTAGTCTTCAATTTTTCAGAGTCAGCGAGAGTCGGTGTTCTTCGAAAGTTGCTCTTTCTGGCCAATCTTTTAAAGTTATTAGTTAACAGAGCCAGAGAGTTATCGAACTCACAGATGTCAGCATCAGTGAGTCGATCTTCTGAAATCAGTTTGACCTAATTCAGTGATGGAAGTAATAGTAGAAGAGGAAGAATTTTTTAATAGATTTACCTCTGAAGACATGAGTGCCAAAGAAGTACTTTTGGCACCCTTGAGTTCATTGATGAGGTTTTTCCTCAAAACTTGGGATTGCTCTTCATTTAATAGCATTCCATACAAAGCACTTAAAGAAAGAGTTTCAAGATTCTTTGACAATTTCAGACATGTAGTGTACACTGCCCATGTAGAACTCCTCTTTTTCATTACTGAGTGATAGACTTCATCAGGGAAGGACATTGCTATTATGGATCTGGCATTTGAGTCAATAGCAATTTCTTTCTTATCTTCTTCAGTCCATCGAGTAGGAGTTTTAGTGATACTCCTTTCAGGGATGGTTGGAGTAGTAGTGGTAGCAGGAACACCAGCTGCAATAGTTGTAGGAACAAATGGTCCGTTTTCTATATAGTAAGGGATCTTTGGGTCTGATCCTTCTAGAGCCAGAGACATTCTTTCCTTCCACAATGGGAAATTATCATGGCTAAATCTTGGAGGTTTAGCTAAAGATCCATTGTCATTATAGTTTGTATTAGGATTTGACATTTTTAAAATAGTTTAGAAAGAAAATATTTTAAAGATAGAGAACACACTGCTCAGATACCACTTGTTGGTCCCTAAGGAGTCTACAAGAGTTCTTGGATATAGAAACAGTTTGTAGAAGGGGTGGGGGGGCGTTGAATACAAACACAAAGATTTTTAGTTTTTAAATTAGTTTATATTGCATAAACAAATTTACAGTTACAAGAAGAATTAGAACAAGTTTAAACCTATTCTATTGTAACTAAGAAATCACTAAGATTCACAAGAATGATGTAAGATGGAATACAGAAGGTTTAAGAAAGTAGGTAGCATGCACACAAATGAAGAAGATATCTTCATCTTATTTATACCCGTTTGCATTTAATGCAAGACGAAAGGTATGTGCAACATGGGAAGCATCCATAGGAGACTTGTCCTTTGTTCAGAATACAGCCATGTTTTTGGCCGTATATCAACAGTATCATATCAGATATGATGGGGACATAAGAGACAATTCGTACGTCTTTTTCTGACATAGTATGGGGTTCGTCTTTTGTGCATCGAGGATAAGGTCAACGTTAATCTTGTATGAGAAGCTTCACTTGATCGCTGAGACTGAATCTTCAAGGATGAACTTTCAGTATCGCTGAGGCTTCACAATACTTCACACTTAGATATTTAATCTTTGCTATCGTTGAACCGCTTCAGGTCACGTAGCTGATTATCTCTTTCCTCAGCTTGGTCTTTGACTTTCGCTGAATGATCATTTGGTGTGATCGCTGATCTTCAGATCTTCAGAGTTAAGCTTAAGGTTCCTTAATCTTCAGCGATCGCTGATGACACTCAGCGTGTGCTTATCGTTGAATTTGAACTTAAACTTAAACAAGGAATTTCACTAAGTGTAAAGAGGAATCATATTCAAATCACTGAGAGGAGTTATGATCAACAACAAATTACCTTTTCTGTCCGCTCTCTAGAGTTCTTCTCCTACCTTAGAAATCAAGTAACAATGCTTTTCATCAAATACGACAAGTATTTTAGAATCACAAAGTTAACTTACACTCCGCAGGTTATGTTTCAATCAAAAAATATGAGTTTGATAAGGTAATATTACCTTCTTGTAAAGTACTGTAGCCTTTTATTTGACCCTTACCATTATCTCCAAACGTTACATCCTCACCACATTTGTCTTTAAATTGGGAGAGTAAGTTTTTCGTACCAGTCATATGCCTCGAGCATCCAGAGTCAAGATACCGGACGTGCACACGCTGCTTCTGCAATCACAATAAGAGTGTTTTAGGTACCCATCTCATAATGGGTCCTTTAACGTTAGTTTTAGACTTTTCAGTTTTGTTATCTTGCACATGATTTGATTTAGCACGATTTAAAAGTTTGTTCTTTTTATTTTCTTTAATTTTTTTTTTCTTTGGTTTAATCCTGAAGTGTGAAGTACTATCATAAGAATAAACAGAGGGCCTTGAGAAAAATTGCTTCAATTTTAAGAACAATGAAAAACATTCAGAATTCTAAGACATAAAAGATTGCATTGAATTTTCATTAAAATAATGATAATTACAATTCTTCTTATTTCTGTCTATACTAGTATTAGTAGTTCTATTGAACTTCTTAGCTAGGCTAGACTTATGCTTATAATCATAAGTGTTCTTCTGTTGAGGCATCCTCTGATAAACCTTCTCAGGAGCTTTCTGAATTACTGAAACAGAAGCAGAAAGATTAGATTTCCATTTGCCTTTTTGAGCAGTAGTAAACTTTGGAGGACTTGATTGTAGAGATTTTTGCTGAATATTCAATTTCTTTTTAAGACTTTCTTCTTTTTCAAGTTCAAGACAGGATTTGGCTATAAGACACATTCCAATGAAGTCAGGCTGAATGGAAACCGGTTTTTCTGTCCTGTTGGAGGAACAGAGAGTATTGGTATTCCACTTGAATGTTTTCAACATTCAGACCAGAGGCTCTGATCTCCAGAGGTTCATTTGTGTATAAGAAGGGGGAATTTTCATTTTTAACTACCTCTAGAACCATTCTGTAAACAGAAGGTAATTGATTTTCTAAATGTGAAAAATATTTCTCTGAGTTATCAAAGAAATCATCACTTTGGTCACCATTCTTCCAAGGGTATGTAGTTAATTTCAAATCGTCTTTAGTAACTAAAGATTTAAGTCAACAAAAGAACAAGGAAATATCTCTGGATGATTTTCTGAAGAATTTTGCTTAACATCTTCATGTTCAAGTTTAAAGCATTTATCTAGAGTTGAGAGAATATCATTTTCAAAACCAAGTCTTATCTCTTCTTCTGCTTGTATAGGAATGAAAGCATCGGCCTCTGGATTCAAAGTTATATGCACATTTGATCCAAACTTGAAGATGTTACTTTTCTTCTGAATTTTATACAGATTAGCGTTTGTTTTTCCAGAAGAATATTCGATGTTTTTAAACTTTAGTTTTCGTTGATGATGACCATTTTCATGATTTGGTTTTTTAAAAAGAGATTTCTCATATAAAATCGGAAACACAGGCTTCTGTTCTTGTCCTAGACAAAAAACGGATTTCAGAGTAGACCTCTTTTCACATGTTTATGGATCCAGATCCTCGAAACCAAGTCCAAATCTCCGTACTTGTGTATTTTATTTTGTCATGAACTTTCTGAGCATCCAGATATGTTTTGATCTGTAGCTTTTTCTTTTGAAGTTCAATATGTAAAAATTCTCTCTCCTTTTGAAAATAGGTTTTTAGTGCTACAGAATTCAATCTATCACTTTCTTTTACTTTGATCTCCTTATCTTTGTCTTCCAAAAGTTTAGTAAAGTTCAAATTCTCTTCCTTGAATTTAACTTCAATAATTTTTAAAACTTTAGAAATCTTCTCATTTTCAGAAGTTAGCTCCAGTTTTTCTTCTATTAGAAGATCCATCTCCATTTGTAAATATCTCTTTCCCTTTGAGTTACTAAAAGAGTTTGCTCAATATTTTTTCGCAATTTCTTTTCAACTTTAAGTTTTTTCTTAAGTTCTTCAAAATTATTTTACAAAATCAGAATGATATTTTCAAGTTCAGATGATTCAGAGATACTACTAACCGGTGATCCAGAAGGTTGTTCTTCTGATTCATTAGTTTTAGCCATTCCGTAGAACATGGCTTCATCACCACTTGACCCATCTCCTATCCAGTTTTCTTTTTCTGCAAATTGAGCTCTTTCATCGACATTATACTTGTATTTATTTTTGTAATACATTTTGTCTTTGTCCAGAGGTCCCCTACAATCCATTGAATAGTGCCCTGGATTGCCACATCTATAGTACACGTCCTTCTTTTTCTTCAGTTCATCCTCTTTCTTCTCTGCCCCTGTCTTCTCAGCCCTCTGGATCTCTTGTTTAGGAGCATAATTTGGAGTTGAACGATCAAATCTTTTACTTCCTTGAAAAGATCAATTACCAATTTTTTTTGTGAATTGTTTGGTGATGAGTGCTAGAGATTCAGCAAAAGCTTTGATTTCATCATCAGAGTCAGAGTCATCTTCTGGGATTGCTTCTGTCATGAGAGCTTTACTCTTTAGTTTTTTCTCGATTTCTTTACTTCTTCTGACCGACCCTCTTAATTCAGAAATTAGGGCCACAGGTCCACCTATTGTGGTTTTCTTCTGAACAACCTCTCTCTCATGAGCTTTAAGTGTACCAGATACATCATGCAGAGACCATTGTTCTAGATCCCGATGCTTGCAGAGACATGGAGAGATTTGACCACTCTGGATTCAATCGTTTGAGAAATAAGATATTGTTATCTTCCTTAGATCGCTTGAGCTCTTCTGTTTTTCTTCATTTTAGCACCACCTTCTAGAATGTTTTCCAGCTGATCCCATAGCTCTTTAGCAGTATCACAGGAATCCAGAGATTGGAAAATCTTATTTGGAATTGCCATGATTAAGAGACTCTTTGCCTTTTTAGCCAATTCCACCTTTGTCTTCTCTTCATTAGACCAACTATCCGTTGACTTTGGAACATGTCTTGCAGGGATTTCATCGGTAACAGCAGTAGCAGGAACCCTTGGAATCGTTGTCATTGGAACAAACGGACCATTTTGAACAATAGGGTAAAGTTCTACATCCAATCCTTCATAGAAGTTGATCCTACGAATATTCCATTGTGAATATTCATCACGAATTAGAGTAGGAGGTTTGGTCAGGGATCCGGAGGTGTAAACAGCATTCAAATTTGAATTTGCCATTTTTTCAGAAAACATGGAGTCAAGAAAATAACAGGAGGATTTTTGAAATCTAGAACAAATAAATTTCAAATGAATTGAAACAGGACGATATTCTTACTGATTTTAGATTTAAACTGAGATTACCACCGATTTGGCAAAAATTCTTATGAAATTAACAAATTCTCGTAAAATAGGTAGAATTACAAACAGTCGCTTAAAACTAAAGATAACTGCAAATAGAAGAGGGATTTCTCCAAATGGAAGAGATATTGAAGAACAAGTGGTAGTTCGTATTAATAACCTGGAAGATGATTACAATACGATGAATGAAATACTCTCTTTGTTCTCCATAATGTATCTTAGATCAACAACTATAACATTCATAAAAGGACCTATTTATTCAAGTACAATTAATAGAAGTCAACATTCTAGCCTATTACAAACTGACACGTAAGCAAAGATTATAACAAATTCAGTTACACAATTCGAAACACGGAACATGTGCAGGCCACGTCATCAGGAGCGCGTGTGATACCTCTGTTGTAGTGCAATTGGTCTTCCATACTCTAGACGTCTCTGTGGAGAGTGAGATCAGAAGATGAAGTTCTGATCTCCTGCACTTGTACAATTTTGGTTCATACTTTTCTAAAAATGATGTCTAACAATAAAATATATATAATTATAGTATGTTAAATATAAAACTTTTATTTCTATATAATTTAACCACTTTTGGGCGTATATTTTGAAGGAAAAAAGCCAAAATTGGGAAAATGAACTTTTTAATTTTATATTTGGGCTTGAGATAAATTAAAAATAAAATTATTGGATTTAGGTGGGGCCCATGTACATAGCCGCCCCACCCCCACCCCCCACTTGCTCTCACATATAAAAATTGTTTTTTTTTTCTCATTTCTCTCATTTGCAAGTTCAAATTAAAAAAAAACTCTCTCTCTCTCTCTCTTTAAAAACTCAAGAGTCATATATTCAAGACACTCTTTTCTTCTTCTTCTTCTTCTTCTTCTTCTTCTTCTTCACGTTCCAGCCATTTTCACCTTCAAGAATCAACATTTTTGCAACAATATTGAAGATAATAGGTCCTTTGTTCAACCAAGTAAGTAATAACATCATCTCCTTATTCTTCTTACCATTGTTGGATGAAAACCCCACTTTTTCTTGCATTTTAACCCTCTTCCTTCTAACCTTCAAATTTTCTGAGTTTATGAAGAGATTACACACTAAAAACATGTAAAATGTTCATATAATGGTGGTAATCTATGACCCAAACAATAAAACTCAAGAAAATAGGTGAAAATCATGATTTTATGTTGATTTTGAACAACAAAATGGTGATTTTTGGTGCTGACAGATTTTATGCATGTGCATAAATCGTCCATTTCTTACAAATAATATGTTCAAATATCATGAATCTTCTTTCTAAAAGTTTATTTAGTGGGTTGGTGTTCTAATCCAAGTGGTCTCACTCAAAAACATTGAGTTTTGACCCCCCAAATGCTCATAACAAGATGCATGTGCATCTGGAAGTTCAACAGTAGGTAACCCTACTTTGAACGACCATAACGTTTTGAATATTCATCCAAATTACTTGAATTTTTTTTCTATAATTTATTGTAATGAGTTACCTTTCAAATGCCACTGGTTTCACTCAAATATATGGTAATTTAAGGTTTCAACTATTCAAAACAAAATGAGTGTGCAATCTGTCCAAAGCTGACAGATTTGTGCATGCATGTTCAAATGACTATATCTTCTTCAAAACTAGATGAAAAGGGATTATTTTTCCTTTGTGACTCAATTTTATGTGTTATATTCTGTTTGTAAGTGGAATCACATGAAAATATGGAGTTTTGACCCTCCAAACACTTAAAACATTTTAGGTGTGCAAACTGTGAAACCACCAGTAGGTAAACCCTACTTTGCATGTTTATATTTCTTTGATTATTTATCCATAATGCATAATTCTTCTTCCGGAGTTTTCTTTTATGAGTTAGGGTTCATATGAATCCAGGTTCATTCAAAAATATGAAGTTCTGAGGCATTAACCAATTTACTAAACTTAAGTGGGCAATCTGTCAACTAATGACAGATGTGTGCAAGCAACTTTGTGGTGCCATATCTTCCTCATAACTCATTCAAAATGAGTGATTCTTATCTTACAAGTTTCCTTTATGTGTTGTGTTTATAATCCAACTGGGCCCAATTTAGTAGAACTTCTCAAATGGTTGTTTTACCAACAGGGTGTAATCTGCCCTTCTTGCTGTGATACATTGTTTTGTATAAATTATTTGAACCATTATTACATGTCCAAATTGCATGAAATTTGGTCACAATGACCTTAACTCGGTAATGTATCACATATAAAAAGATGAGAAACTATGTCATTTTAGATGTCACTGTAATTTGATCATCTTTAGAACTACTTGTTACTGTCCAAAAGTGAACATTCTAGAATTGCTGATTTCATGAACTTTGATCACTTGAAGGATTATAACACTGCTTTTCGGTATAATTTATATCATATTAAAGAGCATATGTGCATTATGTATAATAGGACAATAGTAGACCAAGTTGGACATATAAGGACTTATAAGCATTTTCATAGTAATCGTTAGGTATATATGTGACCTTTTTGGGTACTTTGCGTTGATAGGAAGGCGGTAGGACATCAAGCGGACGTTTCGTGAATTTATTTGGAAGCTTTGCTATAAGGTGAGTATTCACGGCCCCTCTTTTAAATGTTTGTACGTTTTGGGGTGTAAAACATGATGTTTTAAAGGAAATTGAATTGATTTATATTGATCAATGAAAAGCATATAAATCATTATGATGAGCAAATTTATGTTACACAAAAAAATGATATGTTGAGTTATGTAAAGTCCCCGTGGTGCACTACTATTTAACTCTAAATGAGCCAATGATATTTGTGGATAGCGCTATTTGGTTGACATGCCCATCTAACTGGCATGTAGGGGTGCACTTTATCAATTATGAATGCTCTACCCATGTGGACTTTAGGTCCACCGCTGAGGTAGTTCATGGGGCGTAGAATGTCAAGTAGGCTTAGTAGTGGCTCAATATTTATATATCATGTGTAATGGTAAATTTTTTATTTTTGCTCATAAAAGTTAAAATATTAAAGATGATCCGAACATTTGTTTCGCTATTTTTATACCTTGCATATAAAATGTTTTGTGCATTTGAAAACCTGTGAACTCACCAACTCTTTGTAGTTGAACCTTTTGTTTTCACATGCTTTACAGGAAAATAAGAAGGTAACCGATCAAGCTTAGCTTATTTTTGTGGAACACCAATCAAGACATTTTATATATCCAAATTGATGTAATTTTTTGTTAAAGTTCAAGTAGTCGGGTTGTAAACTTTTAAACTTTAAACTTCTACGTTTTAATTGTATATGTGTGGTTGGTGTTTATATTCCTATTGTTTTGAAACCTACAACCGTCGTGCCTCGTGTTTCCGCTTTAGCGGGGTGTGACAGACTTGGTATCAGAGCCTTAGGTTATAGAGAACACCGGTTTTCTAACAAAATATTCAAAAATTATTTTCTTAGATATATTTAAAAAATTTAAAAGCTCACTACTAGTATAACTACAATAAGCATCGCTCATATTATAATTAGGCAAAGCCTGATCACCTATGTTTAAATATGGTATGAATAAGAAGGGACTTGGACTAGTTATACTAAAAATCAGCATAGATCAGAAAACTTCTTATTTCAAATAAAAAAATATGATTTTATGTGAGTTCGCATGAGTATTATAAAATGTTTCTGACATTTATAAAATTATTTTTTCTTTTATTCAGAGTATCATGTCTTCATCCGAGTATTCCCCTGACGAGTCTGGCTATATCCCTGGCCGAATTAGGAGGAGTGACTCGACCCATGAGGAGTATGACCCTTCCGAGCACAGTTATGACGAGGATACTGTTCACTCTTCCTCCCGAACTCTTACTCCTGTGCCCATACCACCGGTAGCGGCTCACGATATGAGGTTTAGGACTTTCGCCAGGAAGAGCGTCCCTCTTCCTATTAGGGTTTCCTTCTCTGCTCCTACCGGAGAAGTGGGGGAGTCATCCCGAGGGTGACCCCGTAGTGTGACGCCTCCACCAGCGACCGGAGCACTGGCAGGCCCCTCTTCGGGCATGACGAGACCATCGATGGGCTTCCGACGATTCTAAACACTAATTGCGAGGTTATGGATAGAGCTTTGGATGTTATCACTTCGACTAGGAGGACGGTTAGGAGATTCTAGACGTACTTGTTCTTGGTGCTAGGAGTTTTGGTGGCGGTGCTAGGAGTTCTTATCTGGGTCGTGATGCACTAGGAGACCATATGTGAAGCTTTTGGGATGACAACACTTCTTTTTAGGATTTGCTTGTTTAAGTTATGAACAATTTTATTATCTTTTGGGAATTGTATTCTATAACTTATGTCGGGATGTTTATGTTTTTATTTTTATGAAAGTTATCCATGTTTTGGAAATTATAGTATATTGCTTTAAATTATATGTTTGGATAATTAGTACTAGACGTATGTTATATGTTACGCATAACTTAGGAAGTAAACTTAGTGCGGAAATAGTAATTTAACCAAAACCTAATTTGAAAATTGTGTTTTAGAACAATGCCTCCAAGGAGAGAAAATTCCGAGTCACACAGCTTGTATCTGAACAGCTCTTGGCTGCACTACCAAATATTGTTAGCCAAGTAGCAGCGGGCCTAAACACCAATCAAAGTAACAATAGAGGATCTGGAGATAGAGAATGCACATACAAATCTTTTAGGAGTGGTAACCCAAAAGAGTTTCATGGAACGTAAGGAGCTGTTGAACTGATAACTTGGCTAGAGGGAATGGAGTCAATTCTCCAAATTAGTAAATGTACCGAGGTAAACAAGGTAGAATTTGCTGCTTGTCTTTTACAAGGACGAGCCTTGACATGGTAGAACACCCAGGTCCAAATTCGAGGCCGGGAGGCAGTTAATACACTCACATGGGATGAATTCAAGGAAATGCTTAAGGATGAGTATTGTCCGAGGAGTGAAATTCATAAATTAGAAGCAGAATTATGGAACCATGAAATGAAAGGAAACGACGTTGATACTTACACTGCCCGTTTCCATGAGTTGGCCAAACTAGTACTACACTTAGTGACACCTGAGGAGAATAGAGTTGACTGATATGTATGGGGTTTGTCTCCTGAAATCAGAGGAGATGTTACTTCAGCTGATCAAAAGACACTTCAAGAAGCAGTAAACTTAGCAACATGACTCACCAACAATGCGAACCATACGGGAACGTTTGCAAGCAAGAAGGCATTAGGAAAGAGTAGGGTGGATGAACCTGTAAGAAGACAGTTTGGGAAAAGGTCAGGCAAGGAGCAAAGAACGTCAGGAAATTACGGAATTCAGACATCGGCAACAAGGAAATGAAAAGGGGTGTACCCGAGGTGTGATAAATGTAATAGTCATCATCAAGGGAAATGCATTACTTGTCTCAAGTGCAACCGGAAAGGCCATATTGCAAAGGATTGCAGGATTGGGGAGAAGCGGGTTTATTATGAATGTGGAAGCCCAGATCATTTCAGAAATAAATGCCCAAGACGGAATTGGAGGCCAGACACCAGGCAAGCGCAACCAACAAATCAAAGAAACCAAGAAGGTCAAGCACGAGGTCGAGTATTTGAAATTGGAGCGGAAGAAGCAAGACGAAACCCGGATGTGCTCACAGGTATGTTTCTTCTGAACAATCATCATGCATATGTATTATTTGATTCTGGAGCAGATAGGAGTTATGTGTCATTAGATTTTAGACCAAAGATAAATCTAAGACCTCAAAAGTTGAAAGAAGAGTATGTCATTGAATATGCCAACGGTCAAGAAAGTAGGGCCAAAGACGTAATAATGAACTGCACTTTAAACTTGGTTATTAGAGTTCAAACTTGCTTAAGGATGAGTATTGTCCGAGTAAGTTGGGAAGTTTTGATATAATCGTGGGTATGGATTGGTTGTCTAAAAACCAAGCGGAAATTTGCTGCTCCAAGAAAATTATTGAATACCACTACCCGAAGGAGAAACACTCGAAGTACATGGTGAGAAACCCAGAAGAGATTTTAAAATTGTGTCATGCATGAAGATGTGAAAGTACTTAAGAAAAAACTGCACAACATTTTTAGCTCACGTTGTGAATAAGGAGACCGAAGAGAAACGCATTCAGGATATCCCTATAGTTCGGGATTTTCCCGAGGTATTCCTAGATGAGCTACCCGGACTGCCCCCACCAAGACAAGTTGAATTCCACATTGATTTAATTCCGGGAGCTGCGCCTGTAGCAAAATCACCTTATCGGTTAGCACCATCATAAATGCAAAGAACTTGCAGAACAACTTCAAGAGTTAAGCGATAAAGGATTCATTAGGCCTAGCTCATCACCTTGGGGAGCTCCAATCTTGTTTGTTAAAAACAAGGATGGATCTTTCCGAATGTGTATTGATTTTAGAGAACTCAATAAGTTGACAATCAAGAACCGATACCCCCTCCCTCAAATTGATGACGTATTTGATCAACTTCAAGGGGCTACGTATTTCTCAAAAATCGATCTTCGATCGGGATATCATCAAATGAGAGTTCGTGAAGAAGACATTCCTAAAACAGCGTTTAGAACTCGTTATTGTCATTACGAGTTCCTAGTTATGCCTTTCGGGCTAACAAACGCACCAGCAGTCTTCATGGATTTTATGAATAGAGTATGTCGACCATACCTAGACAAATTCGTGATTGTGTTTTTAGATAATATAATCTATTATCGCAAAAAGAAAGAGCATGAACAACATTTGAGGTTGATACTAGAATTGCTCAACAATGAAAATTTGTACGCCAAATTCTCCAAATGTGAATTCTGGATCCGAGAAGTACACTTTCTAGGCCACGTTGTAAATGAAAAGGGGATACATGTTGATCCAGCTAAGATCGAGGCCATTAAGAAATAGGAAGCCCCGAAGACACCAACTAAGATCCGTCAGTTTCTTGGGTTAGTAGGCTACTATCGACGATTTATTGAGAATTTCTCCAAGATTGCGCAACCACTGACGACACTGACTCAGAAAGATAAAAAGTTTATTTGGGGAGACAAACAAGAGGAAGCATTCCAGATTCTCAAACATAAGTTATGCAACGCACCGATTTTGGCCTTACTTCACATCAAGGGATGGGATGTGTACTAATGAAAAAAGACAAAGTTATTGCATACGCTTCGAGACAACTAAAGATTCACGAGAAGAATTACACCACTCATGATTTGGAGTTAGGGTCGGTGGTGTTCGCACTCAAAATCTGGAGACACTATCTATATGGCACCAAGTGCACCATTTTCACTGATCATAAAAGCCTTCAGCACATTCTTGACCAGAAAGTGTTCAATATGAGGCAAAGAAGATGGGTCGAGCTACTCAGTGACTACGATTATGAAATAAAGTACCATCCGGGAAAGGCTAACGTAGTAGCTGACGCTTTTAAGTAGAAAGGAGAGAGTGAAGCCGACGAGAGCACGTGCTATGGGAATGATGGTTCAAACGAGTTTAAAGGCTCAAATTTTGGAAGAGCAAAGAGAAGCTTTAAAAGAAGAGAATTTGAAGAATGAGACCTTGCAACAGTTAGAGAAAGAATTTGAGTTACAATCAGATGGAGTGCATTATTTTAAGAATAAAGTATGGGTACCAAAGGTTGGAAATTTACGATCAACTATCTTGGATGAAGCCCATCGATCCAGATATTAGGTTCACCCAGGAGCGGATAAGATGTATAAGGATCTGAAGCAATACTATTGGTGGCCAGGAATGAAGAAAGATATTGTTGAGTATGTAAGCAAGTGCTTACCTTGTGCTCAAGTCAAGGCCGAACATCAGAAACCATCCGGTCTACTTCAACAACCCGAAATTCCCCAATGGAAATGGGAGCATATAACTATGGATTTCATAACCAAGCTACCCAGAACTGGGAAAGGACATGATTCGATATGGGTTATAGTAGATCGACTTACAAAATCAGCTCATTTCATTCCCATTCGTGAAGATTTCAGTATGGAGAAACGTGCGCAAATTTACATTGATGAAATAGTTACGCGCGTCACGGTGTATCTATTTCCATTATTTCAGATTCAGACACACGTTTTACATCACGATTTTGGCAGTCTCTTCAAAAGGCATTGGGTACACGTTTGGATTATAGCACTGCCTATCATCCTCAAACAGATGGACAATCGGAAAGAACTATTCAGACGTTAGAGGATATGTGGCGTGCATGCACGATAGATTTTGGTGGGAGTCGGGATACCCACCTATCGCTTGTTGAATTCTCATATAACAACAGCTATCACACCAGCATCCAATATGCACCATATGAAGCCTTATACGGACGAAAATGTAGATCACCACTTAGCTGGTTAGAAATCAGAGATAGACAGTTGACCACGCCCGATATTATTCAGGAGGCCACTAACAAGATCTCAATCATCAAAGAAAGACTCAAGACAGCAAGAGATCGTCAGAAGAGTTATGCGGATAATCGGGGGAAGCCGTTAGAATTCCAAGTAGGTGATAAAGTGCTTTTGAAGGTATCACCATGGAAAGTACTAGTACGTTTCGGGAAGAGAGGCAAGCTGGGTCCCAGAGACGTTGGTCCGAAGAAACTAAAGTTTTGACTGAAAGAATTAAACCGGTAACGTACAAACTAAAGTTGCCACAAATTTTAGCGCCATCCACGACACGTTCCATGTGTCGAATTTGAAGAAATGTCTAACGGATGAAACAATAGTTCTACCCCTGGAAGTTGTTTAGATTAATGATCGGTTACATTTCGTTGAAGAACCAGTCGAGATACTTGATCGAGAAGTCAAACAGCTAAGACGCAGTAAGATCCCTATTATCAAAGTTCACTGGAATGCGAAGCATGGCCCAGAGTATACTTGGGAAAGAGAAGATTTCATGAAAGGAAAATATCCGCATTTGTTTGCAAAGGAGTCCATTGGTAGTAGCAGTCATTAAATTTCGGGACGAAATTTCTTTAACAGGGGGAGACTGTGACAACTGTCAAATTTGATCCTCCAGGTTAGCTTTTATTACGTTTATTAGTGTTAATATAGATTAAATATAAGAATAGGAGTTAGTTGGCTTAGATTGGCTGAAAAATTTCTAGAGTTTCCGGTAGTTGCTTAGAAAGTCCGGTTCCGACTCTTAAATGTCTGAAACGTCGTATATAGTGCCAAATGCTCTAATTTATACCTAATTTATATAAAAAATATATAGTTTTAGTATGTTAAATATAAAACTTTTATTTTTATATAATTTAACCACTTTTGGGCTTATATTTTGAAGGAAAAAGTCCAAAATTGAGAAAATGGACTTCTTAATTTCATATTTGGGCTTGAGATAAATTAAAAAAAAATTATTGGATTTGGATGGGGCCCATGTACATGCCCCCCCCCTTGCTTTCACATATAAAAATTGGTTTTTTTCTCATTTCTCTCATTTGCAAGTTCAAATTCAAAGAAAACTCTCTCTCTCTCTCTTTAAAAACTCAAGAGTCATATATTCAAAACACTCTCTTCTTCTTCTTCACTTTCCAGCCATTTTCACGTTCAAGAATCAACATTTTTTCAACAATATTGAAGATAATAGGTGTTAGGTCTGAAAAGATTGTAAAGAGATCACAAATATTGAAGACATGAAGGGACAAACTGTAAAGTTAACTAAGTCATTAGTTAGGAAGGTTTTATATTAGTAAAGGTTTAGAAAATAGGAATGCTCTTAATTATGGCAAGTGAATATTGTCTTATCTCTTAGTTTCCTTATTATGTATTTCTCTATACATATAGAATTAGATATAGATCATTAATTCATATCATTCTAGAGAGTATTTATTAGATAATATAATTGTAATCGATATTCAATACAAGTGAGATATCCGACATCGGATCTTCATCAATATATTCATAGTGTTCTTCGTGTTCTTATTGAATATTACACCGTTACCTGATTTACTGGGATCCACAAGTGGTATCAGAGCTGACGATCAGAGTTCTTTTTCAATTTTCTGAAGTTATTCACGAAACAGAAGGTAAATTTTCGATTTCTGAGTTTTTGAGTTTTTATCGATTCAAACTGTTTTAGCTTTACCCGATAAAAACTCATAATTTTTTTAGATATGTTTTTCTCGATCCATACTTCATTAGCTTTACCCGATAAAAAGTCTTATTTTGATAAACTTGATTTTTTGTCGATCCATACTTCATGCGCTTAAATTTTTGTCGATCCATACTGAGTTATTCTTGATTTTAGTCAAAATTATTTAATCTGTTTTAATTAAAGTTATTCTAGTTTATTTTAATTACTTTTGATATTCTTTACATAAGAAAACTCAGGAACTAGTGACTGTTGCAGCTTTTCTTACTAAAAAATTCTCTAGTGAAAATCATAAACTCTAGTAATTTTAATTTTTTTTCTTGACTGAACAAATAAGAAACACGAGAACTTAGACATTCTTGTCCATAAAAAGACTTGTTATTTTTAGTCAAGAACCCTTTGTTCTTCGTTTCTGGTTTATCGGTTAAAGAAAATTCAGATTAAGTATCTTTGAATTTTTATCGAGCCCTTCCTAATCGACAAAATTTAATTTATCGACTCATCTGAAATCGATATAAATTTTCATCGATTCGATTTTTTTTTTTGCGGGTAAAAGATTGTTTTGTCGAAACTTAATCTATCGAGAAACTCTTAGTTATCGAGTACTTTGTGATCGAATTTTTTTTTATCGATTCAAATTTTATTTTATTTTTGAATTTTTATCGAGTCACCTTTACCTGAGAAAAGATATTCTTATCGAGCCCATACCACTCGACAAATTTTTTTGTCGATCCTTCGTCTCCCGAGAAAAATTCTTCTCGGCCCTTCATCACATGAGAAAACCTTCTATTTTTCGAAAGAACACCCAGAAAATTTTCAAAACTCACCGATCGAGATCACTTTATCAGGTAACTCGTTCTTTCACGATGAGTTCTCAAAATCAACTTTCTGAGCTAAATGCAAAAATTTCTCAACTTGAGACCAGACACACAAACAACATGCAAGTGTTGAATGAACTTTTAAGAGAACATGTCACTCTCAAATCTAAATTTAATAACTCAGAAGAATCAAGATAAGTTTTGCAAAATCAAAATGAATTTTTGGAGGAACAACTCACCGAGCATACTAGGAATACATATCATGTATTTTATGAAGACGTTTGCAAAAAGAAAAATCTTGAGTTGATAAAAATAAATTTTGATCTGAAAAACAAAATTTCAGAGTTAGAAAAGTTTATAGATCATGAGACTTATAATGTTGTTCTTAAAAGAAAATTAACTGAACTTTTGGATTGTGAGAAAGAAAGGATATTAACTTCTGATGCGAAACACAAATTTGAAATTGAGCGAAAAGATTTTAACAACAAAATTATAACTTGTGAACTGACCATTCAAAAACTTTCTAAACAAGTGTCTGATTTTGAGCAAATTGTGATATTAGAGAGAAAATCTTCCGAAACAAAAAGTCTGGAGTTTTCAAAACAAATTTCTGATCTTGAGAAACTTTTGGAAAATGAAAGAAATGCATTAAAAACTGAGAAAACAAATTTAATCAAGAAATGTAGTTTGATCATTGCTAAAAGCAAAAATCTGGAAAAAGATTTTGACAAAGAGAAGCAAGTTTTTGAAAATAAACTTTACAAACTTTCAAACAAATTATCTGTTTTAGAAACAACTCTTGTAACTGAAAAGAATTTGAGATCTGAATTTAAAAATAAATATGATTTGATTACAAAATAAAGAGATGATTTATCCTGCAAGATCAAAGAACTTGAAAATGAGCTTTCAAAACAAAAACAAAAGAATTCATAATCAGTCAAACATCTTACTCCCGAACATTTAAATGCGGAGTTAGATAATCTTGAAAATTTGATTTTTCCTCATGAATCTGATTCTACCTCAAGTTCAAAGCAAACTCCTCTTTCTCCTATCTGTAAGAATAACTGTTCTTCAAGAGTTAAATCAAATAGTTCCAAATCATATAGTTTTTCAAATTCCCGAACTCCTAACTCTAATCAGTTTCAAAATGATTTTGTTGCTAAAACCGATAATTTCAAGAAGTTTAAAATGGTTTGAAAAAAGAAATCAACTACAGATGACAGTGTTGGAAACATGTCACATACATTTCCTGTAGTTTATACAAGATCATTTGTTTCCAAGACTAATTTGCCTTATTTTGTAAAATCATTCATCAGCTAATTAGTCTAAGTGCCACAAAGATTTGTTGTTCTACTTGTGGAACAAATGATTTTGTTGATCAAAGGTTCATTCATCAATGGTATGGTACTTACAGTATCCCCACTTCCCCATTTATTGCATCTAAAGCTAACCTCCGAGGACCCAACAAAGCTTGGGTACCAAGATCTTTTTAATCTGTTTTGTAGGTACGTCATGTGTGTTCTAAATACCAAATATTCACATCACATGACAATCTTTCAAAAAGGTTATGCGATATTTGAGGGGGAGTACCAAATCTCTACAATTTATTTAGCTTTATAGTATCTCGGTTATGAACCTGCTTTTAACATTTTGACTTCTGAATACATCAGTTCAGAACTCGGACTTTAATTTTTTAACTCTTTGTGTGTGATAGGAATTAGAAGTTTCTATGTCAATCCAAAGCCGGAAGGACCTACCCATGAAACACGCCCTTAGGATAGATGTTTTGAAAGGGAATAAAGTGAAGTGCTTGTGAGATAAAATTGAGTACATGTGAGAGTGTGACAAGACTTAAAAGCAAATATTTGGTCTTCACCAAACCTAAACAGTTATCCGGGTAGCCACATAATTTATTCATTCTCGATTCTTTGGAGATGAATATTGAACTAGACATGGACTCAATGTTGATAACTCGTGTCACCCCACCCAACTACTCAAGTGTCTCACAAAAGATATTTATTTCATAAATCACGGAGAATGAGCATATCTGCTATCTTTTCTTCACTCGGAAGATTAAGATATTGAAAAAGGAAGACACACCTCCGGTCTCCGAACTTCATATTCTGTGCACAATTGTGTCTATTCTTGAGCCGATATATATATATATATAAATATTGTTCTACACATTGCACGAGTCTTTGTGTGTATGCCGGAACAGTTTGAGAAGTTAGTTTTATAACTTACTTCTGTGATAACTGGAAGTTCTACCAGTGCCAATCCGCTGCCAACACTGAATATAGGCCACTCAATTAAATTTAATTTAATTTTGATTAAGTGATAATAGTTGCTATTTGTGCTTCTATGTTAGACTTTTTACCCATTTTTCACACCCAATTATTGTCTTTGATCGTTCATAATACTTCGGATTCTCCTTATCATTCTGAGGGGGAGAAAAAGTATCAAAGACACGTATATTAAAGACCCGACAAAATTTCTTGAAAATTTCTTGGCCCGACATGTTCTTATGTTGATTCATCTTGGCCCGAGATCTTGTCTTAGAGTGCTTCTTTTGAGCCGACAACATGTTTTATCGGCTCAGCTTGACCCGACATAAATTTCAAATGTTTAAAGATGAAGATGAAGACTTGTCAACTTTCTTTGAATCGACATATTTTCTTGTCACATCCCAAAGAGCCGACATCTATACCTAAGTGCTTATGTCGACATACATGTTCAACAAGTTCAGATCATCATACAACAAGCTCAAAGTTATCGCATCTGCCTAACCCGACAACATCAATGCTACCCCGAGAACATCAATATATCACAACCATCTTTTACCTCTTTCATCAAACGACAAAATTCTACTCAAAGAAAGATACCCTGCGACATCACGGCTCCTTCAACTTTCTTTTCGTGAACTTTATGCTAATGTTATGGGGGAGCTCCGGAGCTTACAAGAGATCATTTTCATAGCGGGAGCAAAAGAATCAAGAAGAAAGATTTGTTGACAAAAGTTTCACCGTCTTCAAAAGAGTGCTGATTTGCTGAATTGTAATCTCGAATACAAAGGGGGAGATTGTTAGGTCTGAAAAGATTGTATCCGAGATCACAAATATTGAAGACATGAAGGGCCAAACTGTAAAGTCAACTAAGTCATTAATTAGGAAGGTTTTATATTAGGAAAGGTTTAGAAAATAGGAATGCTCTTAATTATGGCAAGTGAATATTGCCTTATCTCTTACTTTCCTCATTATGTATTTCTCTATACATATAAATAGAGGGTTAAGGGTAGAATTAGATATAGATCATTAATTCATATCATTCTAGAGAGAGATTATTAGATAATATAAATGTAACCGATATTCAATACAAGTGAGATATCCGACATCGGATCTTCATCAAAATATTCATAGTGTTCTTCGTGTTCTTATTGAATATTACACCGTTATCTGATTACTGGGATCCACAATAGGTCAATTTATCAACCAAGTAAGTAATAACATCATCTCTTTCATTCTTCTTACCATTGTTGGGTGAAAACCCCATTTTTTCTTGCATATTAAGCCTCTTCCTTCTAACCTCCGAAATTTCTAAGTTTATGGAGAGACTACACACTAAAAACCTGTAAAATCTTCATATAATGGTGGTAATCTATGACCCAAACAATAAACCTCAAGAAACTAGGTGAAAATCATGATATAGAGGGATTTTTTGTGCTGACATATTTTATGCATGTGCATAAATCGTCCATTTCTTGCAAATAATATGTTCAAATATCATGAATCTTCTTTCTAAAAGTTATTTAGTGAGTTATGATTCTAATTCAAGTGGTGTCACTTAAAAACATTTAGTTTTGACCCCCCAAATGCTCATAACAAGAAAGATGTGCAACTGGAAATTCAACAGTAGACAAACCCTACTTTGAACGACCATAACTCTTTGAATATTCATCCAAATTACTTGTTTTTTCTTCTAGAATTTATTTTAATGAGTTACCTTTCAACTATTCAAAACAAAATGAGTGTGCAATCTCCCCAAAGCTGACAGATTTGTGCATGCATGTTCATTTGGCCATATCTCCTTCAAAACTCAATGAAAAGAGATGATTTTTCCTTTGAGAGTCAATTTTATGAGTTATCTTCTGTTTGCTAGTAAAATCACATGAAAATATGGAGTTTGGCCCTCCAAACACCTAAAACATTTTAGGTGTGCAAACTGTGAAACCACCAATACGTAAGCCCTACTTTGCATGTTAATATTTATTTGAATATTTATCCATAATTCATAATTCTTCTTCTGGAGTTTTCTTTTATGAGTTAGGGTTCATATGAATCCAGTTTCATTAAAAAATATGAAGTTTTGAGGCATTAACCAATTTACTAAAGTTAAGTGTGTAATCCGTCAACTAATGACAGATGTGTGCATGCAACTTTATGGTGCCATATCTTCCTCATAACTCATTCAAAATGAGTGATTCTTATGTTAAAAGTTTCCTTTATGTGTCGCGTTTATAATCCAACTGGAATTTCTGAAAAACATTTAGTAGAACGTCTCAAATGGTTGTTTTACCAACAGGGTGTAATTTGCCCTTCTTGTTGTGATACATTGTTTTGTATATATCATTTGAACCATTATTATATATCCAAATTTCATGAAACTTGGTCACAATGACCTTAACTCAGTAATGTATCACATATAAAAAGATGAGAAACTATGTCATTTTAGATGTCCTTGTAATTTGATCATCTTTAGCACCATTAGTTTATGTCCAAATGTGAACACTCTAGAATTGCTGATTTCATGAACTTTGATCACTTGAAGGATTATAACATTACTTTTCGGTATAATTTATATTATATTAAAGAGCATATGTGCATTATGTATAACGGGACAATATTTGAACAAGTTGGACATATAAGGACTTATAAGCACTTTCATAGTAATCGTTAGGTATATAAGTGACCTTTTTGGGTACTTTGCGTTGATAGGAAGGTGGTAGGCCATCAAGCGGACGTTTCGTGAATTTATTTGGAAGCTTTGCTATAAGGTGAGTATTCACGGCCCCTCTTTTAAATGTTTATACGTTTTAGGGTGTAAAACATGATGTTTTAAAGGAAACTGAATTGATTTATATTGATTAATGAAAAGCATATAAATCATTATGATGAGCAAATTTATGTTACACAAAAAATGATATGTTGAGTTATGTAAAGTCCCCGTGGTACACTACTATTTAACTCTAAATAAGGAAATGATATTTGTGGATAGCGCTATTTGGCTGACATACCCACCTAACTGGCAAGTAGGGGTGCACTTTATCAATTAAAAATGCTCTACCCATGTGGACTTTAGGTCCACCGCTGAGGTAGTTCGTGGGGCGTAGAATGTCAAGTAGGCTTAGTAGTGGCTCAATATTTATATATCATGTGTAATGGTAATATTTGTATTTTTGCTCATAAAAGTTAAAATATTAAAGATGATGCGAACATTCGTCTCGCTATTTTTATACCTTGCATATAAAATCTTTTGTGCATTTGAAAACCTATGAACTCACCAAGTGTTTGTAGTTGACCCTTCTGTTTTAACATGCTTTTACAGGAAAAAAAGAAGGTAACAGATCAAGCTTAGCTTATTTTTGTGGAACACCAATCAAGACATTTTATATATCCAAATTGATGTAATTTGTTGTTAAAGGTCAAGTAGTCGGGTTGTAAACTTTTAAACTTTAAACTTCTACGTTTTAATTATATATGTGTGGTTGGTGTTTATATTCCTATTGTTGTGAAAGCTAGAACTGTTGTAACTCTTGTTTCCGCTTTAGCGGTGTGTGACATTAACCAATTGGGCTTGGGCTTAAGTAAACTTTATCTGACCCTTTGGGATTTTAAATAAAACATTATTTTAGGCCCGATGGATATTTAATTATGATTATTAACATAATAATTATTCTAATTTAATTATTAACTTAATAGTTAAATTATATTATTAACATAATTATATTTCACACACTTTTAATTATTATTCTACTAGAATAATAATTCTACACTTTACAACTTGTAACTTTGTCGGGTTATAACCAACTTGGTTAATCGTGATCTACACACTCTTATACATGTGACCCTCTAGGTTCATCTGACGTCAGCAGTGTTTTCATATGATGTGGGCATACAAGATCCTACATAAGTCACTGTTCATATTCAGCATAGCATACGCTGATAGTAACTCAGCGATCGATGAAGATCAGGAACTTTGACTTCATCTTTAAAGATCTGAAGAACAACACTCACACCACAAGACCATTCAGTAACAGTCGAAGACCAAGTTGAAGATAGAGATGAACAACTAGTGATCTGGAGCTGTTCAGTGATAGCAAAGCTCGTCTAATTTAGAAGTGTGAAATCTTGCAAGGAGTCAGCGATACCTTAGTGACTGGTTCAACGATAAAGTGAATCCTTCAGCAAAATTATTGTTGATCTTATTCTCGATGCACAAAAGTCAAAACCTCAATACCTTGTCAGAAAAGGACGTACGAATTGTCTTTGATGTACCCATCAAATCTGATTTGGTATTGTTCATAGGTGGCTAATAGTATGGCCATCCGATTAACCAAAGAACAAACATCCTTCACATGTTTGACACGTGGCATATACCTTTTGCTTTGCATTAAATGCAAACGAGTATAAATAGACGGGAAACCCTTCTCCATCAGAAGTATGCTACTTTCTTTCTCAAAAACCTCAACTGCTATTTCTTTCTTTCCTTGTGCATCAACTTAGTGTTTTCTTAAGTTACAATAGAATAGGTTAGAAACTTGTTCTTATTCCGCTTGTAACTGTAAATTTGTTTATTTAATATAAACTCATTTAAAAATAAAAAAAGACGTGAGTTTGTATGCAACCCCCCTTCTACAAAGTGTTCTATATTTTTGAACTCTTGTAGACCCCTTTGGGACCAACAGAATGAATTTTCTCTCAAGTCCCTCCAAAGCCTCAAGGGTGATAAATCGAAAATGACAGTCTGCTATTCAGGTCTATCTCACAAAACGGTTTCTCTTCCTAACACATAGCCACGTATCCAAAACATAATTGATCAGAGAATGAACCGTCATAGACGCGTCAAAACACTAAGGACCGCATGCTGAATCGTTTTCAAGCTCACGTCATCCACGTCGATTCATTACCATAACCTAGTCGAGTGCATTTTCAAATCAGACTATTTAAACTCGATTTTCATCTTCATTATTCTTTTTACCATCCCTAATATCTGAATTGCTCATGCGAACAAAGATTCCCGAAGTTTAATACCTGCAAGTCGAAACCCTAACCTTCTCAAATGGCGGCTTCAAACGAAAACCTTGCAAATGTGCACGCACAAGATCAAATGGTGGACTCTACGATAACTGAAACTGCACCAATAGTGTTCTTACTGATAGAGATATCATAATAGCTTCAAAAGGTACTGGGTTGAAAAGATGAAGAAAAGCCCAAGGCATAACTTCTGAATTGCCAACTTCAGAAGTTCTGAAGATATTCTGAAGAGGTTCTGAAGAAACTTCTGAAGAAGATCTGAAAGAGTTCATAACCTGTTCTGAACTTGTCTGTTATGAATGTACTGTTACTTTAGTCTTTCTATTTCATGTATAAATAGATAGTTTGTTAGATAGTTAGTACTAACGTTTCCATATGCCTTGAAAAGACAGATTTTGTAATACTGTTCATTTAATCAATACATACTACATTTGGCTATCATATTTTTGTTCTAATATTTCCATATATTGATATCTTGATTGTTTGGGACAAAACACTTACCCATCAAACCAAACAACTTCCAGGTATTGCTCAACCCCTCAATCTACAATGAAGACGACATAATCATGATCGAGTTCCTCAAAGTCCACATTCTCAACGAAGCCCTAACCAATTCAGACTCAAATGTTCCTGAGCAGTTTATTCAAGAATTTTGGCAATCACTTAAAATCAAGATTGATTTCACTCCCTCTGGTAGCTTCGACCTTCCAACCTCCACAGAACATGCGGTAGAAGTGTTGATTAGAAGACAAAATATTGCAAAAATCTTCCATATCCTTGACCTAGAAACTCTGTACATTGCATCCCTTGAGCCCAATCCAACATCTGATGTCCTAGTTGATTTCGTGAAATTTTTGGGGTACAACCAAGACATAATTAGTGTCTCTGAGTTCAAATGACAGTTCTTACCCCCGATGTAGAATGTTCTTGTTTCCATCTTGAATAAAAGTTTTACCTGGAAAATCGGTTCTATGGATCAAGCAAGCACCAACATTCTCACAATTATGTATGGCATGCACTTCAATCGTCCCCTGGGTTTTGCTGAACTCTTATTTCGAGAAATCTACAGCGCTATTCACAACAAATGTCTTTATCAACAAAAGGGCAAAACTCTCCTTGCTTTAATGTTCCCACGATTCCTTGCCCTCTTTGTTCAAGGAGCAATCACTAAATAGAAAATTTCATGTGCTCAACCATTCTGCAAAGTTGATGTCATGAAAACACATCGCCCAAATATTCACAAACAGCTATCAGAAACTCATGAACTCTCCAGGTATATGCTTAATATTATTCCTCTAACCTCCCCTATCCTCCAAAACTATAGGGACTCTCTGGTGATCTCAGAACAGAGGTCACCTACCTAGAGTATTTAGAATCCAGAATAGTTAGTGAGCATGAGACTGAAAATATTCAGAGTGACAACAAGAGTGTTTATACCCAGTCTGAGAGATGAGAAAGAGTGAGCGATGAAGATGCCCAATGAGGAACAAATGTGGGAATCTAGCTGAGTCCATCTTGAGCAACCATTCTGCTAGGGTTGATGCCAACACATCAACACCTATTGAAACAGGACGTACGCTCAGTTCAAACCCAATCCGAGAAGGCAACTGATCAAAAGCCATCTCAAATGTATCTGAATCAAGCACCATAGGGGAATCTATGTCATCTTCTTCCTCTCTACAGGAAGAAGACTTTGATTCAAGAGTTTAGTTTCCTAGAAATCACCCCCATCCACACACAATATTGATGTATTCGTGACCAATAACGTCGATTGGACAGAGGTTGTCACGTCCATGGCAACCGCTGACCCAAATGCCAACGAATTCCCATCAGAGGGGTTATGGCAACACGATGCACCACGTACCTCCGTATTTGATGCTTCCAAGGTACACACATCATTATTGACTCTCAAATCTTTGATGTTGGAGACGAAGTCAATGTGATCAGAACATCCAAAGAGGAAACTCGTAAGAGTCCTCAATGTCATGATGGAAGTCCCTGTACACTAAAAGTCAACACAGGCGTAAATGAGGGCTCCTCTGAACGCGAGGGTGAAGCGGCCCAATATGTTGGGGATGCAGCGGTTACCACCCGTCCTGAATTTGTCATGAGTGTTGCATTTCAAACATTCGCTGATCAAGTAAAGGGATCCTTGAATGATCTAAAACTTACAATTCAGAATGTAGAGCCAAACCTTAATGGTGAACTCACAACAATTAATTTCTCTCTATGTGATATTCGAGCTACTCAGAAGGAGCACACAAAAAAACTTGCTCAGTTTCAGAGGTTTCTTATCTGTGGACATGATGCTCAGCGTGATTTAGAAATAAAGCACTTTCAGAAGTTGGGGAGTGAGTTGAAAGCCAACACTAAAACAATTTCCAAACTCCCTTCAGAAATCCCATCTACTTCAAATGCTACAATCCCCTCTAAACAACTTCTATCCTTTGTTGTTGATATGAACAAGTTGCTAGATATAGTTGCACCTCCTACAGGTTCTACATCCTCTACACTGATATCTAAGGCTAACCTGGCTAGCATTCAAAAAGCTATGATAGAAAATTTACAGAGATAAATGCAAAGCTTGCCTCAAAAGCTGATTGTGACAACTGTCAAAATTCGAGCTTTCAGGTTAGCTTCTATTAAGTTTATTAGTGCTTATATAGTTTAAATTTTAAGATTAAGAAATAGTTGGTTTAGAATGGCCGAAAAACCCCTAGCATTTCCGGTAGTCGCTTAAAAATGTCCGGTTCCGACCCGTAACTGTCCGAAACTTCCAATACAGTGCCAAATGCTCTAATTTATACCCAATGTATATAAAATATATAGTTTTAATGTTTCAAATATAAAACTTCTATTTTTATAGAATTTTATCACTTTTGGGCTTACATTTTGAGGAAAAAGGGCCAAAAATTGAGAAAATGACATTGTATTCTTAATTGGGCTTGAGTTTTATTTTATTTATAAAACAAATATATGATTTTGAGAGGAGTGGGCCCCCATGGCCGGCCTCCTCTCTAAACCCCATATAAATACATTTTTTTTCATTTTTCTCCTCATTTTGCATGTTCAAAATTCAAAATTTGCTCTCACCTCTCTCTCTCTAGAAGTGAAGAGACATTTTCTCCCTCTCTAAAACAAAAACTCCAGCCATTTCTCATTTCAAATCATCATCAAGATCAAGTTCATACAAGGATTTAGAAGCTCTAATCATCATCCAAACAAGGTAACAACTTTACCCTCATTTTCTTACCATTTTTGGGTGAAAACCCCACTTTTCTTACATTTTTTTTAGCTACTTCTTCTAATATCCAAAAATTCTGAGTTTGTGGAGAGATTTTACACCAAAACATGTAAAATGTTTATATAATGGTGATAATCTATGACCTACACAAATAAAACTCAAGAGAATAGGGGAAAAATCATGATTTTATGTGTTCTTGAACAAAAATGGTTATTTTGGTTCTGGCAGATTCATGCATGTGTGTAAATCGTCAATTTCTTACAATTTTTATGTTCAAATATCATGAATCTTCTTTCTACAAGTTTATTTAGTGAGTTGGGGTTCTAATCCAAGTGGTCTCACTCAAAAACATTGAGTTTTGACCCCCCAAATGCTCATAACAAGATGCATGTGCATCTGGAAGTTCAACAGTAGATAAACCCTACTTTGAACGACCATAACTCTTTGAATATTCCTCCAAATCACTTGATTTTTCTTCTGGAAGTTAGCTTAATGAGTTACCTTTCATATGCATCTGATTTCATTCAAAAATATGGTTATTTGAGGTTTCAACTCTTCAAAACAAAATGAGTGTGCAATCTGTCCAAAGCTGACAGATTTGTGCATGCATGTTCAAATGGCCATATCTCTTTCAAAACTCAATGAAAAAGGATGATTTTTCTTTTGAGAGTTATATTTATGAGTTATCTTCAGTTTGCAAGTGGAATCACTTAAAAATATGGAGTTTTGACCCTTCAAACACCTAAAATACTTTAGGTGTGCAATCTGTGAAACCACCAGCAGCTAAACTCTACTTTGTGTGTTAGTATCTCCTTTGTTATTTGTCTTTAATGCATGATTCTTTTTCTAGAACTTCATTTTATGAGTTAGGATTCATATGGATCCAGTTTCATGCAAAAATATGAAGTTTTGAGGCACTAACCAATTTATTTAAGTTAAGTGTGCAATCTGTCAGCTAATGGCAGAATGGTGCATGCAACTTTGTAGTGTCATACCTCCTTCATAACTTCTTGAAGTGAATCTTATCTCAAAAGTTTCCTTTATGAGTTATGATTCCAATCCAACTGGAAATTCTAGAAAACACTGAGTATAACTCCTTAAGTGAGTGATTCACTAACATGGTGTAATCTGTTTTACCGGTTGTGATATAATATTTTGCATGAATTATTTGAACCACTTGTACATGTCCAAAAGGCATGAAATTTGGTCACAAAGACCATAACTCAGTAATTTATCTTATATAAAAATATAGGAAACTAGATCATTTTGGAAGCCCTTGAAAACTGATCATTTTTAGGACAATTAGTTTCTGTCCAGAAGAGAAATTCTGGACTTAATTGATTTTTATAAATATTGATCATGTGATGGATAATAAGATCACTTTCGGTATAAATTACTATATTAATGAGCATATGGGCATTTTGTATAATTGGACATATATAGACACTTATGGGCTTAAGATTTATTCACCTCTAAGTAGTATTAGACCTATAAGTGACGGTTTTGAGTATTACTCTTTGATAGGGAAGCGTTAGGTCGTTGTGCGGAGATTCGAATTGTATTGTTTTGCGTTGCGGAGCGTTGCTATAAGGTGAGTATTCACAACCCCTCTTTCAAAGTGTTTTATACGTTTTGGGTTGAAAAGCATGATTGAATGTGTTTTATGAGCCATTGTCATTATGATTATGAAATCTTGTTAAATATGATGTTGTGGGCACTAAGGCATGTACACTAATAGTTATATTGAGTAAAATGTAACATAAAAGTTTGTACACTACTATTAACTCAAGTGAGGAGCCGAGGGTATTTGTGGATAGCGCTATTTGGACGGACAATCCCACCTAAAAACCTATAAGTAGGGGTGTGGATAGCAATCCCACCTAGAAACTACAGGTAGGGTGCACGATACTTAAAAACGAAGGTTCTACATATGTGGGGTATTAGTCCCACCGCTAAGGTAGAATTAAAAATATTGTTTTGTGGTCGAAAGGTTTAGTGGTGGCTCTTTATATACAAAAATTAGAGTACATAATGCCTTAACGTTTTAAGATATCAATAAGTGCCAAAAATTTATTTTGCTCATATTCACTCACACAATTGATTATTTTTGAAATATTGAAAACTTTGTGAACTCACCAACTCTTTGTAGTTGACCTTGTTTTTATCATGCTTTTCAGGGGTAAGAAAAGATTAACCGAATCTTTCTTTTATGTGGGCGCGTCGACATCAACCATCTTGTTTATTTGAAAATTGTTTAGTTGAAACACTTGGTTTACTTTATTTTGTTAGAACTTTTGAGTTGATACGATGTAAATTTTGAACTTAAACTATTATGTACTCGAATGGATGGTTGGTGTTGTTTTTATCCTATTGTTATGAAATCTTGCGCTATCACGCCTCGTGTTTCCGCTTTAGCGGGGTGTGACAGACTTGGTGTCAGAGCCATAGGTTATAGAGAACACCGGTTTTTCTAAACAAATACTATAACCAAAAGTTTTCGAAAACTGTTTTTATAAAAAAAAAAAAGCTTAGTACTAGTATAATTGGAATAAGTGTCGACTTAGCATATTGATATTAGGCAAAGTCTGATCACCTATGTCTAATTCAATATGTATAGGGGAGACATGGAACAATTATATTGGGAACTTCTTGCCCAAATGGAAAGCATGGTCATAAGTGTGAGTTTGCATAAGTATTTTAATTTTTTTTTACTAAAGTGCATTTAGTAATTAAATTTATTCTTGCGCGATTTAAAATGTCTAGCTCTTCTTCCACTCCCGATCACTCCCCCGACGAATCCGGGTACTTTACTAGCCTCCCTAGGAGGAACCAGCCCATGCTTGAAGAGAGTGATCCGTCTGAGGAAAGTGACGCGGCCACCCGAGAGACTTCTGTGGAGACTTCTGTACCTGCGCCACCTCCGGTCGATGTGGCTGGACCGTCACGCGGACCTAGGACTATTCGGACAGCCCGAAAGCGTGTCCTCCATGGCCGAAGGGTGGTATTCACGGTTCCGTCCGACCCGTCGGGCGAACCAGCTGGATCGCGATCTCGATCGCGAAGCGTGACGCCACCGTCTCCGGCCGTGAGAGTTCCAGAGCCGCAGCCTCAAGGGATGACGGCAACCGAGAACCTGCGGGTCACGGGATTGGAGGTTCGGATACGGGGACGGCGAGATAGACTAGAAGAGTTTAAGCAGGCCTTAGAAAGCATTCTTACAGTCTTGCACACTCAAGACGAGATCACTACGGGGATCAGGGTGATCGCACATGAGGCCGGGAGGGCTACTCGGAGGCTGTACACGTATCTGTTTTGGGCATTAGGAGCACTGATGGTGATGATAGGAGTATTGATTTGGGTAATGATCCATTAGGGAACTTCTGTTATTAAGAATCTTTTGGAGGACCATATTTGCTTTTGAGGCTTGTAGCCTAGATGTTTAAGATTAAACAATTTTATGTTATTTGGGTTGTACTTTAAAACTTATGTTTGAATTACTTTGGTTTATTTTTGATAATTATGTAAGTTATCTATTTATCTCATGTTGTTTTGAAATGTATGTGTTCGTGAGTAGTATTGGATGTATGTTATAAGATGTGTATGATTTAGTAAGTAGATTTATAATGGCCATTGTAACACAAAATTGACTAAAACTCAATTTAAAATCGTGTTTAGAACAATGCCTCCAAGAAGAGAGAATTCCGATGTTGCGAGACTTGTGTCCAGAACAACTCATGGCTGCACTTCCGAACATTGTTAGTCAAGTGGCGGTGGCAAACGAACAATAATCAAAACAACGGTCAAGGGTCCGGAAACGAGAGAATGTACATATAAATCCTTTAGGAGCCGTAACCCTAAAGAATTTCATGGAACCGAGGGAGCCGTGGGATTATTAACTTGGATAGAGAGCATGGAGTACGTGCTCCATATTAGCAAATGTACCGAAGGTAAGAAGGTAGAGTTTGCTACATGCTTATTACAAGGACGAGCGTTAACATGGTGGAATATACAAGTACAAACCCGTGGTCGAGAAGGCGCTAACGGTCTTACGTGGGAGGATTTCAAGAAAATGTTGAAAGAAGAATACGCCCAAGAAGCGAAATTCGGAAAGTCGGAAGAGGAATTGTGGAATCATGAAATGAGAGGGAATGATATCGACTCCTACACGGCCCGATTTCATGAATTGGCAAAAATGGTACCGCATCACAGTAACGCCCTTTGAAGAGAACCGCGTTGATAGGTATATTTGGGGATTATCTCCGGAGATACGCGGGGATGTTACCTCGACAAACCCAAAAACTCTACAAGAGGCGGTAAGTTCGGCAACCGGACTCACAAACAATGCTACTCGCTCGGGATTGTTTGTAAGGGATAAGGCACAAGGAAGAGAAAGCTGGATGAACCAATGAGAAAGCGGTTTGGAAAAAGGACAAGCAAGGAACAAAGAACTACGGGTAACTACGGAATTCAAACTCAACTTTGCGAGAGAAAGGGAAAGGACCTTATCCAAAATGTGACAAATGCAATAGACAGCATACCGGACAATGTATTATCTGTCAAAAATGCAACAAATGAGGTCATTATGCCAAGGATTGCAGGAGCACAGGAAGGCGGGCATGTTTTGAGTGTGGAAGCCCGGATCACTTTCGGAATACATGTCCACGATGGAATCAGAGACCGAACACTCATCAAGCAAGACCGGCCAACCGAGGAAATCAAGGAGGTCCGGCAAGAGGTCGAGTGTTTGAGATTGGAGCAGAGGAAGCAAGGCAAAACCCCGATGTCGTTACAGGTACGTTTCTTCTGAATAATCATTATGCGTCTGTACTATTTGATTCTGGAGCAGATAGGAGTTTTGTGGCGACAGAATTTAGATCAAAGATAAATTTAAAACCTCAAAAATTGAAAGAAATATATGTCATTGAATATGCCAACGGACAAGAATGTAGGACTAAAGACATATTAATGAACTGCACCTTAAGTTTGGCCAATAGAGATTTTAGTATAGATCTAATACCAATTAAATTGGGAAGTTTCGACATAATCGTGGGTATGGATTGGTTGTCCGAAAACCGAGCTGAAATTTGTTGTTCCAAAAAGATCATTCGAGTTCCGTTACCCGAAGGGGGAAAATTCGAAGTACACGGCGAGAAAACTAGAAGGAGTGTTAAAATAGTAACGTGTATGAAAATGCGAAAGCATTTGAGAAAGGACGGTATTGTCTTTCTAGCTCACGTTAAGAATAAGAAAATTTGAAGAAAAACGCGTTCAAGATATTCCTATAGTTCGGGACTTTCCCGAAGTATTCCCAGACGACTTGCCTGGAATACCCCCGCCAAGACAAGTTGAATTTCACATCGATTTAATTCCTGGAGCTGCGCCCGTGGCGAAATCACCATACCGGTTAGCGCCATCTGAGATGCAGGAACTGTCAGAACCCAGCTCTTCACCTTGGGGAGCTCTAATCTTATTTGTTAAAAAGAAAGATGGATCTTTTCGAATGTGTATCGATTATAGGGAACTCAACAAGTTGACAATTAAGAACCGATACCCCCTTCCCCGGATTGATGATTTGTTTGCCCAACTTCAAGGTGCAACGTACTTCTCGAAGATCGATCTTAGGTCTGGATATCATCAAATGAGAGTGCGAGAAGAAGATATCCCCAAGACGGCCTTTAGGACTCGATACGGTCACTACGAGTTCCTAGTCATGCCATTTGGTCTAACAAACGCACCGGCAGTCTTCATGGATTTGAGGAATAGAGTATGTCGACCATACCTAGACAAATTCGTGATCGTATTTATAGATGATATACTCATTTATTCTCGAGACAAAAAGGAGCATGAGCAACACTTGAAGTTGATATTGGAATTGCTCAGAGACGAGAGGTTGTACGCGAAATTCTCTAAATGTGAATTACGGATTCGTGAGGTACACTTTCTTGGCCATGTGGTGAATGAAAAGGGGATCCAAGTTGATCCGGCTAAGATTGAGGCCATTAAGAAATGGGAAGCCCCAAAGACACCGACCGAGATCCGACAATTTCGGGATTGGCGAGGGTTATTACCGGCGATTTATCGAGAATTTCTCTAAGATCGCGCAACCACTAACGACTCTAACACAAAAAGATAAAAAGTTTATTTGGGGAGAGAAACAAGAAGAAGCCTTCCAGACGCTCAAACACAAGTTATGCAACGCACCAATTCTGGCTCTACCTGAAGGAGTCGAAAACTTCGTAGTCTACTGTGATACTTCACATCAGGGAATGGGCTGCGTGTTAATGCAAAAAGACAAAGTTATTGCATACGCTTCGAGACAACTAAAGATTCACGAGAAGAATTACACCACTCATGATTTGGAATTAGGGGCGGTGGTGTTCGCACTCAAAATACGGAGACACTACCTATACGGCACCAAGTGCACCATTTTCACCGATCATAAAAGCCTCCAACACATCCTTGACCAGAAAATGCTCAATATGAGGCAGAGAAGATGGGTGGAACTACTTAGTGACTACGACTGTGAAATAAAGTACCATCCGGGAAAAGCTAATGTGGTAGCCGACGCGTTAAGCCGAAAGGAAAGAGTAAAACCAACAAGAGTATGTGCTATGGGAGTAATGGTCCAGACGAGTTTAAAAACTCAAATTATTGAAGCACAAAGAGAAGTTTTAAAAGAAGAAAATAGGAAGAATGAAACCTTGCAACATTTAGAGAAAGAAATTGAAATGCAAGAGGATGGTGTGTATTACTTCAAGAATAAAGCATGGGTACCGAAGGTTGGTGATCTACGGTCAACCATTTTGAATGAAGCCCATGGATCCAGATATTCGATTCACCCAGGAGCAGATAAAATGTATAAGGATTTGAAGGAGTATTATTGGTGGCCGGGAATGAAGAAAGATGTTGCTGTATTCGTAAGCAAGTGCACGACTTGTGCTAAGATAAAGGCTGAACATCAGAAACCATCTGGTTTACTCCAACAACCTGAAATACCACAGTGGAAGTGGGAGCAAATAACAATGGATTTCGTAACTAAATTACCCAGAACTGGAAAGGGGCACGACACTATATGGGTTATAGTAGACCGACTTACCAAATCGGCTCATTTCATCCCCATTCGCAAAGATTTCACTATGGAAAGGCGTGCGCAAATCTATATCAATGAAATAGTTACACGTCGCGTTTTTGGCAATCACTCCAAAAGGCATTGGGTACACGTTTGGATTATAGCACCGCCTATCATCCTCAAACGGATGGACAATCGGAAAGAACTATTCAAACGCTAGAGGATATGTTACGGGCTTGCGCAATAGATTTCGGTGGAAGTTGGGATACCCACCTGCCACTTGTTGAATTCTCCTATAACAACAGCTATCATACCAGCATACAATGTGCACCGTACGAAGCTCTATACGGACGTAAGTGCAGATCGCCGCTTAGCTGGGTAGAAGTCGGAGATAGACAGCTGACAACGCCTGATATTATCCAGGAAACCACTGATAAGATCTCCATCATCAAAGAAAGACTCAAGACAGCAAGAGACCGTCAGAAAAGTTATGCGGATAATCGGAGAAAGTCGTTGGAGTTTCAAGTGGGAGATAAAGTGCTATTAAAAGTGTCCCCATGGAAGGGGCCCAGTACGCTTCGGGGAAGAGAGGCAAGCTGGGTCCCAGATACATTGGTCCATTCGAAATACTCGAAAGAATCGGACCAGTGGCGTACAAGTTGAAGTTACCGCAAAATCTAAGCGCAATCCACGACACATTTCATGTGTCGAATCTAAAGAAATGCCTAGCAGATGAAACGTTGATGTTACCCATAGACGACGTTCAGATTAACGATCGGTTAAACTTCGTTGAAGAACCAGTTGAGGTCCGTTGGAATGCGAAACATGGTCCAGAATATACATGGGAACGTGAAGATTTGATGAAGCAAAAATATCCCAGCTTATTCACAAACACCCCGGAGAAAGCCACTTCTTAAATTTCGGGACGAAATTTCTTTAACGGGGGAAGACTGTGACAACTGTCAAAATTCGAGCTTTCAGGTTAGCTTCTATTAAGTTTATTAGTGCTTATATAGTTTAAATTTTAAGATTAAGAAATAGTTGGTTTAGAATGGCCGAAAAACCCCTAGCATTTCCGGTAGTCGCTTAAAAATGTCCGGTTCCGACCCGTAACTGTCCGAAACTTCCAATACAGTGCCAAATGCTCTAATTTATACCCAATGAATATATAAAATATATAGTTTTAATGTTTCAAATATAAAACTTCTATTTTTATAGAATTTTATCACTTTTGGGCTTACATTTTGAGGAAAAAGGGCCAAAAATTGAGAAAATGACATTGTATTCTTAATTAGTCTCGAGTTTTATTTTATTTATAAAACAAATATATGATTTTGAGAGGAGTGGGCCCCCATGGCCGGCCTCCTCTCTAAACCCCAATATAAATACATTTTTTTTCATTTTTCTCCTCATTTTGGTGGCCGGGAATGAAGAAAGATATGTCGTGTTCGTAAGCTAGTGCCTGACTTGTGCTAAGGTAAAGGCTGAACATCAGAAACCATCTGGTTTACTCCAACAACCTGAAATACCACAGTGGAAGTGGGAGCAAATAACAATGGGTTTCGTAACTAAATTACCCAGAACTGGAAAGGGGCACGACACAATATGGGTTATAGTAGACCGACTTACCAAATCGGCTCATTTCATCCCCATTCGCGAAGATTTCAGTATGGAAAGGCGTGCGTAAATCTATGACCTACACAAATAAAACTCAAGAGAATAGGGGAAAAATCATGATTTTATGTGTTCTTGAACAAAAATGGTTATTTTGGTTCTGGCAGATTCATGCATGTGTGTAAATCGTCAATTTCTTACAATTTTTATGTTCAAATATCATGAATCTTCTTTCTACAAGTTTATTTAGTGAGTTGGGGTTCTAATCCAAGTGGTCTCACTCAAAAACATTGAGTTTTGACCCCCCAAATGCTCATAACAAGATGCATGTGCATCTGGAAGTTCAACAGTAGGTAAACCCTACTTTGAACGACCATAACTCTTTAAATATTCCTCCAAATCACTTGATTTTTCTTCTGGAAGTTAGCTTAATGAGTTACCTTTCATATGCATCTGATTTTATTCAAAAATATGGTTATTTGAGGTTTCAACTCTTCAAAACAAAATGAGTGTGCAATCTGTCCAAAGCTGACAGATTTGTGCATGCATGTTCAAATGGCCATATCTCTTTCAAAACTCAATGAAAAAGGATGATTTTTCTTTTGAGAGTTATATTTATGAGTTATCTTCAGTTTGCAAGTGGAATCACTTAAAAATATGGAGTTTTGACCCTCCAAACACCTAAAATACTTTAGGTGTGCAATCTGTGAAACCACCAGCAGCTAAACTCTACTTTGTGTGTTAGTATCTCCTTTGTTATTTGTCTTTAATGCATGATTGTTTTTCTAGAACTTCATTTTATGAGTTAGGATTCATATGGATCCAGTTTCATGCAAAAATATGAAGTTTTGAGAAATAAAGCACTTTCAGAAGTTGGGGAGTGAGTTGAAAGCCAACACTAAAACAATTTCCAAACTCCCTTCAGAAATCCCATCTACTTCAAATGCTACAATCCCCTCTAAACAACTTCTATCCTTTGTTGTTGATATGAACAAGTTGCTAGATATAGTTGCACCTCCTACAGGTTCTACATCCTCTACACTGATATCTAAGGCTAACCTGGCTAGCATTCAAAAAGCTATGATAGAAAATTTACAGAGATAAATGCAAAGCTTGCCTCAAAAGCTGATTGTGACAACTGTCAAAATCGAGCTTTCAGGTTAGCTTCTATTAAGTTTATTAGTGCTTATATAGTTTAAATTTTAAGATTAAGAAATAGTTGGTTTAGAATGGCCGAAAAACCCCTAGCATTTCCGGTAGTCGCTTAAAAATGTCCGGTTCCGACCCGTAACTGTCCGAAACTTCCAATACAGTGCCAAATGCTCTAATTTATACCCAATGTATATAAAATATATAGTTTTAATGTTTCAAATATAAAACTTCTATTTTTATAGAATTTTATCACTTTTGGGCTTACATTTTGAGGAAAAAGGGCCAAAAATTGAGAAAATGACATTGTATTCTTAATTGGGCTTGAGTTTTATTTTATTTATAAAACAAATATATGATTTTGAGAGGAGTGGGCCCCCATGGCCGGCCTCCTCTCTAAACCCCTATATAAATACATTTTTTTTCATTTTTCTCCTCATTTTGCATGTTCAAAATTCAAAATTTGCTCTCACCTCTCTCTCTCTAGAAGTGAAGAAACATTTTCTCCCTCTCTAAAACAAAAACTCTAGCCATTTCTCATTTCAAATCATCATCAAGATCAAGTTCATACAAGGATTTAGAAGCTCTAATCATCATCCAAACAAGGTAACAACTTTACCCTCATTTTCTTACCATTTTTGGGTGAAAACCCCACTTTTCTTACATTTTTTTTAGCTACTTCTTCTAATATCCAAAAATTCTGAGTTTGTGGAGAGATTTTACACCAAAACATGTAAAATGTTTATAAAATGGTGATAATCTATGACCTACACAAATAAAACTCAAGAGAATAGGGGAAAAATCATGATTTTATGTGTTCTTGAACAAAAATGGTTATTTTGGTTCTGGCAGATTCATGCATGTGTGTAAATCGTCAATTTCTTACAATTTTTATGTTCAAATATCATGAATCTTCTTTCTACAAGTTTATTTAGTGAGTTGGGGTTCTAGTCCAAGTGGTCTCACTCAAAAACATTGAGTTTTGACCCCCCAAATGCTCATAACAAGATGCATGTGCATCTGGAAGTTCAACAGTAGGTAAACCCTACTTTGAACGACCATAACTCTTTGAATATTCCTCCAAATCACTTGATTTTTCTTCTGGAAGTTAGCTTAATGAGTTACCTTTCATATGCATCTGATTTCATTCAAAAATATGGTTATTTGAGGTTTCAACTCTTCAAAACAAAATGAGTGTGCAATCTGTCCAAAGCTGACAGATTTGTGCATGCATGTTCAAATGGCCATATCTCTTTCAAAGCTCAATGAAAAAGGATGCTTTTTCTTTTGAGAGTTATATTTATGAGTTATCTTCAGTTTGCAAGTGGAATCACTTAAAAATATGGAGTTTTGACCCTCCAAACACCTAAAATACTTTAGGTGTGCAATCTGTAAAACCACCAGCAGCTAAACTCTACTTTGTGTGTTAGTATCTCCTTTGTTATTTGTCTTTAATGCATGATTCTTTTTCTAGAACTTCATTTTATGAGTTAGGATTCATATGGATCCAGTTTCATGCAAAAATATGAAGTTTTGAGGCACTAACCAATTTATTTAAGTTAAGTGTGCAATCTGTCAGCTAATGGCAGAATGGTGCATGCAACTTTGTAGTGTCATACCTCCTTCATAACTTCTTGAAAATCAGTGAATCTTATCTCAAAAGTTTCCTTTATGAGTTATGATTCCATTCCAACTGGAAATTCTAGAAAACACTGAGTATAACTCCTTAAGTGAGTGATTCACTAACATGGTGTAATCTGTTTTACCGGTTGTGATATAATATTTTGCATGAATTATTTGAACCACTTGTACATGTCCAAAAGGCATGAAATTTGGTCACAAAGACCATAACTCAGTAATTTATCTTATATAAAAATATAGGAAACTAGATCATTTTGGAAGCCCTTGAAAACTGATCATTTTTAGGACAATTAGTTTCTGTCCAGAAGAGAAATTCTGGACTTAATTGATTTTTATAAATATTGATCATGTGATGGATAATAAGATCACTTTCGGTATAAATTACTATATTAATGAGCATATGGGCATTTTGTATAATTGGACATATATAGACACTTATGGGCTTAAGATTTATTCACCTCTAAGTAGTATTAGACCTATAAGTGACGGTTTTGAGTATTACTCTTTGATAGGGAAGCGTTAGGTCGTTGTGCGGAGATTCGAATTGTATTGTTTGCGTTGCGGAGCGTTGCTATAAGGTGAATATTCACAGCCCCTCTTTCAAAGTGTTTTATACGTTTTGGGGTGAAAAGCATGATTGAATGTGTTTTATGAGCCATTGTCATTATGATTATGAAATCTTGTTAAATTTGATGTTGTGGGCACTAAGGCATGTACACTAATAGTTATATTGAGTAAAATGTAACATAAAAGTTTGTACACTACTATTAACTCAAGTGAGGAGCCGAGGGTATTTGTGGATAGCGCTATTTGGACGGACAATCCCACCTAAAAACCGATAAGTAGGGGTGTGGATAGCAATCCCACCTAGAAACTACAGGTAGGGGTGCACGATACTTAAAAACGAAGGTTCTACATATGTGGGGTATTAGTCCCACCGCTAAGGTAGAATTAAAAATATTGTTTTGTGGTCGAAAGGTTTAGTGGTGGCTCTTTATACACAAAAATTAGAGTACATAATGCCTTAACGTTTTAAGATATCAATAAGTGCCAAAAATTTATTTTGCTCATATTCACTCACACAATTGATTATTTTTGAAATATTGAAAACCTGTGAACTCACCAACTCTTTGTAGTTGACCTTGTTTTTATCATGCTTTTCAGGGGTAAGAAAAGATTAACCGAATCTTTCTTTTATGTGGGCGCGTCGACATCAATCATCTTGTTTATTTGAAAACTGTTTAGTTGAAACACTTGGTTTACTTTATTTTGTTAGAACTTTTGAGTTGATACGATGTAAATTTTGAACTTAAACTATTATGTACTTGAATGGATGGTTGGTGTTGTTTTTATCCTATTGTTATGAAATCTTGCGCTATCACGCCTCGTGTTTCCGCTTTAGCGGGGTGTGACACTGATGCAACTACCAAAAATCTCACCACTCTCCTTAGTAAACCACCTCTAGAACCTTCTTCTGACCTTCATCAAAAGGTTACTGCCATTGAGACCTCTGTCAATGAGATGAAGACAACCATGCAAACCCTATCTGATTACAAAGCCAAAAAGTCAAAAGCAAAAGAGTCCAGAGCTTGTAAAAAGGCCGAACTTAAAAGAAAAACATCTGAGGACCAGGATCCAAATACTTCTGATCCTCATAAGGGGGAGAACAACGCGAAAAGACAGAATATTGGTCCGTCTTCTGAACCTGCATCAACATCCAATCAAGATAACTCTCCACCAGAGCCAAACTCTCAACCAGAAGCAAATCAACAAGCTTCTGCCTCTACTGGTCCTCATGTTCAAGTTCCCTCTGGATCGCAATCCCAACCACCTCTCATAGTTAAACCTATAGCTATGATGACTAGAGCTAGAACATACTTTGTTCCTAGTGACGTCTCTGCTATAATCCCCACAACTTCTACTCATATACCCTCTGATCCAGAAATGGCTTGATTGGTACAAAAGTTTATCCAAGAGTTAGAAGGAAAACATAAGGCAACCAATTCCTAGAAGACCAAGAACCATTACCTGAAGACCAAGATCCCATGGTCAAGTATCCACCACCACCCCAAACGCTCAAACAACCTCTCAAGGTGCAGCAGCCACTCAAACTCCAGTGGAAAATATTCTAGAAGCTCCTCCCTCTGCAACTCCAGAAGCTCAAATCCCTGCTAATCTAGAAGCTTCAACAAGTCAAAATCTAATTGATGATAGAATGAAAGCTCCGATGATTGATCAATTTGATGATCAAGTCATGGTTGGACAAACAAATGAAAATAAATTTGATCCATTGAGCGGTATGGAACCTGATCAACGAGAAAGGATAGCAAGTGTTCAACCCCCTCCAAACAAAGAGATAATTTACAGATCTAAGTATGATGAAAGAGAGCGGAGGGTAAGCTTGGTTAACTCCTGACTTTGCTCCAAACGTAGATGTCAAAACCAAAATCAGATTCGCAAGGTTTAAACAAGACAGAAGCGTTGTCTTCTCAAGTTCTGCAATCCGCAGTGTAACAGGTGTGCGGACAAGATTTTTTGAAAATACGGATATTATGTACACTGAGTACCAAGTTCATAAAACAAATGGGCAAACCTACGTATTTAGAGACAATGGCTTAATGACCCTGAATCCAAAAGATTTATTACTTCTTGGAGCTTATATGAAGTACAACAAAAATATGAGTGCAAATGACAATATTTCTTATCAAAGAATGTTGAGTTGTATGGAAGAATTTGTGAATTACCGAGAACAAGTCAATTTTCAGATTGCTCTGGATAGGCATGTGGATCAAATGAGTATTACTTTCCTAAACGAAGAATTGGAAGGTATCGGAACAAGAAGACATGGTGATATTGTGACTGAACCTGAAAGGGGAGTTATCTTCAGCAGATATCATCGAAAGAAATTCTTCAGAATATTAAAAGCCTTCAAATACACATCTTACTTTTTGGAAATCATACGAGGCATGGTGGCTCTAAAGAATGAAGATGCGGATGTAAACATCAGAAGAGCAGCTTTTGATATGAATGAGCATATAGAAGGGGTGATCAAGCTTAGAAAGCTGAGAAAACTCACAACTCAGTTTCATAGGATAATAAGTGAGCATCTAGAATCCCCATTTTAGTCATTACATGCAATCCAATCTTTGTATTCTATCTTTTAGTCTTGTAATGAAATTTCAAGCTTTGTTCTTCTCTTTTTGTGGTAATCTATGATCCACACAATAAAACTCAAGAAAATGGGTAAAAATCATGATTTTATGTGTTTTTGAACAACAATGGAGATTTTTGGTGCTGACAGATTCATTGCATGTACATAAATCGTCCATTTCCTTCAAATAATATGTTCAAATATTATGAATCTTCTTTCTAAAAGTTTATTTAATGAGTTGGGGTTCTAATCCAAGTGGTCTCACTCAAAAACATTGAGTTTTAACCCCCCAAATGCTCATAACAAGATGCATGTGCATCTGGAAGTTCAACAGTAGGTAAACCCTACTTTGAACGACCATAACTATTTGAATATTCTTCCAAATCACTTGATTCTTCTTCTGGAAGTCAATTTAATGTATTACCTTTCATATGCCACTGATGTCATTCAAAAATATGGTGATTTGAGGTTCCAACTAATTGAAACAAAATGAGTGTGCAAACTGTCAATCAATGACAGATTTGTGCATGCATATTCAAATGGCCATATTTCTTTCAACACTCAATGAAAAAGGATGATTTTTCTTTTGAGAGTTAGTTTTATGAGTTATATTCAGTTTGCAAGTGGAATCACTTAAAAATATGGAGTTTTGACCTTCCAAAACACCTAAAATACTTTAGGTGTGCAATCTGTGAAACCACCAGCAGCTAAACTCTACTTTGGGTGTTAGTATCTCCTTTGTTATTTGTCTTTAATAAATGATTCTTCTTCTAAAACTTTATTTTATGAGTTAGGATTCATTTGAATCCAGTTTCATACAAAAATATGAAGTGTTGAAGCATTAACCAATTTATTAAAGTTAAGTGTGCAATCTGTCAGCTAATGACATAATTGTGCATGCAAATTTTTGGTGCCATATCTCTTTCACAACGTCTTCAAAATCAGTGATTCTTATCTCAAAAGTTTCCTTTATGAGTCATGATTCGAATCCAACTGGAAATTCTAGAAAACACTGAGTAGAACTCCTCAAATGAGTGATTTACTAACATGGTGTAATCTGCCATGCCAGTTGTGACCCTTTGTATTGCATAAATTATTTGAATCATTTTTACATGTCCAAAATGCATCAAATTTGGTCAGAATCACCATAACCCAGTTCTATATCACATATAAAAATATGGGAAGCTATGTCATTTTGGAAGTTTCTATAATTTGATCATTTTGAGTACTATAAGTTTCTGTCCAGAAGTGAAATTCTGGAATTTCTTGATTTTAACAATTATTGATCATTTGATGGTTTATAACACAATTTACGGTATAAATTACTATATTAACGAGCATAGGTGCATTATGTATAATTGGACTATAGACAATCAAGTTGGATGCATGTGGACATTTATAAGCTTAAGACTTACTCACCTCCATAAGTAGTTTTAGACCCATAAGTGATGGTTTTGAGCATTTTTCTCTTTGTTAGTGAATCGTTAGGCCTTTGGGTGGGATCGGATCGTGTTTCGAAGTAGCGGAGCTTTGCACAAAGGTGAGTATTCACGGCCCCTCTTTTAAATGTTTATTGCGTTTTGGGGTGTAAAGCATGTTGATTTAAACGAAAGTGAATTGATTTATATGATTGAATGAAAATTATATAAATTGTTATGATGAGCAAATTGATAATTTACAAATGATATGTTGAGTTATGTGAAGTCCCCATGTTACACTACTATTTAACTCTGTTTATTTGAGCCGATGATATTTGTGGACAGCGCTATTTGGTTGACATACCCACCTAACTGGCAAGTAGGGGTGCACTTTATCAATTAAGAATGCTCTACACATGTGGACTTTAGGTCCGCCGCTGAGGTAGTTCGTGGGTCGTAGAATGTCGTTTAGGCTTAGTAGTGGCTCAATCATTAAATATCACGTGTAAAAGTAATTTGCATATTTGCTCATAAAAATTGAAATGTTTAATATTGATGCGAACTTCTGCTTCGCTATTTCTATACCTGGCATATAAAATGTTTTGTGCATATGAAAAACCTGTGAATTCAGCAACACTTTGTAGTTGACACTTTGTTTTAACATGCTTTACAGGAAGATAAGAAGGTAACCGATCCAGCTTAGTTTATTACTGTGGAACACCAATCAAGATTTTATATGTATCTTTTTCTAGTTTGATGTAATTTGTTGTTAAAACAAAGTTGTCGAATTATAAACTTTTAAACTGTATACGTTGATGTTTTATTTATAAATGTATGGTTGCTGTTTATATTCCTACTGTTGTGAACTTGAACTGTCTTACCCCGTGTTTCAGCTTTAGCGGGGTGTGACAGAAGTTCTGAAGATTGCTTCTGAAGAAGTTCTGAAGAATCATTTACACGTGTATAGATGTGATTGATCTGTGATGTACATAGCTATTAGTTTAGGCACTCTATACTAGTATAAAAACAAAGTCTGTTAGTTTATTAGATACGTTTTTAGAGACAGATACTTGTACTTTCCACATTCATACAATTTGTAATCTTCTGAATATCAATACAACAGCCAATTGCTTTGCGATCTATCTTGTGATCTTTGCTTAATATTCTACATTCTTATATATGGGAAATATCAGTTGGTATCAGGGTCGTTTAACTGTTCTTGATCCGATTTCTGAAATCTTGCCAGATCTGACAGACTTCTAGAAATTTTTTCGTTCAATCACTTCTAGATTAATCAAGATCTAATTCTTTCATCACTTACAGTTGAATTATCGATCAAACCATAAGAATGTCGATAGAATATGTGTCAATTGGTTTCGAGACTAAACCTCCTTCCCTATTCATAGGCAAATACCATCAATGGAGGATAAGAAGGGTCCAGGTTTTGAACAACATAAATGAAGAGCTTATGAAATCAATTACAAATGGGCCACTCGAAGTATATGTTGAAATTCATGTTGTCCCAGCAACTGAAGATACTCCAAAAACTCCAGCAACAAGGATTAAGAAGAAGACTACAATGTACAACAATGCAGAAAAAGCCCAATTGAAAATTGATCGACGTGCTCTAACTCTTCTCACAATGGCCCTTCCTAATGAGATATTCAATAGGGTTGATAGTCTTTCTTTTGCAAAAGAAATGTGGGATGAAGTTGAAGAACAAATGCAAAATCTAGGGAACAAAAGATAAACCTATGCATTGGCATATATCAAGGATTCAAAGCTAAAGAAGGTGAATCTCTGACTGACACTTATAACAAATTCAATAACATTCTTAATGATTTGAGGAGAAATGGAGTTCAGAAGCTAAATTCTGAAATCAACAACAAATTCTTAAAGAATTTAGGAGCTGAATGGGAGTGCTTCACTAACACCATGGTAACTAGAAACCGGTCCAAGAAGTATATTCATTAAATATTTGGAATCTTGTATCAACAAGAAGACAAAATTAAGTCTAGATAGAGCGAAAAGAAGAAAGCAAGTGACTCCTTAACTCTTCTGACTAGCACAATCAACAATCAAAGAGCTACTCCTCTTCCCTCCAAAGCATGTGAACTTCCAGTGCTGGAAACTATGTCTGGAAATGAATCTGATGAAAAGATGAAACATATGGCATAAAGTATTGCATTTGTAACTAATAAGTTCAATCAAAAATACAATAATAGATATAAAAAGTGAGGAAATGTAAAACCTACTGCTATTGGGTCAGGGGTTAAAGATCAGAAGGAAGAAAACAAAGATGAGAATGAGCCAGCAAGGTGTTTCAATAGTGGAAAACCTGGCTACTTTGCAACACGGTGCGAAATACCAAAGGTCAAGAACACTGCTTATTATGAAAAGAAAGCAGCCTTGTCAAAGAAGAAAGGAGCCAACCCTTCTCTTTACATTAAGTAAGATGATGTAAGATTGATGTACAAGAATGATGTAAGATGAAATACAGAATGTTTAAGAAAGTAGGTAGCATGCACACAAATGAAGAAGATATCTTCATCTTATTTATACCCGTTTGCATTTAATGCAAGACGAAAGGTATGTGCAACGTGGGAAGCATCCATAGGAGACTTGTCCTTTGTTCAGAATACAACCATGTTTTTGGCCGTATATCAACAGTATCATATCAGATATGATGGGGACATAAGAGACAATTCGTACGTCCTTTTCTGACACAGTATGGGGTTCGTCTTTTGTGCATCGAGGATAAGGTCAACGTTAATCTTGTATGAGAAGCTTCACTTGATCGCTGAGACTGAATCTTCAAGGATGACCTTTCAGTATCGCTAAGGCTTCACACTTGGATAGATAATCTTTGCTATCGCTGAACCGCTTCAGGTCTCGTAGCTGATTATCTCTTTCTTCAGCTTGGTCTTTGACTTTCGCTGAATGATCATTTGGTGTGATCGCTGATCTTCAGATCTTCAGAGTTAAGCTTAAGGTTCCTTGGTCTTCAGCGATCGCTGATGACAGTTAGCTTGTACTTATCGCTGAATTTGAACTTAAACTTAAACAAGGAATATTCAAATCACTGAGAGGAGTTATGATCAACAACAGATTACCTTTTCTGTCCGCTCTCCAGAGTTCTTCTCCTGCCTTAGAAATCAAGTAACAATGCTTTTCATCAAATACGACAAGTATTTTAGAATCACAAAGTTAACTTACACTCAGCAGGTTATGTTTCAATCCAAAAATATGAGCTACTTTTGATAAGGTAATATTACCTTCTTGTAAAGTACCGTAGCCTTTTATTTGACCCTTACCATTATCTCCAAACGTTACATCTCCACCACATTTGTCTTTAAATTGGGAGAGTAAGTTTTTCGTACTAGTCATATGCCTCGAGCATCCAGAGTCAAGATACCAGATGTGTACACGCTGCTTCTGCAATCACAATAAGAGTGTTTTAGGTACCCATCTCATAATGGGTCCTTTAACGTTAGTTTTAGACTTTTCAGTTTTGTTATCTTGCACATGATTTGATTTAGCACGATTGAAAAGTTCGTTCTTTTTATTTTCTTTAATTTTGTTTTTCTTTGGTTTAATCCTGAAGTGTGAAGTACTATCATAAGCATAATCAGATGGCCTTGAGAAAAATTTCTTTAGTTTTAAGAACAATGAAAAACATTCAGAATTCTAAGACATAAAAGATTGCATTGACTTTTCATTAAAATAATAATAATTACAATTCTTCTTATTTCTGTCTATACTAGTATTAGTAGTTCTATTGAACTTTTTAGCTAGGCTAGACTTATGCTTAGAATCATAAGTGTTCTTCTGTTGAGGCTTCCTCTGATAAACCTTCTTAGGAGCTTTCTGAATTACTGAAATAGAAGCAGAAAGATTAGATTTCCATTTGCCTTTTTGAGTAGTAGTAAACTTTGGAGGACTTGATTGTAGAGATTTTTGCTGAATATTCAATTTCTTTTTAAGACTATCTTCTTTTTCAAGTTCAAGACAGGATTTGGCCTTAAGACACATTCCAATGAAGTCACGATGAATGGAAACCGGTTTCTCTGTCCTATTGGAGGAACAGAGAGTATTGGTATTCCACTTGAATTTTTTCAACATTCAGACCAGAGGCTCTGATCTCCAGAGGTTCATTTGTGTATAAGAAGAGGGCATTTTCATTTTTAACTACCTCTGGAACCTTTCAGTAAACAGAAGGTTAGTGATTTTCTAAATGTGAAAAATATTTCTCTGAGTTATCAAAGAAATCATCACATTGGTCACCATTCTTCCAGGGGTATGTAGTTAATTTCAAATCGTCTTTAGTAACTGAAAGATTTAAGTCAACAAAAGAACAAGGAAATATCTTTGGATGATTTTCTGAAGAATTTTGCTTAACATTTTCATGTTCAAGTTTAAAGCATTTATCTAGAGTTGAGAGAATATCATTTTCAAAACCAAGTCTTATCTCTTCTTCTGCTTGTGTAGGAATGAAAGCATCGGCCTCTAGATTCAAAGTTATATGCACATTTGATCCAAACTTGAAGATGTTACTTTTCTTCTGAATTTTATACAGATTAACGTTTGTTTTTCCAGAATAATATTCGATGTTTTTAAACTTCAGTTTTCGTTGATGATGACCATTTTCATGTTTTGATTTTTTAAAAAGAGATTTCTCATATAAAATCGGAAACACAGGTTTCTGTTCTTGTCCTAGACAAAAACGGATTTTAGAGTAGACCTCTTTTCACATGTGTAGGGATCCAGATCCTCGAAACCAAGTCCAAATCTCCCTACTTGTGTATTTTATTTTGTCATTACTTTCTGAGCATCCAGATATGTTTTGATCTGTAGCTTTTTCTTTTGAAGTTCAATATGTAAAAATTCTCTCTCTTTTTGAAAATAGTTTTTTAGTGCTACAGAATTCAATCTATCACTTTATTTTACTTTGATCTCCTTATCTTTGCCTTCCAAAAGTTTAGTAAAGTTCAAATTCTCTTCCTTGAATTTAACTTCAATAATTTTTAAAACTTTAGAAATCTTCTCATTTTCAGAACTTAGCTCCAGTCTTTCTTCTATTAGAAGATCCATCTCTCTTTTGTAAATATCTCTTTCCCTTTGAGTTACTGAAAGAGTTTGCTCAATAATTTTTTGCAATTTCTTTTCAACTTTAAGTTTTTTCTTAAGTTCTTCAAAATTATTTCACAAAATCAGAATGGTATTTTCAAGTTCAGATGATTCAGAGATACTACTAACCGGTGATCCAGAAGGTTGTTCTTCTGATTCATTAGTTTTAGCCATTCCGCAGAACATGGCTTCATCACCACTTGACTCATCTCCTAGCCAGTTTTCTTTTTCTGCAAAGTGAGCTCTTTCATCGACATTATACTTGTATTTATTTTTGTAGTACATTTTGTCTTTGTCCAGAGGTCCCCTACAATCCATTGAATAGTGCCCTGGCTTGCCACATCTATAGCACAGGTCCTTCTTTTTCTTCAGTTCATCCTCTTTCTTCTCTGCCCCTCTCTTCTCAGCCCTCTAGATCTCTTGTTTAGGAGCATAATTTGGAGTTGAACGATCAAATCTTTTACTTCCTTGAAAAGATCGATTACCAATTTCTTTTGTGAATTATTTGGTGAAGAGTGCTAGGGATTCAGCAAAAGCTTTGATTTCATCATCAGAGTCAGAGTCATCTTCTGGGATTGCTTCTGTCATGAGAGCTTTACTCTTTCCTTTTTTCTCGATTTCTTTACTTCTTCTGACCGACCCTCTTGATTCAGAAATTAGGGCCAGAGGTCCACCTATTGTGGTTTTCTTTCGAACGACCTCTTTCTCATGAGCTTTAAGTGTACCAGATACATCATGCAGAGACCATTGTTCTAGATCCCGATGCTTGCAGAGACATGGAGAGATTTGACCACTCTGGATTCAATCGTTTGAGAAATAAAATATTGTTATCTTCCTTAGATCTGACGATATGACATCTTTTGCATAGATTTAACAGAGTATTAAATCTATGAATAGTTTGCTCCAGAGATTCTTCAGCAATAGCCTGGAAGCTATTGTATTCATTCAGAGCTTGAGCTCTTCTGTTTTTCTTCATTTTAGCGCCACCTTCTAGAATGTTTTCCAGCTGATCCCATAGCTCTTTAGCAGTATCATAGGAATCCAAAGATTGGAAAATCTCATTTGGAATTGCCATGATTATGAGACTCTTTGCCTTTTTAGCCAATTCCACCTTTGTCTTCTCTTCATTAGACCAACTATCCGTTGACTTTGGAACATGTCTTGCAGGGATTTCATTGGTAACAGCAGTAGCAGGAACCCGTTGTCATTGGAACAAACGGACCATTTTGAACAATAAGGTAAAGTTCTACATCCAATTCTTCATAGAAGTTGATCATACGAATCTTCCATTGTGAATATTCATCACGAATTAGAGTAGGAGGTTTGGTCATGGATCCGGAGGTGTAAACAGCATTCAAATTTAAATTTGCCATTTTTTCAGAAAACAGGGAGTCAAGAAAATAACAGGAGGACTTTTGAAATCTAGAACAAATAAATTTCAAATGAATTGAAACAGGACGATATTCTTACTGATTTTAGATTTAAACTGAGATTACCACCGATTTGGAGAAAATTGTTATGAAATTAACAAATTCTCGTAAATAGGTAGAATTACAAAAAGTCGCTTAAAACTAAAGATAACTGTAAATAGAAGAGGGATTTCTCCAAATGGAAGAGATCTAATAATCAACACATTGATTAGATGGCTCTGATACCAATTGTTGGAACCCAGATCCCTTTTCTAACAATTAATCAATAGATCCAATGAGTAAATGTAAGCGGAGACAATTTAGATCTCTGAATTAAAGCAGTTAATAGTAAGAACAGTAAGAGCGATATTGAAGAACAAGTGGTAGTTCGTATTAATAACCTGGAAGATGATTACAATACGATGAATGAAATGCTTTCTTTGTTCTCCATTATGTATCTTAGATCGACAACTATAACATTCATAAAAGGACCTATTTATTCAAGTACAATTAATAGAAGTCAACATTCTAGCCTATTACAAACTGACACGTAAGCAAAGATTATAACAAATTCAGTTACACAATTCGAAACACGAAACATATGCAGGCCACGTCATCAGGAGCGAGTGTGATACCTCTGTTGTATGCAGTTGTTCTTCCATACTCTGGACGTCTCTGTGGAGAGTGAGATCAGAAGATGAACTTCTGATCTCCTGCACTTGTACAATTCTGGTTCATACTTTTCTAAAAATGATGTCTAAAAATAAAATATATATAATTATAGTATGTTAAATATAAAACTTTTATTTTTATATAATTTAACCACTTTTGGGCGTATATTTTGAAGGAAAAAAGCCAAAATTGAGAAAATGAACTTTTTAATTTCATATTTGGGCTTGAGATAAATTAAAAAAAATTATTGGATTTGAGTGGGGCCCATGTACAAAGCCGCCCCAAATTATTAAAAAAACTCTCTCTCTCTCTCTCTCTCTTTAAAAACTCAAGAGTCATATATTCAAGACCCTCTCTTCTTCTTCTTCTTCTTCTTCTTCTTCTTCTTCTTCTTCTTCTTCTTCTTCTTCTTCTTCTTCTTCTTCTTCTTCTTCTTCACGTTCCAGCCATTTTCACCTTCAAGAATCAACATTTTTGCAACAATATTGAAAATAATAGGTCCTATCTTCAACCAAGTAAGTAATAACATCATCTCCTTATTCTTCTTACCATTGTTGGGTGAAAACCCCACTTTTTCTTGCATTTTAAGACTCTTCCTTCTAACCTCCGAATTTTCTGAGTTTATGAAGAGATTACACACTAAAACATGTAAAATTTCATATAATGGTGGTAATCTATGACCCAAACAATATAACTCAAGAAAATAGGTGAAAATCATGATTTTATGTTGATTTTGAACAACAAAATGGTGATTTTTGGTGCTGACAGATTTTATGCATGTGCATAAATCGTCCATTTCTTGCAAATAATATGTTCAAATATCATGAATCTTCTTTCTAAAAGTTTATTTAGTGAGTTGGGGTTCTAATCCAAGTGGTCTCACTCAAAACAAGAAAGATGTGCAACTGGAAATTCAACAGTAGACAAACCCTACTTTGAACGACCATAACTCTTTGAATATTCATCCAAATTACTTGATTTTTTTCTTCTAGAATTTATTTTAATGAGTTACCTTTCAAATGCCACTGGTTTCACTCAAATATATGGTAATTTAAGGTTTCAACTATTCAAAAGAAAATGAGTGTGCAATCTGTCCAAAGCTGACAGATTTGTGAATGCATGTTCAAATGGCTATATCTTCTTCAAAACTAGATGAAAAGGGATGATTTTTCCTTTGTGAGTCAATTTTATGTGTTATCTTCTGTTTGCAAGTGGAATCACATGAAAATATGGAGTTTTGACCCTCCAAACACCTAAAACATTTTAGGTGTGGAAACTGTGAAACCACCAGTAGGTAAACCCTACTTTGCATGTTTATATTTCTTTGAATATTTATCCATAATGCATAATTCTTCTTCTGGAGTTTTCTTTTATGAGTTAGGGTTCATATGAATCCAGTTTCATTCAAAAATATGAAGTTTTGATGCATTAACCAATTTACTAAACTTAAGTGTGCAATCTGTCAACTAATGACAGATGTGTGCATGCAACTTTGTGGTGCCATATCTTCCTCATAACTCATTCAAAATGAGTGATTCTTATCTTACAAGTTTCCTTTATGTGTTGTGATTATAATCCAACTAGAATTTCTGAAAACAATTTAGTAGAACTTCTCAAATGGTTGTTTTACCAACATGGTGTAATCTGTCGTTCTTGCTGTGATACATTGTTTTGTATAATTTATTTGAACCATTATTACATGTCCAAATTGCATGAAATTTGGTCACAATGACCTTAACTCGGTAATGTATCACATGTAAAAAGATGAGAAACTATGTCATTTTAGATGTCACTGTAATTTGATCATCTTTAGCACCATTTGTTTCTGTCCAAAAGTGAACATTCTAGAAATGCTGATTTCATTAACTTTGATCACTTGAAGGATTATAACATTATTTTTCGGTATAATTTATATCATATTAAAGAGCATATGTGCATTATGTATAACAGGACAATAGTAGACCAAGTTGGACATATAAGGACTTATAAGCACTTTCATAGTAATCGTTAGGTATATAAGTGACCTTTTTGGGTACTTTGCGTTGATAGGAAGGCGGTAGGCCATCAAGCGGACGTTTCGTGAATTTATTTGGAAGCTTTGCTATAAGGTGAGTATTCACGGCCCCTCTTTTAAATGTTTATACGTTTTGGGCTGTAAGGCATGATGTTTTAAAGGAAATTGAATTGATTTATATTGATTAATGAAAAGCATATAAATCATTATGATGAGCAAATTTATGTTACACAAAAAATGATATGTTGAGTTATGTAAAGTCCCCGTGGTACACTACTATTTAACTCTAAATAAGGAAATGATATTTGTGGATAGCGCTATTTGGCTGACATACCCACCTAACTGGCAAGTAGGGGTGCACTTTATCAATTATGAATGCTCTACCCATGTGGACTTTAGGTCCACCGCTGAGGTAGTTCGTGGGGCGTAGAATGTCAAGTAGGCTTAGTAGTGGCTCAATATTTATATATCATGTATAATGGTAAATTTTGTATTTTTGCTCATAAAAGTTAAAATATTAAAGATGATGCGAACATTTGTTTCGCTATTTTTATACCTTGCATATAAAATGTTTTGTGCATTTGAAAACCTATGAACTCACCAACTCTTTGTAGTTGAACCTTCTGTTTTAACATGCTTTACAGAAAAATAAGAAGGTAACCCGATCAAGCTTAGCTTATTTTTGTGGAACACCAATCAAGACATTTTATATATCCAAATTGATGTAATTTGTTGTTAAAGTTCAAGTAGTCAGGTTGTAAACTTTTAAACTTTAAACTTCTACGTTTTAATTATATATGTGTGGTTGGTGTTTATATTCCTATTGTTGTGAAACCTAGAACCGTCGTACCTCGTGTTTCCGCTTTAGCGGGGTGTGACAGACTTGGTATCAGAGCCTTAGGTTATAGAGAACACCGGTTTTCTAACAAAAACCATGCACTATAACCAAAATATTTCAAAAATTATTTTCATAGATATATTTAAAAAATTTAAAATCTCACTACTAGTATAACTACAATAAGCATTGTTCATATTATAATTAGGCAAAGCCTGATCACCTATGTTTAAATATGGTATGAATAAGAAGGGACTTGGACTAGTTATACTAAAACTCAGCATAGATCAGAAAACTTCTTATTTAAAATAAAAAATATGATTTTATGTGAGTTCGCATGAGTATTATAAAATGTTTCTGACATTTATAAAATTATATTTTCTTTTATTCACAGTATCATGTCTTCATCCGAGTATTCCCCTGACGAGTCCGGCTATATCCCTGGCCGAATTAGGAGGAGTGACTTGACCCATCAGGAGTATAACCTTCCGAGCACAGTTATGACGAGGATACTGTTGACTCTTCCGCTCGATCTCTTACTCCTGTGCCCATACCACCGGTAGCGGCTCATGGTATGAGGTTTAGGACTTTCGCCAGGAAGAGTGTCCCTCTTCCTATGAGGGTTTCCTTCTCTGCTCCTAACGGAGAAGTGGGGGAGTCATCCCGAGGGCGACCCCGTAGTGTGACGCCTCCAACAGCGACCGGAGCACTGGCAGGCCCCCCTTCGGGCATGACGATACATGAGAGCTTTTGGGTCTCAGGTCTAGCACGGGAGATGGAGATGCATCAGGCCTGATTGGATTGCCACCACCAGACCATCGATGGGCTTTCGACAATTCTAAACACTAATTGCGAGGTTATGGATAGAGCTTTGGATGTTATCACTTCGACTAGGAGGACGGTTAGGAGATTCTAGACGTACTTGTTCTTGGTGATAGGAGTTTTGGTGGCGGTGCTAGGAGTTCTTATCTGGGTCGTGATGCACTAGGAGACCATATCTGAAGCTTTTGGGATGACAACACTTCTTTTTAGGATTTGCTTGTTTAAGTTATGAACAATTTTATTATCTTTTGGGAATTGTATTCTATAACTTATGTTGGGATGTTTATGTTTTTATTTTTATGAAAGTTATCCATGTTTTGGAAATTATAGTATATTGCTTTAATTATATGTTTAGATAATTAGTACTAGACGTATATTATATGTTATGCATGACTTAGGAAGTAAACTTAGTGTGGAAATAGTACTTTAACCAAAACCCAATTTGAAAATTGTGTTTTAGAACAATGCCTCCAAGGAGAGAAAAATCCGAGGTCACACAGCTTGTATCTAAACAGCTCTTGGCAGCGGGCCTAAACACCAAGTAGCAGCGGGCCTAAACACCAATCAAAGTAACAATAGAGGATCTGGAGATAGAGAATGCACATACAAATCTTTTAGGAGTTGCAACCCAAAATAGTTTCATGGAACGGAAGGAGCTGTTAGACTGATAACTTGGCTAGAGGGCATGGAGTCAGTTCTCCACATTAGTAAATGTACCGAGGTAAACAAGGTAGAATTTGCTGCTTGTCTTTTACAAGGACGAGCCTTGACATGATAGAACACCCAGGTCCAAATTCGAGGTCGGGAGGTAGTTAATAGACTCACATGGGATTAATTCAAGAAAATGCTTAAGGATGAGTATTGTCCGAGGAGTGAAATTCATAAATTAGAAGCAGAATTATGGAACCATGAAATGAAAGGAAATGACGTTGATACTTACACTGCCCGTTTCCATGAGTTGGCCAAACTAGTACCACACTTAGTGACACCTAAGGAGAATAGAGTTGACCGATATGTATGGGGTCTATCTCCTGGAATCAGAGGAGATGTTACTTCAGCTGATCCAAAGACACTTCAAGAAGCAGTAAACTTAGCAACACGACTCACCAACAATGCGAACCATACGGGAACGTTTGCAAGCAAGAAGGCATTATGAAAGAGGAAGGTGGATGAACCTGTAAGAAGACAGTTTAGGAAAAGGCCAGGCAAGGAGCAAAGAACGTCAGGAAATTACGGAATTCAGACATCGGCAACAGGGAAATGAAAAGGGGTGTACCCGAGGTGTGATAAATGTAATAGTCATCATCAAGGCAAATGCATTACTTGTCTCAAGTGCAACCGGAAAGGCCATATTGCAAAGTATTGCAGGATTGGGGAGAAGCGTGTTTATTATGAATGTGGAAGCCCAAATCATTTCAGAAATAAATGCCCAAGACGGAATTGAAGGCCAGACACCAGGCAAGCGCAACCAACAAATCAAAGAAACCAAGAAGGTCAAGCATGAGGTCAAGTATTTGAAATTGGAGCGGAAGAAGCAAAACGAAACCCGGATGTGCTCACAGGTATGTTTCTTCTGAACAATCATCATGCATCTGTATTATTTGATTCTGGAGCAGATAGGAGTTATGTGTCATTAGATTTTAGACCAAAGATAAATTTAAGACCTCAAAAGTTGAAAGAAGAGTATGTCAATGAATATGCCAACGGTCAAGAAAGTAGGGCCAAAGACGTAATAATGAACTGCACTTTAAACTTGGTTATTAGAGACTTCAGTATATATCTTATCCCGATTAAGTTGAGAGGTTTTGATATAATCGTGGGTATGGATTGGTTGTCTAAAAACCAAGCGGAAATTTGCTGCTCCAAGAAAATTATTGAGTACCACTACCCGAAGGAGAAACACTCGAAGTACATGGTGAGAAACCCAGAAGGGATTTTAAAATTGTGTCATGCATGAAGATGTGAAAGTACTTAAGAAATGACTGCACAACATTTTTAGCTCACGTTGTGAATAAGGAGACCGAAGAGAAACGCATTCAAGATATCCCTATAGTTTGGGATTTTCCCGAGGTATTCCCAGATGAGCTACCCGGACTGCCCCCACCAAGACAAGTTGAAATCCACATTGATTTAACTCCAGGAGTTGCGCCTGTAGCAAAATCACCTTACCGGTTAGCACCATCATAAATGCGAAGAACTGTCAGAACAACTTCAAGAGTGACGTGATAAAGGATTCATTAGGCCTAGCTCATTACCTTGGGGAGCTCCAATCTTGTTTGTTAAAAAGAAGGATGAATCTTTCCGAATGTGTATCAATTATAGAGAACTCAATAAGTTGACAATGAAGAACCGATACCCCCTCCCTCAAATTGATGACGTATTTGATCAACTTCAAGGGGCTACGTATTTCTCAGAAATCGATCTTCGATCAGGATATCATCAAATGAGAGTTCGTGAAGAAGACATTCCTAAGACAGCGTTTCGAACTCGTTATGGTCATTACGAGTTCCTAGTTATGCTTTTCGGGCTAACAAACGCACCAGCAGTCTTCATGGATTTTATGAATAGAGTATGTCGACCATACCTAGACAAATTCGTGATTGTGTTTTTAGATAATATACTCATCTATTATCGCAATAAGAAAGAGCATGAACAACATTTGAGGTTGATACTAGAATTGCTCAAGAATAAAACTTTGTACGCCAAATTCTCCAAATGTGAATTCTGGATCCGAGAAGTACACTTTCTAGGCCACGTTGTAAATGAAAAGGGGATACATGTTAATCCAGCTAAGATCTAGGCCATTAAGAAATGGGAAGCCCCGAAGACACCAACAAAGATCCGTCAGTTTCTTGGGTTAGCAGGCTACTATCGACGATTTATTGAGAATTTCTCCAAGATTGCGCAACCACTGACGACACTGACTCAGAAAGATAAAAAGTTTATTTGGGGAGACAAACAAGAGGAAGCATTCTAGATTCTCAAACATAAGTTATGCAACGCAACGATTTTGGCCTTGCTTCACATCAAGGGATGGGATGTGTACTAATGAAAAAAGATAAAGTTATCGCATACGCATCGAGGCAATTAAAGATTCATGAAAAGAATTACACCACCCATGACTTGGAGTTAGGGGCGGTGGTGTTCGCACTCAAAATCTGGAGACACTATCTCTACGTCACTAAGGGCACCATTTTCACTGATCATAAAAGCCTTCAGCACATTCTTGACCAGAAAATGTTCAATATGAGGCAAAGAAGATGGGTCGAGCTACTCAGTGACTACGATTGTGAAATAAAGTACCATTCGGGAAAGGCTAACGTAGTAGCTGACGCTTTTAAGCAGAAAGGAGAGAGTGAAGCTGACGAGAGCACATGCTATGGGAATGATGGTTCAAACGAGTTTAAAGGCTCAAATTTTGGAAGAGCAAAGAGAAGCTTTAAAAGAAGAGAATTTGAAGAATGAGACCTTGCAACAGTTAGAGAAAGAATTTGAGTTACAATCAGATGGAGTGCATTATTTTAAGAATAAAGTATGGGTACCAAAGGTTGGAAATTTACGATCAACTATCTTGGATGAAGCCCATCGATCCAGATATTCGGTTCACCCAGGAGCGGATAAGATGTATAAGGATCTGAAGCAATACTATTGGTGGCCAGGAATGAAGAAAGATATTGTTGAGTATGTAAGCAAGTGCTTACCTTGTGCTCAAGTCAAGGCCGAACATCAGAAACCATCCGGTCTACTTCAACAACCCGAAATTCCCCAATGGAAATGGGAGCATATAACTATGGATTTCATAACCAAGCTACCCAGAACTGGGAAAGGACATGATTCGATATGGGTTATAGTAGATCGACTTACAAAATCAGCTCATTTCATTCCCATTCGTGAAGATTTCAGTATGGAGAAACGTGCGCAAATTTACATTGATGAAATAGTTACGCGCGTCACGGTGTACCTATTTCCATTATTTCAGATTCAGACACACGTTTTACATCACGATTTTGGCAGTCTCTTCAAAAGGCATTGGGTACACGTTTGGATTATAGCACTGCCAATCATCCTCAAACGGATGGACAATCGGAAAGAACTATTCAGACGTTAGAGGATCTGTGGCGTGCATGCACGATAGATTTTGGTGGTAGTTGGGATACCCACCTACCGCTTGTTGAATTCTCATATAACAACAGCTATCACACCAGCATCCAATGCGCACCATATTAAGCCTTATACGGACGAAAATGTAGATCACCACTTAGCTGGTTAGAAATCAGAGATAGACAGTTGACCACGCCCGATATTATTCAGGAGGCCACTGACAAGATCTCAATCATCAAAGAAAGACTCAAGATATCAAGAGATCGTCAGAAGAGTTATGCGGATAATCGGGGGAAGCAGTTAGAATTCCAAGTAGGTGATAAAGTGCTTTTGAAGGTATCACCGTGGAAAGTACTAGTACGTTTCGGGAAGAGAGGCAAGCTGGGTCCCAGATATGTTGGTCTGAAGAAACTAAAGTTTTGACCGAAAGAATTAAACCGGTAGCGTAAAAACTAAAGCTGCCACATAATTTTAGCGCCATCCACGACACGTTCCATGTGTCGAATCTGAATAAATGTCTAACGGATGAAACAATAGTTCTACCCCTGGAAGATGTTCAGATTAATGATCGGTTACATTTCATTGAAGAACCAGTCGAGATACTTGATCGAGAAGTCAAACAGCTAAGACGCAGTAAGATCCCTATTATCAAAGTTCACTGGAATGCGAAGCATGGCCCAGAGTATGCTTGGGAAAGAGAAGATTTCATGAAAGGAAAATATCCGCATTTGTTTGCAAAGGAGTCCATTGGTAGTAGCAGTCATTAAATTTCGGGACGAAATTTATTTAACAGGGGGAGACTGTGACAACTGTCAAATTTGAACCTCCAGGTTAGCTTTTATTAAGTTTATTAGTGTTAATATAGATTAAATATAAGAATAGGAGTTAGTTGGCTTAGATTGGCTGAAAAATTTCTAGAGTTTCCGGTAGTTGCTTAGAATGTCCGGTTCCGACTCTTAATTGTCTGAAACGTCGTATATAGTGCCAAATGCTCTAATTTATACCTAATTTATATAAAAAATATATAGTTTTAGTATGTTAAATATAAAACTTTTATTTTTATATAATTTAACCACTTTTGGGCTTATATTTTGAAGGAAAAATGCCAAATTTGAGAAAATGGACTTCTTAATTTCATATTTGGGCTTTAGATAAGTTAAAAAAAATTATTGGATTTGGATGGGGCCCATGTGCATGCCCCCCCCCCCCCTTGCTGTCACATATAAAAATTGGTTTTTTTCTCATTTCTCTCATTTGCAAGTTCAAATTCAAAGAAACTCTCTCTGTCTCTCTCTTTAAAAACTCAAGAGTCATATATTCAAGACACTCTTTTCTTCTTCTTCACTTTCCAGCCATTTTCACGTTCAAGAATCAATATTTTTGCAACAATATTGAAGATAATAGGTGTTAGGTCTGAAAAGATTGTATCCGAGATCACAAATATTGAAGACATGAAGGGCCAAACTGTAAAGTCAACTAAGTCATTAGTTATGAAGGTTTTATATTAGGAAAGGTTTAGAAAATAGGAATGCTCTTAATTATGGCAAGTGAATATTGCCTTATCTTTTAGTTTCCTTATTATGTATTTCTCTATACATATAGAATTAGATATAGATCATTAATTCATATCATTCTAGAGAGAGCTTATTAGATAATATAATTGTAACCGATGTTCAATACAACTGAGATATCCGACATCGGATCTTCATCAATATATTCATAGTGTTCTTCATGTTCTTATTGAATATTATACCGTTACCTGATTTATTGGGATCCACAAGTGGTATCAGAGCTGACGATCAAAGTTCTTTTTCAATTTTCTGAAGTTATTCACGAAACAGAAGGTAAATTTTCGATTTCTGAGTTTTTGAGTTTTTATCGATTCAAACTATTCTAGCTTTACCCGATAAAAACTCATAATTTTTTTTAGATATGCTTTGCTCGATCCATACTTCATTAGCTTTACCCAATAAAAAGTCGTACTTTGATAAACTTGATTTTTTGTCGATCCATACTTCATGCGCTTAAATTTTTGTCGATCCATACTGAGTTATTCTTGATTTTAGTCAAAATTATTTAATCTGTTTTAATTATTTGCTAGTAAAAGATGGTTTTGTCGAAACTTAATCTATCGAGAAACTCTTAGTTATCGAGTCCTTTATGATCGAAATTTTTTTTATCGATTCAAATTTTTTTTTTTTTTGAATTTTTATCAAGTCCCCTTTACCCGAGAAAAGATCTTCTTATCGAGCCCATACCACTAGACAAATTTTTTTGTCGATCCTTCGTCTCCCGAGAAAAATTCTTCTCGGCCCTTATCACTCGAGAAAACCTTCTATTTTTCGATAGAACACCCAGAAAGTTTTCAAAACACACCGATCGAGATCACTTTATCAGGTAACCCGTGCTTTCACGATGAGTTCTCAAAATCAACTTTCTGAGCTAAATGCACAAATTTCTCAACTTGAGACCAGACACACAAACAACATGCAAGTGTTGAATAAACTTTTAAGAGAACATGTCACTCTCAACTCTAAATTTAATAACTCAGAAGAATCAAGAAAAGTTTTGCAAAATCAAAATGAATTTTTGGAGGAACAACTCACCGAGCATACTAGGAATACATATCATGTATTTTATGAAGACGTTTGCAAAAAGAAAAATCTTGAGTTAATAAAAATAAATTTTGATCTGAAAAACAAAACTTCTGAGTTGGAAAAGTTTATAGATCATGAGACTTATAGTGTGGTTCTTAAAAGAAAATTAACTGAATTTTTGGATTGTGAGAAAGAAAGGATATTAACTTCTGATGAGAAACAAAAATTTGAAATTGAGCGAAAAGATTTTAACAACAAAATTAGAACTTGTGTACTGACCATTCAAAAACTTTCTAAACAAGTGTCTGATTTTGAGCAAATTGTGATATTAGAGAGAAAATCTTCCGAAACAAAAAGTCTGGAGTTTTCAAAACAAATTTCTGATCTTGAGAAACTTTTGGAAAATGAAAGAAATGCATTTAAAACTGAGAAAACAAATTTAATCAAGAAATGTAGTTTGATCATTGCTAAAAGCAAAAATCTGGAAAAAGATTTTGACAAAGAGAAGCAAATTTTTGAAAATAAACTTGACAAACTTTCAAACAAATTATCTGTTTTAGAAACAACTCTTGTAACTGAAAAAAATTTGAGATCTGAATTTAAAAATAAATATGATTTGATCACAAAAGAAAGAGATGATTTATCCTGCAAGATCAAAGAACTTGAAAATGAGCTTTCAAAACAAAAACAAAATAATTCAGAATCAGTCAAACATCTTACTCTCGAACATTTAAATGTGGAGTTAGATAATCTTGGAAAATTGATTTTTCCTCATGAATCTGATTCTACCTCAAGTTCAAAGCAAACTCCTCTTTCTCCTATCTGTAAGAATAATTGTTCTTCAAGAGTTAAATCAAATAGTTATTCTAACAGTTCCAAATCATATAGTTTTTCAAATTCCTGAACTCCTAACTCTAATCAGTTTCAAAATGATTTTGTTGCTAAAACCGATAATTTCAAGAAGTTTAAAATGGTTTGAAAGAAGAAATCAAATACAGATGAGAGTGTTGGAAACATGTCACATACATCTCCTGTAGTTGATACAAGATCATTTGTTTCCAAGACTAATTTGCCTTATTTCGTAAAATCATTCAATCAGCTAATTAGTCTAAGTGCCACAAAGATTTGTTGTTCTACTTGTGGAATAAATGATTTTGTTGATCAAAGGTTCACTCATCAATGGTATGGTACTTACAGTATCCCCACTTCCCCATTTATTGCATCTAAAGCTAACCTCCGACGACCCAACAAAGCTTGGGTACCAAAATCTTTTTAATCTGTTTTGTAGGTACGTCATGTGTGTTCAAAATACCAAATATTCACATCACATGACAATCTTTTAAAAAGGTTATGCAACATTTGAGGGGGAGTACCACATCTCTACCATTTATTTAGCTTTATAGTATCTCGGTTATGAACCTGCTTTTAACATTTTGACTTCTGAATACTTTAGTTCAGAACTCCGACTTTAATGTTTTAACTCTTTGTGTGTGATAGAATTAGAAGTTTCTATGGTCAATCCAAAGCCGGAAGGACCTACCCATGAAACACACCTTTAGGATAGATGTTTTGAAAGGGAATAAAATGAAGTGCTTGTGAGATAAATTTGAGTACATGTGAGAGTGTGACAAGACTTAAAAGAAAATATTTGGTCTTCACCAAACCTATACAGTTATTCAGGTAGCGACAAAATCTATTCATTCTCGATTCTTTGGAGATGAATATTGAACTAGACATGGACCCAATGTTGATAACTCGTGTCACCCCACCCAACTACTCAAGTATCTCACGAAATATATTTGTTTCATAAATCACGGAGAATGAGCATATATGCTATCTTTTCTTCACTCGGAAGATTAAGATATTGAAAAAGGAAGACACACCTCCAGTCTCCGAACTTCATATTCTGTGCACAATTGTGTCTATTCTTGAGCCGATATATATATATATATACAAATATTGTTCTACACATTCCACGAGTCTTTGTGATTCCAAAAGCATATTTTTGTGTGTATGCCGGAACAGTTTGAGAAGTTAGTTTTATAACTTACTTCTGTGATAACTGGAAGTCCTATCAGTGCCAATCCGCTGCCAACACTGAATATAAGCCACTCAATTAAATTAAATTTAATTTTGATTAAGTGATAATAGTTGTTATTTGAGCTTCTGTGTTCGACTTTTTACCCATTTTTCACATCCAATTATTGTCTTTGATCGTTCATAATGCTTTGGATTCTCCTTATCATTATGAGGGGGAGAAAAAGTATCAAAGACAGGTATATCAAAGACCCAACAAAATTTCTTGAAAATTTCTTGGCCCGACATCTTCTTATGTCGATTCATCTTGGCCCGAGATCTTGTCTTAGAGTGCTTCTTTTGACCCGACAACATGTTTTATCGGCTCAGCTTGACCCGACATAAATTTCAAATGTTTGAAGATGAAGATGAAGACTTGTCAACTTTCTTTGAACTGACATATTTTCTTGTCGCATCCCAAAGAGCCGACATCTATACCTAAGTGCTTATGTCGACATACATGTTCAACAAGTTCAGATCGTCATACGACAAGCTCAAAGTTATCGCATCTGCCTAACCCGACTACATCAATGCTACCCCGAGAACATAAAGATATCACAACCATCTTTTGCCTCTTTCATCAAACGACAAAATTCTACTCAAAGAAAGATACCCTACGACATCACGGCTCCTCAACTTTCTTTTCGTGAACTTTATGCTAATATTATGGGGGAGCTATGGAGTTTACAAGAGATCATTTTCATAGGGGGAACAAAAGAATCAAGAAGAAAGATTTGTTGACAAAAGTTTCACCGTCTTCAAAAGAGTGCTGATTTGCTGAATTGTAATCTCGAATACAAAGGGGGAGATTGTTAGGTATGAAAATATTGTATCCGAGATCACAAATATTGAAGACATGAAGGGCCAAATTGTAAAGTCAACTAAGTCATTGATTAGGAAGGTTTTATATTAGGAAAGGTTTAGAAAATATGAATGCTCTTAATTATGGCAAGTGAATATTGCCTTATCTCTTAGTTTCCTTATTATGTATTTCTCTATATATATAAATAGAGGGTTAAGGCTAGAATTAGATATAGATCATTAATTCATATCATTCCAGAGAGAGCTTATTAGATAATATAATTGTAACTGATATTCAATCCAAGTGAGATATCCGACATCGGATCTTCATCAATATATTTATAGTGTTCTTCGTGTTCTTATTGAATATTACACCGTTATCTGATTTACTGGGATCGACAATAGGTCATTTTTTCAACCAAGTAAGTAATAACATCATCTCCTTCATTCTTCTTACCATTGTTGGGTGAAAAACCCATTTTTTCTTGAATTTTAAGCCTCTTCCTTCTAACCTCCGAAATTTCTAAGTTTATGGAGAGATTACACACTAAAAACATGTAAAATTTTCATATAATGGTGGTAATCTATGACCCAAACAATAAAACTCAAGAAAACAGGTGAAAATCATGATTTTATGTTGATTTTGAACAACAAAATGGTGATTTTTTGTGCTGACATATTTTATGCAAATAATATGTTCAAATATGTTCAAATATCATGAATCTTCTTTCTAAAAGTTTATTTAGTGAGTTATGGTTCTTATTCAAGTGATGTCACTCAAAAACATTGAGTTTTGATCTCCCAAATGCTCATAACAAGAAAGATGTGCAACTGAAAATTCAACAGTAGACAAACCCTACTTTTAACGACCATAAATCTTTGAATATCCATCCAATTTACTTGATTTTTCTTCTGGAATTTATTTTATAGTTACCTTTCAAATGCCACTGGTTTCACGCAAATATATGGTAATTTGAGGTTTCAACTATTCAAAACAAAATGAGTGTGCAATCTGTCCAAAGCTGACATATTTGTGCATGCATGTTCATTTGACCATATCTCCTTCTAAACTCAATGAAAAGAGATGATTTTTCCTTTGAGAGTCAATTTTATGAGTTATCTTCTGTTTGCTAGTAAAATCACATGAAAATATGGAGTTTGGCCCTCCAAAAACCTAAAACATTTTAGGTGAGCAAACTATGAAACCACCAATAGGTAAGCCCTATTTTGCATGTTAATATTTCTTTGAATATTTATCCATAATGCATAATTCTTCTTCTGGAGTTTTCGTTTATGAGTTAGGGTTCATATGAATCCAGTTTCGTTCAAAAATATGAAGTTTTGAGGCATTAACCAATTTACTAAAGTTAAGTGTGCAATCCGTCAACTAATGACAGATGTGTGCATGCAACTTTGTGGTGCCATATCTTCCTCATAACTCATTCAAAATGAGTGATTCTTATGTTAAAAGTTTTCTTTATGTGTTGCGTTTATAATCCAACTGGAATTTCTGAAAAACATTTAGTAGAACTTCTCAAATGGTTGTTTTACCAACAGGGTGTAATCTGTCCTTCTTGCTGCGATACATTGTTTTGTATAAATCATTTGAACCATTATTATATGTCCAAATTTCATGAAATTTGGTCACAATGACCTTAACTCAGTAATGTATCACATATAAAAAGATGAGAAACTATGTCATTTTAGATGTCCCTGTAATTTGATCATCTTTAGCACCATTAGTTTATGTCCAAATGTGAATACTCTAGAATTGTTGATTTCATGAACTTTGATCACTTGGAGGATTATAACATTACTTTTCGGTATAATTTATATCATATTAAAGAGTACATGTGCATTATGTATAACGGGACAATAGTTGAACAAGTTGGACATATAAGGACTTATAAGCACTTTCATAGTAATCGTTAGGTATATAAGTGACCTTTTTGGGTACTTTGCGTTGATAGGAAGGTGGTAGGCCATCAAGCGGACGTTTCGTGAATTTATTTGGAAGCTTTGCTATAAGGTGAGTATTCACGGCCCCTTTTTTTAAATGTTTATACGTTTTGGGTGTAAAACATGATGTTTTAAAGGAAACAAAATTGATTTATATTTATTAATGAAAAGCATATAAATCATTATGATGAGCAAATTTATGTTACACAAAAAATGATATGTTGAGTTATATAAAGTCCCCGTGGTACACTATTATTTAACTCTAAATAAGGAAATGATATTTGTGGATAGCGCTATTTGGCTGACATACCCACCTAACTGGCAAGTAGGGGTGCACTTTATCAATTAAGAATGCTCTACCCATGTGGACTTTAGGTCCACCGCTGAGGTAGTTCGTGGGGCGTAAAATGTCGAGTAGGCTTAGTAGTGGCTCAATATTTATATATCATGTCTAATGGTAAATTTTGTTTTGTTGCTCATAAAAGTTAAAATATTAAAGATGATACGAACATTCGTTTCGCTATTTTTATACCTTGCATATAAAATCTTTTGTGCATTTGAAAACCTGTGAACTCACCAACTATTTGTAGTTGACACTTCTGTTTTAACATGCTTTACAGGAAAATAAGAAGGTAACAAATAAAGCTTAGCTTATTTTTGTGGAACACCAATCAAGACATTTTATATATCCAAATTGATGTAATTTGTTGTTAAAGTTCAAGTAGTCGGGTTGTAAACTTTTTTTAAACTTTAAACTTCTACGTTTTAATTATATATGTGTGGTTGGTGTTTATATTCCTATTGTTGTGAAACCTAGAACTGTCGTAACTCGTGTTTCCGCTTTAGCGGTGTATGATATTAACCAATTGGGCTTGGGCTTAAGTAAACTTTACTTAAACCTTTGGGCTTTTAAATAAAACATTATTTTAGGCCCGATGGATATTTAATTATAATTATTAACATAATAATTATTCCAATTTAATTATTAACGTAATAATTAAATTATATTATTAACATAATTATATTTCACACACTTTTAATTATTATTCTACTAGAATAATAATTCTACACTTTACAACTTGTAACTTTGTCGGGTTATAACCAACTTGGTTAATTCGTGATCTACACACTCTTATGCATGTGACCCTCTAGGTTCATCTGACGTCAGCAGTGTTTTCATATGATGTGGGCATACAAGATCCTACATAAGTCACTGTTCATATTCAGCGATAGCATACGCTGATACTAACTCAGCGATCGATGAAGATCAGGAACTTTGACTTCGTCTCTAAAGATCAGAAGAACAACACTCACACCACAAGACCATTCAGTAACAGTCGAAGACCAAGTTGAAGATAGAGATGAACAACTAGTGATCTGGAGCTGTTCAGTGATAGCAAAGCTCGTCTAATTTAGAAGTGTGAAATCTTGCAAGGAGTTAGCAATACCTTAGTGACTGGTTCAACGATAAAGTGAAGCCTTCAGCAAAATTATTGTTGATCTTATTCTCGATGCACAAAAGTCAAAACCTCAATACCTTGTCAGAAAAGGACGTAGGAATTGTCTCTTATGTGCCCATCAAATCTGATTTGGTATTGTTCATAGGTGGCTAATAGTATGGCCATCCGATTAACCAAAGGACAAACATCCTTCACATGTTTGACACGTGGCATATACCTTTTGCTTTGCATTAAATGCAAACGAGGATAAATAGACGGGAAACCCTTCTCCATCAGAAGTATGCTACTTTCTTTCTCAAAAACCTCTACTGCTATTTCTTTCTTTCCTTGTGCATCAACTTAGTGTTTTCTTAAGTTACAATAGAATAGGTTAGAAACTTGTTCTTATTCCGCTTGTAACTGTAAATCTGTTTATTTAATATAAACTCATTTAAAAATAAAAAAAGATGTGTGTTTGTATGCAACCCCCCTTCTACAAAGTGTTCTATATTTTTGAACTCTTGTAGACCCCTTTGGGACCAACATAATGAATTTTCTCTCAAGTCCCTCCAAAGCCTCAAGGGTGATAAATCGAAAATGACAGTCTGCTATTCAGGTCTATCTCACAAAACGGTTTCTCTTCCTAACACATAGCCACGTGTCCAAATCATAATCGATCAAAGAATGAACCGTCATAGACGCGTCAAAACACTAAGGACCGCATTCTGAATCATTTTTAAGCTCACGTCATCCACGTCGATTCATTACCATAACCTAGTCGAGTGCATTTTCAAATCAGACTATTTAAACTCGATTTTCATCTTCATTATTCCTTTTACCATCCCTAATATCTGAATTGCTCATGCGAACAAAGATTCCCAAAGTTTAATACCTGCAAGTCGAAACCCTAACCTTCTCAAATGGCGGCTTCAAACGAAAACCTTGCAAATGTGCACGCACAAGATCAAATGGTGGACTCTACGATAACTGAAACTGCACCAATAGTGTTCTTGCTGATAGAGATATCATAATAGCTTCAAAAGGTACTGGGTTCTGAAGATATAAAGATCTGAAGGAAAAATGAAGAAAAGCCTAAGGCATAACTTCTAAAGTGCCAACTTCAGAAGTTCTGAAGATATTCTGAAGAGGTTCTGAAGAAACTTCTGAAGAAGATCTGAAAGAGTTCGAGCACATTACGAACTTTTACGTTATGAATGTACTGTTACTTTAGTCTTTCTATTTCATGTATAAATAGATAGTTTGTTAGATAGTTAAAACTAACGTTTCCATAAGCCTTGAAAAGACATATTTTGTAATATTGTTCATTCAATCAATACATACTACATTTGGCTATCATATTTCTGTTCTAATATTTCCATATATTGATATCTTGATTGTTTGGGTCCTAACACTTACCCATCAAACCAAACAACTTCCAGGTATTGCTCAACCCCTCAATCTACAATGAAGACCACAGAATCATGATCGAGTTCCTCAATGTCCACATTCTCAACGAAGCCTAACCAATTCAGACTCAAATGTTCCTGAGCAGTTTATTCAAGAATTTTGGCAATCACTGAAAATCAAGAATCATTTCACTCCCTCTGGTAGCTTCGATCTTCCAACCTCCACAGAACATGCAGTAGAAGTGTTGATTACAAGACAAAATATTGCAAAAATCTTCCATATCCTTGACCTAGAAACTCTGCACATTGCATCCCTTGAGCCCAATCCAACATCTGATGTCCTAGTTGATTTCTTGAAATTTTTGGGGTACAACCAAGACATAATTAGAGTCTCTGAGTTCAAATGACAGTTCTTACCCGCGATGTAGAATGTTCTTGTTTCCATCTTGAATAGAAGTTTTACCTGCAAAATCGGTTCTATGGATCAAGCAAGCACCAACATTCTCACAATTATGTATGGCATGCTCTTCAATCGTCCCCTGGGTTTTGCTGAACTCTTATTTCGGGAAATCTACAGCGCTATTCACAACAAATGTCTTTATCAACAAAAGGGCAAAACTCTCCCTGCTTTAATGTTCCCACGATTCCTTGCCCTCTTTGTTCAAGGAGCAATCACTAAAAGGAAAATTCCATGCGCTCAACCATTCTGCAAAGTTGATGTCATGAAAACACATCGCCCAAATATTCACAAAGACAGCTATCAGAAACTCGTGAACTCTCCAGGTATATGCTTAATACTATTCCTCTAACCTCCCCTATCCTCCAAAACTATAGGGACTCTTTGGTGATCTCAGAACAGAGGTCACCTACCTAGAGTATTTAGAATCCAGAATAATTAGTGAGCATGAGACTGAAGACATTTAGAGTGACAACAAGAGTGTTTATACCCAGTCTAAGAGATGAGAAAAAGTGAGCGATGAAGATGCCAAATGAGGAACAAATGTGGGAATCTATCTGAGTCCATCTTGAGCAACCATTCTGCTAGGGTTGATGCCAACACATCAACACCTATTGAAACAGGACGTACGCTCAGTTCAAACCCAATCTGAGAAGGCAACCGATCAAAAGCCATCTCAAATGTATCTGAATCAACCACCATAAGGGAATCTAGGTCATCTTCTTCCTCTCTACAGGAAGAAGACTTTGATTCAAGAGTTCAGTTTCCCAGAACTCACCCCCATCCACACACAATATTGATGTATTCGTGACCAATAACGTCGATTGGACAGAGGTTGTCACGTCCATGGCAACCGCTGACCCTAAAGCCAACGAAATCCCATCAGAGGGGTTATGGCAACACGATGCACCACGTACCTCCATATTTGATGCTTCCAAGGTACAAACATCATTATTGACTCTCAAATCTTTGATGTTGGAGACGAAGTCAATGTGATCAGAACATCCAAAGAAGAAACTCGTAAGAGTCCTTAATGTCATGATTGAAGTCCCTCTACACTAAAAGTCAACACAAGTGTAAATGAGGGCTCCTCTGAACGCGAGGGTGAAGCGGCCCAATATGTTGGGGATGCAGCGGTTACCACCCCTCCTGAATTTGTCATGAGTGTTGCATTGCAAGCATTCGCTGATCAAGTAAAGGGATCCTTGAATGATATAAAACTTACAGTTCAGAATGCAGAGGCGAACCTTAATGGTGAACTCACAGCAATTAATTTCTCTCTCTGTGATATTCGAGCTACTCAGAAGGAGCACACAAAAAACTTGCTCAGTTTCAGAGGTTAGTTATCAGAAGGAGCGTGATTTAGAAATAGAGCACTTTGAGAAGTTGGGTAGTGATTTGAAAGCCAACACTAAAACGATTTCCAAACTCCCTTCAGAAATCCCATCTACTTCAAATGCTACAATCCCCTCTAAACAACTTCTATCCTTTGCTGTTGATATGAACAAGTTGCTAGATATAGTTGCACCTCCTACAGGTTCTACATCCTCTGCACTGATATCTAAGGCTAACCTGGCTAGCATTCAAAAAGCTATGATAGAAAATTTACAGAGATAAATGCAAAGTTTGCCTCAAAAGCATATGCAACTACCAAAAATCTCACCACTCTCCTTAGTAAACCACCTCTAGAACCTTCTTCTGGCCTTCATCAAAAGGTTACTGACATTGGGACCTCTGTCAATGAGATGAAGACAACCATGCAAACCCTATCTGATTACAAAGCCAAAAAGTCAAAAGCAAAAGAGTCCAGAGCTTGTAAAAAGGCCGAACTTAAAAGAAAAAGATCTGAGGACCAGGATCCAAATACTTCTGATCCTTAAAAGGGGGAGAACAACGCGAAAAGACAGAATATTGGTCTGGCTTCTAAACCTACATCAACATCCAATCAAGATAACTCTCCACCAGAGCCAAGAGTTAGAAGTTAAACATAAGGCAACCAATTCCTAGAAGACCAAGAACCACTACTCGAAGACCAAGATCCCATGGTCAAGTATCCACCTCCACCCCAAACGCTCAACATCCTCTCAAGGTCCAGCAGCCAGTCAAACTCAAGTGGAAAATTGTCACACCCCGCTAAAGCGGAAACACGAGGCGTGATAGCGCAAGATTTCATAACAATAGGATAAAAACAACACCAACCATCCATTCAAATACATAACAGTTTAAGTTTAAAATTTTTACATCGCATCAACTAAAAGTTCTAACAAAATAAAGTAAACCAAGTGTTTCAACTAAACAGTTTAAAATAAACAAGATGATTGATGTTGATGCGCCCACATAATAGAAAGATTCGGTTAATCTTTTCTTACCCCTGAAAAGCATGATAAAAACAAGGTCAACTACAAAGAGTTGGTGAGTTCACAGGTTTTCAATATTTCAAAAAAAATCCAATTGTGTAAGTGAATATGAGCAAAATAAATTTTGGGCACTTATTAATATCTTAAAACGTCAAGGCATTATGTACTCTAATTTTTAGTATATATAAAGAGCCACCACTAAACCTTTCGACCACAAAAAAAAGATTTATTGTTAATTCTACCTTAGCGGTGGGACTAATACCCCACATATGTAGAACCTTCGTTTCATTTTATGTACTGTGCACCCCTACCTGTAGTTTTTAGGTGGGATTGTCCGTCCAAATAGCGCTATCCACAAATACCCTCAGCTCCTCACTTGAGTTAATAGTAGTGTACAAACTTTTATGTTACATTTTACTCAATATAACTATTAGTGTACATGCCTTAGTGCCCACAACATCAAATTTAACAAAATCTCATAATCATAATGAAAATAGCTCATATAACATATTCAATCATGCTTTTCACCCCAAATCGTATAAAATACTTTGAAAGAGGGGCTGTGAATACTCACCTTATAGCAAAGCTCCGCCACACAAGACAACACAATCCGATCGCCACACGACGACCTATAAGTGTCTATATATGTCCAATTATACAAAATGCCCACTTGCTCGTTAATATCGTAATTTATACCGAAAGTATTCTTATTATCCATCACATGATCAACAATTATAGAAATCAATTAAGTCCAGAATTTCTCTTCTGGACAGAAACCAATTGTCCTAAAAATGATCAGTTTTCAAGGGCTTCCAAAATGATCAGTGGTTCAAATAATTCATGCAAAACATTATGTCACAACCGATAAAACAGATTACACCATGTTAGTAAATCAATAACTTGAGGAGTTATACTCAGTGTTTTCTAGAATTTCCAGTTGGATTAGAATCAGAACTCATAAAGGAAACTTTTGAGATAAGAGTCACTGATTTTGAAGAAGTTATGAAGGAGATATGACACTACAAAGTTGCATGCACAATTCTGTCATTAGCTGACAGATTGCACACTTAACTTTAATAAATTGGTTAGTGGCTCAAAACTTCATATTTTTGTATGAAACTGGATTCATATGAATCCTAACTCATAAAATAAAGTTTTAGAAGAATAATCATGCATTATAGACAAATAACAAAGGAGATACTAACACACAAAGTAGAGTTTAGCTGCTGGTGGTTTCACAGTTTTAAGTGATTCCACTTGCAAACTGAATATAACTCATAAAACTAACTCTCAAAAGAAAAATCATCCTTTTTAATTGAATTTTGAAGGAAAGATGGTCATTTGAACATGCATGCACAAATCTGTCATTGGTTGACAGTTTGCACACTCATTTTGTTTCAATTAGTTGGGACCTCAAATCACCATATTTTTGAATGAAATCAGTGGCATATGAAAGGTAACACATTAAATTAACTTCCAAATGAAGAATCAAGTGATTTGGAGGAATATTCAAACAATTATGGTCGTTTAAAACAGGGTTTACCTACTGTTGAACTTCGAGATGCACATGCATCTTGTTATGAGCATTTGGGTGGTCAAAACTCAATGTTTTTGAGTGAGACCACTTGGATTAGACCACTTGGATTTGCACATAAAAATTGTAAGAAATTGACGATTTACACACATGCATGAATCTGCCAGAACCAAAATCACCATTTTTGTTCAAAAACACATAAAATCATGATTTTTCCCCTATTTTCTTGAGTTTTATTGTGTGGATCATAGATTATCACCATCGTATGAACATTTTTAAATGTTTTGGTCTATAATCTCTCCACAAACTCAGAACTTTAGGATAATTGAAGAAATAGTTATGAAAAATGTAAGAAAAGTGGGTTTTTCCACCCAAAAATGGTAAGAAAATGAGGGTAAAGTTGTTACCTTGTTTGGATGATGATTAGAGCTTCTAAATCCCTTGATGATTCTTGACCTTTGATGGTGAAAATGTATAAAACTCAGTTGAACTACAGGGAAAGGAGAGTTCTAGAAATGGCTTTTGAGTTTAGAGAGAGAAAGGATAGTGAAATTTGAATTTTCAACATGCAAAATGCGGAGAAAATGAAAAAAAAAATGTATTTATATGGGGGATTAGGGGGGAGCCGTGGCCCAATCCTCTCAAAATCATATATTTTTTTATAAATAAAATAAAACTCAAGCCCAATTAAGAATACAATGTCATATTTCTCAATTTTTGGCCTTTTTCCTCAAAATGCAAGCCCAAAAGTGATTAAATTCTTTAAAATAAAAAAATTTATACTTGACACATTAAAACTATATATTTTATATAAATTGGGTACAAATTAGAGCATTTGCTACTGTATAGGACATTTCGGACAGTTACGGGTCGGTACCGGACATTTTAAGCGACTACCGCAAATGCTAGGGATTTTTCGGCCATTCTAAACCAACTAACTTCTATTCTTAAAATTAAACTATATAAACACTAATAAACTTAATAGAAGCTAACCTGAAAGCTCGAATTTGACAAATGTCACAATCTTCCCCCGTTAGAGAAATTTCGTCCCGAAATTTCAGAAGTGGCTTTCTCCGGGGTGTTCGTGAATAAGTTGTGGTACTTTTGCTTCGTCAAATCTTCACGTTCTCAGGTATATTCTGGACCATGCTTCGTATTCCAGCGGACTTTAATAATAGGGATTTTACTGTGCCTCAATCGTTTAACTTCTCGGTCCAGAATCTCGATTGGTTCTTCGATAAAGTGTAACCGATCGTTAATCTGAACGTCGTCCAGGGGTAACACCAATGTTTCGTCTGTTAAGCATTTCTTCAGATTCGACACATGAAACGTGTCGTGGATGGTGCTTAGATTTTGTGGTAACTTCAACTTGTACGCCACTGGTCCGATTCTTTCAAGTATTTCGAATGGACCAATGTATCTTGGACCCAGCTTGCCTCTCTTCCTGAAGCGTACCAATCCCTTCCATGGGGACACTTTTAATAGCACTTTATCCCCCACTTGGAATTCCAACGCCTTTCTCCGATTATCCGCATAACTCTTCTGACGGTCTCTTGCTGTCTTGAGTCTTTCTTTGATGATTGAGATCTTGTCAGTGGTTTCCTGGATAATATCGGGCGTTGTCAACTGTCTATCTCCGATTTCTACCCAGCTAAGCGGCGATCTGCACTTACGTCAGTATAGAGCTTCGTATGGTGCACATTGTGTGCTGGTATGATAGCTGTTGTTATAGGAGAATTCCACAAGTGGCAGGTGGGTATCCCAACTTCCACCGAAATCTATTGCGCAAGCCCGTAACATATCCTCTAGCATTTGAATAGTTCTTTCTGATTGTCCATCCGTTTGAGGATGATAGGCAGTGCTATAATCCAAACGTGTACCTAATGCCTTTTGAAGTGATTGCCAAAAACGCGACGTAAATCGTGTATCTCTGTCTGAAATAACGGAAATAGGCACACCATGACGTGTAACTATTTCATTAATATAGATTTGCGCACGCCTTTCCATACTAAAATCTTCGCGAATGGGGATGAAATGAGCCGATTTGGTAAGTCGGTCTACTATAACCCATATAGTATCGTGCCCCTTTCCAGTTCTGGGTAATTTAGTTACGAAATCCATTGTTATTTGCTCCCATTTCCACTGTGGTATTTCAGGTTGTTGGAGTAAACCAGATGGTTTCTGATGTTCAGCCTTTACCAAGTCAGGCACTTGCTTACGAACACGGCAATATCTTTCTTCATTCCCGGCCACCAATAATACTCCTTCAAATCCTTATACATTTTATCTGCCCCTGGGTGAATCGAATATCTGGATCGATGGGCTTCGTCCAAAATGATTGATCGTAGATCACCAACTTTTGGTACCCATACCTTATTCTTGAAGTAATGTACCCCATCTGTCTGCATCTCAAATTCCTTCTCTAGGTGCTGCAAGGTTTCATTCTTCAAATTCTCTACTTTTAAAGCTTCTCCTTGTGCTTCAAGAATTTGAGTTTTTAAACTCGTCTGGACCATCATTCCCATAGCACGTACTCTTGTTGGTTTTACTCTTTCCTTTCGGCTTAACGCGTCGGCCACCACATTAGCTTTTCCTGGATGGTACTTTATTTCACAGTCGTAGTCACTAAGTAGTTCAACCCATCTTCTTTGCCTCATGTTGAGCATTTTCTGGTCAAGGATGTGCTGGAGGCTTTTGTGATCAGTAAAATGGTGCACTTGGTGCCGTATAGATAGTGTCTCCAGATTTTGAGTGCGAACACCACCGCCCCAAACTCCAAATCATGAGTGGTGTAATTCTTCTCGTGAATCTTTAGTTGTCTCGAAGCGTATGCAATAACTTTGTCTTCTTGCACTAACACGCAACCCATTCCCTGATGTGAAGTATCACAGTAGACTACGAAGTTATTTACTCCTTCGGGTAAAGCCAGAATCGGTGCGTTGCATAACTTGTGTTTGAGTGTCTGGAAGGCTTCTTCTTGTTTCTCTCCCCAAATAAACTTTTTATCTTTTTATGTTAGAGTTGTTAGTGGCTGCGCGATCTTAGAGAAATTCTCGATAAATCGCCGGTAATAACCTGCCAATCCCAGAAATTGGCGGATCTCGGTCGGTGTCTTCGGGGCTTCCCATTTCTTAATGGCCTCAATCTTAGCTGGATCAACTTGGATTCCCTTTTCATTCACCACATGGCCAAGAAAGTGTACCTCACGAATCCAGAATTCACATTTAGAGAATTTCGCGTACAACCTTTCGTTTATGAGCAATTCCAATATCAACTTCAAGTGTTGCTCATGCTCCTTTTTGTCTCGAGCAAAAATGAGTATATCATCTATAAACACGATCACAAATTTTTCTAGGTATGGTCGACATACTCTATTCATCAAATCCATGAAGACTGCCGGTGCGTTTGTTAGACCAAATGGCATGACTAGGAACTCGTAGTGACCGTATCGAGTCCTAAAGGCCATCTTGGGGATATCTTCTTCTCGCACTCTCATTTGATGATATCCAGACCTAAGATCGATCTTCGAGAAGTACGTTGCACCTTGAAGTTGGTCAAACAAATCATCAATCCGTAGAAGGGGGTATCGGTTCTTAATTGTCAACTTGTTGAGTTCCCTATAATCGATACACATTCGAAAAGATCCATCTTTCTTCTTAACAAATAAAATTGGGGCTCCCCAAGGTGAAGAGCTAGGTCTGATAAATCCTTTGTCGAGTAATTCCTGAAGTTGTTCCGACAGCTCTTGCATCTCTGATGGTGCTAATCGATAAGGTGATTTTGCTACAGGTGCGGCTCCTGGAACTAACTCTATGTGAAACTCCACTTGTCTTGGTGGGGGTACTCTAGGTAATTCGTCCGGGAATACCTCAGGAAAATTCCGAACTATAGGAATATCTTGAATGTGTTTTTCTTCACCCTTCTTATCCTTGATGTGAGCTAGAAAAGCAATACCGTCCTTTCTCAAATGCTTTCGCATTTTCATACACGTTGCTATTTTAACACCGCTTCAAGGTTTATCTCCGTGTACTTCGAGCATTCCCCCATCGGGTAACGGAATTCGAACGATCATCTCGGAACAACAAATTTCAGCTCGGTTCTTGGATAACCAATCCATGCCCACAATTATGTCGAAACTTCCTAGTTGAATCGGGATTAGATCTATACTAAAATCCCTACTAGTCAAGTTTAAAGTGCAGCCCATTATTACGTCTTTGGCCTTACACTCTTGACCGTTGGCATATTCTATCACGTATACTTCATTCAACTTTTGAGGTCTTAGACTTATTTTTGGTCTAAAATCTAATGACACAAAACTCCTATCCGCTCCAGAATCAAATAGCACAGATGCGTAATGATTATTTAAAAGAAACGTACCTGTAACTACATCTGGATTCTGTCTTGCTTCCTCAGCTCCAATTTCAAACACTCGGCCTCTTGCCGGACCTCCTTGATTTCCCTGGTTGGCCGGTCGTGCTTGATTAGTGTTCGGTCTTTGATTCCATCGTGGACATGTATTCCGAAAGTGATCCGGGCTTCCACACTCAAAACATGCCCGCCTTCCTGTGCTCCTGCAATCTTTGGCATAGTGACCTCCTTTGTTGCATTTTTGACAGATAATACATCGTCCGGTATGCTGTCTATTGCATTTGTCACATTTGGGATAAGGTCTTTTCTCTTTCTCCGCAGGTTGAGTTTGAATTCCGTAGTTACCTGAAGTTCTTTGTTCCTTACTTGTCCTTTTTCCAAGTTGCTTTCTTATTGGTTCATCCATCTTTCTCTTCCCTTGTGCCTTATCCCTTACAAAACATCCCGAGCGAGTAGCATTGTTTGTGAGTCTGGTTGCCGAACTTACTGCCTCTTGTAGAGTTTTTGGGTTTGCTGAGGTAACATCCCCGCGTATCTCCGGAGATAATCCCCAAATATACCTATCAACGCGGTTCTCTTCAGGCGTTACCAGATGCGGTACCATTTTTGCCAATTCATGAAATCGGGCTGTGTAGGAGTCGATATCATTCCCTTTCATCTCGTGATTCCACAACTCTGCTTCCAGCTTCTGAATCTCGCTCCTAGGGCAGTATTCTTCCTTCAGCATTCTTTTGAAATCTTCCCATGTAATACTGTTGGCAGCTTCCCGACCTCGGGTTTTTACTTGGGTGTTCCACCAAGTTAATGCTCGCCCTTGTAATAGACAGGCAGCAAACTTCACCTTCTTTCCTTCAGCACACTTGCTAATGTGGAGGACAGACTCCATGCTTTCCAACCAAGTCAATAAACCGACGGCTCCTTCAGTTCCGAAAAATTCTTTAGGATTACAACTCCTAAAGGATTTATACGTACATTTCCTATCTCCAGAACCCTGATTGTTATTTTGATTAGCATTTAAACCAGCTGCTACTTGGCTCACAATACCTGGTAGTGCTGCCATGAGCTGTTCGGATACTAGTCGTGCAACATCGGAATTTACTCTTCTCGGTGGCATTGTTCTAAAAACACAATTTTAAATTGAGTTTTAGTCAATTTTGTGTTACAATAGCCATTATAAATCTACTTACTAAATCATACGCATCTTATAACATACATCCAATACTACTCACGAACACATACATTTCAAAATAACATGCGATAAATAGATAACTTGCATAAATTCCAAAAATAACTAAAGCAAGCCAACATAAGTTTTAAAATACAGTCTAAAAGATAATAAAGTGCTTAAACTTGAATACATAGGGTACAAGCCTCAAAAGAAGGTAATATTCACCCAAAAGTTCAAAATAACTAGAGTTCCCTAACGCATCAACATCCAAATCATTACTCCTAACAGGATCACCAGAGCTCCTATCACCCACTCTAGGTAAGTAGGCATCCTCCGAACCGCCAACCTAGCATCAAGGGCAACCTCCATGACTCTATTTGTAAACTCGTCATGTGTGTGCAAGACCGTTATGATGTCGTCTATGGATTGCCGATAATGGTCCAACATATGCCTGTGGAGCTCTATTTCATTAGCCATCCCTGAGGTCCACGCGCGCTCCCACGCGGTCATACCCTGTGGCTGTGGTACAGGGACTCCTATAGCCGGGGGAGGAGGAGTCACACTTCGCGACCTGGATCGCGACTGAGATGGTTCTCCCGATGGCACGGAAGGAATCGTGAAAGTCACTCTTCGAAGACGGAGAACGCGCTTGCGGGCAGTCCTTATCGTCCTTGGCCCGCGAGATGTCCCCTCACCGGTAGGTATGGGTATGGGCATGGGAACAGAAGATCGAGCAAAAGAGTCGGCATAATCCTGTTCATGACTATGCTCGGATGGGTCATAGTCATCATAGCTTGTGCCGACTCTCCTAACCCTGCTGGTAACATAACCGGATTCATCCGGGGAGTGGTCGGATGTGGACATAGTGATGAGATAAATAAATAAATAAAAAAAATAATTTATAAATATCAGAAACATTTTATAATAATCATGTGAACTCACATAAAATCATATTTCTCATTTTGAAGTGAAAGATTTCCGATCGATTCCTATTTTTAGAATAATTTAATGCAAGTCCTTTCTTATTCATACCATATTTAGACATAGGTGATCAGGCTTTGCCTGATTATGATATGTTAGATCGTTGCTTATTCTAATTCTACTAGTGGTGAGCTTTTTAAATTTATCTACGAAAATAGTTTTTCAAAAAGAAAATTTTAGTTATAGTATTTGGTTTCAATAGAAAACCGGTGTTCTCTATAACCTATAGCTCTGATACCAAGTCTGTCACACCCCGCTAAAGCGGAAACACGAGGCGTGATAGCGCAAGATTTCATAACAATAGGATGAAAACAACACCAACCATCCATTCAAATACCTAACAGTTTAAGTTTAAAATTTTTACATCACATCAACTAAAAGTTCTAACAAAATAAAGTAAACCAAGTGTTTCAACTAAACAGTTTCAAATATACAAGATGATTGATGTCGATGCGCCCACATAATAGAAAGATTCGGTTAATCTTTTCTTACCCCTGAAAAGCATGATAAAAACAAGGTCAACTACAAAGAGTTGGTGAGTTCACAGGTTTTCAATATTTCAAAAACAATCCAATTGTGTAAGTGAATATGAGCAAAATAAATTTTTGGCAATTGTTAATATCTTAAAACGTCAAGAGCATGGAGTCTGTCCTCCACATTAAAGAGCCACAACTAAACCTTTCGACCACAAAAAAAAATATTTATTGTTAATTCTACCTTAGCGGTGGGACTAATACCCCACACATGTAGAACCTTCGTTTCTTTTTAAGTACTGTGCACCCCTACCTATAGTTTTTAGGTGGGATTGTCCGTCCAAATAGCGCTATCCACAAATACCCTTGGCTCCTCACTTGAGTTAATAGTAGTGTACAAACTTTTATGTTACATTTTACTCAATATAACTATTAGTGTACATGCCTTAGTTCCCACAACATCAAATTTAACAAAATCTCATAATCAAAATGAAAATAGCTCATATAACATATTCGATCATGATTTTCACCCCAAATCGTATAAAATACTTTGAAAGAGGGGCTGTGAATACTCACCTTATAGCAAAGCTCCACGACACAAGACAACACAATCCGATCGCCACACGACGACCTAACGCTTCCCTATCAAAGAGTAATACTCAAAACCGTCACTTATAGGTCTAATACTACTTATAGAGGTGAATAAATCTTAAGCCCATAAGTGTCTATATATGTCCAATTATACAAAATGCCCACTTGCTCGTTAATATCGTAATTTATGCCGAAAGTAATCTTATTATCCATCACATGATCAACATTTATAGAAATCAATTAAGTCCAGAATTTCTCTTCTGAACAGAAACCAATTGTCCTAAAAATGATCCGTTTTCAAGGGCTTCCAAAATGACCTAGTTTCCTATATTTTTATATAAGATAAAGTACTGAGTTTTGGTCTTTGTGACCAAAATTCATGTCTTTTGGACATGTACAAGTGGTTCAAATAATTCATGCAAAACATTATGTCACAACCGGTAAAACAGATTACACCATGTTACTCAATCACTCACCTGAGGAGTTATACTCAGTGTTTTCTATAATTTCCAGTTGTATTGGAATCATAACTCATAATGGAAACTTTTGAGATAAGAATCACTGATTTTGAAGAAGTTATGAAGGAGATATGACACTACAAAGTTGCATTCACAATGCTCTCATTAGCTGACAGATTGCACACTTAACTTTAATAAATTGGTTAGTGCCTCAACACTTCATATTTTTGTATGAAACTGGATTCATATGAATCCTAACTCATAAAATAAAGTTTTAAAAGAATAATCATGCATTATAGACAAATAACAATGGAGATACTAACACACAAAGTAGAGTTTAGCTGCTGGTGGTTTCACAGATTGCACACCTAAAGTATTTTAGGTGTTTGGAGGGTCAAAACTCCATATTTTTAAGTGATTCCACTTGCAAACTGAATATAACTCATAAACTAACTCTCAAAAGAAAAATTATCCTTTTTCATTGAGTTTTGAAGGAAATATGGTCATTTGAACATGCATGCACAAATCTGTCATTGGTTGACAGTTTGCACACTCATTTTGTTTCAATTAGTTGGGACCTCAAATCAGCATATTTTTGAATGAAATCAGTGGCATATGAAAGGTAACACATTAAATTAACTTCCAAATGAAGAATCAAGTGATTTGGAGGAATATTCAAACAATTATGGTCGTTTAAAACAGGGTTTACCTACTGTTGAACTTCGAGATGCACATGCATCTTGTTATGAGCATTTGGGTGGTCAAAACTCAATGTTTTTGAGTGAGACCACTTGGATTAGAACCCCAACTCACTAAATACACTTGTAGAAAGAATATTCATGATATTTGAACATAAAAATTGTAAGAAATTGACGATTTACACACATGCATGAATCTGCCAGAACCAAAATCACCATTTTTGTTCAAGAACACAAAAAATCATGATTTTTCCCCTATTTTCTTGAGTTTTATTGTGTGGATCATAGATAATCACCATCGTATGAACATTTTTAAATGTTTTGGTGTATAATCTCTCCGCAAACTCAGAACTTTAGGATAATAGAAGAAAATAGTTATGAAAAATGTAAGAAAAGTGGGTTTTTCCACCAAAAAATGGTAAGAAAATGAGGGTAAAGTTGTTACCTTGTTTGGATGATGATTAGAGCTTCTAAATCCCTTGATGATTATTGACCTTTGATGGTGAAAATGTATAAAACTCAGCTGAACTAGAGGGAAAGGAGAGTTCTAGAAATGGCTTTTGAATTTAGAGAGAGAAAGGAGATTGAAATTTGAATTTTCAACATGCAAAATGAGGATAAAATGAAAAAAAAAAATGTATTTATATGGGGGATTAGGGGGGAGGCCGGCCATGGGGGCCCAATCCTCTCAAAATCATATATTGTTTTTATAAATAAAATAAAACTCAAGCCCAATTAAGAATACAATGTCATATTTCTCAATTTTTGGCCTTTTTCCTCAAAATGCAAGCCAAAAACTGATTAAATTCTTTAAAATAAAAAATTTTATACTTGACACATTAAAACTATATATTTTATATAAATTGGGTACAAATTAGAGCATTTGGCACTATAAAGGACATTTCGGACAGTTACGGGTCGGAACCGGACATTTTAAGCGACTACCGGAAATGCTAAAGATTTTTCGGCCATTCTAAACCAACTAACTTCTATTCTTAAAATTAAACTATATAAACACTAATAAACTTAATAGAAGCTAACCTGAAAGCTCGAATTTGACAAATGTCACAGTCTTCCCCCGTTAGAGAAATTTCGTCCCGAAATTTCAGAAGTGGCTTTCTCCGGGGTGTTCGTGAAAATGGACTTCTTAATTTCATATTTGGGCTTTAGATAAATTAAAAAAAAATTATTGGATTTGGATGGGGCCCATGTGCATGCCCCCCCCCCCCGCTTGCCGTAACATATAAAAATTGGTTTTTTTCTCATTTCTCTCATTTGCAAGTTCAAATTCAAAGAAACTCTCTCTGTCTCTCTCTTTAAAAACTCAAGAGTCATATATTCAAGACACTCTTTTCTTCTTCTTCACTTTCCAGCCATTTTCACGTTCAAGAATCAACATTTTTGCAACAATATTGAAGATAATAGGTGTTAGGTCTGAAAAGATTGTATCCGAGATCACAAATATTGAAGACATGAAGGGCCAAACTGTAAAGTCAACTAAGTCATTAGTTATGAAGGTTTTATATTAGGAAAGGTTTAGAAAATAGGAATGCTCTTAATTATGGCAAGTGAATATTGCCTTATCTTTTAGTTTCCTTATTATGTATTTCTCTATACATATAGAATTAGATATAGATCATTAATTCATATCATTCTAGAGAGAGCTTATTAGATAATATAATTGTAACCGATGTTCAATACAAGTGAGATATCCGACATCGGATCTTCATCAATATATTCATAGTGTTCTTCGTGTTCTTATTGAATATTATACCGTTACCTGATTTATTGGGATCCACAAGTGGTATCAGAGCTGACGATCAAAGTTCTTTTTCAATTTTCTGAAGTTATTCACGAAACAGAAGGTAAATTTTCGATTTCTGAGTTTTTGAGTTTTTATCGATTCAAACTATTCTAGCTTTACCCGATAAAAACTCATAATTTTTTTTAGATATGCTTTGCTCGATCCACACTTCATTAGCTTTACCCAATAAAAAGTCGTATTTTGATAAATTTGATTTTTTGTCGATCCATACTTCATGCGCTTAAATTTTTGTCGATCCATACTGAGTTATTCTTGATTTTAGTCAAAATTATTTAATCTGTTTTAATTAAAGTTATTCTAGTTTATTTTAATTGCTTTTGATATTCTTTACAAAAGAAAACTCAGGAACTAGTGACTGTTGCAGCTTTTCTTACTAAAGAATTCTCTAGTAAAAATCTTAAACTCTAGTAATTTTAATTTTTTTTCTTGACTGAACAAATAAGAAACTCGAGAACTTAGACATTCTTGTCCATAAAAAGACTTGTCTTTTTAGTCAAGAACCCTTTGTTCTTGGTTTCTGGTTTATCGGTTATAGAAAATTCGGATTAAGTATGTTCGATTTTTTTTTTGCGAGTAAAAGATGGTTTTGTCGAAACTTAATCTATCGAGAAACTCTTAGTTATCGAGTCCTTTGTGATCGAATTTTTTTTATCGATTCAAATTTTTTTTTTTTGAATTTTTATCAAGTCCCCTTTACCCGAGAAAATATCTTCTTATCGAGCCCATACCACTCGACAAATTTTTTTGTCGATCCTTCGTCTCCCGAGAAAAATTCTTCTCGGCCCTTATCACTCGAGAAAACCTTCTATTTTTCGATAGAACACCTAGAAAATTTTCAAAACACACCGATCGAGATCACTTTATCAGGTAACCCGTGCTTTCACGATGAGTTCTCAAAATCAACTTTCTGAGCTAAATGCACAAATTTCTCAACTTGAGACCAGACACACAAACAACATGCAAGTGTTGAATAAACTTTTAAGAGAACTTGTCACTCTCAACTCTAAATTTAATAACTCAGAAGAATCAAGAAAAGTTTTGCAAAATCAAAATGAATTTTTGGAGGAACAACTCACCGAGCATACTAGGAATACATATCATGTATTTTATGAAGACGTTTGCAAAAAGAAAAATCTTGAGTTAATAAAAATAAATTTTGATCTGAAAAACAAAACTTCTGAGTTGGAAAAGTTTATAGATCATGAGACTTATAGTGTGGTTCTTAAAAGAAAATTAACTGAATTTTTGGATTGTGAGAAAGAAAGGATATTAACTTCTGATGAGAAACAAAAATTTGAAATTGAGCGAAAAGATTTTAACAACAAAATTAGAACTTGTGTACTGACCATTCAAAAACTTTCTAAACAAGTGTTTGATTTTGAGAAAATTGTGATATTAGAGAGAAAATCTTCCGAAACAAAAAGTCTGGAGTTTTCAAAACAAATTTCTGATCTTGAGAAACTTTTGGAAAATGAAAGAAATGCATTTAAAACTGAGAAAACAAATTTAATCAAGAAATGTAGTTTGATCATTGCTAAAAGCAAAAATCTGGAAAAAGATTTTGACAAAGAGAAGCAAATTTTTGAAAATAAACATGACAAACTTTCAAACAAATTATCTGTTTTAGAAACAACTCTTGTAACTGAAAAAAATTTGAGATCTGAATTTAAAAATAAATATGATTTGATCACAAAAGAAAGAGATGATTTATCCTGCAAGATCAAAGAACTTGAAAATGAGCTTTCAAAACAAAAACAAAATAATTCAGAATCAGTCAAACATCTTACTCTCGAACATTTAAATGTGGAGTTAGATAATCTTGGAAAATTGATTTTTCCTCATGAATCTGATTCTACCTCAAGTTCAAAGCAAACTCCTCTTTCTCCTATCTGTAAGAATAATTGTTCTTCAAGAGTTAAATCAAATAGTTATTCTAACAGTTCCAAATCATATAGTTTTTCAAATTCCTGAACTCCTAACTCTAATCAGTTTCAAAATGATTTTGTTGCTAAAACCGATAATTTCAAGAAGTTTAAAATGGTTTGAAAGAAGAAATCAAATACAGATGAGAGTGTTGGAAACATGTCACATACATCTCCTGTAGTTGATACAAGATCATTTGTTTCCAAGACTAATTTGCCTTATTTTGTAAAATCATTCAATCAGCTAATTAGTCTAAGTGCCACAAAGATTTGTTGTTCTACTTGTGGAATAAATGATTTTGTTGATCAAAGGTTCACTCATCAATGCTATGGTACTTACAGTATCCCCACTTCCCCATTTATTGCATCTAAAGCTAACCTCCGAGGACCCAACAAAGCTTGGGTACCAAAATCTTTTTAATTTGTTTTGTAGGTACGTCATGTGTGTTCAAAATACCAAATATTCACATCACATGACAATCTTTTAAAAAGGTTATGCGACATTTGAGGGGGAGTACCACATCTCTACCATTTATTTAGCTTTATAGTATCTCGGTTATGAACCTGCTTTTAACATTTTGACTTCTGAATACTTTAGTTCAGAACTCGGACTTTAATGTTTTAACTCTTTGTGTGTGATACAATTAGAAGTTTCTATGGTCAATCCAAAGCCGGAAGGACCTACCCATGAAACACGCCTTTAGGATAGATGTTTTGAAAGGGAATAAAATGAAGTGCTTGTGAGATAAATTTGAGTACATGTGAGAGTGTGACAAGACTTAAAAGAAAATATTTGGTCTTCACCAAACCTATACAGTTATTCAGGTAGCCACAAAATCTATTCATTCTCGATTCTTTGGAGATGAATATTGAACTAGACATGGACCCAATGTTGATAACTCGTGTCACCCCACCCAACTACTCAAGTATCTCACGAAATATATTTGTTTCATAAATCACGGAGAATGAGCATATATGCTATCTTTTCTTCACTCGGAAGATTAAGATATTGGAAAAGGAAGACACACCTCCGGTCTCCGAACTTCATATTCTGTGCACAATTGTGTCTATTCTTGAGCCGATATATATATATATATATATATACAAATATTGTTCTACACATTCCACGAGTCTTTGTGATTCCAAAAGCATATTTTTGTGTGTATGCCGGAACAGTTTGAGAAGTTAGTTTCATAACTTACTTCTGTGATAACTGGAAGTCCTATCAGTGCCAATCCGCTGCCAACACTGAATATAGGCCACTCAATTAAATTAAATTTAATTTTGATTAAGTGATAATAGTTGTTATTTGTGCTTCTATGTTAGACTTTTTACCCATTTTTCACATCCAATTATTGTCTTTGATCGTTCATAATGCTTTGGATTCTCCTTATCATTCTGAGGGGGAGAAAAAGTATCAAAGACAGGTATATCAAAGACCCAACAAAATTTCTTGAAAATTTCTTGGCCCGACATCTTCTTATGTCGATTCATCTTGGCCCGAGATCTTGTCTTAGAGTGCTTCTTTTGAGCCGACAACATGTTTTATCGGCTCAGCTTGACCCGACATAAATTTCAAATGTTTGAAGATGAAGATGAAGACTTGTCAACTTTCTTTGAACTGACATATTTTCTTGTCGCATCCCAAAGAGCCGACATCTATACCTAAGTGCTTATGTCGACATACATGTTCAACAAGTTCAGATCGTCATACGACAAGCTCAAAGTTATCGCATCTGCCTAACCCGACTACATCAATGCTACCCCGAGAACATAAAGATATCACAACCATCTTTTGCCTCTTTCATCAAACGACAAAATTCTACTCAAAGAAAGATACCATACGACATCACGGCTGCTTCAACTTTCTTTTCGTGAACTTTATGCTAATATTATGGGGGAGCTATGGAGTTTACAAGAGATCATTTTCATAGGGGGAGCAAAAGAATCAAGAAGAAAGATTTGTTGACAAAAGATTCACCGTCTTCAAAAGAGTGCTGATTTGCTGAATTGTAATCTCGAATACAAAGGGGGAGATTGATAGGTATGAAAATATTGTATCCGAGATCACAAATATTGAAGACATGAAGGGCCAAATTGTAAAGTCAACTAAGTCATTGATTAGGAAGGTTTTATATTAGGAAAGGTTTAGAAAATAGGAATGCTCTTAATTATGGCAAGTGAATATTGCCTTATCTCTTAGTTTCCTTATTATGTATTTCTCTATATATATAAATAGAGGGTTAAGGCTAGAATTAGATATAGATCATTAATTCATATCATTCCAGAGAGAGCTTATTAGATAATATAATTGTAACTGATATTCAATCCAAGTGAGATATCCGACATCGGATCTTCATCAATATATTCATAGTGTTCTTCGTGTTCTTATTGAATATTACACCGTTATCTGATTTACTGGGATCGACAATAGGTCATTTTTTCAACCAAGTAAGTAATAACATCATCTCCTTCATTCTTCTTACCATTGTTGGGTGAAAAACCCATTTTTTCTTGAATTTTAAGCCTCTTCCTTCTAACCTCCGAAATTTCTAAGTTTATGGAGAGATTACACACTAAAAACATGTAAAATTTTCATATAATGGTGGTAATCTATGACCCAAACAATAAAACTCAAGAAAATAGGTGAAAATCATGATTTTATGTTGATTTTGAACAACAAAATGGTGATTTTTTGTGCTGACATATTTTATGCATGTACATAAATCGTCCATTTCTTGCAAATAATATGTTCAAATATCATGAATCTTCTTTCTAAAAGTTTATTTAGTGAGTTATGGTTCTTATTCAAGTGGTGTCACTCAAAAACATTGAGTTTTGATCTCCCAAATGCTCATAACAAGAAAGATGTGCAACTGAAAATTCAACAGTAGACAAACCCTACTTTTAACGACCATAAATCTTTGAATATTCATCCAAATTACTTGATTTTTCTTCTGGAATTTATTTTATAGTTACCTTTCAAATGCCACTGGTTTCATGCAAATATATGGTAATTTGAGGTTTCAACTATTCAAAACAAAATGAGTGTGCAATCTGTCCAAAGCTGACAGATTTGTGCATGCTTGTTCATTTGACCATATCTCCTTCTAAACTCAATGAAAAGAGATGATTTTTCCTTTGAGAGTCAATTTTATGAGTTATCTTCTGTTTGCTAGTGAAATCACATGAAAATATGGAGTTTGGCCCTCCAAACACCTAAAACATTTTAGGTGAGCAAACTGTGAAACCACCAATAGGTAAGCCCTATTTTGCATGTTAATATTTCTTTGAATATGTATCCATAATGCATAATTCTTCTTCTGGAGTTTTCGTTTATGAGTAAGGGTTCATATGAATCCAGTTTCGTTCAAAAATATGAAGTTTTGAGGCATTAACCAATTTACTAAAGTTAAGTGTGCAATCCGTCAACTAATGACAGATGTGTGCATGCAACTTTGTGGTGCCATATCTTCCTCATAACTCATTCAAAATGAGTGATTCTTATGTTAAAAGTTTTCTTATGTGTTGCGTTTATAATCCAACTGGAATTTCTGAAAAACATTTAGTAGAACTTCTCAAATGGTTGTTTTACCAACAGGGTGTAATCTGCCCTTCTTGCTGCGATACATTGTTTTGTATAAATCATTTGAACCATTATTATATGTCCAAATTTCATGAAATTTGGTCACAATGACCTTAACTCAGTAATGTATCACATATAAAAAGATGAGAAACTATGTCATTTTAGATGTCCCTGTAATTTGATCATCTTTAGCACCATTAGTTTATGTCCAAATGTGAATACTCTAGAATTGTTGATTTCATGAACTTTGATCACTTGGAGGATTATAACATTACTTTTCGGTATAATTTATATCATATTAAAGAGTATATGTGCATTATGTATAACGGGACAATAGTTGAACAAGTTGGACATATAAGGACTTATAAGCACTTTCATAGTAATAGTTAGGTATATAAGTGACCTTTTTGGGTACTTTGCGTTGATAGGAAGGTGGTAGGCCATCAAGCGGACGTTTCGTGAATTTATTTGGAAGCTTTGCTATAAGGTGAGTATTCACGGCCCCTTTTTTAAATGTTTATACGTTTTGGGGTGTAAAACATGATGTTTTAAAGGAAACAAAATTGATTTATATTTATTAATGAAAAGCATATAAATCATTATGATGAGCAAATTTATGTTACACAAAAAATGATATGTTGAGTTATATAAAGTCCCCGTGGTACACTACTATTTAACTCTAAATAAGGAAATGATATTTGTGGATAGCGCAATTTGGCTGACATACCCACCTAACTGGCAAGTAGGGGTGCACTTTATCAATTAAGAATGCTCTACCCGTGTGGACTTTAGGTCCACCGCTGAGGTAGTTCGTGGGGCGTAAAATGTCGAGTAGGCTTAGTAGTGGCTCAATATTTATATATCATGTCTAATGGTAAATTTTGTATTGTTGCTCATAAAAGTTAAAATATTAAAGATGATGCGAACATTCGTTTCGCTATTTTTATACCTTGCATATAAAATCTTTTGTGCATTTGAAAACCTGTGAACTCACCAACTATTTGTAGTTGACACTTCTGTTTTAACATGCTTTACAGGAAAATAAGAAGGTAACAAATAAAGCTTAGCTTATTTTTGTGGAACACCAATCAAGACATTTTATATATCCAAATTGATGTAATTTGTTGTTAAAGTTCAAGTAGTCGGGTTGTAAACTTTTAAACTTTAAACTTCTACGTTTTAATTATATATGTGTGGTTGGTGTTTATATTCCTATTGTTGTGAAACCTAGAACTGTCGTAACTCGTGTTTCCGCTTTAGCGGTGTATGATATTAACCAATTGGGCTTGGGCTTAAGTAAACTTTACTTAAACCTTTGGGCTTTTAAATAAAACATTATTTTAGGCCCGATGGATATTTAATTATAATTATTAACATAATAATTATTCCAATTTAATTATTAACGTAATAATTCAATTATATTATTAACATAATTATATTTCACACACTTTTAATTATTATTCTACTAGAATAATAATTCTACACTTTACAACTTGTAACTTTGTCGGGTTATAACCAACTTGGTTAATTCGTGATCTACACACTCTTATGCATGTGACCCTCTAGGTTCATCTGATGTCAGCAGTGTTTTCATATGATGTGGGCATACAAGATCCTACATAAGTCACTGTTCATATTCAGCGATAGCATACGCTGATACTAACTCAGCGATCGATGAAGATCAGGAACTTTGACTTCGTCTCTAAAGATCAGAAGAACAACACTCACACCACAAGACCATTCAGTAACAGTCGAAGACCAAGTTGAAGATAGAGATGAACAACTAGTGATCTGGAGCTGTTCAGTGATAGCAAAGCTCGTCTAATTTAGAATTGTGAAATCTTGCAAGGAGTCAGCGATACTTTAGTGACTGGTTCAACGATAAAGTGAAGCCTTCAGCAAAATTATTGTTGATCTTATTCTCAATGCACAAAAGTCAAAACCTCAATACCTTGTCAGAAAAGGACGTACGAATTGTCTCTTATGTGCCCATCAAATTTGATTTGGTATTGTTCATAGGAGGCTAATAGTATGGCCATCCGATTAACCAAAGGACAAACATCCTTCACATGTTTGACACGTTGCATATACCTTTTGCTTTGCATTAAATGCAAACGAGGATAAATAGACGGGAAACCCTTCTCCATCAGAAGTATGCTACTTTCTTTCTCAAAAACCTCTACTGCTATTTCTTTCTTTCCTTGTGCATCAACTTAGTGTTTTCTTAAGTTACAATAGAATAGGTTAGAAACTTGTTCTTATTCCGCTTGTAACTGTAAATCTGTTTATTTAATATAAACTCATTTAAAAATAAAAAAAGATGTGTGTTTGTATGCAACCCCCCTTCTACAAAGTGTTCTATATTTTTGAACTCTTGTAGACCCCTTTGGGACCAACATAATGAATTTTCTCTCAAGTCCCTCCAAAGCCTCAAGGGTGATAAATCGAAAATGACAGTCTGCTATTCAGGTCTATCTCACAAAACGGTTTCTCTTCCTAACACATAGCCACGTGTCCAAATCATAATCGATCAGAGAATGAACCATAGACGCGTCAAAACACTAAGGACCGCATTATGAATCATTTTCAAGCTCACGTCATCCACGTCGATTCATTACCATAACCTAGTCAGTGCATTTTCAAATCAGACTATTTAAACTCGATTTTCATCTTCATTATTCTTTTTACCATCCCTAATATCTGAATTGCTCATGCGAACAAAGATTCCCAAAGTTTAATACCTGCAAGTCGAAACCCTAACCTTCTCAAATGGCGGCTTCAAACGAAAACCTTGCAAATGTGCACGCACAAGATCAAATGGTGGACTCTACGATAACTGAAACTGCACCAATAGTGTTCTTACTGATAGAGATATCATAATAGCTTCAAAAGGTACTGGGTTCTGAAGATATAAAGATCTGAAGGAAAGATGAAGAAAAGCCTAAGGCATAACTTCTAAAGTGCCAACTTCAGAAGTTCTGAAGATATTCTGAAGAGGTTCTGAAGAAACTTCTGAAGAAGATCTGAAAGAGTTCAGAACCTGTTCTGAACTTTTCTGTTATGAATGTACTGTTACTCTAGTATTTCTATTTCATGTATAAATAGATAGTTTGTTAGATAGTTAAAACTAACGTTTCCATAAGCCTTGAAAAGACATATTTTGTAATATTGTTCATTCAATCAATACATACTACATTTGGCTATCATATTTCTGTTCTAATATTTCCATATATTGATATCTTGATTGTTTGGGTCCTAACACTTACCCATCAAACCAAACAACTTCCAGGTATTGCTCAACCCCTCAATCTACAATGAAGACCACAGAATCATGATCGAGTTCCTCAAAGTCCACATTCTCAACGAAGCCTAACCAATTCAGACTCAAATGTTCCTGAGCAGTTTATTCAAGAATTTTGGCAATCACTGAAAATCAAGAATCATTTCACTCACTCTGGTAGCTTCGATCTTCCAACCTCCACAGAACATGCGGTAGAAGTGTTGATTACAAGACAAAATATTGCAAAAATCTTCCATATCCTTGACCTAGAAACTCTGCATATTGCATCCCTTGAGCCCAATCCAACATCTGATGTCCTAGTTGATTTCTTGAAATTTTTGGGGTACAACCAAGACATAATTAGAGTCTCTGAGTTCAAATGACAGTTCTTACCCCCAATGTAGAATGTTCTTGTTTCCATCTTGAATAGAAGTTTTACCTGCAAAATCGGTTCTATGGATCAAGCAAGCACCAACATTCTCACAATTATGTATGGCATGCTCTTCAATCGTCCCCTGGGTTTTGCTGAACTCTTATTTCGGGAAATCTACAGCGCTATTCACAACAAATGTCTTTATCAACAAAAGGGCAAAACTCTCCCTGCTTTAATGTTCCCACGATTCCTTGCCCTCTTTGTTCAAGGAGCAATCACTAAAAGGAAAATTCCATGCGCTCAACCATTCTGCAAAGTTGATGTCATGAAAACACATCGCCCAAATATTCACAAAGACAGCTATCAGAAACTCGTGAACTCTCCAGGTATATGCTTAATACTATTCCTCTAACCTCCCCTATCCTCCAAAACTATAGGGACTCTTTGGTGATCTCAGAACAGAGGTCACCTACCTAGAGTATTTAGAATCCAGAATAGTTAGTGAGCATGAGACTGAAAACATTTAGCGTGACAACAAGAGTGTTTATACCCAGTCTAAGAGATGAGAAAAAGTGAGCGATGAAGATGCCAAATGAGGAACAAATGTGGGAATCTATCTGAGTCCATCTTGAGCAACCATTCTGCTAGGGTTGATGCCAACACATCAACACCTATTGAAACAGGACGTACGCTCAGTTCAAACCCAATCCGAGAAGGCAACCGATCAAAAGCCATCTCAAATGTATCTGAATCAACCACCATAGAGGAATCTAGGTCATCTTCTTCCTCTCTACAGGAAGAAGACTTTGATTCAAGAGTTCCGTTTCCAGAACTCACCCCCATCCACACACAATATTGATGTATTCGTGACCAATAACGTCGATTGGACAGAGGTTGTCACGTCCATGGCAACCGCTGACCCTAATGCCAACGAAATCCCATCAGAGGGGTTATGGCAACACGATGCACCACGTACCTCCATATTTGATGCTTCCAAGGTACAAACATCATTATTGACTCTCAAATCTTTGATGTTGGAGACGAAGTCAATGTGATCATAACATCCAAAGAGGAAACTCGTAAGAGTCCTCAATGTCATGATGGAAGTCCCTCTACACTAAAAGTCAACACAGGTGTAAATGAGGGCTCCTCTGAAAGCGAGGGTGAAGCGGCCCAATATGTTGGGGATGCAGCGGTTACCACCCCTCCTGAATTTGTCATGAGTGTTGTATTTCAAGCATTCGCTGATCAAGTAAAGGGATCCTTGAATGATCTAAAACTTACAGTTCAGAATGCAGAGGCAAACCTTATTGGTGAACTCACAGCAATTAATTTCTCTCTCTGTGATATTCGAGCTACTCAGAAGGAGCACACAAAAAAACTTGCTCAGTTTCAGAGGTTAGTTATCAGAAGGAGCGTGATTTAGAGATAGAGAACTTTGGGAAGTTGGGTAGTGATTTGAAAGCCAACACTAAAACAATTTCCAAACTCCCTTCAGAAATCCCATCTACTTCAAATGCTACAATCCTCTCTGAACAACTTTTATCCTTTGTTGTTGATATGAACAAGTTGCTAGATATAGTTGCACCTCCTACAGGTTCTACATCCTCTGCACTGATATCTAAGGCTAACCTGGCTAGCATTCAAAAAGCTATGATAGAAAATTTACAGAGATAAATGCAAAGTTTGCCTCAAAAGCATATGAAACTACCAAAAATCTCACCACTCTCCTTAGTAAACCACCTTTAGAACCTTCTTCTGACCTTCATCAAAAGGTTACTGACATTGGGACCTCTGTCAATGAGATGAAGACAACCATGCAAACCCTATCTGATTACAAAGCCAAAAAGTCAAAAGCAAAAGAGTCTAGAGCTTGTAAAAAGGCTGAACTTAAAAGAAAAAGATCTGAGGACCAGGATCCAAATACTTCTGATCCTTAAAAGGGGGAGAACAACGCGAAAAGACAGAATATTGGTCTGCCTTCTAAACCTGCATCAACATCCAATCAAGATAACTCTCCACCAGAGCCAAGAGTTAGAAGTTAAACATAAGGCAACCAATTCCTAGAAGACCAAGAACCACTACTCGAAGACCAAGATCCCATGGTCAAGTATCCACCTCCACCCCAAACGCTCAACAACCTCTCAAGGTCCAGCAGCCAGTCAAACTTAAGTGGAAAATTGTCACACCCCGCTAAAGCGGAAACACGAGGCGTGATAGCGCAAGATTTCATAACAATAGGATAAAAACAACACCAACCATCCATTCAAATACATAACAGTTTAAGTTTAAAATTTTTACATCGCATCAACTAAAAGTTCTAACAAAATAAAGTAAACCAAGTGTTTCAACTAAATAGTTTCAAATAAACAAGATGATTGATGTTGATGCGCCCACATAATAGAAAGATTCGGTTAATCTTTTTTTACCCCTGAAAAGCATGATAAAAACAAGGTCAACTACAAAGAGTTGGTGAGTTCACAGGTTTTCAATATTTCAAAAAAAATCCAATTGTGTAAGTAAATATGAGCAAAATAAATTTTGGGCACTTATTAATATCTTAAAACGTCAAGGCATTATGTACTCTAATTTTTAGTATATAAAGAGCCACCACTAAACCTTTCGACCACAAAAAAAAGATTTATTGTTAATTCTACCTTAGCGGTGGGACTAATACCCCACATATGTAGAACCTTCGTTTCTTTTTAAGTACTGTGCACCCCTACCTGTAGCAAAGCTCCGCCACACAAGACAACACAATCCGATCGCCACACGACGACCTAACGCTTCCCTATCAAAGAGTAATACTCACAACCGTCACTTATAGGTCTAATACTACTTATAGAGGTGAATAAATCTTAAGCCCATAAGTGTCTATATATGTCCAATTATACAAAATGCCCACTTGCTCGTTAATATCGTAATTTATACCGAAAGTATTCTTATTATCCATCACATGATCAACATTTATAGAAATCAATTAAGTCCAGAATTTCTCTTCTGGAAAGAAACCAATTGTCCTAAAAATGATCAGTTTTCAAGGGCTTCCAAAATGATCAGTGGTTCAAATAATTCATGCAAAACATTATGTCACAACCGGTAAAACAGATTACACCATGTTAGTAAATCACTCACTTGAGGAGTTATACTCAGTGTTTTCTAGAATTTCCAGTTGGATTAGAATCATAACTCATAAAGGAAACTTTTGAGATAAGAATCACTGATTTTGAAAAAGTTATGAAGGAGATATGACACTACAAAGTTGCATGCACAATTCTGTCATTAGCTGACAGATTGCACACTTAACTTTAATAAATTGGTTAGTGCCTCAAAACTTCATATTTTTGTATGAAACTGGATTCATATGAATCCTAACTCATAAAATAAAGTTTTAGAAGAATAATCATGCATTATAGACAAATAACAAAGGAGATACTAACACACAAAGTAGAGTTTAGCTGCTGGTGGTTTCACAGATTGCACACCTAAAGTATTTTAGGTGTTTGGAGGGTCAAAACTCCATATTTTTAAGTGATTCCACTTGCAAACTGAATATAACTCATAAAATAACTCTCAAAAGAAAAATCATCCTTTTTAATTGAGTTTTGAAGGAAATATGGTCATTTGAACATGCATGCACAAATCTGTCATTGGTTGACAGTTTGCGCACTCATTTTGTTTCAATTAGTTGGGACCTCAAATCAGCATATGTTTGAATGAAATTAGTGGCATATGAAAGGTAACACATTAAATTAACTTCCAAAAGAAGAATCAAGTGATTTGGAGGTATATTCAAAGAGTTATGGTCGTTCAAAGTAGGGTTTACCTACTGTTGAACTTCCAGATGCACATGTATCTTGTTATGAGCATTTGGGGGGTCAAAACTCAATGTTTTTGAGTGAGACCACTTGGATTAGACCACTTGGATTTGCACATAAAAATTGTAAGAAATTGACGATTTACACACATGCATGAATCTGCCAGAACCAAAATCACCATTTTTGTTCAAAAACACATAAAATCATGATTTTTTTCCTATTTTCTTGAGTTTTATTGTGTGGATCATAGATTATCACCATCGTATGAACATTTTTAAATGTTTTGGTCTATAATCTCACCACAAACTCAGAACTTTAGGATAATTGAAGAAATAGTTATGAAAAATGTAAGAAAAGTGGGTTTTTCCACCCAAAAATGGTAAGAAAATGAGGGTAAAGTTGTTACCTTGTTTGGATGATGAATAGAGCTTCTAAATCCCTTGATGATTCTTGACCTTTGATGGTGAAAATGTATAAAACTCAGTTGAACTACAGGGAAAGGAGAGTGCTAGAAATTGCTTTTGAGTTTAGAGAGAGAAAGGAGAGTGAAATTTGAATTTTCAACATGCAAAATGCGGAGAAAATGAAAAAAAAAATGTATTTATATGGGGGATTAGGGGGGAGGCCGTGGCCCAATCCTCTCAAAATCATATATTTTTTTATAAATAAAATAAAACTCAAGCCCAATTATGAATACAATGTCATATTTCTCAATTTTTGGCCTTTTTCCTCAAAATGCAAGCCCAAAAGTGATTAAATTCTTTAAAATAAAAAAATTTATACTTGACACATTAAAACTATATATTTTATATAAATTGGGTACAAATTAGAGCATTTGGTACTGTATAGGACATTTCGGACAGTTACGGGTCGGTACCGGACATTTTAAGCGACTACCGCAAATGCTAGGGATTTTTCGGCCATTCTAAACCAACTAACTTCTATTCATAAAATTAAACTATATAAACACTAATAAACTTAATAGAAGCTAACCTGAAAGCTCGAATTTGACAAATGTCACAGTCTTCCCCCGTTAGAGAAATTTCGTCCCGAAATTTCAGAAGTGGCTTTCTCCGGGGTGTTCGTGAATAAGTTGGGGTACTTTTGCTTCGTCAAATCTTCACGTTCTCAGGTATATTCTGGACCATGCTTCGTATTCTAGCGGACATTAATAATAGGGATTTTACTGTGCCTCAATCGTTTAACTTCTCGGTCCAGAATCTCGATTGGTTCTTCGATAAAGTGTAACCGATCGTTAATCTGAACGTCGTCCAGGGGTAACACCAATGTTTTCGTCTGTTAAGCATTTCTTCAGATTCGACACTTGAAACGTGTCGTGGATGGTGCTTAGATTTTGTGGTAACTTCAACTTGTACGCCACTGGTCCGATTCTTTCAAGTATTTCGAATGGACCAATGTATCTTGGACCCAGCTTGCCTCTCTTCCTGAAGCGTACCAATCCCTTCCATGGGGACACTTTTAATAGCACTTTATCCCCCACTTGGAATTCCAACGCCTTTCTCCGATTATCCGCATAACTCTTCTGACGGTCTCTTGTTGTCTTGAGTCTTTCTTTGATGATTGAGATCTTGTCAGTGGTTTCCTGGATAATATCGGACGTTGTCAACTGTCTATCTCCGATTTCTACCCAGCTAAGCGGCGATCTGCACTTACGTCAGTATAGAGCTTCGTATGCTGCACATTGTATGCTGGTATGATAGTTGTTGTTATAGGAGAATTCCACAAGTGGCAGGTGGGTATCCCAACTTCCACCGAAATCTATTGCGCAAGCCCGTAACATATCCTCTAGCGTTTGAATAGTTCTTTCTGATTGTCCATCTGTTTGAGGATGATAGGCAGTGCTATAATCCAAACGTGTACCTATTGCCTTTTGAAGTGATTGCCAAAAACGCGATGTAAATCGTGTATCTCTGTCTGAAATAATGGAAATAGGCACACCATGACGTGTAACTATTTCATTAATATAGATTTGCGCACGCTTTTCCATACTAAAATCTTCGCGAATGGGGATGAAATGAGCCGATTTGGTAAGTCGGTCTACTATAACCCATATAGTATCGTGCCCCTTTCCAGTTCTGGGTAATTTAGTTACGAAATCCATTGTTATTTGCTCCCATTTCCACTGTGGTATTTCAGGTTGTTGGAGTAAACCAGATGGTTTCTGATGTTCAGCCTATACCAAGTCAGGCACTTGCTTACGAACACGGCAATATCTTTCTTCATTCCCGGCCACCAATAATACTCCTTCAAATCCTTATACATTTTATCTGCCCCTGGGTGAATCGAATATCTGGATCGATGGGCTTCGTCCAAAATGATTGATCGTAGATCACCAACTTTCGGTACCCATACCTTATTCTTGAAGTAATGTACCCCATCTGTCTGCATCTCAAATTCCTTCTCTAAGTGCTGCAAGGTTTCATTCTTCAAATTCTCTACTTTTAAAGCTTCTCCTTGTGCTTCAAGAATTTGAGTTTTTAAACTCGTCTGGACCATCATTCCCATAGCACGTACTCTTGTTGGTTTTACTCTTTCCTTTCGGCTTAACGCGTCGGCCACCACATTAGCTTTTCCTGGATGGTACTTTATTTCACAGTCGTAGTCACTAAGTAGTTCAACCCATCTTCTTTGCCTCATGTTGAGCATTTTCTGGTCAAGGATGTGCTGAAGGCTTTTGTGATCAGTAAAATGGTGCACTTGGTGCCGTATAGATAGTGTCTCCAGATTTTGAGTGCGAACACCACCGCCCCTAACTCCAAATCATGAGTGGTGTAATTCTTCTCGTGAATCTTTAGTTGTCTCGAAGCGTATGCAATAACTTTGTCTTCTTGCATTAACACGCAACCCATTCCCTGATGTGAAGTATCACAGTAGACTACGAAGTTATTTACTCCTTCGGGTAAAGCCAGAATCAGTGCGTTGCATAACTTATGTTTGAGTGTCTGGAAGGCTTCTTCTTGTTTCTCTCCCCAAATAAACTTTTTATCTTTTTATGTTAGAGTTGTTAGTGGCTGCGCGATCTTAGAGAAATTCTCGATAAATCGCCGGTAATAACCTGCCAATCCCAGAAATTGGCGGATCTCGGTCGGTGTCTTCGGGGCTTCCCATTTCTTAATGGCCTCAATCTTAGCTGGATCAACTTGGATTCCCTTTTCATTCACCACATGGCCAAGAAAGTGTACCTCACGAATCCAGAATTCACATTTAGAGAATTTCGCGTACAACCTTTCGTTTATGAGCAATTCCAATATCAACTTCAAATGTTGCTCATGCTCCTTTTTGTCTCGAGAAAAAATGAGTATATCATCTATAAACACGATCACGAATTTGTCTAGGTATGGTCGACATACTCTATTCATCAAATCCATGAAGACTGCCGGTGCGTTTGTTAGACCAAATGGCATGACTAGGAACTCGTAGTGACCGTATCGAGTCCTAAAGGCCGTCTTGGGGATATCTTCTTCTCGCACTCTCATTTGATGATATCCAGACCTAAGATCGATCTTCGAGAAGTACGTTGCACCTTGAAGTTGGTCAAACAAATCATCAATCCGTGGAAGGGGGTATCAGTTCTTAATTGTCAACTTGTTAAGTTCCCTATAATCGATACACATTCGAAAAGATCCATCTTTCTTCTTAACAAATAAAACTGGGGCTCCCCAAGGTGAAGAACTAGGTCTGATAAATCCTTTGTCGAGTAATTCCTGAAGTTGTTCCGACAGCTCTTGCATCTCTGATGGTGCTAATCGATAAGGTGATTTTGCTACAGGTGCGGCTCCTGGAACTAACTCTATGTGAAACTCCACTTGTCTTGGTGGGGGTACTCCAGGTAATTCGTCCGGGAATACCTCAGGAAAATTCCGAACTATAGGAATATCTTGAATGTGTTTTTCTTCACCCTTCTTATCCTTGATGTGAGCTAGAAAAGCAATACCGTCCTTTCTCAAATGCTTTCGCATTTTCATACACGTTGCTATTTTAACACCGCTTCAAGGTTTATCTCCGTGTACTTCGAGCATTCCCCCATCGGGTAACGGAATTCGAACGATCTTCTCGGAACAACAAATTTCAGCTCGGTTCTTGGATAACCAATCCATGCCCACAATTATGTCGAAACTTCCTAGTTGAATCGGGATTAGATCTATACTAAAATCCCTACTAGTCAAGTTTAAAGTGCAGCCCATTATTACGTCTTTGGCCTTACACTCTTGACCGTTGGCATATTCTATCACGTATACTTCATTCAACTTTTGAGGTCTTAGACTTATTTTTGGTCTAAAATCTAATGACACAAAACTCCTATCCGCTCCAGAATCAAATAGCACAGATGCGTAATGATTATTTAAAAGAAACGTACCTGTAACTACATCTGGATTCTGTCTTGCTTCCTCAGCTCCAATTTCAAACACTCGGCCTCTTGCCGGACCTCCTTGATTTCCCTGGTTGGCCGGTCGTGCTTGATTAGTGTTCGGTCTTTGATTCCATCGTGGACATGTATTCCGAAAGTGATCCGGGCTTCCACACTCAAAACATGCCCGCCTTCCTGTGCTCCTGCAATCTTTGGCATAGTGACCTCCTTTGTTGCATTTTTGACAGATAATACATCGTCCGGTATGCTGTCTATTGCATTTGTCACATTTGGGATAAGGTCTTTTCTCTTTCTCCGCAGGTTGAGTTTGAATTCCGTAGTTACCTGAAGTTCTTTGTTCCTTACTTGTCCTTTTTCCAAGTTGCTTTCTTATTGGTTCATCCATCTTTCTCTTCCCTTGTGCCTTATCCCTTACAAAACATCCCGAGCGAGTAGCATTGTTTGTGAGTCTGGTTGCCGAACTTACTGCCTCTTGTAGAGTTTTTGGGTTTGCTGAGGTAACATCCCCGCGTATCTCCGGAGATAATCCCCAAATATACCTATCAACGCGGTTCTCTTCAGGCGTTACCAGATGCGGTACCATTTTTGCCAATTCATGAAATCGGGCTGTGTAGGAGTCGATATCATTCCCTTTCATCTCGTGATTCCACAACTCTGCTTCCAGCTTCTGAATCTCGCTCCTAGGGCAGTATTCTTCCTTCAGCATTCTTTTGAAATCTTCCCATGTAATACTGTTGGCAGCTTCCCGACCTCGGGTTTTTACTTGGGTGTTCCACCAAGTTAATGCTCGCCCTTGTAATAGACAGGCAGCAAACTTCACCTTCTTTCCTTCAGCACACTTGCTAATGTGGAGGACAGACTCCATGCTTTCCAACCAAGTCAATAAACCGACGGTTCCTTCAGTTCCGAAAAATTCTTTAGGATTACAACTCCTAAAGGATTTATACGTACATTTCCTATCTCCAGAACCCTGATTGTTATTTTGATTAGCATTTAAACCAGCTGCTACTTGGCTCACAATACCTGGTAGTGCTGCCATGAGCTGTTCGGATACTAGTCGTGCAACATCGGAATTTACTCTTCTCGGTGGCATTGTTCTAAAAACACAATTTTAAATTGAGTTTTAGTCAATTTTGTGTTACAATAGCCATTATAAATCTACTTACTAAATCATACGCATCTTATAACATACATCCAATACTACTCACGAACACATACATTTCAAAACAACATGCGATAAATAGATAACTTGCATAACATCCAAAAATAACTAAAGCAAGCCAACATAAGTTTTAAAATACAGTCTAAAAGATAATAAAGTGCTTAAACTTGAATACATAGGCTACAAGCCTCAAAAGAAGGTAATATTCAACCAAAAGTTCAAAATAACTAGAGTTCCCTAACGCATCAACATCCAAATCATTACTCCTAACAGGATCACCAGAGCTCCTATCACCCACTCTAGGTAAGTGTGCATCCTCCGAACCGCCAACCTAGCATCAAGGGCAACCTCCATGACTCTATTTGTAAACTCGTCATGTGTGTGCAAGACCGTTATGATGTCGTCTATGGATTGCCGATAATGGTCCAACATATGCCTGTGGAGCTCTACTTCATTAGCCATCCCTGAGGTCCACGCGCGCTCCCACGCGATCATACCCTGTGGCTGTGGTACAGGGACTCCTATAGCCGGGGGAGGAGGAGTCACACTTCGCGACCTGGATCGCGACTGAGATGGTTCTCCCGATGGCACGAAAGGAATCGTGAAAGTCACTCTTCGAAGAGGGAGAACGCGCTTGCGGGCAGTCCTTATCGTCCTTGGCCCGCGAGATGTCCCCTCACCGGTAGGTATGGGTATGGGCATGGGAACAGAAGATCGAGCAAAAGAGTCGGCAGAATCCTGTTCATGACTATGCTCGGATGGGTCATAGTCATCATAGCTTGTGTCGGCTCTCCTAACCCTGCTGGTAACATAACCGGATTCATCGGGGAGTGGTCGGATGTGGACATAGTGATGAGATAAATAAATAAATAAATAAAAAATTTATAAATATCAGAAACATTTTATAATAATCATGTGAACTCACATAAAATCATATTTCTCATTTTGAAGTGAAAGATTTCCCGATCGATTCCTATTTTTAGAATAATTTAATGCAAGTCCTTTCTTATTCATACCATATTTAGACATAGGTGATCAGGCTTTGCCTAATTATGATATGTTAGATCGTTGCTTATTCTAATTCTACTAGTGGTGAGCTTTTTAAATTTATCTACGAAAATAGTTTTTCAAAAAGAAAATTTTAGTTATAGTATTTGGTTTCAATAGAAAACCGGTGTTCTCTATAACCTATAGCTCTGATACCAAGTCTGTCACACCCCGCTAAAGCGGAAACACGAGGCGTGATAGCGCAAGATTTCATAACAATAGGATAAAAACAACACCAACCATCCATTCAAATACATAACAGTTTAAGTTTAAAATTTTTACATCGCATCAACTAAAAGTTCTAACAAAATAAAGTAAACCAAGTGTTTCAACTAAACAGTTTCAAATATACAAGATGATTGATGTCGATGCGCCCACATAATAGAAAGATTCGGTTAATCTTTTCTTACCCCTGAAAAGCATGATAAAAACAAGGTCAACTACAAAGAGTTGGTGAGTTCACAGGTTTTCAATATTTCAAAAACAATCCAATTGTGTAAGTGAATATGAGCAAAATAAATTTTTGGCAATAATTAATATCTTAAAACGTCAAGAGCATGGAGTCTGTCCTCCACATTAAAGAGCCACAACTAAACCTTTCGACCACAGAAAAAAGATTTATTGTTAATTCTACCTTAGCGGTGGGACTAATACCCCACACATGTAGAACCTTCGTTTCTTTTTAAGTACTGTGCACCCCTACCTATAGTTTTTAGGTGGGATTGTCCGTCCAAATAGCGCTATCCACAAATACCCTTGGCTCCTTACTTGAGTTAATAGTAGTGTACAAACTTTTATGTTACATTTTACTCAATATAACTATTAGTGTACATGCCTTAGTTCCCACAACATCAAATTTAACAAAATCTCATAATCATAATGAAAATAGCTCATATAACATATTCAATCATGCTTTTCACCCCAAATCGTATAAAATACTTTGAAAGAGGGGCTGTGAATACTCACCTTATAGCAAAGCTCCGCGACACAAGACAACACAATCCGATCGCCACACGACGACCTAACGCTTCCCTATCAAAGAGTAATACTCAAAACCGTCACTTATAGGTCTAATACTACTTATAGAGGTGAATAAATCTTAAGCCCATAAGTGTCTATATATGTCCAATTATACAAAATGCCCACTTGCTCGTTAATATCGTAATTTATACCGAAAGTAATCTTATTATCCATCACATGATCAACATTTATAGAAATCAATTAAGTCCAGAATTTCTCTTCTGGACAGAAACCAATTGTCCTAAAAATGATCAGTTTTCAAGGGCTTCCAAAATGACCTCGTTTCCTATATTTTTATATAAGATAAAATACTGAGTTTTGGTCTTTGTGACCAAATTTCATGCCTTTTGGACATGTACAAGTGGTTCAAATAATTCATGCAAAACATTATGTCACAACCGGTAAAACAGATTACACCATGTTACTAAATCACTCACTTGAGGAGTTATACTCAGTGTTTTCTATAATTTCCAGTTGTATTGGAATCATAACTCATAAAGGAAACTTTTGAGATGAGAATCACTGATTTCGAAGAAGTTATGAAGGAGATATGACACTACAAAGTTGCATTCACAATTCTCTTATTAGCTGACAGATTGCACACTTAACTTTAATAAATTGGTTAGTGCCTCAAAACTTCATATTTTTGTATGAAACTGGATTCATATGAATCCTAACTCATAAAATAAAGTTTTAGAAGAAGAATCATGCATTATAGACAAATAACAAAGGAGATACTAACACACAAAGTAGAGTTTAGCTGGTGGTGGTTTCACAGATTGCACACCTAAAGTATTTTAGGTGTTTGAAGGGTCAAAACTCCATATTTTTAAGTGATTCCACTTGCAAACTGAATATAACTAATAAACTAACTCTCAAAAGAAAAATTATCCTTTTTCATTGAGTTTTGAAGGAAATATGGTCATTTGAACATGCATGCACAAATCTGTCATTGGTTGACAGTTTGCACACTCATTCTGTTTCAATTAGTTGGGACCTCAAATCAGAATATTTTTGAATGAAATCAGTGGCATATGAAAGGTAACACATTAAATTAACTTCCAAATGAAGAATCAAGTGATTTGGAGGAATATTCAAACAGTTATGGTCGTTTAAAGTAGGGTTTACCTACTGTTGAACTTTCAGATGCACATGCAGCTTGTTATGAGTGAGACCATTTGGGTGGTCAAAACTCAATGTTTTTGAGTGAGACCACTTGGATTAGAACCCCAACTCACTAAATAAACTTGTAGAAAGAATATTCATGATATTTGAACATAAAAATTGTAAGAAATTGACGATTTACACACATGCATGAATCTGCCAGAACCAAAATCACCATTTTTGTTCAAGAACACAAAAAATCATGATTTTTCCCCTATTTTCTTGAGTTTTATTGTGTGGATCATAGATAATCACCATCGTATGAACATTTTTAAATGTTTTGGTGTACAATCTCTCCGCAAACTCAGAACTTTAGGATAATAGAAGAAAATAGTTATGAAAAATGTAAGAAAAGTGGGTTTTTCCACCCAAAAATGGTAAGAAAATGAGGGTAAAGTTGTTACCTTGTTTGGATGATGAATAGAGCTTCTAAATCCCTTGATGATTCTTGACCTTTGATGGTGAAAATGTATAAAACTCAGCTGAACTAGAGGGAAAGGAGAGTTCTAGAAATGGCTTTTGAATTTAGAGAGAGAAAGGAGACTGAAATTTGAATTTTCAACATGCAAAATGAGGAGAAAATGAAAAAAAAATGTATTTATATGGGGGATTAGGGGGGAGGCCGGCCATGGGGGCCCAATCCTCTCAAAATCATATATTTTTTTTATAAATAAAATAAAACTCAAGCCCAATTAAGAATACAATGTCATATTTCTCAATTTTTGGTCTTTTTCCTCAAAATGCAAGCCCAAAAGTGATTAAATTCTTTAAAATAAAAAAATTTATACTTGACACATTAAAACTATATATTTTATATAAATTGGGTACCAATTAGAGCATTTGGCACTATAAAGGACATTTCGGACAGTTACGGGTCGGAACCGGACATTTTAAGCGACTACCGGAAATGCTAAGGATTTTTCGGCCATTCTAAACCAACTAACTTCTATTCTTAAAATTAAACTATATAAACACTAATAAACTTAATAGAAGCTAACCTAAAAGCTCGAATTTGACAAATGTCACAGTCTTCCCCCGTTAGAAAAATTTCGTCCCGAAATTTCAGAAGTGGCTTTCTCCGGGGTGTTCGTGAATAAGCTGGGGTACTTTTGCTTCATCAAATCTTCACGTTCCTAGGTATATTCTAGACCATGCTTCGCATTCCAGCGGACTTTAATAATAGGGATTTTACTGTGCCTCAATCGTTTAACTTCTCGGTCAAGAATCTCGATTTGTTCTTCGATAAATTGTAACCGATCGTTAATCTGAACGTCGTCCAGGGGTAACACCAATGTTTCGTCTGTTAAGCATTTCTTCAGATTCGACACATGAAACCTGTCGTGGATGGCGCTTAGATTTTGTGGTAACTTCAACTTGTACGCCACTGGTCCGATTCTTTCAAGTATTTCGAATGGACCAATGTATCTTGGACCCAGCTTGCCTCTCTTACTGAAGCGTACCAATCCCTTCCATGGGGACACTTTTAATAGCACTTTATCCCCCACTTGGAACTTTCTCCGATTATCCGCATAACTCTTCTGACGGTCTTTTGCTGTCTTGAGTCTTTCTTTGATGATTGAGATCTTGTCAGTGGTTTCCTGGATAATATCTGGCGTTGTCAACTGTCTATCTCCGATTTCTACCCAGCTAAGCGGCGATCTGCACTTACGTCCGTATAGAGCTTCGTATGGTGCACATTGTATGCTGGTATGATAGTTGTTGTTATAGGAGAATTCCACAAGTGGCAGGTGGGTATCCCAACTTCCACCGAAATCTATTGCGCAAGCCCGTAACATATCCTCTAGCGTTTGAATATTTCTTTCTGATTGTCCATCCGTTTGAGGATGATAGGCAGTGCTATAATCTAAACGTGTACCCAATGCCTTTTGAAGTGATTGCCAAAAACGCGATGTAAATCATGTATCTCTGTCCGAAATAATGGAAATAGGCACACCATGACGTGTAACTATTTCATTAATATAGATTTGCGCATGCCTTTCCATACTGAAATCTTCGCGAATGGGGATGAAATGAGCCGATTTGGTAAGTTGGTCTACTATAACCCATATAGTATCGTGCCCGTTTCCTGTTCTGGGTAATTTAGTTACGAAATCCATTGTTATTTGCTCCCATTTCCACTGTGGTATTTCAGGTTGTTGGAGTAAACCAGATGGTTTCTGATGTTCAGCCTTTACCTTAGCACAAGTCAGGCACTTGCTTACGAACACGGCATATCTTTCTTCATTCCCGGCCACCAATAATACTCCTTCAAATCCTTATACCTTTTATCTGCCCCTGGGTGAATCGAATATCTGGATCGATGGGCTTCGTCCAAAATGATTGATTGTAGATCACCAACTTTCGGTACCCATACCTTATTCTTGAAGTAATGTACCCCATCTGTCTGCATCTCAAATTCCTTCTCTAAGTGCTGCAAGGTTTCATTCTTCAAATTCTCTTCTTTTAAAGCATCTCCTTGTGCTTCAAGAATTTGAGTTTTTAAACTCGTCTAGACCATCATTCCCATAGCACGTACTCTTGTTGGTTTTACTCTTTCCTTTCGGCTTAACGCGTCGGCCACCACATTAGCTTTTCCTGAATGGTACTTTATTTCACAGTCGTAGTCACTAAGTAGTTCAACCCATCTTCTTTGCCTCATGTTGAGCATTTTTTGGTCAAGGATGTGCTGGAGGCTTTTGTGATCAGTGAAAATGGTGCACTTGGTGCCGTATAGATAGTGTCTCCAGATTTTTAGTGCGAACGCCACCGCCCCTAACTCCAAATCATGAGTTGTGTAATTCTTCTCGTGAATCTTTAGTTGTCTCGAAGCGTATGCAATAACTTTGTCTTTTTATATTAACACGCAGCCCATTCCCTGATGTATCACAGTAGACTACGAAGTTATTTACTCCTTCGGGTAGAGCCAGAATCGGTGCGTTGCATAACTTGTGTTTGAGTGTCTGGAAGGCTTCTTCTTGTTTCTCTCCCCAACTAAACTTTTTATCTTTTTGTGTTAGAGTTGTTAGTGGTTGCGCGATCTTAGAGAAATTCTCGATAAATCGCCGGTAATAACCTGCCAATCCCAGAAATTGGCGGATCTCGGTCGGTGTCTTCGGGGCTTCCCATTTCTTAATTGCCTAGATCTTAGCTGGATCAACTTGGATTCCCTTTTCATTCACCACATGGCCAAGAAAGTGTACCTCACGAATCCAAAATTCACATTTAGAGAATTTCGCGTACAACCTTTCGTTTCTGAGCAATTCCAATATCAACTTCAAGTGTTGCTAATGCTCCTTTTTACTCGAGAATAAATGAGTATATCATCTATAAACACGATCACGAATTTGTCTAGGTATGGTTGACAAATTAGATGCCTCAGCAACAGGTTCTTTAACATTCCTTATCATCCTATAGGAGATCCGGAGAGGTTAACATTCTCTTGAGAAGAGATTGGTACTTGATTATTCACTGATGAATCGTTGTTAGAAGGTTTAAAAGGAGGAATGTAACTAAGAGGAGCAACACTTATCCCTGAGGAGGAAGAGTGTCACTGTTAATCGTAGTGGGGATGGGATGAGGTCCTTCATCATTATCATTTGTTTCAGTGATAGGAGGTGTAATGATATAAGATTTGGGTTCCCCATAATGAGACTTCATCCAACTATTCAGTTCCTCACCGTCTTCGGGTAAAGGAATAGAATTTGTTGATCGTGATCATCAAAGTTGACGTTGATGGTTTCTTCTACATGTTGTCTTCACTTTTTGAAGACGCTAAATGCCTTGGATACTGAGGAGTACCCAATAAATATACTATCATCAGCCTTTTGAACAAAATTTCCTAAATGATCTCTGTCATTCAGAATATAACATTTACATCCAAAGATGTGTAGAAAACTCAGAGATGGTTTTCTTCCATGAAAGAGTTCATAGATTGTTTTCTTGAATCTATTAACTATCAGGGGTGATTTTGAGTGAAACGTGCAGTGTTAACTGCTTCAACCCAGAATTGAGTTGGTAGATGAGATTCGCAGAGCATTAAGCGAGCAGCTTCACATGATGAGCAAAGAGATTCCTTTGCAAAAGAATGTTTAAGTAGTCCATTGACCAGTTCTTTCCGAGATAAATCATTTATCATCTTGAAGTTCAGATGAGAGAGTCTCTTATTCCAAAGCGAATTAATATCAAGAGAGACCTTAGATAGAAAGCAAACATTCTATGAATGAGTACTATCCATATGTATGGCATAAACTTTTTCCTAATATTTTGCCTTTAAGAGCAAGTTTGTCATTTTATTTAATGACAGCACATTTCGTCTTAGTGAATAAAACTTTGAAGTCTTTGTCACAGAGTTGACTAATGCTCAAAAGATTGTGCTTTAGCCCTTCAACATATGCAACACGATTGAAAGAAGTTTCTCCATTGGTCAGAACACCATTAGCTTTGGTGAATCCTTTGCCATTTCCGCCAAAGGTCACTGAGGGATCTTTTTCTTCCTTATATTCAGCGAGCAGAGTTTTTGTACTAGTCATATGCCTAGAGCATCTGCTATCGAGATACCAGATTCCTTTAGCGTTCTGCATAAGAAAAGGGGATTAATTTTTCATAGGTACCCATAGAACTATAGGTCCTGCGGTGTTAGTGGAAATATCAGAGGTGACATATTTCTCATTCTCTAAAGATTTTTCTTCAGTAGAGTTTTTCAGTTTGGTTGTTTTACCAACCTTAGTGGATTTCGCTTTCATTGATTTCTTAGATTGAGCTACTTTCTTTCCGTGAAATATTTTCTCAGCCTTTATGGCATTATGGCATTTGCTAGCAATGTGAGTAGTCTTACCACAGTGATAGCACTTGCTAAATTTGAGAGAAGGTTTAGAACTAGAAGCATGCGACAAAGAGGGCTTAATATTTTCATAAACCTAGAAGGAACAACAAGTTTCTCAGGTTTAGAGGGAGTGAGATCAACCTTGATTAGAGGAGTTGGTCTCTGGATACATCCAGGGATCTTCTTCCCAGAAGTCAAAGGATGACTCACTGAAGGAACAAAAGGATTCTCCTTCAGTTCAGGAAAGTTCTTGATCTTAGGAACATGATTAAGGAACTTGTCTTTAATCACCTTCCTAAGTTGTTTGTCCTTGGTAATAATTGTTAAGTTCTAAAGAATTTCTTCAAAAGGGACAATCTTCTGAAGTGGATTGTCAAGAAGCTAAGGCATCTTCAGAAGTGGAAAAGATTAGAAGTCTGAAGTAAACACTTCAGATGAAATACAAACAAAAAAGCATAAGGCATAACTTCTGAAGTGGCAACTTCAGAAGTTCTGAAGATTGCTTCTGAAGAATCATTTACACGTGTATAGATGTCATTGGTCTGTGATGTACATAGCTATTAGTTTAGGCACTCTATACTAGTATAAAAACAAAGTCTGTTAGTTTATTAGATACGTTTTTAGAGACATATACTTGTACTTTCCACATTCATACAATTTGTAATCTTGTGAATATCAATACAACAGCCGACTGCTTTGCGATCTATCTTGTGATCTTTGCTTAATATTCTACATTCTTATATATGGGAAATATCAGTTGGTATCAGGGTCGTTTAACTGTTCTTGATCCCATTTCTTAAATCTTGCCAGATCTGACAGACTTCTAGAAATTTTTTCGTTCAATCACTTCTTCATTAATCAAAATCTAATTCTTTCATCACTTACAGTTGAATTGTCGATCAAATCATAAGAATGTCGATAGAATATGTGTCAATTGGTTTCGAGACTAAGCCTCCTTCCCTATTCATAGGCAAATACCATCAATGGAGGATAAGAATGGTCCAGGTTTTGAACAACATAAATGAAGAGCTTATGAAATCAATTACAAATGGGCCACTGAAAGTATATGTTGAAATTCATGTTGTCCCAGCAACTGAAGATACTCCAAAAATTCCAGCAACAAGGATTAAGAAGAAGACTACAATGTACAACAATGCAGAAAAAGCCCAATTGAAAATTGATCGACGTGCTCTAACTCTTCTAACAATGGCCCTTCCTAATGAGATATTCAATAGGGTTGATAGTCTTTCTTTTGCAATAGAAATGTGGGATGAAGTTGAAGAACAAATGCACAGGAGTGAAAAATCTAGGGAACAAAAGATAAACATATGCATTGACATATATGAAGGATTCAAAGCTAAAGAAGGTGAATCTCTGACTGACACTTATAATAAATTCAATAACATTCTTAATGATTTGAGGAGAAATGGAGTTCAGAAGCTAAATTCGGAAATCAACAACATTCTTAAAGAATTTAGGAGCTGAATGGGAGTGCTTCACTAACACCATGGTAACTAGAAACCTGTCCAAGAAGTATATTCATTAAATATTTTGAATCTTGTATCAACAAGAAGACAAAATTAAGTCTAGATAGAGTGAAAAGAAGAAAGCAAGTGACTCATTAACTCTTCTCACTAGCACAATCAACAATCAAAGAGCTACTCCTCTTCCCTCCAAAGCATGTGAACTTCCAGTGCTGGAAACTATGTCTGGAAACGAATCTGATGAGAAGATGAAACATATGGCATAAAGTATTGCATTTGTAACTAATAAGTTCAATCAAAAATACAATAATAGATATAAAAAGTGAGGAAATGTAAAACCTACTGCTATTGGGTCAGTGGTTAAAGATCAGAAGGAAGAAAACAAAGATGAGAATGAGCCAGCAAGGTGTTTCAATAGTGGAAAACCTGGCTACTTTGCAAGACAGGGCGAAATACTAAAGGTCAAGAACACTGCTTATTATGAAAAGAAAGCTGCCTTGTCAAAGAAGAACGAAGCCAACCCTTCTCTTTACATTAAGTAAGATGATGTAAGATTGATGCACAAGAATGATGTAAGATGGAATACAGAAGGTTTAAGAAAGTAGGTAGCATGCACACAGATGAAGAAGATATCTTCATCTTATTTATAGTCGTTTGCATTTAATGCAAGACAAAAGGTATGTGCAACATGGGAAGCATCCATAGGAGACTTGTCCTTTGTTCAGAATACAACAATGTTTTTGGCCGTATATCAACAGTACCATATCAGATATGATGGGGATATAAGAGACAATTCGTACGTCCTTTTCTGACACAGTATGGGGTTCGTCTTTTGTGCATCGAGGATAAGGTCAACGTTAATCTTGTATGAGAAGCTTCACTTGATCAAGGATGAACTTTCAGTATCGCTGAGGCTTCACAAGACTTCACACTTGGATAGATAATCTTTGCTATCGCTGAACCGCTTCAGGTCTCGTAGCTGATTATCTCTTTCTTCAGCTTGGTCTTTGACTATCGCTGAATGATCATTTGGTGTGATCGCTGATCTTCAGATCTTCAGAGTTAAGCTTAAGGTTCCTTGATCTTCAGCGATCGCTGATGACAGTCAGCGTGTGCTTATCGCTGAATTTGAACTTAAACTTAAACAAGGAATTTCACTAAGTTTAAAGAGGAATCATATTCAAATCACTGAGAGGAGTTATGATGAACAACAGATTACCTTTTCTGTCCGCTCTCCAGAGTTCTTCTCCTGCCTTAGAAATCAAGTAACAATGTTTTTCATCAAATACGACAAGTATTTTAGAATCACAAAGTTAACTTACACTCAGCAGGTTATGTTTCAATCCAAAAATATGAGCTACTTTTGATAAGGTAATATTACCTTCTTGTAAAGTACCGTAGCCTTTTATTTGACCCTTACCATTATCTCCAAACGTTACATCTCCACCAGTCATATGCCTCGAGCATCCAGAGTCAAGATACCAGATGTGCACACGCTGCTTCTGCAACCACAATAAGAGTGTTTTAGGTACCCATCTCATAATGGGTCCTTTAACGTTAGTTTTAGACTTTTCAGTTTTGTTATCTTGCACATGATTTGATTTAGCACGATTTAAAAGTTTGTTCTTTTTATTTTCTTTAATTTTGTTTTTCTTTGGTTTAATCCTGAAGTGTGAAGTACTATCATAAGAATAATCAGAGGGCCTTGAGAAAAATTGCTTTAGTTTTAAGAACAATGAAAAACATTCAGAATTCCAAGACATAAAAGATTGCATTGAATTTTCATTAAAATAATGATAATTACAATTCTTCTTATTTCTGTCTATACTAGTATTAGTAGTTCTATTGAACTTCTTAGCTAGGCTAGACTTATGCTTAGAATCATAAGTGTTCTTCTGTTGAGGCTTCCTCTAATAAACCTTCTTAGGAGCTTTCTGAATTACTGAAACAGAAGCAGAAAGATTAGATTTCCATTTGCCTTTTTGAGCAGTAGTAAACTTTGGAGGACTTGATTGTAGAGATTTTTGCTGAATATTCAATTTCTTTTTAAGACTTTCTTCTTTTTCAAGTTCAAGACAGGATTTGGCCTTAAGACACATTCCAATTAAGTCACGATGAATGGAAAGCGGTTTCTCTGTCCTGTTGGAGGAACAGAGAGTATTGGTATTCCACTTGAATTTTTTCAACATTCAGACCAGAGGCTATGATCTCCAGAGGTTCATTTGTGTATAAGAAGGGGGCATTTTCATTTTTAACTACCTCTGGAACCTTTCTGTAAACAAAAGGTAATTGATTTTCTAAATGTGAAAAATATTTCTCTGAGTTATCAAAGAAATCATCACTTTGGTCACTATTCTTCCAGGGGTATGTAGTTAATTTCAAATCGTCTTTAGTAACTGAAAGATTTAAGTCAACAAAAGAACAAGGAAATACTCTGGATGATTTTCTGAAGAATTTTGCTTAACATTTTCATGTTCAAGTTTAAAGCATTTATCTAGAGTTGAGAGAATATCATTTTCAAAACCATGTCTTATCTCTTCTTCTGCTTGTGTAGGAATGATAGCATCGGCCTCTGGCTTTAAAATTATAAGCACATTTGATCCAAACTTGAAGATGTTACTTTTCTTCTGAATTTTATACAGATTAACGTTTGTTTTTCCAGAAGAATATTCGATGTTTTTAAACTTCAGTTTTCGTTGATGATGACCATTTTCATGTTTTGATTTTTTAAAAAGAGATTTCTCATATAAAATCGGAAACACAGGCTTCTGTTCTTGTCCTAGACAAAAAAACGGATTTCAGAGTAGACCTCTTTTCACATGTGTAGGGATCCAGATCCTCGAAACCAAGTCCAAATCTCCCTACTTGTGTATTTTATTTTGTCATGAACTTTCTGAGCATCCAGATATGTTTTGATCTGTAGCTTTTTCTTTTGAAGTTCAATATGTAAAAATTCTCTCTTCTTTTGAATATAGTTTTTTAGTGCTACAGAATTCAATCTGTCACTTTCTTTTACTTTGATCTCCTTATCTTTGCCTTCCAAAAGTTTAGTAAAGTTCTAATTCTCTTCCTTGAATTTAACTTCAATAATTTTTAATACTTTAGAAATCTTCTCATTTTCAGAACTTAGCTCTAGTTTTTCTTCTATTAGAAGATCCATCTCTCTTTTGTAAATTTATCTTTCCCTTTGAGTTACTGAAAGAGTTTCTTCAATATTTTTTCGCAATTTCTTTTCAACTTTAAGTTTTTTCTTAAGTTCTTCAAAATTATTTCACAAAATCAGAATGGTATTTTCAAGTTCAGATGATTCAGAGATACTACTAACCGGTGATCCAGAAGGTTGTTCTTCTGATTCAATAGTTTTAGCCATTCCGCAGAACATGGCTTCATCACCACTTAACTCATCTCCTAGCCAGTTTTCTTTTTCTGGAAAGTGAGCTCTTTCATCGACATTATACTTGTATTTATTTTTGTAGTACATTTTGTCTTTGTCCAGAGGTCCCCTACAATCCATTGAATAGTGCCCTAGCTTGCCACATCTATAGCACACGTCCTTCTTTTTCTTCAGTTCATCCTCTTTCTTCTCTGCCCCTGTCTTCTCAGCCCTCTGGATCTCTTGTTTAGGAGCATAATTTGGAGTTGAACGATCAAATCTTTTACTTCCTTGAAAAGATCGATTACCAAAATTTTTTGTGAATTGTTTGGTGATGAGTGCTAGGGATTCAGCAAAAGCTTTGATTTCATCATCAGAGTCAGAGTCATCTTCTGGGATTGCTTCTGGCATAAGAGCTTTACTCTTTCCTTTTTTCTCGATATCTTTACTTCTTCTGACCGACCCTCTTGATTCAGAAATTAGGGCTAGAGGTCCACCAATTGTCTTCTCTTCATTAGACCAACTATCCCTTGACTTTGGAACATGTCTTGTAGGGATTTCATCGGTAACAGCAGTAGCAGGAACCCTTGGAATCGTTGTCATTGGAATAAACGGACCATTTTGAACAATAGGGTAAAGTTCTACATCCAATCCTTCATAGAAGTTGATCATACGAATCTTCCATTGCGAATATTCATCACAACTTAGAGTAGGAGGTTTGGCCAGGGATCCGGAGGTGTAAACAGCATCAAATTTGAATTTGCCATTTTTTCAGAAAACAGGGAGTCGAGAAAATAACAGGAGGATTTTTGAAATCTAGAACAAATAAATTTCAAATGAATTGAAACAGGACGATATTCTTACTGATTTTAGATTTAAACTGAGATTACCACCGATTTGGAGAAAATTGTTTTGAAATTAACAAATTCTCGTAAAATAGGTAAAATTACAAACAATCGCTTAAAACTAAAGATAACTGCAAATAGAAGAGGGATTTCTCCAAATGGAAGAGATCTAATAATCAATACATTGATTAGATGGCTCTGATACCAATTGTTGGAACCCAGATCCCTTTTCTAACAATTAATCAATAGATCGAATGAGTAAATGTAAGCGAAAACAATTTAGATCTATGAATTAAAGCAGTTAATAGTAAGAACAGTAAGAGCGATATTGAAGAACAAGTGGTAGTTCGTATTAATAACCTGGAAGATGATTACAATACGATGAATGAAATGATCTCTTTGTTCTCCATAATGTATCTTAGATCGACAACTATAACATTCATAAAAGGACCTATTTATTCAAGTACAATTAATAGAAGTCAACATTCTAGCCTATTACAAACTGACACGTAAGCAAAGATTATAACAAATTCAGTTACACAATTCGAAACACGAAACATATGCAGGCCACGTCATCAGGAGCGAGTGTGATACCTCTGTTGTATGCAGTTGTTCTTCCATACTCTGGACGTCTCTGTGGAGAGTGAGATCAGAAGATGAACTTCTGATCTCCTGCACTTGTACAATTCTGGTTCATACTTTTCTAAAAATGATGTCTAACAATAAAATATATATAATTATAGTATGTTAAATATATAACTTTTATTTTTATATAATTTGACCACTTTTGGGCTTATATTTTGAAGGAAAAAAGCCAAAATTGAGAAAATGAACTTTTTAATTTCATATTTGGGCTTGAGATAAATTATAAAAAAAATTATTGGATTTGGGTGGGGCCCATATATTCAAGACACTCTCTTCTTCTTCTTCTTCTTGTTCACGTTCCAGCCATTTTCACCTTCAAAAATCAACATTTTTGCAACAATATTGAAGATAATAGGTCCTTTCTTCTTACCATTGTTGGGTGAAAACCACACTTTTTCTTGCATTTTAAGCCTCTTCCTTCTAACCTCCGAATTTTCTGAGTTTATGAAAAGATTACACACTAAAAACATGTCAAATGTTCATATAATGGTGGTAATCTATGACCCAAACAATAAAACTCAAGAAAATAGGTGAAAATCATGATTTTATGTTGATTTTGAACAACAAAATGGTGATTTTTGATGCTAACAGATTTTATGCATGTGCATAAATCATCCGTTTCTTGCAAATAATATGTTCAAATATCATGAATCTTCTTTCTAAAAGTTTATTTAGTGAGTTGGGGTTCTAATCCAAGTGGTCTCACTCAAAAACATTGAGTTTTGACCCCCCAAATGCTCATAACAAGAAAGATGTGCAACTGAAAATTCAATAGTAGACAAACCCTACATTGAACGACCATAACTCTTTGAATATTCATTCAAATTACTTGATTTTTTCTTCTAGAATTTATTTTAATGAGTTACCTTTCAAATGCGACAAGTTTCACTCGAATATATGGTAATTTAAGGTTTCAACTATTCAAAACAAAATGAGTGTGCAATCTGTCCAAAGCTGACAGATTTGTGCATGCATGTTCAAATGGCTATATCTTCTTCAAAACTAGATGAAAAGGTATGATTTTTCCTTTGTGAGTCAATTTTATGTGTTATCTTCTGTTTGCAAGTGAAATCACATGAAAATATGGAGTTTTGACCCTCCAAACAGCTAAAACATTTTAGGTGTGCAAACTGTGAAACCACCAGTAGGTAAACCCTAGTTTGCATGTTTACATTTCTTTGAATATTTATCCATAATGCATAATTCTTCTTCTGGAGTTTTTTTTTATGAGTTAGGGTTCATATGAATCCGGTTGCATTAAAAAATATAAAGTTTTGAGGGATTAACCAATATACTAAAGTTAAGTGTGCAATCTGTCAACTAATGACAGATGTGTGCATGAAAATTTGTGGTGCCATATCTTCCTCATAACTCATTCAAAATGAGTGATTCTTATCTTACAAGTTTCCTTTATGTGTTGTGTTTATAATCCAACTGGAATTTCTGAAAACAATTTAGTAGAACTTCTCAAATGGTTGTTTTACCAATAGGGTGTAATCTGCCGTTCTTGCTGTGATACATTGTTTTGTATAAATTATTTGAACCATTATTACATGTCAAAATTGCATGAAATTTGGTCACAATGACCTTAACTCGGTAATATGTCACATATAAAAAGATGAGAAACTATGTCATTTTAGATGTCACTGTAATTTGATCATCTTTAGCACCATTTGTTACTGTCCAAAAGTGAACATTCTAGAATTGCTGATTTCATGAACTTTGATCACTTGAAGGATTATAACATTACTTTTCGGTATAATTTATATCATATTAAAGAGCATATGTGCATTATGTATAACAGGACAATAGTAGACCAAGTTGGACATATAAGGACTTATAAGCACTTTCATAGTAATCGAATAGGTATATAAGTGACCTTTTTGGGCACTTTGCGTTGATAGGAAGGCGGTAGGCCATCAAGCGGACGTTTCGTGAGTTTATTTGGAAGCTTTGCTATAAGGTGAGTATTCACGACCCCTCTTTTAAATGTTTATACGTTTTGGGGTGTAAAGCATGAGGTTTTAAAGGAAATTGAATTGATTTATATTGATTAATGAAAAGCATATAAATCATTATGATGAGAAAATTTATGTTACACTAAAAAATGAGATGTTGAGTTATGTAAAGGCCCCGTGGTGCACTACTATTTAACTCTAAATGAGCCAATGATATTTGTGGATAGCGCTATTTGGTTGACATACCCATCTAACTGGCAAGTAGGGGTGCAGTTTATCAATTATGAATGCTCTACCCATGTGGACTTTAGGTCCACTGCTGAGCTAGTTCGTGGGGCGTAGAATGTCAAGTAGGTTTAGTAGTGGCTCAATATTTATATATCATGTGTAATGGTAAATTTTGTATTTTTGCTCATAAAAGTTAAAATATTAAAGATGATGCGAACATTCGTTTCGCTATTTTTATACCTTGCATATAAAATGTTTTGTGCATCTGAAAACCTGTGAACTCACCAACTCTTTGTCGTTGAACCTTTTGTTTTAACATGCTTTACAGGAAAATAAGAAGGTAACCGATCAAGCTTAGCTTATTTTTGTGGAACACCAATCAAGACATTTTATATATCCAAATTGATGTAATTTGTTGTTAAAGTTCAAGTAGTCGGGTTGTAAACTTTTAAACTTTAAACTTCTACGTTTTAATTATATATGTGTGGTTGGTGTTTATATTCCTATTGTTGTGAAACCTAGAACCGTCGTACCTCGTGTTTCCGCTTTAGCGGGGTGTGACAGACTTGGTATCAGAGCCTTAGGTTATAGAGAACACCGGTTTTCTAACAAAAACCATGCACTATAACCAAAATTTTCAAAAATTATTTTCTTAGATATATTTAAAAATTTTAAAAGCTCACTACTAGTATAACTACAATAAGCATCATTCATATTTCAATTAGCCAAAGCCTGATCACCTATGTTTAAATATGGTATGAATAAGAAGGGATTTGGACTAGTTATACTAAAAATCAGCATAGATCAGAAAACTTCTTATTTCAAATAAAAAAATATGATTTTATGTGAGTTCGCATGAGTATTATAAAATGTTTCTGACATTTATAAAATTATTTTTTCTTTTATTCACAGTATCATGTCTTCATCCGAGTATTCCCCTGACGAGTCCGGCTATATCCCTGGCCAAATTAGGAGGAGTGACTCGACCCATGAGGAGTATGACCCTTCCGAGCACAGTTATGACGAGGATACCGTTGACTCTTCCGCCGGTAGCGGCTCACAGTATGAGGTTTAGGACTTTCGCCAGGAAGAGCGTCCCTCTTCCTATGAGGGTTTCCTTCTCTGCTCCTACCGGAGAAGTGGGGGAGTCATCCCGAGGGAGACCCCATAGTGTGACGCCTCCACCAGCGACCGGAGCACTGGCAGGCCCCCCTTCGGACATGACGAGACTTGAGAGCTTTTGGGTCTCAGGTCTAGCATGGGAGATGGAGATGCATCAGGACAGATTGGGCTGCCACCACCAGACCATCGATGGGCTTTCGACGATTCTAAACACTAATTCCGAGGTTATGGATAGAGCTTTGGATGTTATCACTTCGACTAGGAGGACGGTTAGGAGATTCTAGACGTACTTGGTCTTGGTGGTAGGAGTTTTGGTGGCCGTGCTAAGTGTTCTTATCTGGGTTGTGATGCACTATGAGACCATATGTGAAGCTTTTGGGATGACAACACTTCTTTTTAGGATTTGCTTGTTTAAGTTATGAACAATTTTATTATCTTTTGGGAATTGTATTCTATAACTTATGTTGGGATGTTTATGTTTTTATTTTTATGAAAGTTATCCATGTTTTGGAAATTATCGTATATTGCTTTAATTATAAGTTTAGATAATTAGTACTAGACGTATGCTATATGTTATGCATAACTTAGGAAGTAAACTTAGTGCGGAAATAGAAATTTAACCAAAACCCAATTTGAAAATTGTGTTTTAGAACAATGCCTCCAAGGAGAGAAAATTCCGAGGTCACACAGCTTGTATCTGAACAGCTCTTGGCAGCACTACCAAATATTGTTAGCCAAGTAGCAGCGGGCCTAAACACCAATCAAAGTAACAATAGAGGATCTGGAGATAGAGAATGCACATACAAATCTTTTAGGAGTTTCATGGAACGGAAGGAGCTGTTGGACTGATAACTTGCCTAGAGGGCATGAAGTCAGTTCTCCACATTAGTAAATGTACCGAGGTAAACAAGGTAGAATTTGCTGCTTGTCTTTTACAAGGACGAGCCTTGACATGGTGGACCACTCAGGTCCAAATTCGAGGCCGGGAGGCAGTTAATAGACTCCCATGGGATGAATTCAAGAAAATGCTTAAGGATGAGTATTGTCCGAGGAGTGAAATTCATAAATTAGAAGCAGAATTATGGAACCATGAAATGAAAGGAAACGACGTTGATACATACACTGCCCGTTTCCATGAGTTGGCCAAACTAGTACCACACTTAGTGACACCTGAGGAGAATAGAGTTGACCGATATGTATGGGGTCTGTCTCCTGAAATCAGAGGAGATGTTACTTCAGCTGATCCAAAGACACTTCAAGAAGCAGTAAACTTAGCAACACGACTCACCAACAATGCGAACCATACGGGAACGTTTGCAAGCAAGAAGGCATTAGGAAAGAGGAAGGTGGATGAACCTGTAAGAAGACAGTTTGGGAAAAGGTCAGGCAAGGAGCAAAGAACGTCAGGAAATTACGGAATTCAGACATCGGCAACAGGGAAATGAAAAGGGGTGTACTCGAGGTGTGATAAATGTAATAGTCATCATCAAGGGAAATGCATTACTTGTCTCAAGTGCAACCGGAAAGGCCATATTACAAAGGATTGCAGGATTGTGGAGAAGCGGGTTTATTATGAATGTGGAAGCCCAAATCATTTCAGAAATAAATGCCCAAGACGGAATTGGAGGCCAGACACCAGGCAAGCGCAACCAACAAATCAAAGAAACCAAGAAGGTCAAGCACGAGGTCGAGTATTTGAAATTGGAGCGGAAGAAACAAGACGAAACCCGGATGTGCTCACAGGTATGTTTCTTCTGAATAATCATCGTGCATCTGTATTATTTAATTATGGAGCAGATAGAAGTTATGTGTCATTAGATTTTAGACCAAGGATAAATCTAAGACCTCAAAAGTTGAAAGAAGAGTATGTCATTGAATATGCCAACGGTCAAGAAAGTAGGGCCAAGGACGTAATAATGAATTGCACTTTAAACTTGGTTATTGGAGACTTCAGTATATATCTTATCCCGATTAAGTTGGGAAGCTTTGATATAATCGTGGGTATGGATTGGTTGTCTAAAAACCAAGCGGAAATTTGCTGCTCCAAGAAAATTATTGAATACCACTACCCGAAGGAGAAACACTCGAAGTACATGGTAAGAAACCCAGAAGGGATTTTAAAATTGTGTCATGCATGAAGATGCGAAAGTACTTAAGAAAAGACTGCACAACATTTTTAGCTCACGTTGTGAATAAGGAGACCGAAGAGAAATGCATTAAGGATATCCCTATAGTTCGGGATTTTCCCGAGGTATTCCCAGATGAGCTACCCGGACTGCCCCCACCAAGACAAGTTGAATTCCACGTTGATTTAATTCCGGGAGTTGCGCCTGTAGCAAAATCACCTTATCGATTAGCACCATCATAAATGCAAAGAACTGTCAGAACAAATTCAAGAGTGACGCGATAAAGGATTCATTAGGCCTAGCTCTTCACCTTAGGGAGCTCCAATCTTGTTTGTTAAAAAAGAAGGATGGATCTTTCTGAATGTGTATCGATTATAGAGAACTCAATAAGTTGACAATCAAGAACCGATACCCCCTCCCTCAAATTGATGACGTATTTGATCAACTTCAAGGGGCTACGTATTTCTCAAAAATCGATCTTCGATCGGGATATCATCAAATGAGAGTTCGTGAAGAAGACATTCCCAAGACATTGTTTAGAACTCGTTATGGTCATTACGAGTTCCTAGTTATGCCTTTCGGGCTAACAAACGCACCAGCAGTCTTCATGGATTTTATGAATAGAGTATGTCGACCATACCTAGACAAATTCTTGATTGTGTTTTTAGATAATATACTCATCTATTATCGCAATAAGAAAGAGCATGAACAACATTTGAGGTTGATCCTAGAATTGCTCAAGAATGAAAATTTGTACGCCAAATTCTCCAAATGTGAATTCTGGATCCGAGAAGTACACTTTCTAGGCCACGTTGTAAATGAAAAGGGGATACATGTTGATCCAGCTAAGATCGAGGCCATTAAGAAATGGGAAGCCCCGAAGACACCAACTAAGAACCGTCAGTTTCTTGGGTTAGCAGGCTACTATCGACGATTTATTGAGAATTTCTCCAAGATTGCGTAACCACTGACGACACTGACTGAGAAAGATAAAAAGTTTATTTGGGGAGACAAACAAGAGGAAGCATTCCAGATTCTCAAACATATGTTATGCAACGCACCGATTTTGGCCTTACTTCACATCAAGGGATGGGATGTGTACTAATGAAAAAAGATAAAGTTATCGCATACGCATCGAGGCAATTAAAGATTCATGAGAAGAATTACACCACCCATGACTTGGAGTTAGGGGCGGTGGTGTTCGCACTCAAAATCTGGAGACACTATCTCTACGTCACTAAGTGCACCATTTTCACTGATCATAAAAGCCTTCAGCACATTCTTGACCAGAAAATGTTCAATATGAGGCCAAGAAGATGGGTCGAGCTACTTAGTGACTACGATTGTGAAATAAAGTACCATCCGGGAAAGGCTAACGTAGTAGCTGACGCTTTTAAGAAGAAAGGAGAGAGTGAAGCCGACGAGAGCACGTGCTATGGGAATGATGGTTCAAACGAGTTTAAAGGCTCAAATTTTGGAAGCGCAAAGAGAAGCTTTAAAAGAAGAGAATTTGAAGAATGAGACCTTGCAACACTTAGAGAAAGAATTTGAGTTACAATCAGATGGAGTGCATTATTTTAAGAATAAAGTATGGGTACCAAAGGTTGGAAATTTACGATCAACTATCTTGGATGAAGCCCATCGATCCAGATATTCGGTTCACCCAGGAGCGGATAAGATGTATAAGGATCTGAGCAATACTATTGGTGGCCAGGAATGAAGAAAAATATTGTTGAGTATGTAAGCAAGTGCTTACCTTGTGCTCAAGTCAAGGCCGAACATTAGAAACCATCCGGTCTACTTCAACAACCCGAAATTCCCCAATGGAAATGGGAGCAAATAACTTTGGATTTCATAACCAAGCTACCCAGAACTGGGAAAGGACATGATTCGATATGGGTTATAGTAGATCGACTTACAAATTCAGCTAATTTCATTCCCATTCGTGAAGATTTCAGTATGGAGAAACGTGTGCAAATTTACATTGATGAAATAGTTACACGTCACGGTGTACCTATTTCCATTATTTCAGATAGAGACACACATTTTACATCACGATTTTGGCAGTCTCTTCAAAAGGCATTGGGTACACGTTTTGATTATAGCACTGCCTATCATCCTCAAACGGATGGACAATCGGAAAGAACTATTCAGACGTTAGAGGATATGTGGCGTGCATGCACGATAGATTTTGGTGGGAGTTGGGATACCCACCTACCGCTTGTTGAATTCTCATATAACAACAGCTATCACACCAGCATCCAATACGCACCATATGAAGCCTTATACGGACGAAAATGTAGATCACCACTTAGCTGGTTAGAAATCAGAGATAGACAGTTGACCACGCCCGATATTATTCAGGAGGCCACTGACAAGATCTCAGTCATCAAAGAAAGACTCAAGACATCAAGAGATCGTCAAAAGAGTTATGCGGATAATCGGGGGAAGCCGTTAGAATTCCAAGTAGGTGATAAAGTGCTTTTGAAGGTATCACCATGGAAAGTACTAGTACGTTTCGGGAAGAGAGGCAAGCTGGGTCCCAGATATGTTGGTCCGAAGAAACTACAGTTTTGACCGAAAGAATTGAACCGGTAGCGTACAAACTAAAGTTGCCACAGAATTTTAGCGCCATCCATGACACGTTCCATGTGTCGAATCTGATGAAATGCCTAACGGATGAAACAATTGTTCTACCCCTGGAAGATGTTCAGATTAATGATCGGTTACATTTCTTTGAAGAACCAGTCGAGATACTTGATCGAGAAGTCAAACAGCTAAGACGCAGTAAGATCCCTATTATCAAAGTACACTGGAATGCGAAGCATGGCCCAGAGTATACTTGAGAAATTAGAAGATTTCATGAAAGACAAATATCCGCATTTGTTTGCAAAGGAGTCCATTGGTAGTAGCAGTCATTAAATTTTGGGACGAAATTTTTTTAACAGGGGGAGACTGTGACAACTGTCAAATTTTAACCTCCAGGTTAGCTTTTATTAAGTTTATTAGTGCTAATATAGATTAAATATAAGAATAGGAGTTAGTTGGCTTAGATTGGCTGAAAAAATTCTAGAGTTTCTGGTAGTTGCTTAGAAAGTCCGGTTCCGACTCGTAACTGTCTGAAACGTCCTATATAGTGCCAAATGCTCTAATTTATACTAATTTATATAAAAAATATATAGTTTTAGTATGTTAAATATACAACTTTTATTTTTATATAATTTAACCACTTTTGGGCTTATATTTTGAAGGAAAAAGGCCAAAATTGAGAAAATGGACTTCTTAATTTCATATTTGGGCTTGAGATAAATTAAAAAGAAATTATTGGATTTGGATGGGGCCCATGTACATGCCCCCCCCCCCCCCTTGCTTTCACATATAAAAATTGATTTTTTTCTCATTTCTTTCATTCGCAAGTTCAAATTCAAAGAAAACTCTCTCTCTCTCTCTCTCTCTTTAAAAACTCAAGAGTCATATATTCAAGACACTCTATTATTCTTCTTCACTTTCCAGCCATTTTCACGTTCAAGAATCAACATTTTTGCAACAATATTGAAGATAATAGGTGTTAGGTCTGAAAAGATTGTATCCGAGATCACAAATATTGAAGACATGAAGGGCCAAACTGTAAAGTCAACTAAGTCATTAATTAGGAAGGTTTTATATTAGGAAAGGTTTAGAAAATAGGAATGTTCTTAATTATGGTAAGTGAATATTTCCTTATCTCTTAGTTTCCATATTATGTATTTCTCTATACATATAGAATTAGATATAGATCATTAATTCATATCATTCTAGAGAGAGCTTATTAGATAATATAATTGTAACCGATATTCAATACAAGTGAGATATCCGACATCGGATCTTGATCAATATATTCATAGTGTTCTTCGTCTTCTTATTGAATTTTACACCGTTACCTGATTTACTAGGATCCACAAGTGGTATCAGAGCAGATCAGAGTTCTTTTTCAATTTTCTGAAGTTATTCACGAAACAGAAGGTAAATTTTCGATTTATGAGTTTTTGAGTTTTTATCGATTCAAACTGTTTTATCTTTACCCGATAAAAACTCATAATTTTTTTTAGATATGTTTTTCTCGATCCATAGTTCATTAGCTTTACCCGATAAAAAGTCTTATTTTGATAAACTTGATTTTTTGTCGATCCATACTTCATGCGCTTAAATTTTTGTCGATCCATACTGAGTTATTTTTGATTTTAGTCAAAATTATTTAATCTGTTTTAATTAAAATTATTCTAGTTTATTTTAATTACTTTTGATATTCTTTATATAAGAAAACTCAGGAACTAGTGACTGTTGCAGCTTTTCTTACTAAAGAATTCTTTAGTAAAAATCATAAACTCTAGTAGTTTTAATTTTTTTTCTTGACTGAACAAATAAGAAACTCGAGAACTTAGACATTCTTGTCCATAAAAAGACTTGTTCTTTTTAGTCAAGAACCATTTGTTCTTGGTTTCTGGTTTATCGGTTAAAGAAAATTCGGATTAAGTATCTTTGAATTTTTATCGAGCCCTTTCTAATCGACAAAATTTATTTTATCGAGTTATCTGAAATCGATATAAATTTTATCGATTCGATTTTTTTTTGCGAGTAAAAGATTGTTTTGTCGAAACTTAATCTATCGAGAAACTCTTAGTTATCGAGTCATTTGTGATCGTAATTTTTTTTATCGATTCAAATTTGTTTTTTTTTTAATTTTCATCGAGTCCCCTTTACCCGAGAAAAGATCTTCTTATCGAGCCCATACCACTCGACAAACTTTTTTGTCGATCCTTCGTCTCCCGAGAAAAATTCTTCTCGACCCTTCATCACTCGAGAAAACCTTCTATTTTTCGAAAGAACACCCAAAAAATTTTCAAAACTCACCGATCGAGATCACTTTATCAGGTAACCCGTGCACAAATTTCACGATGAGTTCTCAAAATCAACTTTCTGAGCTAAATGCACAAATTTCTCAACTTGAGACCAGACACACAAACAACATGCAAGTCTTGAATGAACTTTTAAGAGAACATGTCACTCTAAAATCTAAATTTAATAACTCAGAAGAATCAAGAAAAGTTTTGCAAAATCAAAATGAATTTTTGGAGGAACAACTCACCGAGCATACTAGGAATACATATCATGTATTTTATGAAGACGTTTGCAAAAAGAAAAATCTTGAGTTGATAAAAATAAATTTTGATCTGAAAAACAAAATTTCTGAGTTAGAAAAGTTTATAGATCATGAGACTTATAGTGTGGTTCTTAAAAGAAAATTAACTGAATTTTTGGATTGTGAGAAAGAAAGGTTATTAACTTCTGATGAGAAATACAAATTTGAAATTGAGCGAAAAGATTTTAACAACAAAATTAGAACTTGTGAACTGACCATAGATTCATTTGAAATTGAGTTTTGACCCCCCAAATGCTCATAACAAGAAAGATGTGCAACTGGAAATTCAACAATAGACAAACCCTACTTTGAACGACCATAACTCTTTGAATATTCATCCAAATTACTTGATTTTTCTTCTAGAATTTATTTTAATGAGTTACCTTTCAAATTCCACTGGTTTGACTCAAATATATGGTAATTTAAGGTTTCAACTATTCAAAACAAAATGAGTGTGGAATCTGTCCAAAGCTGACAGATTTGTGCATGCATGTTCAAATGGCTATATCTCCTTTAAAACTAGATGAAAAGGGTTGATTTTTCCTTTGTGAGTCAATTTATGTGTTATCTTCTGTTTGCAAGTGGAATCACATGAGCCTCCAAACACCTAAAACATTTTAGGTGTGCAAACTGTGAAACCACCAGTAGGTAAACCCTAATTTGCATGTTTATATTTCTTTGAATATTTATCCATAATACATAATTATTCTTCTAGAGTTTTTCTTTATGAATTAGGGTTCATATGAATTCGGTTGCATTAAAAAATATGAAGTTTTGAGGCATTAACCAATATACTAAAGTTAAGTGTGCAATCTGTCAACTAATGACAGATGTGTGCATGCAACTTTGTGGTGCCATATCTTCCTCATAACTCATTCAAAATGAGTGATTCTTATCTTACAAGTTTCCTTTATGTGTTGTGTTTATAATCCAACTAGAATTTCTGAAAACAATTTAGTAGAACTTCTCAAATGGTTGTTTTACCAACAGGGTGTAATCTGCCCTTCTTGCTGTGATACATAGTTTTGTATAAATTATTTGAACCATTATTACATGTCCAAATTGCATGAAATTTGGTCACAATGACCTTAACTCGCTAATGTATCACATATAAAAAGATGAGAAACTATGTCATTTTAGATGTCTCTGTAATTTGATCATCTTTAGCACCATTTGTTTATGTCCAAATGTGAACACTCTAGAATTGCTGATTTCATGAACTTTGATCACTTGAAGGATTATAACATTACTTTTCGGTACAATTTATATAATATTAAAGATCATATGTGCATTATGTATAACGGGATAATAGTTGAACAAGTTGGACATATAAGGACTTATAATCACTTTCATAATAATCGTTAGGTATATAAGTGACCTTTTTGGGTACTTTGCGTTGATAGGAAGGTGGTAGGCCAGCAAGCGGACGTTTGGTGAATTTATTTGGAAGCTTTGCTATAAGGTGAGTATTCACGGCCCCTCTTTTAAATGTTTATACGTTTTGGGGTGTAAAACATGATGTTTTAAAGAAAACTGAATTGATTTATATTGATTAATGAAAAGCATATAAATCATTATGATGAGCAAATTTATGTTACACAAAAAATGATATGTTGAGTTATGTAAAGTCCCCGTGGTACACTACTATTTTTAACTCTAAATAAGGAAATGATATTTGTGGATAGCGCTATTTGGCTGACATACCCACCTAACTGTCAAGTATGGGTGCACTTTATCAATTAAGAATGCTCTACCCATGTGGACTTTAGGTCCGCCGCTGAGGTAGTTCGTGGGGCGTAGAATGTCGAGTAGGCTTAGTAGTGGCTCAATATTTATATATCATGTGTAATGGTAAATTTTGTATTTTTGCTCATAAAAGTTAAAATATTAAAGATGATGCGAACATTCTTTTCACTATTTTTATATCTTGCATATAAAATCTTTTGTGCATTTGAAAACCTGTGAACTCACCAACTCTTTGTAGTTGACCCTTCTGTTTTAACATGCTTTACAGGAAAATAATAAGGTAACAGATCAAGCTTAGCTTATTTTTGTGGAACACCAATCAAGACATTTTATATATCCAAATTGATGTAATTTGTTTTTAAAGTTCAAGTAGTCGGGTTGTAAACTTTTAAACTTTAAACTTCTACGTTTTAATTATATATGTGTGGTTGGTGTTTATATTCATATTGTTGTGAAACCTAAAACTGTCGTAACTCGTGTTTCTGCTTTAGCGGTGTGTGACGTTAACCAATTGGGCTTGGGTTTAAGTAAACTTTACTTAACCCTTTGGGCTTTTAAATAAAACCTTATTTTAGGCCCGATGGATATTTAATTATAATTCTTAACATAATAATTATTCCAATTTAATTATTAACGTAATAATTAAATTATATTATTAACATGATTATATTTCACACACTTTTAATTATTATTCTACTAGAATAATAATTCTACATTTTACAACTTGTAACTTTGTCGGGTTATAACCAACTTGGTTAATTCGTGATCTACACACTGTTATGCATGTGACCCTCTAGGTTCATCTGACGTCAGCAGTGTTTTCATATGATGTGGGCATACAAGATCCTACATAAGTCACTGTTCATATTCAGCGATAGCATACGCTGATACTAACTCAGCGATCGATGAAGATCAGGAACTTTGACTTCATCTCTAAAGATCTGAAGAACAACACTCACACCACAAGACCATTCAGTAACAGTCGAAGACCAAGTTGAAGATAGAGATGAACAACTAGTGATCTGGAGCTGTTCAGTGATAGCAAAGCTCGTCTAATTTAGAAGTGTGAAATCTTGCAAGGAGTCAGCGATACCTTAGTGACTGGTTCAACGATAAAGTGAAGCCTTCAGCAAAATTATTGTTGATCTTATTTTCGATGCACAAAAGTCAAAACCTCAATACCTTGTCAGAAAAGGACGTACGAATTGTCTCTTATGTGCCAATCAAATCTGATTTGGTATTGTTCATAGGTGGCTAATAGTATGGCCATCCGATTAACCAAAGGACAAACATCCTTCACATGTTTGACACGTGGCATATACCTTTTGCTTTGCATTAAATGCAAACGAGGATAATAGACGGGAAACCCTTCTCCATCAGAAGTATGCTACTTTCTTTCTCAAAAACCTCTACTGCTATTTCTTTCTTTCCTTGTGCATCAACTTAGTGTTTTCTTAAGTTAAAATAGAATAGGTTAGAAACTTGTTCTTATTCCGCTTGTAACTGTAAATCTGTTTATTTAATATAAACTCATTTAAAAATAAAAAAAGACGTGTGTTTGTATGCAACCCCCCTTCTACAAAGTGTTCTATATTTTTGAACTCTTGTAGACCCCTTTGGGACCAACATAATGAATTTTCTCTCAAGTCCCTCCAAAGCCTCAAGGGTGATAAATAGAAAATGACAGTCTGCTATTCAGGTCTATCTCACAAAATGGTTTATCTTCCTAACACATAGCCACGTGTCCAAATCATAATCGATCAGAGAATGAACCGTCATAGACGCATCATAACACTAAGGACCGCATGCTGAATCGTTTTCAAGCCCACGTCATCCACGTCGATTCATTATCATAACCTAGTCGAGTGCATTTTCAAATCAGACTATTTAAACTCGATTTTCATCTTCATTATTCTTTTTACCATCCCTAATATCTGAATTGCTCATGCGAACAAAGATTCCCAAAGTTTAATACCTGCAATTCGAAACCCTAACCTTCTCAAATGGCGGCTTCAAACGAAAACCTTGCAAATGTGCACGCACAAGATCAAATGGTGGACTCTACGATAACTGAAACTGCACCAATACTGTTCTTATTGATAGAGATATCATAATAGCTTCAAAAGGTACTGGGTTCTGAAGATATAATGTTAGATATTAAAGTATGAGTCAAAGAAGAGATGTCTACAAGTGTCAACACACACTTCTTGTTATAACTAATTGTTGTTAGACGCTCCCTTTATGACACATGGCACTTTGTAATTGGCTAGCATTTTGACTTTCTGTCTTTGTATATGTATAAATAGCATTGTATTGTGTTTGTAAAAAAAGTCGATCAATACATTTACTTTTGAAGAATACTGTGCGTAATTCATTTCATAATCTTTGTTCTTCATTCTGTTTACTGTTCTATTGATTTAAATTGTTAATTGATCTGCTTCCGCAATTCACTCAGATTCAATACTCTCAATTAACAATCGGTTTAAAGGAATCTGGAACCAACAATTGGTATCAGAGCCTTCTAATCAATCTATTGATTATTAGATCTCTTCCATTGAAAGAATTCCTTTCAATCGAACAGTATTTTCTCAGATTCAAAATTTGTTTATCAATCCACTCTGTTTTACGAAATTCTCTTAAATTGAGTCATTCATTTTGTAATCTGAAGAAACAGTGATATTATCGACCTGTTCTTCTTGAGATTTAATTGTTCTAAATTACTTTCAAATCTTCAAATTTTCTCTTCTTTCATACTCAAATGACAAATTCGAGCTTGAATCTTTGTTTATACGTCTGGGTCCCTGACTAAACCTCCAACTCTTGTACGTGATGAATACCCACAATGGAAGATTCGAATGGTTAACTTCTATGAGGGATTGGATGCTGAGTTATATCCAATTATTCAAAACGGTCCGTTTGTTCCCACCACTACTATTCCCAGAATTCCAGCCACTGCAAATTCAGATGAGGTACCAGCAAGACTGGTTCAGAAGTCAAGGAATAACTGGACTGATGAAGAAAAAGCTAAGGTGGAATTAGCTAAGAAAGCTAAGTCTCTGTTGATAATGGCCATTCCAAATGAGATTTTTCAATCTGCGGACTCATGTGACACGGCAAAAGATTTATGGGATCAAGCTGGAGAATCTCTTAGAAGGTGGTGCGAAAATGAAAAAGAACGAGAGGAGCCCAAGCTCTAAATGAATATAATAGTTTTCAAGCACCGACCGATGAATCTACGGAACAAACATTTCATCGATTCAACAATGCGATTAGTCTCTGCAAGAGATGTGACATTGTTAGATCAAAGGAAGACAACAATGTTCTATTTCTCAAAAGGTTAAACCACGAATGGTCAAATCTATCCATGTCACTACAAGCCAATCGGGATCTTGAACAATGGTCGCCGCATGATGTATTTGGTACCTTGCAAGCTCATGAAAAAGAAGTTGTTCGAAAAGAACAAACATCGGAGGTCCTGCGGCTTTGATCTCGAAACAAAAGGAATCGAGAAGACGAAGTGATGACGGAAGAAATCGAAGGCCTTCATATCGAAAGCGCTCCCGAGAAGATGACTGCGAATCGGATGATGAAATTAAAGCGTTTGCGACTCTCCGGCTTTAATAACCAAGCAATTTACTAATCGTTTTGGAAATAGGTCTTTGAAAGGAAATAAACGATTTGATCGTCCCTATGTTCCTAAACAAGAAGTACAGAGAGTAGAGAAAACGAAGAAGAAAAGAAAGAAGAAGAATTAAAAAGGAAGAAAGATGTACGCTACGGATGTGGCAAACCCGGACATTACTCGAGAGATTGCGAGAGGAGCTGCGGAAAAGGATAAGACTTATTACAAAAACAAATATAAGTACAATGTCACCGAAAGAGCACACTTTGCGAAAAAGAAAACTGGGTGCAAGATGAATCCGGCGGTGATGAAGCCATGTTACGTGGAATGGCAAACACAAACGAATCGAGAGGATCAACCCTGCGAGTCACCGGTTAGTAATTTCTGCGGATCATCCGAGCTTGAACAAACGATTGTGATGTTATCAAACAATTTTGAGAAACTAAAGCGAAACTCACAATCGAAAAGAAATTACGAAAAAGTGCGAGAAAACTCTTTCTACAATCAAAAGGGAAAGAGATATTTTCAAAAGAGAAATGGATTTACTTACGGAAGAAAAACTCGAATTAAATACGCAAAGGAAACAATTTCCATGAGTTTAAAACTTTACGAAGAAAAACTTAAAAAGGAAATTTTGAATCTCAATAAACTTACGGAAGAAAAAAGGAAAGAAATCGAGAGACAAAGAGAGTGATAGACTCAACTGCGTAGCACTTAAAAACTATTTTCGAAAGAGAGAGAATTTTTACACATTGAACTTCAACGGAAAAAGCTACTGATTATAACATATCCGGATGCACGGAAGGTTCATGACAAAATTAACACACAAGTAGGAAGATCCGGACTTGGTTTCGAGGACCTAGATCCCTATACGTGTAAGAAAAGGTCGGATACGAAATCGTTTTTTGTGTTGGACAAATACAGAAGCCAAAGTTTCCAATTTTGTATGAAAAATCTATTTTTAAAAAATCTAGATATGAAAATCATCATAAAACAAGCAAATTTCAATTCGAAAATATTGAATATTGTTGTAAAACAAATGTTGATCTAAATAAAGTTCAGAAGAAAGATGATATTTTCAATTTTGGTTCAAATAAACATACAATTTTGAATCCAGAGGCTGATATTTTTGTTCCAAGTCAGGCAGAAGAAGATCTACGACTTATGTTTGAAAACGATATTCTCTCTACTGCGGATAAGTGTTTTAGAAATGAAACTCTTTGTGAGAATCATCCAGAGATCACTCCCTGTTCATTTGAAGATTTACATCTTTCGAAACACAAGAAAGCTTTTCTTTGAGATTACGTATCCATGGGAAAATGACAATAATGATGAAGAATTTTTTGATAACTCTGAAAATTACCTTTCAAATTTAGAAATTAATTCTTTTAAATCATCAAAAGTTATCATAAATAATTCAGAAATTATTGATAAAAAGGATGATTATTTGTATACTGATAAATCTCAAGAAATCAGAGCTTCTGATAAAGATTGTGCTAAACTTTCAAGTGGTATACCTATTCTTCCTGTTTCTGTTCCAGAACCAAGAAAATCAGTATCTATACATCCAGACTTCTTCGATATGTGTCTCAAAGCCAAAACATGTCTTGAACTTGAGAAAGAAGCAGAACTCAAAAACAAAGTGCAAAATCAAAAGATTTTAAACTCTACTCTTCCGAAGTTTACTAGTATTCAAAAAGGCAATTGGAAATCCTCTAATACTTATGTTCCTTTTTCAGTAAATAACAGAGCTTCTGCAAAAGTAGATCAGAGGAAGAACACAGAGAAGAAAAAGCCAGAACTAAAACAAAAGTCTAGTCTAGATAGGTTCTCTAGAACAACTGATACTAGAAAAGATTTTAGAAAGAATAATTGTAATTACCATTCTCGCAATGACAATTCAATTCAATCTTCTATGTTTCAGTGTTCTGAATGTTTTTCACTGTTCTTAAAGTTAAAACAGTTTTTCTCGCAAACCTCTGATCATTCCAATTCACAGTATAATTATCACAAAAAGAATAAAACTCAAAAACACCAAAAACCAAAAATAAAGGCTTTACCTTCTGTTAAATCAAAAAACGAACATACTCCAAAAGCTAACATAAAAGGACCCATTATGCGATGGGTACCTAAGAAATTCTGATTCTTTTTTGATTGCAGAAACAACGTGTGCATATCTGGTACCTTGACTCTGGATGCTCGAGGCACATGACTGGATCCCAAAACTTACTATCCCAATTCAAGGACAAAACAGGTGGAGTAGTAACTTTTGGTGATAATGGTAAGGGTCAAATAAAAGGCTACGGTACTCTACAAGAAGGTAATATCACCTTATCAAAGGTAGCACATGTTTCAGGCTTGAAACATAACCTCCTCAGTGTAAGTCAACTTTGTGATTCTAAAATACTAGTAGTATTTGATGAAAAACATTGTTATTTATTCTCTAAGGCAGGTGAAGAACTTTGGAGAGCAGACAGGAAAGGTAACTTGTATATGATGAATTTTACCTCTAAGGATGGTAAGGAAACTTTATGTCTCATCTCCAAAAAGAGTGAAGTTGCGTGGCTCTGGCATCATAAAATGTCTCACTTAAATTTTAATAATCTTGAGATGCTTGTTAAAAACAAGCGGTATCCGGACTTCCCGGATATTCATTTTCAAAAGGATCACCTCTCGCCCGCATGTGAAATGGGCAAAATTAAACGAGCATCTCATAAAACAAAAAGTGATCATTCTTGTACTAGGCCTGCAATTATTACATGTGGATCTCTGTGGTCCAATTGCAATTCAGAGTCTATCTGGTAAAAAGTATATTCTGGTACTAATTGATGAATTTTCCAGATATACTTGGCTTGCTTTCGTTCGTCAAAAGTCAGAAGTCCCAGTGGTACTACAGAATATGATGACCAGAATTCAGGTTCTTCTACATCAGAAGATTCAGCAACTTCGAAGTGATAATGGTACAGAATTCAAGAACGCCAAGCTTGAATCGTATCTTGTTGAACAAGGAATTACTCAAAACTTCTCTGCTGTTCGCACTCCACAACAAAACGGTGTAGTTGAACGTCGCAACGGAACCTTGGTTGAAGCGACGAACGATGCTCGCAGCTTCGGTCTCCCAATTCACTTACGGGCCGAAGATTGCTACTCGCTTGTTTCACTCAAAACCGTTCAATGACTGTCAAGAGGCATCTCAAAACCTCTTATGAGCTGATTAATAAAAGAAAACCATACCGTAAAATTTTTTCATATCTTTGGTGAGATGTTTTATCTTAAACGACGAGAGATAATCTTGGCAAATTTGATCCGAAGTCCGATGAAGCTAAATTTTTAGGCTACTCGTTAAATTCAAGAGCTTTCCGAATTTTTAATTTACGAACAAAAACTGTTATGGAAAGCATCAACATTGACTTCGATGATAACACTCAACTAACTTCTGAACACTCTACATCAGAACTCAAGCTTAATACTGTTACTTCTGACTATCTTTCAGGTTCCAGAGAATCCGAGATTGATGCTATTTTTCATGATTTTCTGGGCGATGAAGTTGTGTCAGAAGCTATGTCACCTCCACCTTTGCAGATACCAGATATTCTCCAAGCCTCAGGCATTACTCTCTCTGGTCCTGCTTCTTCTGTTTCCTCTGACACATCTATTTTTCCAGAAGTTCCCACAACTACATCTACCAGTCAAGACGCTACTTCTGTTCCATCATGCCGAGGGGGAGACACAAGGACGGATGACAAAACGGATACCGAAGGACATACGAGAAGAAAATAAAGAAGATTTTGTGTTTCCGGATGAAATCATTTCGTCAAATGAAACAACCCATTCAATTTCTCTACCCGTAATGACGAAATGGACTAAATCTCACACACCGGATCTTATAATTGGTAGTCCTTCGAGAGGGTCGAACACGATGCGCTACGCAAATGAAGCATTCTTTGTTAATTTTCTTAGTATGATCGAACCTAAACGTGTACATGAAGCCTTAGTTGAACCAAGCTGGGTGGATGCTATGCAGGAAGAACTACTTCAATTCGAAAGAAATAAAGTTTGGCGTCTTGTTCCTTTACCAAAAGGCAAAGTTGCCATTGGCACAAAATGGGTATTTAGGAACAAAAAGGATGAGGATGGAATTGTTGTCAGAAATAAAGCTCGTTTGGTGGCTAAAGGCTACTGTCAAGAAGAAGGTATTGATTATGATGAAACCTTTGCTCCCGTTGCAAGACTAGAAGCAATAAGATTATTCTTGGCTTTCTCTGCATACAAAAACTTCAAAGTCTACCAAATGGATGTTAAATGTGCATTTCTTAATGGATGTCTAAAAGAAGAAGTGTATGTCGAACAACCTGATGGTTTCAAAGATGCAAAATATCCAGAATATGTTTATCTTCTTGACAAAGCTGCGTATGGTCTAAAGCAAGCCCCAAGAGCACGGTATGAACGACTATCTAAGTTTCGATCGGCAAAGGATATGAAAAAGGTAAAATTGATACAACTCTACGTTCATCAAAAGAGGCAAAGGTATGTTAACTATAGTTCAAATTTACGTGGATGACATAATATTTGGTTCTACTCATCAAACGAAGTTGATTTGTTTTCTAAATTGATGGAAATCGAATTTGAAATGAGTATGATGGGAGAATTAACTTTCTTCCTAGGACTTCAAGTTAAACAAAGTACCTCTGGTATCTTTATAAATCAGGCAAAATATGTTTCTGACATGCTTAAAAAGTTTCATCTTCAAAACTCATCATCCATGAAAACACCCATCTCTCCTGGTATGAAATTAGGACTCGACTCCTCTGGTAAATCTGTTGATATTACCAGCTACAGAGGAATGATTGGTTCTCTTTTATATTTAACAACAAGTAGACCTGATATTATGTTTGCCACTTGTCTTTGTGCTCGTTATCAAGCCAATCCTAAAGAGTCTCATTTGGCTGTTGTAAAAAGAATTTTTAGGTACTTAAAAGGTTCACCATCGTTGGGCCTTTGGTATCCTAAAAATTCTGGATTTGATTTAATGGCGTATACAGATTCTGATCATGCAGGTTGTAAGCTTGACAGAAAAAGTACATCGTGTTGTCAACTTCGGGAAATCGAATTATAAGTTGGACATCCAAGAAACAACACTGCGTATCCACATCTACAGCAGAAGCTGAATATGTTGCTGCTGCTAGTTGTTGTTCACAAGTTATTTGGATGAAGACCCAACTCAGAGATTATGGTCTGATATACGATAAGATTCCCATCCTATGTGATTCTAAAAGTGCTATCGCCATTACAGAAAATCCAGTTCAGCATTCCAAAACAAAGCATATCGATGTCAGGTATCATTTCATCAAGGATCATGTCGAAAAGGGTACAATCGAAATGTATTTTGTTTCTACTGATTATCAACTTGCTGATATTTTCACAAAAGCTCTTGATGAGAGTCGTTTTAACTTCTTAATTAGCAAGTTGGGAATGCTTAATATGTAACAATGATTTCTTCAGAAGCATCCAGAAGCCTCTGAACTATTCTGACGATACTTCAGAAGTCATCAGAAGTCTCTGATGCTGTCTGAACTCTTCAGAACACTTCAGAAGCCTCTGAATTCCTCTGATTTTCTGTTTCATAATAATATTCTTCTTTCAAGAAATATCATAAAGTACAGATTGAGAAACGAGGTAAAGAAGCTACTACAGGGGGAGTTCATCATTCAAGGGGGAGTTTACCATTCAAGGGGAGTTTACCATTCACAGAGGAGTTTCACAATGAAGAAGATATTCGTCTAAATCTAACTCTGGTTAGCTGTCTTCTGATTTACTATTTTACTTAAATTTTATTTGAATCTATCTGCTCTGAGTTTCTCTTGCCGCCAAGGTCTCTTAGACTTTTGATTCATTTCAAATTTTTTTAAATATAAATCAAGTCGACATGTTTTTCAACTAAATTTTCTATAAATTGATAAGTCTTCTAATTTCCATTAAATATATAAATTCAATCAACTCTTGCCTCCAAGGTTGTTTAAATCTATATGTTTAATGCAAATTCTTCTTTATTATTCTTTTATAGAAACTAAACTCTCATGTGAATTTTGTTCTCACTTGACTGATTTTTAAACTTAAATAAATAAAATTAAGATTAAATTCTGTGTTTAAATCAATTAATTCAAAATTAATTGATTAATTAAACAGATTTTTTTTACTTTTGTTTATTTCTGCTTTTAAGATAAATCGCATCTGCTCCTAAATCATCATCACACATGTGTCTCGTCGTACACGTGTCTCCAATCGAAACCCTGCATGTGTATACCCGCGTGCTTACCTCAGCTCAAATGAACCGTTTTTTTGTTTCTCCCCAAACTGAATAACCCCTTCCCATTCTACAGTTTCTCTCTCACATAAAACCCCCAATTTCAACCTTCATCTTCTTCCTCGCAAATATTACCTAAATCAGTGTTTCTTCTCATTACAAAGACAAAGTGTTCTACTGTCAAGCATTCAAAATTTCAAAATGGCTTCCAACTGTGCCCATCCTACCAACAATGATGAAGACAGAATCATCGATTCCACTACTGATAGTACTCCTATTGTAAAACTGCCATTGAAGGCGAACAATGTGCAGGTACTGCTCAACCCTAACACTTATCAACCGGAATTTCGCATCATGATCGAATTTCTACAACAGCACCAGTTGAATCGAGCCCTAACCCTAACCAATCCAAACATCCCTGAAATCTATGTCCAAGAACTGTGGCAAACAATGATCATCAAAAATGATGAAACACTCGCCGGTTCTGTAACCCATCCTGAACAAGTGGAAATTGCTGTTCAAATCCCAATCACCAAAAGAAAACTCGCCAAATATTTTCATCTTCCCCTATCAGTGATCGAAGTCGACGGGCAAACCATTCCCAATCCTGCCCTAGAAGAAAACCCTTCCACAGAAGCCCTTCTAGCCTTCATCAATCTTCTGGGTTACAATGAACCTCTTACCAGGCTGTCCGAATTCAAAAGGAAGAAGTTGCCCCCAATGTGGAATCTACTCGTCTCCATACTCAACAAGAGCCTAACCTGCCAAATAGGCTCTTTGGATCAAGCTAGCCGAAACATTCTGACGATTATGTATGGGATGTTCTACAATCGACCCTTGGACTATGCAAGTCTCATCTTCCAAGAGATCAAAGCAGCTGTGCATACTAAGGTGCTCCATCAAAGTCAGGGGAAGCCACTACCAGCACTCATGTTCCCACGATTTCTATCCCTCATCACTCATCCTGCAATTGGGGCAATCGAAGCTCCCCTGATTCAGCCATTCTGCAAAATTGCATCCATGAGCTCCCATCGATCAACCATTGACAGCATCGGCTACTCTGCACCCAGAGAACTATCCAGGTACATGCTAAACCTAATCCCATCTAGCTCTTCTAATCTCCAAATCTATAGAAGCTCTATGGTTTTCTCAGAACAGAGAATTCCTACCCCAGAGCACTTAGAGCCAGGTGTAGGTGGTCAGGGGTCTGGTGAGCATGAGCTTGAAAAAACTAGGAGTGAACATCCGAGTGCTTCTACCCATGCCGACCTTCTCTTCAATGAAGGTACAGAAGATGTCCACAGAGACACATATGAGTGTTCCTCTCCAATTCCCCAAAGGGCAACCACAACTTCTGAGGTTGACGTCACCACGTCTCCACTCATTGACTTAGAACAGCCCAGTTCAAACCACCCAGAAACCAGCCGTTCAGAGGATACTTCTTCTTCTTCTGAATCAAATTCAACTGGGGAAAGCACCTCCACTTCATCATCCTCCCAAAAGGATGATGATGATAATATAAGAGTTCATTCACCCCAGAACTCGCCACTTCCTTCACCACATGTTCATGTCTCCGTGACTGACATACCAATACGCACAGAGGATGCGTCCACATCCTCTCCTAGGATAGATGCTGATGAATTCCCATCAGAGGGGTTACAGCCTAGGAATGCACCCCTTACCGGAGTGTTTTCACTTCATCAAGGTAAGCATACTGTCTTCAGCACCTCATCCTGCGATGATGAGGATACCGTTGAAACGGTCGAACAACCGAAGAGGAGCACATGCATAACAGCCCTCAAGGACTGGTTGGAAGTCCTTCTACACTCAACATCAAAACAGGTGTAGAAGGCCCCTCTGAACGCGAGGGTAAAGGGGCTCCATGTGTTGGAGATGCACCGGTTACATCTTCTGATTTTGTCACTAATGCAGCGTTCTTGGCATTTGCTGATCAAATTCAGAGATCTGTGGAAGATCTAAAATTATCCGTCACAACTAATCATTCTATTCTTCTGAACCTTCAATTTCAAATTGAAAGGCAGAACTCTCTTTTAGCAGATCTTCAGCGCCAACTGAATACCTCTCAAGAAGATCAGAAGGCCTATCTTGCTGAACAACTTTTGCTCTTGAAAAATGGTCTTCAAGCAAATACAGAGGCATTATCTCAACTTCCAGATTCTTTACGTGCCTCTGTAGACTACAGCTCTCTGGTGGCAGATATACAGAAGATTGTCAAGACCGTCATAACTTCTGATGATCCCTCTGTGTCTACGCTTGTCAAGAAATCTGACCTCGCCTCTTTCCAGAAGATTATTCTTGAGCGAATGTCGACCATCGCTTCAAAGTACTCTTCCAAGCCCTCCACATCTTCAACCGACCAGAAACTTGCTGCTCTCGAAACTACTATCTCTCAACTTGTGCCTCTGGTTTCTTCTCTTGCTGAGGCGTTTACTTCCAATGAGAGAGCCAAGGAAGAAAGGGCTTGCAGAAAGGCAGAACTGAAAAGAAAACGTTCTGAGGATCAGGATCCTGATTCTCAGAAGGGGGAGAAAGGTTCTGAGCCTAAGCAAGCCAAACAAACACCACCAGAAACAAACACGACCACTGCTGACTCTTCAACTCCAACACCATCACAGCAACCCTCTTCTTCAAAACAAGTGCCACTCACTCCAACACCTCTGGCTACGCATTCTGGTCCTCTACCCAGAGATCCAGAGCTAGCTAAGTTTATTCTGGATCTTATGGGAAAAAGCAGAATCCCGAGCTCTCCGGCTGAAAGGGCTGAAGTAGTCAGAGCTCACGAAGAACGAGAACGAGCTAACGCTGCAAAGGAAAGAGCTAAAAGGGCCAGAGAGGAGGATGAGGAGGTGTTCAGAGCTGAAAAAGAGAGAGCAGAAGAGATAATACGCCAGAGACTAATAGTTGAAGAACAAATAGAGATAGAGAGGGCTGAAAAAGAGAATCTGGAAAGAGAAAAGGCTAAACTTAAAGAAGAACTACAGAGACAAAATTTTGAAGCTGAAGAAAGAACAAGAGTCAGAGCAGAGGCCGCTCAGAAGCAGAAGGAGATCAGAAGAGAAGAATTTGATGAAAAATTAAATAAAGTTGGAAACATTGTTGGAAACATTGAACTTCCAACAATTGAAGTTGAGAAAAGGCACATGTATGCTCCAACAGATCAGAAGATTTATCTCATGATGCCTAACTTCGCCAACCAATACAATGTCAGCAGTGAAGTTAAAGATAACTTCATGGCTCATAAACAAGACAGAAAGACAGTTTTCACTACTGTTCCAATTACAAAGATAACAGCCATGAAACATAAGCAGTTTCAAGATACACCCATTTGGTACACAATCTACGAGATAGTCAGATCAAACAACAAAAGTTATTACATATGTGATAATGATCTGTTGTCCATCCATCCAGCTGATCTCATTTTTCTGGAAGAATTTATGAAGACTCAGCTTTCTGAACGCAAAGATCCACAAGACCAGGTTGCCTACACTAGAATTATTCTGTGTATGAAATCATACATTAGATACAAAAGGCAGGTCGACTTCAGTTGGATTAAATTTCAAAATGGATAATCCGGCTATCTCTCGCACCAAATGAGGAACTTGAAGGGATAAGCAAATTCGAGTGGGTAGACTTCTTCGAACCAGAAGAGAGAATCATCTTCAAAAGACCAAATGGAAAGAGCTTCTTTCGCATCAAAGAAGCTCACAAATACTCTTCTGAGGTAGTCTACATCATCAAGTGCTTTGCTGGCTTAGACACGACAAATCCAGAAGTTGCAAAGAAAATAGAGAAAAGACTTGATGGACTTCAGAAGAACAGAGAGCTTATCAATATTATTTCAAGTATCATCGCTGCTGTTGATCCTCTCTGAAGAAATTTTTTTTGACTTCATACTTAGGGGGAGAATGTTAGATATTAAAGTATGAGTCAAAGAAGAGATGTCTACAAGTGTCAACACACACTTCTTGTTATAACTAATTGTTGTTAGACGCTCCCTTTATGACACATGGCACTTTGTAATTGGCTAGCATTTTGACTTTCTGTCTTTGTATATGTATAAATAGCATTGTATTGTGTTTGTAAAAAAAGTCGATCAATACATTTACTTTTGAAGAATACTGTGCGTAATTCATTTCATAATCTTTGTTCTTCATTCTGTTTACTGTTCTATTGATTTAAAATTGTTAATTGATCTGCTTCCGCAATTCACTCAGATTCAATACTCTCAATTAACAATCGGTTTAAAGGAATCTGGAACCAACATATAAAGATCTGAAGAAAAGATGAAGAAAAGCCTAAGGCATAACTTCTGAAGTGCCAACTTCAGAAGTTCTGAAGAGATTCTGAAGAATATCTGAAGAGGTTCTGAAGAAGTTCTGAAGAAACTTCTGAAGAAGATCTGAAAGAGTTCAGAACCTGTTCTAAACTTGTCTGTTATGAATGTACTGTTACTTTAGTCTTTCTATTTCATGTATAAATAGATAGTTAGAACTAACGTTTCCATAAGCCTTGAAAAGACATATTTTGTAATACTGTTCATTCAATCAATACATACTACATTTGGCTATCTTATTTCTGTTCTAATATTTCCATATATTGATATCTTGATTGTTTGAGTCCTAACACTTACCCATCAAACCAAACAACTTCCAGGTAATGCTAACCCCTCAATCTACAATGAAGACCACAGAATCATGATCGAGTTCCTCAAAGTCCACATTCTCAACGAAGCCCTAACCAATTCAGACTCAATTGTTCATGAGCAGTTTATTCAAGAATTTTGACAATCACTGAAGATCAAGAATGATTTCACTCCCTCTGGTAGCTTCGATCTTCCAACCTCCATAGAACATGCGGTAGAAGTGTTGATTACAAGACAAAATATTGCAAAAATCTTCCATATCCTTGACCTAGAAACTCTGCACATTGCATCCCTTGAGCCCAATCCAACATCTGATGTCCTAGTTGATTTCTTGAAATTTTTGGGGTACAACCAAGACATAATTAGAATCTCTGAGTTCAAATGACAGTTCTTACCCCCGATGTAGAATGTTCTTGTTTCCATCTTGAATAAAAGTTTTACCTGCAAAATCGGTTCTATGGATCAAGCAAGCACCAACATTCTCACAATTATGTATGGCATGCTCTTCAATCATCCCCTGGGTTTTGCTGAACTCTTATTTCGGGAAATCTACAACGCTATTCACAACAAATATCTTTATCAACAAAAGGGCAACACTCTCCCTGCTTTAATGTTCCCACGATTCCTTGCCCTCTTTGTTCAAGGAGCAATCACTAAATGGAAAATTCCATGCGCTCAACCATTTTGCAAAGTTGATGTCATGAAAACACATCGCCCAAATATTCACAAGGACAACTATCAGAAACTCGTGAACTTCCAGGTATATGCTTAATATTATTCCTCTAACCTCCCCTATCCTCCAAAACTATAGGGACTCTCTGGTGATCTCAGAACAGAGGTCACCTACTTAGACTATTTAGAATCCAGAATAGTTAGTGAACATGAGACTGAAAACATTCAGAGTGACAACAAGAGTGTTTATACCCAGTCCGAGAGATGAGAAAAAGTGAGAGATGAAGATGCCCAATGAGGAACAAATGTGGGAATCTAGCTGAGTCCATCTCGAGCAACCATTCTGCTAGGGTTAATGCCAACACATCAACACCTATTGAAACAGGACGTATGCTCAGTTCAAACCCAATCCGAGAAGGCAACCGATCAAAAGCCATCTCAAATGTATCTGAATCAAGTACCATAGGTGAATATAGGTCATCTTCTTCGTCTCTACAGAAAGAAGACTTTGATTCAAGAGTTCAGTTTCCCAGAACTCACCCCCATCCACACACAATATTGATGTATCTGTGACCAATAACATCGATTGGACAGAGGTTGTCACGTCCATGGCAACCGCTGACCCAAATGCCAACGAATTCCCATCAGAGGGGTTATGGCAACACGATGCACCACGTACCTCCATATTTGATGCTGCCAAGGTACACACATCATTATTGACTCTCAAATCTTTGATGTTGGAGACGAAGTCAATGTGATCAGAACATCCAAAGAGGAAACTCGTATGAGTCCTCAATGTCATGATGGAAGTCCCTCTGCACTAAAAGTCAACACAGGTGTAAATGAGGGCTCCTCTGAACGCGAGGGTGAAGCGGCCCAATATGTTGGGGATGCAGCTGTTACCACCCCTCCTGAATTTGTCATGAGTGTTGCATTTCAAGCATTCCCTGATCAAGTAAAGGGATCCTTGAATGATCTAAAACTTACAGTTCAGAATGCAGAGGCAAACCTTAATGGTGAATTCACAGCAATTAATTTCTCTCTCTGTGATATTCGAGCTACTCAGAAGGAGCACACAAAAAAACTTGCTCAGTTTCAGAGGTTTCTTATCTGTGGACATGATGCTCAGCGTGATTTAGAAATAGAGCACTTTCAGAAGTTGGGGAGTGATTTGAAAGCCAACACTAAAACAATTTCCAAACTCCCTTCAGAAATCCCATCTACTTCAAATGCTACAATCCCCTCTAAACAACTTCTATCCTTTGCTGTTGATATGAACAAGTTGCTAGATATAGTTGCACCTCCTACAGGTTCTACATCCTCTGCACTGATATCTAAGGCTAACCTGGCTAGCATTCAAAAAGCTATGATAGAAAATTTACCGAGATAAATGCAAAGTTTGCCTCAAAAGCTGATGCAACTACCAAAAATCTCACCACTCTCCTTAGTAAACCACCTCCAGAACGTTCTTCTGACCTTCATCAAAAGGTTACTGCCATTGAGACCTCTGTCAATGAGATGAAGAAAACCATGCAAACCCTATCTGATTACAAAGCCAAAAAGTCAAAAGCAAAAGAGTCAAGAGCTTGTAAAAAGGCCGAACTTAAAAGAAAAAGACCTGAGGACCAGGATCCAAATACTTCTAATCCTCATAAGGGGGAGAACAACGCGAAAAGACAGAATATTGGTCCATCTTCTGAGCCTGCATCAACATCCAATCAAGATAACTCTCCACCAGAGCCAAACTCTCAACTAGAAGCAAATCAACAAGCTTCTGCCTCTACTGGTCCTCATGTTCAAGTTCCCTTTGGATCGCAATCCCAACCACCTCTCATAGTTAAACCTATAGCTATGATGACCAGAGCTGGAACATATTTTGTTCCTGGTGACGTCTCTGCTATAATCCCCACAACTTCTACTCATATACCCTTTGATCCAGAAATGGCTTGATTGGTACAAAAGTTTATCCAAGAGTTAGAAGGAAAACATAAGGCAACCAATTCCTAGAAGACCAAGAACCACTACCTGAAGACCAAGATCCCATGGTCAAGTATCCACCTCCACCCCAAACGCTCAAACAACCTCTCAAGGTCCAGCAGCCACTCAAACTCCAGTGGAAAATATTCTAGAAGCTCCTCCCTCGGCAACTCCGGAAACTCAAATCGCTGCTAATCTAGAAGCTTCAACAAGTCAAAATCTAATTGATGATAGAATGAAAGCTCCGATGATTGATCAATTTGATGATCAAGTCATGGTTGGACAAACAAATGAAAATAAATTTGATCCATTGAGCGGTATGGAACCTGATCAACGAGAAAGGATAGCAAGTGTTCAACCCCCTCCAAACAAAGAGATAATTTACAGATCTAAGTATGCTGAAAGAGAGCGGAGGGTAAGCTTGGTAACTCCTGACTTTGCTCCAAACGTAGATGTCAAAACCAAAATCATATTCGCAAGGTTTAAACAAGACAGAAGCGTTGTCTTCTTAAGTTCTGCAATCCGCAGTGTAACAGGTGTGCGGACAAGATTTTTTGAAAATACGGATATTATTTACACTGAGTACCAAGTTCATAGAACAAATGGGCAAACCTATTTATTCAGAGACAATGGCTTAATGACCCTGAATCGAAAAGATCTATTACTTCTGGGAGCTTATATGAAGTACAACAAAAATATGAGTGCAAATGACAATATTTCTTATCTAAGAATGTTGAGTTGTATGGAAGTATTTGTGAATTACCGAGCACAAGTCAATTTTCAAATTGCTCTGGATAGGCATGTGGATCAAATGAGTATTACTTTCCCAAACGAAGAATTGGAAGGTATCGGAACAAAAAGACATGGTGATATTGTGACTGAACCTGAAAGGGGAGTTATCTTCAGCAGATATCATCGAAAGAAATTCTTCAGAATATTAAAAGCCTTCAAATACACATCTTACTTTTTGGAAATCATACGAGGCATGATGGCTCTAAAGAAAGAAGATGCGGATGTAAACATCAGAAGAGCAGCTTTTGATACGAATGAGCATATAGAAAGTGTGATCAAGCTTAGAAAGCTGAGAAAACTCACAACTCAGTTTCATAGGATAATCAGTGGGCATCCAGAAGCCCCATTTTAGTCATTACATGCAATCCAATCTTTGTATTCTATCTTTCAGTCTTGTAATGAAATTTCAAGTTTTGTTCTTCTCTTTGTGTGGTTCTATAGTTATGTATTTATACTTAGGGCGAGATTGTTAGACTTTATTTATATGTAAAAGTAAAGAACCATTCTTGAAGAACAAAGTAAAACTCTCCCAAAGATGACTATTCCAGAAGATAGTTTCTTTCAGAAGCAAAGTCTAGAAGACACCATGACGTTCTGGAAGATAGGATATCTTCTAGATATTATATAAGGGGCTGCACACATGTTGTATGACGTGGCAAGTCACGCTCTTCATTCTTAACAAGTTATGTTAGGACTTTACTTACTTGTTAATACATGATTGCTAACTCATTGACTTTCTTTTTTATATTTGTATAACTAGAGTGAGCTACCAATGTATCAAGAGTCGATTGTTTTGGAGAGATTGAGTGAGACAAATTTGTATTTCCAGTATTGTAATCTTTAACTCTTCGAGTGAAATACAAATTATCATTATTCTATATGAATGCTTTACTCCATTACTGTTTACTGATTCTAGTTTGATTATTGATCTAATCTGCTTCCGGTAATTGTTTACTCTACATCTGTGATCAACTTTCGTTGAGTATTTTGGGATCTAGGTTCTTACACTTAATGATATTGATCACTGAGAGTATTTACTATTCGGTGTTCAAACTACCATGTTCGCTGATCAAAAGATTAAATCTTGTTTCATCAAGAGGATTAGTGAAAAGGTCATCGAGTGGATATTCAGTAGGCACAAAGTGAAGTTCACTTTCATATTCATAACATGATCTCTGATGAAGTGATATCTGATCTCAATATGCTTGGTTTTCGAGTGAAGTACAGGGTTATTTGCAATTGCAATAGCACTTGTGTTATCATAGTAAATAGAAATTTTAGATAGTTGAACGTCATAATCACTGAGTTGGTTCCTCATCTAAAGGATTTGGGCACAACAACTTCGAGCAACTACATATTCAGCTTCAGCAGTAGATGTGGACACTGAATATTTCTTTTATACTTGTCCAACTCACCAACTTTCCACCTAGCAATTGACAACCTCTAGTGGTGCTTTTCCTATCTATCTTGCATCCTGCTAAATCACTATCTGAATAACCGGTTAGATCGAACCTGAGCCTTTGGGATACCAAAGACCAAAATTAGGAGTTCTCTTCAGATATATAAAAATTTGCTTTACAACGATCGGATGGGATTCCTTGGGTTCAGCTTGATATCTAGCACATAAGCTATTAGAGTACATGATATCTTGTCGACTCGCTGTAACATACAACAGTGAGCCAATCATTCCTCTATAGGGAGTGAAATTAACAGGTTTCTGATCAGGGTCCTTGTTCAGTGTTAGAGGAGGTGTCATAGGAGTTTTCATTGCAGAGCTTTGATCTAAATCAAATTTCTTCAACATATCTTTAACATACTTACTTTGACATATGAAGATGCCTTTCTCATATTGCTTATCTGAAGACCAAGAAAATATGTTGGTTCACCCATCATACTCATTTTAAATTCCTTTTTTATGCGTTTAGAATAAGTCATGTGGAAGCAAATATAATGTCATCGACACATACCTGAGCAAGAATGGTATAACTCTTGTATTTCCTTAGAAATAGGGTTTGATTAATCTTTCCACGCACAAATTTCTCTTTTAATAGATATTTGGACAGGGTATCATAGCAAGATCGGGGAGCTTGTTTTAATCCATATCGGGCCTTTTCCACTTTATAAACATAACCTGGATTCTTAGGATCAGAGAAGGCAGGAGGTTGTTCAACATAAACTTCCTCATTAAGCTTGCCATTCAGGAAGGCCCTCTTTACATCCATCTAAAAGACTCTAAAGTCTTTATGGGCAACATAGGGTAGGGATAATCTAATGGCTTCTAGCCTGACAACAGGAGCAAAATTTCCATCGTAATCGATACCTTCTTCCTGTCTATATCCCTGAGCAACAAGTTGAGCATTGTTTCGGGTTATAGTGCCATTCTCATCTAGCTTATTAAGAAACACCCATTTGGTGCCAATAACTGTCTTACTAGATGAATAAGGGACAAGATTCCAAACCTTGTTTCTTTGAAACTCAGTTAGTTCTTCTTGCATAGCACTAACCTAAATTGGATCAGTGATAGCTTCATCAATCTTTTTAGGTTCGACTAAAGAAATGAAATTTACGAAGAGAGAAATATTACCCATACCCCGTCGGGTTTTAATACATGTACCTGGATCACCTATTATCTGATCGATGGAGGATCTCGAGTCCATCGCTGAGCTGGTAGTTGAGGAGTTTGATCAACGGAAGATTCAGTGATAGGAGGTGTACTGATATAAGATTTGGGTTCCCCATAATGAGTCTTCATCCAACTATTCTGTTCCTCATCGTCTTCGGGTAAAGGAATAGAATTCGTTGATCGTGATCATCAAAGTTAACGTTGATGGTTTCTTCTACATGTTGTCTTCATTTTTTGAAGACGCTAAATGCCTTGGATACTGAGGAGTACCCAATAAATATACTATCATCAGCCTTTTGAACAAAATTTCCTAAATGATCTCTGTCAGTCAGAATATAACATTTACATCCAAAGATGTGTAGAAAACTCAGAGATGGTTTTCTTCCATGAAAGAGTTCATAGGTTGTTTTCTTGAATCTATTAACTATCAGGGGAGATTTTAAGTGAAACGTGCAGTGTTAAGTGCTTCAACCCAGAATTGAGTTGGTAGATGAGATTTGCTAAGCATTAAGCGAGCAGCTTCACATGATGAGCAAAGAGATTCCTTTGCAAAAGAATGTTTAGGGAGTCCATTGACCAGTTCTTTTCGAGATAAATCATTTATCATCTTGAAGTTCAGATGAGAGAGTCTCTTATGCCAAAGCGAATTAATATCAAGAGAGACCTTAGATAGAAAGCAAACATTCTATGAATGAGTACTATCCATATGTATGGCATAAACGTTTTCCTAATATTTTTCCTTTAAGAGCAAGTTTGTCATTTTAGTTAATGACAGCACATTTCGTCTTTGTGAATAAAACTTTGAAGTCTTTGTCACAGAGTTGACTAATGCTCAAAGATTGTGCTTTAGCCCTTCAACATATGCTACACGATTGAAAGAAGTTTCTCCATTGGTCAGAACACCATTAGCTTTGGTGTATCCTTTGCCATTTCCGCCAAAGGTCATTGAGGGATCTTTTTCTTCCTTATATTCAGCGATCAGAGTTTTTGTACCAGTCATATGCCTAGAGCATCTGCTATCGAGATACCAGATTCCTTTAGCATTTTGCATAAGAAAAGGGGATTAATTTTTCATAGGTACCCATAGAACTATAGGTCGTGCAGTGTTAGTGGAAATATCAGAGGTGACATATTTCTCATTCTCTAAAGATTTTTCTTCAGTGGAGTTTTTTAGTTTGGTTGTTTTACCAACCTTGGTGGATTTCGCTTTCATTGATTTCTTAGATTGAGCTACTTTCTTTTCGTGAAATATTTCTCAGCCTTAATGGCATTATGGCATTTGCTAGCAATGTGAGTAATCTTACCACAATGATAGCACTTCCTAAATTTGGAAGAAGGTTTAGAACTAGAAGCATGCAACAGAGAGGGCTTAAGATTTTCAGGACCAGGACCAAGAATTCCTTTCTCCATAAACCTAGAAGGAACAACAAGTTTCTCAGGTTTAGATGGAGTGAGATCAACCTTGATTAGAGGAGTTGGTCTCTGGATACATCTAGGGATCTTCTTCCCAGAAGTCAAAGGATGTCTTACTGAAGGAACAGAAGGATTCTCCTTCAGTTCAGGAAAGTTCTTGATCTTAGGAACATGATTAAGGAACTTGTCTTTAATCATCTTCCTAACTTGTTTGTCCTTGGTAATAATTGTTAAGTTCTAAAGCATTTCTTCAAAAGGGACAATCTTCTGAAGTGGATTGTCAAGAAGCTAAGGCATCTTCAGAAGTGGAAAAGATTAGAAGTCTGAAGTAAACACTTCAGATGAAATACAAAGAGAAAAGCATAAGGCATAACTTCTGAAGTGGCAACTTCAGAAGTTCTGAAGATTGCTTCTTAAGAAGTTCTGAAGAATCATTTACACGTGTATAGATGTCATTGATCTGTGATGTACATAGCTATTAGTTTAGGCACTCTATAGTAGTATAAATACAAAATCTGTTAGTTTATTAGATACGTTTTTAGAGACACATACTTGTACTTTCCACATTCATACAATTTGTAATCTTGTGAATATCAATACAACAGCCGACTGCTTTGCGATCTATCTTGTGATCTTTGCTTAATATTCTACATTCTTATATATGGGGAATATCAGTTGGTATTAGAGTCGTTTAACTGTTCTTGATCCGATTTCTTAAATCTTGCCAGATCTGACAGACTTTTAGAAATTTTTTCGTTCAATCACTTCTTGATTAATCAAGATCTAATTTTTTCATCACTTACAGTTGAATTGTCGATCAAATCATAAGAATGTCGATAGAATATGCGTCAATTGGTTTCGAGACTAAGCCTCCTTCCCTATTCATAGGCAAATACCATTAATGGAGGATAAGAATGGTCCAGGTTTTGAACAACATAAATGAAGAGCTTATGAAATCAATTACAAATGGGCCACTGGAAGTATATGTTGAAATTCATGTTGTCCCAGCAACTGAAGATACTCCAAAAATTCCAGCAACAAGGATTAAGAAGAAGACTACAATGTACAACAATGCAGAAAAAGCCCAATTTAAAATTGATCGACGTGCTCTAACTCTTCTCACAATGGCCCTTCCTAATGAGATATTCAATAGGGTTGATAGTCTTTCTTTTGCAAAAGAAATGTGGGATGAAGTTGAAGAACAAATGCACAGGAGTGAAAAATCTAGGCAATAAAAGATAAACATATGCATTGACATATATGAAGGATTCAAAGCTAAAGAAGGTGAATCTTTGACTGACACTTATATTAAATTCAATAACATTCTTAATGATTTGAGGAGAAATGGAGTTCAGAAGCTAAATTCTGAAATCAACAACAAATTCTTAAAGAATTTAGGAGCTTAATGGGAGTGCTTCACTAACACCATGGTATCTAGAAACCTGTCCAAGAAGTATATTAATTAAATATTTGGAATCTTGTATCAACAAGAAGACAAAATTAAGTCTAGATAGAGTGAAAAGAAGAAAGCAAGTGACTCCTTAACTTTTCTGACAAGCACAATCAACAATCAAAGAGCTACTCCTCTTCCCTCCAAAGCATGTGAACTTCCAGTGCTGGAAACTATGTCTGGAAATGAATCTGATGAAAAGATGAAACATATGGCATAAAGTATTTCATTTGTAACTAATAAGTTCAATCAAAAATACAATAATAGATATAAAAAGTGAGGAAATGTAAAACCTACTATTATTGGGTCAAAGGTTAAAGATCAGAAGGAAGAAAACAAAGATGAGAATGAGCCAGCAAGGTGTTTCAATAGTGGAAAACCTGGCTACTTTGCAAGACAGTGCGAAATACCAACGGTTAAGAACACTGCTTATTATGAAAAGAAAGCAGCCTTGTCAAAGAAGAAAGGAGCCAACCCTTCTCTTTACATTAAGTATGAAGAGGATTGGCTCACATGGACAGATGATGAATATGATGATGAAGTAGTTCATTATGCTGCTAAATGCTATATGTGCCAAGAGCATCCTGATTCCTCTAATTCTCATGATTCTGAGGTAATTTCTTCTTCTTCTGAATATATTTCTGAACTTCACAAATTTCACAAATGAACTCTAAATTTGAAGATTTAACCAAAAAGATAAAAGGAGAAAAACTTTTGGTCAATAAATTTGAGAGGAAAGTCAAAATTACAAATTAAACGGTATGAATGCAGAAGAGCAACTTGACAAAATTTCTGAAGAAAAATCTACATTATGTGAAAAAGTTAATATTCTGAATATAAGTATAGAAAATGAAAATCTGAAAAAGAGGTATTAATTGTCAAATTGGATTTCTTAAATAAAGAAAGAATTGAGTTGTACAAAAAGGTCAAAGAGTTAGAAGATCTGAATTTCAAAAGAGGCCAAATTGAGCAAACTTTGAATTTATTAACAAGTCAAGCACATAATTCAAAATTTTACAATGTCAAAGCAGGTCTTGGTTACAATGAAAATCAGATTTTAAAAAGTGCACATTCAAAATTATATACTCTATAAAAAATGCTTGTTTTTGATGAAGGAATTAAAGGTGTTGTATCAAAACCTGTTGACAAAACCTTGCTTGAAAGAATACCTATGGAAAGCAGGTATATAAACTCCAAGACTCTATTTACAAAAGAAAGTTCTGGAAATTCTGAAAAATCAAGGATTGAATTAAATTCTGAACCATTAAAAGAAAATTCTGAAGTAACTTCTGAGGAAATTTTTGAACTTCTCTCTAAGGAAAATTCTGAAGAAACTTCTGATTAACTTTGTGAACAGATATCTCAAAACAGTTCAAAAGCAAATATTATTAGTAACTCTGAAGTAGATACTTCTAATGAGAATTCTAAAGAAACCTTTGAAGAATTCTCAGAAGATGAATATGAAGAAGAATTTAATAATAATTCTGGTATATGCTTTGACGAATCAGATAATGAACTTGAAGATATTATGATTAATCAAGATTCAACAAATAATGATAGGAACATTAATTCTGAAAAGGTTTCCAAATTAAATGAGTTTGTCCAAAATATGTTAGAGGACAAATTTCAGAATTAATGAATGCCACTTATACTGATGATGCAGATGATAATGATATTCCTATTCCTATGGTTGTTGTCATAAACAAAGAAGGATATACTGTATTTAAATCAAAAATTTCTTTAGTTGAAGGTGACAAACTAAAATCTAAAGAACCTAAAATACCTTCAAAAATGTTTGGTTCTGTCTTCTTAAAAGAAGAATATAAGAACAAATCACATTTTGAATACAATCAAGACACTTCAGATTTTAATGTTGAAACAATTCACACTAATTCTGAATCAGAAAATCAATCTCCTACGGAACTTCTGAATTATCATCATCCCTATTCCTTTCCGAAATTAAAAATTTTGAGATAGGACAATCATTTAAAGTTATACCTGATGTGCAAATTAAAACATAAAAAGACTAAGAAAATTACTAAAGATACTGTTAGAAAATATGAAATAGTTCAAAAGAGACTGGGTTCTGAAGCTATACAATTCAAATATTCTAAATTGGTTCTGAAAGGATAAAGGGAAGCTCATAAGATCAAAGTACAGAAGTAACGTTTCAGAAGTAGAAAAGCAAAGGAAAACATAAGGCATGACTTCTGAAGTGGCTACTTCTGAAGTTTTGAAGATTCTGAAGTTGTTCTGAAGAAGTTCTGAAGAACTTCTAAAGAACTTCTAAAGACAGTTCTGAAGAAGTTCAGAAGTATCTCTGAACTTGTTTTTCATACTTGTATTGATACTATTGGTCTCTGATGTAAACCTCAGTTAGTTTAGTATCTCTACTTGTATATAAATAAAAAGTTGTTAGGTTGTAATAACTAATGTTCTAAGATCACTCTGTACTTGAAAGACATATACTTGTAATTATGTTGATATCAATACTACATCCGACTTCATTGCTCATATATTGTTTCTATATTCATATATTCTTTCTATATTTTGAATCTTGGGATCTAACAGATACCTCAAATATTAAAAATCTAATATTCCTAATCCTCATTTCTTATCTTTTTCAGAGAAGTCCTCTTTAGTATGGAGGAAGAAAGGATCAAGCCTATGACAAAAAGATAATTATTAGAGAGGATTAATTCTTGTAATGATGTACCAAATTCTAAAGCAATGAATTCAAATAAATCTTTTGTTACACATTCTCATACTGTTCATTCATGTTTTTGTCATAAACTGTTAAACTTGCTTGAGAATACTATTCATTGTGCTAATTGTTGTCATCATTCCTTCAAACTAAATTCAGAAAAGAAATAGAAATTTCCACAGAAAGATGTCAACTTTGCTCAAGCTGTAATCAAAACTAAAGCTTCTAAAACACACATTAAAGCTAAATTTGTGACGAAATAGGTTACTAAAGAACGTTCTGAGATTAATTCTCAGAAGTTAAAGAAAGTTTGGAAACCAAAGTTCAGACTTCCCTCTTTTATTACTAATCTGAAGGGACCCATTTTCAAATGGGTACCTAAAATTAAGTAATTATTTCTATAGATCTGTCATGTGTGGATTTTAGATTTGGATGTTCAAGACACATGACACCATTCAAGGACCTTCTGACTAATTATACAGAGAAAAATGGTGGAACAGTCAGCTTTGGAAACAAGGCAAAAGCATATATAAGAGGATATGGAACATTCATCAAAGGAGATGTAACAGTAATGAAAGTATTGTATGTTGAGTTCTTAAGAAATAACCTATTCAGTATTAGTCAGTTTTGTGATAAGCTATGTACTGCTCATTTTGACATTGATCTATGTCATGTTCTGAGCTCTAAGAAGAAGGAACCATTAACAGCTTATAGAGATGAAGAAATTTACACGACCACTTTTAGAGAAAATGGTCAGCTAAAATAAGTGTGTTATATGTCTAAACCTCTCCTTGAAGAAGGATGGCTTTGACACAAAAGAATGTCGCATCTGAACGTCAAATAATTGATGATTTGGTAAAGCAAACTGTTGTTGTTGGTTTACCAAGAATAAGGTTTCAGAAGAACTCTTTATGCTCTGCGTGTGAAATGGGTAAAATGAAGAGAAGTTCTCATAAGTTGAAAATGAGTACCTCATGTAATTCTCCATTAGAAACGGTTCATATGGATCTTTATGGTCCTATGAGAATTCATAGTTTAGGAGGAAAGAAATATATCTTAGTCATAGTAGATGAATATTCAAGATATACATGGTTTGAATTTCTCAGACAGAAATCTGATGTTTCCAGAAGTCATTATTACCTTTCTGAAGAGAATTCAAGCTCTACTACATCTACCAGTTTAGAAACTCAGAAATGACACTGGCACAAAGTTCAGAAATCCTAAAATTGTCACATTTTTAGACTCTGTTGGTATTTCACATAATTTTTCCGTTTCCAGAACTCCACAACAGAATGGGGTAGTTAAGAGAAAGAAGAGAACTCTGGTTGAATCAGCTGCTGGCCTATTCAAAGTTACCCATGTTCATATGGGTTGAAGCTATTGAAGCTGCTTGTTTTACACACAACTACTTGTTGTGAACTAATTCATAAAAGAAAGCCTACAATTAAATATTTTCATATTTTTGGATGCAGGTGCTTTCTGCTGAATGATAAGACAATCTGGGAAATTTTGACAAGAAAGCTTATTCAGAAGTATTTGTTGGATATTCATTCAGATCAAAAGATTTTAGAGTATATAATACACACACCAGAACAATAACAGAAACCATCCATGTTAGATTTGATGAACCACATACGACTTCTGAACAAGATAGTTCAGAACTCAGGCCAATTCAGATTTCTGAACAACCTAATTCAGAAAATGGGTTAGATGATACATCTATTTCTAACTCTACTAACAAGTCAACAAAAGACACATTAGATTTGTTACCTCAGGATATATTTGATGTTTCCATTGATATCTTTGCAGATTTTCAGAATCCATCACTTTTCATAGATGATTCAGAACCAATATCAGAAGAAAACATTACATCAAATATATCTTGACTTGAAGACTCAACCTCAACTTCAAAAATTCCTTTTTCCTGAACCTCCAATTGAAACTTCTGAACAATTACCTTCAGAAGTTATTCCGACAGTTGAGGGGGAGCAATTAGATCTGAACCCAAATATTCATTCAGAAGTATAGGCTCACGCAATTGTTAATGACTATGATTCTCAGGATAATGTTTCGTCTGTAACCCCTTCCAAATTTGAACAAATGGACAAGACATCATCCTCTTCATCAAATTATAGGTGATTCATCAAGAGGAATACAAACCAGATCTGCAAAATCAAATGAATGTCTGTATATAAACTTCTTAAGCAACATAGAGCCTAAAAAGCCTAGTGAGGCACTTCAAGATCCGGACTGGGTTTTAGCTATGCAAGATTAGTTAAATCAATTTGAATGGAATAAAGTTTGGATGCTCATTCCAAGACCTAAGGGTAAATCTATCATAGGAACAAAATGGGTATTCAGAAATAAGAAGGATGAAAACGGAATTGTTGTAAGCAATACTGATAGACTTGTAGCAATGGGATATTTTCAATAGAAAGGTATAGATTATGATTAACATTTTGCACCTGTAGCAAGACTAGAAGCTCTCAGAATTTTTCTACCCTTTGCAACACACAAAAACATGAAAGTCTTTCAAATGGATGTTAAATGTGCATTTCGGAATGGGATTTTTCATGAAGAAGTTAATGTTGATCAACCAGAAGGATTTGAAAGCAAAGAGTTTTCAGATCATGTATATATCCTTGACAAAGCTTTGTATGGTCTTAAACAAGCTCTTAGAGCATTGTATGTGTTAAACACCCTTAGTATTTTGTGTTATGTTCTATTAGTACATGGTTGTTTGTGTAACTTATTATTTTGTTTATTGATTGCCTCTCTGCCTAATTGGGAATCAGAGAATTATTCTCTCATGGTATCAATCGCCTAAACCGATCCTCTCCGCTCCTTTTGTTCTCTCTTACCCATCTCTTCCAATTCTCCTCCTCCTCTCCATGACCGGCTCATCTTCCTCTAATTCCCTCCTCTCCATGAACACAGTTTTGCATCTCATCTCCAATCGGCTCACATCTTCAAATTACCTACTGTGGAAGAATCAACTTCTATCGCTTCTCTCTTGTCAAAACTTGCTGACTCTCGTTGATGGCGCCTCCCCTACGCCGTCGTCTGTGATTGTCACAGATGGGAAATCGGTTCCGAACCCTGAACTCGCTGCCTGGTTGTCTGTTGATCAAAGGGTTCTCATTCTTCTTTAAGCTTCGCTTTCCCAAGCGGCGTTATCTGAATTCATCGGTCTCTCTACAGCTCGTGACATCTGGCTTGCTTTAGAGGCCGCCTACAACAAATCCTCTGTTGAGCGCATTCAAAACTTGCGTGATCAACTTCAACATGTATCAAATAGTTTGTCTTCTGTCTCCAAGTTTGGTCGCAAATTCCGGACGTCTCTGTGATCAATAATCGGCCATTGGCCAACCCGTGGAGGATTCGGATAAAGTTCATTGTTTCCTATGCGGTGTCGGTTCTCCTTTTAAGACTTTTTACAAAGCAATTAGAGCCTCTCACACTCCTCTCAATTTCTGTGACCTTCTTGGTCAAGCCGAAGGGCAAGAGTTATTTATGCGGTCTATTCACGGTTCTACAATCTCTCTAGTGGCATTCAATATACCATCCAACACCTCTCATTACAATCGGATTTGTGGCAGTCGCTCTCCTCGTGGTGGCCGGGGTCCCGCACTGTTAACTTGCCGTACGGATGGGCACTATGCCAATATGAGTCCTCAGCTTGCGCGTTTTGCTTCACCTGTTCCTGGTTCGGATGCCGACCTTGCATAAGCTTTTCGTCCTTAATGTCATGTGACTTCTTTTGTCCCCCATTCGTATGTTGATTCGGGTGTGACTGACCACATATCTTCGTCCGCCACATCCGTCACTAACTTGACTCCGTTTTCAGGTCCCAACAACGTTTTCTTTGGCAATGGCACGACTCTTCCCATTTCACATATTGGGTACACCTCTTTAAATGGAGATATCCGTCTTCGGGATGTGCTACTCATTCCCAAGATTACTAAATACCATTTATCTGTTACTAGGTTGACATACGACAATTGTCTGAATGTTTTATTTTCACATCCTCATTTTTTCATTCAGGACCGAAAGACGAAGCAGGTTCTAGCTCAGGGTCGTTGTAACCGTGGTCTTTATCTGCTCCTTACCAGTCCGCAAGCATTTTTTGCCTCTACCAGATCTGAGTTGAAGGCTTGTTTTGAACTTTAGCACGCTCGTTTAGGTCATGTGTCCTATGACACTATTTCACTTTTAAATAAAAAGGGCCAGTTGTCGGTTACCTCTATTTTACCCAAACCATCTTTGTGCTCCTCTTGTCAGATGGTGAAAGCACATCGATTACCTTTTGTAAACAATAACAAACGCGCTATAAACGTATTGGATTATATTCATTGTGAGTTGTGGGGTCCGTCCCAGGTATGCTCGGTTGATTCTTATCGTTATTATGTTTCATTTGTGGATGACTATTCTTGATTTACGTGTTTCTTAAATTTGTGGACAGACAATTTAACACCAAAGTGAAGGTTTTTCAAAGTGACGGTGGCACCGAATTCCTTAACCTATATGTACGGTCTCTACTTGATAATAATTGTACGTACCACCGTGTTTCATGCCCTTACACCCCGCAAGAAAACGGTCGGGTAGAAAGAAAGCATCGACCCATTATCGAAACAGGTCTTGCTATGCTGTTTACTGAGCTTATTTCTTCGGCTAATTGGGTTCACACTTTCAGCTCTTCAGCCTATATCTTAAATCGCCTGCCATCATCAGTGTTGGAGAATCGATCCCCGTTTGAACTACTCTTCAAAACACCACCGTCCTATGCTCTCTTTCGATAATTTGGGTGTCGGGTCTACCCATACTTACGAGACTATGAGTGATAACTGTCAAAATTCGAGCTTTAAGGTTAGCTTCTATTAAGTTTGTTAGTGTTAATATAAATTAATTTTAAGAATAGGAGTTAGTTGGTTTAGAATGACCGAAAAATCCCTAACATTTCCGGTAGTCACTTAAAATATCAGGTTCCGACCCGTAACTGTCCGAAACGTCCAATACAGTGCCAAATGCTCTAATTTATACCCAATTTATACAAAATATATACTTTTAGTATTTTAATTATAAACCTTTTATTTTTGGATTAGAAATTTAACCATTTTAGCGCCTACATTTTGAGAAAAAGGCCAAAAATTGAGAAAATGAACTTCCAATTTAGCATTTTTGGGATTAAAATAAATTTTAAAGAATTTTTTTTTGGGTTTTGGATGGGGCCCATAACCATGGCCGCCCCCCCCCCCCCCCTCTTGTCCCACATATATAAATGATTTTTTTTCATATTTCTCTAATTTGCTCCCTTTCAAATTTCAAAAACTCTCTCTCTCTCTAAAAACAAAGAGACACTTTCACCTTTCTCTTCTCTTCCTCTCTAAAACAAAACTCCAGCCTTATTCATTAGAAATCTTCACCAAAAATCAAGTTCATACGAACATTTGGAAGCTATAATCATCATCCAAAACAAGGTAACAACTCTACTCATCTTTTCTTGCAAATTTTGGGTGAAAACCCCACTTTTCTTACATTGTTTAGCCACTTTCTTCTATAATCTGAAATTTCTGAGTTTGTGGAGAGAATATACACCAAAACATGTAAAAATTTTCATACAATGGTGGTAATCTATGATCCACACAATAAAACTCAAGAAAATAGGTGAAAACATGATTTTATGTGATTATGAACAACAATGGTGATTTTTGGTGCTGACAGATTTCATGCATGTGCATAAATCGTCCATTTCTTGCAAATGATATGTTCAAATGTCATAACTCTTCTTTCAAAAGTTTATTTAGTCAGTTGGGGTTCTAATCCAATTGATTTCACTCAAAAACAATGAGTTTTGACCCCCCAAATGCTCATAACAAGATGAATGTGCATCTGGAGGTTCAACAGTAAGTAAAACTTACTTTGAACGACCATAACTCTTCGAATATTCATTCAAATCACTTGATTTTTCTTCTGGAATTTACTTTAATGAGTTAGCTTTCAAATGCCACGGGTTTCATTAAAAAATATGGTGATTCGAGGTTTCAATTAATCAAAACAAAATGAGGGTGCATTCTGTCCAAAGGTGACAGATTTGTACATGCATGTTCAAATGGCCATATCTCTTTCAAAACTCAATTAAAAAGGATGATTTTTTTTTGAGAGTTAGTATTATGAGTTATCTTCTGTTTTCAAGTGGAATCACATGAAAATATGGAGTTTTGACCCTCCAAACACCTAAAACAATTTAGGTGTGCAAACTGTGAAACCACCAGTAGGTAAACCCTACTTTGCATGTTAATACCTATTTGAATATTTGTCCATAATGCATAATCCTACTTCCCAGTTTCATTTATAAATTTGAAGTTTTGAAGCATTAACAAATTTATTAAAGTTAAGTGTGCAATCTGTCAACTAATGACAAAATTGTGCATTCAACTTTGTGGTGCCATATCTCCTTCATAACTCATCCAAAATGAGTGATTCTTATTTCAAACGTTTCCTTTGTGGGTTATGCTTATAATCCAACTGGAATTTCTGAAAAATATTAAGTAGATCTCTTCACATGATGTTTTTACTAACATTGTGTAATCTGCCATGCTTGCTGTGACACACTGTTTGATATAAATTATTTGAACCCTTTTCATATGTTTAAAATGCCAGAAACTTGGTCACAATGACCTTAACTTAGTTATGCATCACATATAAAAAGATAGGAAATTTTATTATTTTGGATATTATATTAAATTGATCATCTTTGGGACTTATAGTTTCTGTCAGGAAATAAAATTTTGGAAACTATTTGATTTCATAAATTAGGATCACTTAAAAGACTATACATTACATGTTTGGTATAAATTATTTCTTTAAAGAGCATATGAGCACTATGTATAACGGGACAATGATAAACTCTTGGTGGTACAGTACTATTTAACTCTAAATGAGCCGATGATATTTGTGGATAGCGCTATTTGGTTGACATACCCACCTAACTAGCAAGTAGGGGTGCACTTTATCAATTAAGAATGCTCTACACATTGGACTTTAGGTCCACTACTGACGTAGTTCGTGGGGCGTAGAGTGTCGAGTAGGCTTAGTAGTGGCTCAATATTTATATATCATGTGTAATGGTAAATTTGTATTTTTGCTCATAAAAGTTAAAATATTAAAGTTGATGCGAACTTCTGCTTCGCTATTTTCATACCTAGCATATAAAATGTTTTGTGCATATGAAAAACCTGTGAACTCACCAACTCTTTGTATTTGACACTTTGTTTTAACATGCTTTCCAGGAAGATAAGAAGGTAACCGATCAAGCTTAGTTTATTTTTGTGGAACACCAATTAAGACATTTTATGTATTCAAATTTATGTAATTTGTTGTAAAAGTGCATGTAGTCGGGTTGTAAACTTTTAAACTTTAAACTTCTACGTTTTAATTATATATATGTGGTTGGTGTTTATATTCCTATTGTTGTGAAACCTAGAGCTGTCGTACCTCGTGTTTCCTCTTGAGCAGGGTGTGACAGACTTGGTATCAGAGCCTTAGGTTATAGAGAAAACCGATTTTCTAACAAAAACCATGCACTATAACCAAAATTTTATTTTCTTAGATGAACTTAAAAATTTAAAAACCTACTACTAGTATAACTACAATAAGCATCATTCTAGCATATTATAATTAGGCAAAGCCTGATCACCTATGTCTAAATATCGTATGAATAAGAAGGGACTTGGACTAGTTATACTAAAATTAGAATAGATCGGAAAACTTCTTATTTCAAATCGAAAAATAACATGAGTTCGCATGAGTATTATAAGATGTTTCTAACGTTTATAAAATCCTTCTTTTATATTTTTTTTTATTTCCACAATATCATGTCATCGTCGAGTTAGGAGGACTGACCCGACCCATGAAGAATTCGACCCTTCCGAGCACAGTCATGACGAGGATACTGCTGCTTCCTCTGCTCGATCACTCCCTACTATACCTGTACCTTCACCTACTGGCGAGGGTACATCTCAAGGACCAAGGACAATCAGAACCGCTCGAAAGCGCGTTCTCTCTATCTCAAGAGTGACTTTCACGGTTCCTTCTGTACCTTCGGAAAAACCATCCCAATCGTGATCTAGGTCGCGAAGTGTGACTCCTCCTCCACCCGCAGTTGGAGTACCTGTGCCCCGGCCGCAAGGAATGACCGCAGCGGAGAATTACTGGGTGAAAAACATGATTTTATGTGATTTTGAACAACAATGGTGATTTTTGGTGCTGACAGATTTTATGCATGTGCATAAATCGTCCATTTATTGCATATAATATGTTCAAATATCATAAATCTTCTTCTAAAAGTTTATTTACTGAGTTGGGGTTCTAATCCAAGTGGTTTCACTAAAAAACATTGAGTTTTGACCCCCCAAATGCTCATAACAAGATGAATGTGCGTCTGGAAGTTCAACAGTAGGTAAACCCTACTTTGAATGACCATAAATCTTTGCATATTCATCCAAATCACTTGATTTTTCTTCTGGAATTTAATTTATTGAGTTATCTTTGAAATTTCACTGGTTTCACTAAAAAATATGGTGATTTGAGGTTCCAACTAATTGAAACAAAATGAGTGTGCAAACTGTCAACCAATGACAGATTTGTGCATTCATGTTCAAATGGCCATACCTCTTTCAAAACACAATGAAAAAGGATGATATTTCTTTTAAAAGTTAGTTTTATGAGTTATATTCAGTTTGCAAGTGGAATCACTTAAACGTATGGAGTTTTGACCCTCCAAACACCTAAAATACTTTAGGTGTGCAATCTGTGAAACCACCAGCAGCTAAACTCTACTTTATGTGTTAGTATCTACTTTGTTATTTGTCTTTAATGCATGATTCTTCTTCTAAAACTTTCTTTTATGAGTTAGGATTCATATGAATCCAGTTTCATTCAAAAATATGAAGTTTTGAGGCATTAGCCAATTTATTAAATTTAAGTGTGCAATCTGTCAGCTAATGACAGAAGTGTGCATGCAACTTTGTAGTGCCATATCTCCTTCTTGACTTCTTCAAAATCAGTGATTCTTATCTCAAAAGTTTCCTTTATGCGTTATGATTCTAATCCAACCGGAAATTCTAGAAAACAATGAGTAGAACTCCTCAAATGAGTGATTTACTAACATGGTGTAATATGCCATGCCAGTTGTGACCCTTTGCATTGCATAAATTATTTGAATCATTTTTACATGTCCAAAATGCATCAAATTTGGTCACAATCACCATAACCCAGTACTATATCACATATAAAAATATGGGAAGCTATGTAATTTTGGAAGTCTCTACATTTTGATCGTTTTGAGTACTACAAGTTTCTGTCTAGAAGTGAAATTCTGGAATTTCTTGATTTTAACAATTATTGATCATTTGATGGTTTATAACACAACTTACGGTATAAATTACTATATTAACGAGCATATGTGCATTATGTATAATTGGACTATAGACAATCAAGTTGGATGTATGTGGACATTTATAAGCTTAAGACGTATTCACCCCCATAAGTAACTTTTAGACACATAAGTAACTTTTTTGGGTATTTCTCTTTGATAGGGAAATGTTAGTCCGACGAGTAGGTGTGGATCGTGTTTTGTTAATTGGAGCTTTTGCTTTAAGGTGAGTATTCACAGCCCCAATTTTAAAGTATTTTATACGTTTTGGGGTGGAAAGCATGATTAAATGAAATATTTGAGCTATTTGCATTACCGAATGTGAAACAATATGAAATTGTTGATTTTGGGCACTAAGGCATGTACACTAATAGATTGTATTGAGTAAAATGTTCCATAAAATTTTGTACACTACTATTAACTCAAGTGAGGAGCCGAGGGTATATGTGGATAGCGCTATTGGACGGACAATCCCACCTAAAAACCGAAAAGTAGGGTGTGGATAGCAATCCCACCGGGAAACTACAGGTAGGGGTGCACTATACTTAAAAGGAAAGGTTCTACACATGTGGACTTTAGGTCCACCGCTGAGGTAGAACTAAAAATAAGGTTCTACACATGTGGACTTTACGTCCACCGCTTAGGTAGAACTAAAAAGAAGGTTCTACACATGTAGATTTTAGGTCCACCGCTTAGGTAGAACTAAAAAGAAGGTTCTACACATGTGGACTTTAGGTCCACCGCTGAGGTAGAACTAAAAGTATTTTTGTGGTCGAAGGTTTAGTGGTGGCTCATTACTTATAATTAGGGTACAAAAATACCTTGAACGTTTTACGATGTAAAGAATTATTAAGTGCCATAAAAGTATTTTGCTCAATATTCAGTTATGCAAAAGATGATATAAAGTTAAAGTTGATGCGATCATCCGATTCGCTGTTTTTGTACCTTGCATATAAAATGTTTTGTGCATTTGAAAACCTGTGAATTCACCAACTCTTTGTAGTTGACCTTGTTTTATCATGCTTTTCAGGAGTAAGGAAGGTCAACCGAAATGTTTAGTTATGTGGACACATCAACATCAATCAAGCTTTTATTTGAAACTGTTTCGTTTAAACATGTTAACTTGATTTTGTTAAAATTTTGGGATTGTAAGATGTAAATTCCGAATTTAATATTTTATGTATTTGAATGGATGATTGGTGTTGTTTATGTCTTATTGCTATGAAATCGTGAGCTATCACACCTCTTGTTTCCGCTTTAGCGGGGTGTGACAACAAATTTGCACCAAAAGGTGTACCTGGTATCTTTGTTGGCTATTCTCAGAGATCCAAAGCTTACAGAGTACTCATTAAAGGAACTCAAAGGATTGTTGAGACTACAAATGTCAGATTTCATGAGCCAACTCTGACTTCTGAACAAGACAGTTCAGAACTCGCACATCAACCAACTTCTGAAAGTTTGGACTCAGAACAAAATCAGACAAACTCTAATTCTGAATCTCAAACTTTACTTAAAACAAATTTAGACAATCTATGTCAAGACTTATTTGATATTTCTGTAAATGTTTCTGCAGATTATCAAAATCCTTCTCTCATTAGAAGCTTAAATAGTCAAGACATTTCAGAAATACAAATTTCAAGTACATCAGCACCACAAATCTCAACCTCACATTCAGAACTTCCAACTTCTGCATATGTACATCCAATTTATGAACCAGTTCAAGTTACTTCTGAACCAGTTCAAGCTACTTCTGAACCAGTTCAAGCTACTTCTGAACCAGTTCAAGCTACTTCTGAACCAGTTCAAGCTACTTCTGAACCAGTTCAAGTTGTTTCTGAACCTGTTCAAGATACTTCTGAGCATGTACATCAAAGTTCTGAACAAATTCAAAATGTTCCATTTGAGGGGGAGACTTCAGATTTACATTCAGTTATCAACCATGATACTGAAACTCAAGCAATTGTTGATGATTATGATTCTCTAAACAATGTATCATATTGTTCACCCATTGCCAAATGTGAACAAATGGACATCAAGTCATCCTGTGTATCAAATTATTGGAGATGCATTAAAAGGTGTTCAAACAATGTCTGCAACAGCAAATGAGTGTCTGTATGTAAATTTCTTAAGTAGTATGGAACCTAAAAAGCCATATGAAGCACTTCAAGATCCAGACTGGATTTTAGCCATGCAGGATGAGTTAAATCAATTTGAAAGAAACAAGGTCTGGAGATTGAAACCAAAACCAAAAGGTAAATCCATCATTGGCACAAAATGGGTATTCAGAAATAAAAAGGATGAAAATGGTATTGTTGTAAGAAACAAGGCAAGGCTTGTAGCTAAGGGGTATTGTCAACAAGAAGGGATTGATTATGATGAAACCTTTGCTCTTGTTGCTAGATTAGAGTCCATTAGAATATTTCTTGCATATGCTGCTCATAAAAACATGAAGGTGTTTCAAATGGATGTGAAATGTGCATTTCTGAATGGTATTTTACATGAAGAAGTGTATGTTAAACAACCAGAAGGCTTTGTCAACAAAGAATTTCCAGATCATGTCTATATTTTAGACAAAGCCTTATATGGACTTAAACAAGCACCAAGAGCATGGTATGATACTCTTACAACTTTTCTTCTGAATTCTAAATTCAAAAGAGGTACTGTTGATACAACTTTGTTTCTGAAAAAGGAAGGTGATGATATGATCTTGATACAAATATATGTAGATGATATTATATTTGCCTCTACAAATTCAAAATTTTGTAGAAATTTTGAGAAAATCATGCAAACTGAATTTGAAATGAGTATGATGGGAGAGTTAACATTTTTTCTTGGCCTTCAAGTTAAACAACTTCCCACTGGCATATGTATTAATCAATCCAAGTATGTCTCAGACTTACTAAAGAAGTTTGACATGACTAATTGTTCAAGTATTCAAACTCCAATGGCCATTGCAACTAAGTTAGAACCTGATCTGAATGGAAAATCTGTTGATCAGAAAAAGTACAGAGGCATAATTGGATCTTTGCTTTACTTAACTGCTAGTAGACCAGATATAATGTTTGCTACATGTATTTGTGCAAGATATCAAGCATTGGGACTTTGGTATCCTAAGGATTCTAGTTTTGAACTAACAGCCTTTAGAGATGCAGATCATTGTGGATGCAAATTAGACAAGAAAAGCACTTCTGGATCATGTTAGTTTCTAGGTGATAGATTGGTAAGCTGGTCTTCAAAGAAACAAAATTGTGTTTCTACTTCTACAGCAGAAGCTGAATATGTAGCAGCTGCAATATGTTGCTCACAAGTGATCTGGATGCAAATTCAACTCAAAGACTATGGTTACACTTTCAAAAAGGCTCCTTGGTATTGTGATTCAAAGAGTGCCATAGCCATTACTGCCAATCCTGTTCAGCATTCAAAGACCAAGCATATTGATGTAAGATATCATTTTATCAAAGATCATGTGGAAAAAGGTAATATTGAAATGTTTTTTGTTTAGACAGATTATCAGTTAGTTGATTTATTTACCAAAGCACTTGATGAAAAACGATTTAACTTCTTGGTAAGTAAATTGGGCATGATGAATATGTCTATGTAAGTATTACACATCAACTATATTCTAGAAGTTATATTCTGAGGTTTTTATCTCAAATTCTGAATAGTTTGCTCTTCAGATATATTCTGAATATTCTGAAGTTCAACATTCAGATCTTTACTTCTTTTGAATCTCAGAAATATAATGCTTCTTTATCTAGGTTGATTGTCTTTTAATACTTTTCAATTTTTTTTCTTTTCTCATTTCTCTAATATTTTCTTGTTTCTTTGATAAAGTTGCACTGATTAAGGGGGAGAATCATAGTTTCTAATGATTCAAGGGAGAGTGGTATTAATTTCAAAATTCTGCACTACTCTTTCCTACTAAACATCTCTGAAATGATGAAATCAAGTCTTGATCATGATCTCTAAGAAGTATGAACAAGCTTCCTTGAATAAAATACGTTTTATGTTTGTTCAAACCTACTTCTGAATTCTCAAAATGTTTTATATTTTTCAGAAGTTTGTAGTTTTAAATGATTTTAGGTCTTCTAGGGTGATACAAGTTTAGTTCTGAACTAAACTTCAAAGTTCTGAGGTTCTTCTGAATTCTTTCTTTCAGACTTCTGAACTTATTCTCAGAAGTTCTGAACAATTTCTGAAGTTTTTGAACTTGTTCTCATAACTCAACTTCCCGTTGATATTTTCTTAATTATCACTTCAGCGTGTGCCACGTGTTTTAATTTCATTGGATATTTCTTAATCATGTCGTTTAAACGGTTCATTTATCCAAATAAAAGATGATTACTACTCTAATCACATTTACTTTTTGGCCACGTGTCCATCAACGCTTATCCAGTCTTATAAATCAATGAATTCCTCATCATCTTCATTTTCTAGTGATTTTACTCTGAAAAATCTATCTGTTTTCATTGATCTTCATTCTATTTCGAATCCTTGTTCTTCAAATCTAATGTTTACTTCCAAAGTTACGGTTTCTACTTCCTCGAGCCACAATGACAGCAATGGATCATCGAGTGATGATTCATTCAAGATCGTACCTCAGAAACTGGTTGTTGGAACAATGGAAATTCCACTTCCTGAAGATCAAATGGTCCAAGACACAGCCACAACTGCTATTAATCAAGCCGGACCTTCAAACCCTAACCCTAACCCTAACCCGAGAACTGCTAAAATTGGGGAAACACAAATCAAACGTATTGAAGTTGTTTCTGAGTCAAATGCTGGTGATAGTGAATCTCAGACTCGTGCTGACAGTAGTAATATGTCAAAACTTTATGTCCCTGCTGAGAAACTGCTAGAAATCAAGAAAAATAATTGTGCTTTCAACTTTAAATCGAAAGACTTTACTGATGCTCAAATAATTTTTATTGATATTCTGAAGAAACATCCACTCCGTACTCTACTTTCTAGGAAATTCTCTGTTCCTGCTTCTTACCTTCAACAATTCTGGCACTATGCTGAGGTTGATGAATCTGAAGATGAATTTGTCTCCTATGTTCATGCTCACAAGGTGTGTATCTCTGTGGATGATATTAGATGCCTTCACTTCCTGCCAAAGCCAGATGAGGTTCTTGGGAAAACCTCTTATGATCCAATTCCTTCCTCAACAGAAATGATCTCAGATTTCATGAGTTTGGGATACTCTGAAAATCTAAATGCTTTAAGTTCCTTTAGAAGAAAGTGTTTACCTCCAATATGGTACTGTTTACTCTCAATTCTGAACACTTGTTTATCTGGGAAAAGTTCAAGCTTGGGTCAAGCTTCGGCAAATGGGAGGATCATTTTTCATGGAGTTGCCTTCAACAAGCATTATGATTATGCTAGTCTTATTTTTGATGAACTCAAATATGCTATTTTGAAGAAGTCCACATTCAATTACATACCATTTTAGAGATTTTTTCAAACTCTCATCAAAGGAGCAATGAAAGCAGTATAAAAAATCCTTGTTCTAGCACATGAGGTACATGTTCCTATCTTTACTATGGACAGTTTAAGACCTCCAAATGCAAAACTTACATTTCCAAATGCAAAACTTACATTTCCAAATGCAGTTCCACTTCCTTCTCATTTAATTCATCTTGTAAGTACATCAAATAGAATTGTGAGTGAGCATTTAGAATCTATGGGATTACCTCAACCAGTTGTCCCTTCCCCTGATTCAAACCAGAGTGGTGATCATGCAAGGCAGTCTAGAATTGTTAGAAAGAGAGGGGAGCCTGTTCAAGGGGGAGAACAACCTCAAAGAGTAAAGAGGAAAAATGAAAATGAGAGAATGGGTAGAAGAGTAAGAAAAAGAATTGATGAGGGGAGAACACAGGTAAAAGAAAAACAAACCTGTGAACCACTTGTTACTAGTCGGGCACCCATATCTTCTATCATTCCACATTCTTTGGTGGATGATATTGAGAAGGCCAGTGAGCCCATGGCATATTTGATTAACCCCCCCAGCCACTCACCCATCTCTCAACAGAAGGGTGTTTCATCAACATATATGGGGCAAGAAGCTTATAATCCGTTAGGACCCCAATTGGAGGATCCTATTGTTGAAAATGAAGGATATATGTCCCCCCTTCATCATTTTGAGCACATTGAGTCTGAGGGTCCACTCAACATTGAGCCAACTGAACTACTTAATGTGGAATCCATTCACACTAGCACACATCTTCCAGATGTCACTAAGGAAAGTGTTTGTCACATTACCTCAACAACTATAGATATTCCTATTTCTGGATATCAAGGATTAGTTGGAAGACCTGGTGGGGTGAACATCACAAAAGCTCCATTCACGTAATCACATGTGGTTCATGATGCCTTTGTGGCACATACAGGCCAGCCTTCTTCTAAAGGACTGCAAACAAGACAATCTGTTGTCTTGGAACCTTACCCACATCTTCTGAATTCACAGAATTCAAAGATTTCAGTACTTCTGAATTTGCAAAGATTCAGAAGGACATCAAGGAATTGACGGATACAAACCAAAAGGTGATGGAGGATAGGTTGGATAAACAAGGAGAAAGTATGGTAAATAAGTTGACTGATTTTCAACTTCAATCTTCTAATGATCTGAATTCTTTCAAACAAGCACTTCTGACTGCTTTTTCTGAAGTAACTTCTTCTGTTTCTTCTCTGAAAGCTTCTCAGACTTCTTCTTCTTCTGCTCAACCAGATTCTTCTATTTATGCAACCAAGGCTGATATTACTCAGATTTTAAATCAACTTTCTTCTATTCAGAGTTCTCAGACAGACTTAAGCACAATATTATCTGCTCTAGAATGCAGGCCTCAGTCAGACACTTCTAAGCGAAATCTTGATGATCAGGGTCCTGATAATCAAGAGGGGGAGAAAAGGCAGAGATTGTCTGAACCAGAAAATGTTGAAAATGTTCAAGAGCAAATTTCTGAGAAAACTTCTGAAGATGCTCAGAATGTTGGTGAAGCATCTAACAGAGTCTCTGAAGCAATAGATGATATTTTATTTGCAGAACATGAAGGACAAGAGACAAATATTAATTCTTCTAAAGATATAGTAGAGGAAGGGTATGAAACATAGAAGTTATCATTTGATTCTGAAGGTAACTTAAGCTCAGATAATATAAACATTATTCCTGATTCAAATGAAGAGATACTAAGGGAATATCTGGCATTTGAAGATGTCATTGGTGAACCCAGTGATCTGTCTGATGTTATTATGTTTGAAGAAGACATGTGTGGAGCTGATGTGGGAGAAAGTTCTGATGTCAATGAAATAAAAGATTTGGTAATATAGAAGCCCCAACAATCCTTGAGTGATGAATACAGAAGAGCTTCTGAAGAGCTATGGAGAATACTAAGCCAATTCCGTTGGGTACATGTCTTTCTGAACAATCCAAGAAGTCTGGAGTGTAGACTTTTGGACAACAGGTTTTCTGTCTTCAGATATTTTCTTGATCAACCAGATGAAAAAGTTGAACTAGAATTTGATCTAAGTCATATGGGAGGAACTGAAATTGCAGATGAAATTTTGATGGTCTACTCTGGAAAATTTGAAGTAAGAGTCAGATCCTGCATTACTATTCCCAAAATTGATATTCCTCTACTTGAAGAACCTATTCTAGATCAAGTCTATGAAAAAGAAGATATATTTCTTTCTGGAGAAACAAGCTTAGAGTTTCCTGAAGCAATTTACTTTCATATATACAAAACCAGTCTGAGGTTTGCCACTCTAGAAGATTTTGTAAGTGATGAGTGGTCTGAAGATCAAATTTCTCAAGTTAGAAACTTTGTTCAGAAGCATGGTGTTCAAAATATGAATGACTCCACTCTTATAAAGAAGATTAGATGTTTTTCAAAGACTGTTGAAGATGACTTAGTAATATTCAGATTTGGAGCAGTAAGAAGAAATGGATATTTGTGTGAATTTACTCAGTATGATCTGTACAAATTATGAATGCAAGACAAATTGACAGTTCTTCAATACTGTGTTGCTAGAAGTGAAGTTGAGCTTGTCTTTGAAATCAGAAGAATTCTAGGTATCTACATAAGAAACATCATCAAGCATGACTTTCAATTAGCTCTGGAATTTGGTTTATTTGAAGTAAATTTGTTGGAACCTGTAAATCTTGAAGATACAGCAATATCAAGAGTGTTTACTAGTCCAGATATTGGGTTCAGATATACAGCAGAAGGAAATAAAACCTTTTTGACTTCAGATATTCCAAAATACTCTAACTCAACTCTGAATTGGTTTCTTAGTTATGCAAAGGATTATATTGAAGATTCAGATGTCAAAGAAGAAACTATCTATCTAATCAAAGAAAGAATTCATTTAAGAGAAATTGTAAGAAAAAGTTATCTAGCTGGTCACAGAAGAGAAAACAAGATCAGAGGAGCTGATTACATGCTCAGTGATACTTATGATTTTCAAATTCACTCAAAGAAACAAGACTTGGAGGAAATTCTGAAGTTTTCTCTGAACATTGAAAATTATGAACCAAGTCAGAAGGATAAAGAGAAAGGAAAAGGAATCATTTCAGAAGATATTTCTGAAAAGTTGGTTCCTATAGAGCAAATATCTGAAGAGGAAGAACTGCAAGTGCGAAGAATAGAAGAAAGTGCTTTTACCATGTTTCTTGAATATTTTCATCCAGAAATGTTCATGGAATATGAACAAAAGTTCAACTATATTGACTGTTGGATTCAAAAGTCCTTTGGTTGGAAACAATGGTACTCAGATATCAGTAGAAAAATAAGAATTCCAGTTAATGAAGCAAGAAAGGAAAGCCCAGTGGTTAAGGAAATTAATGCTGACTTGAAGACAAGACAAACTTACAAGTATGCATTCTTTACAGTTGAAAGACAAAATGGTGAGATTTCTACCTTTTCTGAAGCTGATTTTCAAAATGTGTATCTCAGAGATCTACTAAGAGTTTATAGAAGTCTTTACCCTTTTCATGATTCAATCACCAAGTTCAGAAAATCATTTCCAATTCTCAGAGATGGTTTGTACAGAGAATTTATGGGCTGTAAAGACTGATTTCCAAGTTGCTTATGTTCTAAACAAGAAACAAGTACACTTGAGCAAACCAAATCTAAGTCTACCAGATATTCAGAATTTAAAGAAAAGCACTTTATTAATTCAACCTCCAGGCTTCGTTTGCAAATGCTTTTAGGAGATATTATTTGTGAGATTTGAAGAACTCCACAAATGTTGCAATGGAACCCTCATGGCTATCAGAGATCGTTTGAAGAATCTGAGCAATGAAGATTGGGAGAAGCACAAGAAGCTTGCAAAAGAAATAATTAGAATTGCTGAATCTCTGCTAGAATACAGGAACTTATTCCTGAAAGATGTTAGAGAAATTCTGAATTTCTGGAAGTATGATTTGAACTTTTGAAGCTAAGGGGGAGATTGATAGAGATATCATAATAGCTTCAAAAGGGATTGGGTTCTGAAGATTTAAAGATCTGAAGAATGAAGATTCAGAACTCAGAAGAAAGGATAAAAGCCTAAGGCATAACTTCTGAAGTGCCAACTTCAGAAGTTCAGAAGATATTCTGAAGAAGTTTTGAAGACACTTCTGAAGAAGATCTGAAGAAGTTCAGAACCTGTTCTGAACTTGTTTGTTATGAATGTACTGTTACTTTAGTGTATCTATTTCATGTATAAATATATAGTTAGTTAGATAGTTAGATATTTAGAACTAACGTTTCCATTAGCCTTGTAAAGACATATTTTTTGTAATACTGTACATTCAATCAATACCTATTACATTTGGCTATCACATTTCTGTTAAAATCTTTTCATATATTAATATCTTGATTGTTTGGGTCCTAACAGTTATCTGAATTAGTTTCTTTTCTGTTAGAAATTAAAGTATGAGTCAAAGAAGAGATGTCTACAAAAATCAACACACTCTTCTTGTTATAACTAATTGTTGTTAGACGCTCCCTTCTAGACACATGGCACTTTGTAATTGGCTAGCATTTTGACTTTCTGTTTTTGTATCTGTATAAATAGCATTGTATTGTGTTTGTAAAAGTTGTCGATCAATACATTTACAGTTTGAAGAATACTGTGCGTAATTCATAATTTTGTCTACTTTGATTCAAAGTTATCATTTCATAATCTTTGTTCTTCATTCTGTTTACTGTTCTATTGATTCAAATTGTTAATTGATCTGCTTCCGCATTTCACTTTGATTCAATACTCTCAATTAACAATCGGTTTAAAGGAATCTGGAACCAACAATTGGTATCAGAGCCTTCTAATCAATCTATTGATTATTAGATCTCTTCCATTGAAGAAATTCCTTTCGATCGAACAGTATTTTCTCAGATTCAAAATTTGTTTATTAATCCACTCTGTTTTACGAGATTTTGTTAAATCGTTAACAATCTTCTCTTAAATTGAGTCATTCATTTTGTAATCTGAAGAAACAGTGATATTATCGACCTGTTCTTCTACCAAATTGAGATTTAATTGTTCTAAATTTCTTTCAAATCTTCAAATTTTCTCTTCTATCCTACTCAAATGGCAAATTCGAGCTTGAATGCTGTTTATACGTCTGGGTCCCTGACTAAACCTCCAACTCTTGTACGTGATGAATACCCACAATGGAAGATTCGAATGGTTAACTTCTATGAGGGATTGGATGCTGAGTTATATCCAATTATTCAAAACGGTCCGTTTGTTCCCACCACTACTATTCCCAGAATTCCAGCCACTGCAAATACAGATGAGGTACCAGCAAGACTGGTTCAGAAGTCAAGGAATAACTGGACTGATGAAGAAAAGGCTAAGGTGGAATTAGCTAAGAAAGCTAAGTCTCTGTTGATAATGGCCATTCCAAATGAGATTTTTCAATCTCTGGACTCATGTGACACAGCAAAAGAATTATGGGATCAACTGGAGAATCTCTTAGAAGGTGGTGCGAAAATGAAAAAGAACAGAAGAGCCCAAGCTCTAAATGAATATAATAGTTTTCAAGCGCTGACTGATGAATCTCTGGAACAAACATTTCATCGATTCAACAATCTGATTAATCTCTGCAAGAGATGTGACATTGTTAGATCAAAGGAAGACAACAATGTTCTATTTCTCAAAAGGTTAAACCCTGAATGGTCAAATCTATCCATGTCACTACAAGCCAATCAGGACCTTGAACAATGGTCGCTGCATGATGTATTCGGTACACTGCAAGCTCATGAAAAAGAAGTTGTTCAGAAAAGAACAAACATTGGAGGTCCTCTGGCTTTGATCTCAGAAACAAAAGGAATCAGAAGACGAAGTGATGACAGGAAGAAATCGAAGGCCTTCATATCAGAGACTGCTCCAGAAGATGACTCTGAATCAGATGATGAAATTAAAGCGTTTGCTGACTCTCTGGCTTTAATAACCAAGCAATTTACTAATCGTTTTGGAAATAGGTCTTTGAAAGGAAATAAACGATTTGATCGTCCCTATGTTCCTAAACAAGAAGTACAGAGAGTAGAGAAAACAGAAGAAGAGAAGAAAGAAGAAGAATTAAAAAGGAAGAAAGATGTCTGCTACAGATGTGGCAAGCCCGGACATTACTCGAGAGATTGCAGAGGAGCTCTGGAAAAGGATAAGACTTATTACAAAAACAAATATAAGTACAATGTCACTGAAAGAGCACACTTTGCAGAAAAAGAAAACTGGGTGCAAGATGAATCCAGCGGTGATGAAGCCATGTTCTGTGGAATGGCAAACACAAACGAATCAGAGGATCAACCCTCTGAGTCACCGGTTAGTAATTTCTCTGGATCATCTGAGCTTGAACAAACGATTGTGATGTTATCAAACAATTTTGAGGAACTAAAACTGAAACTCACAATCGAAAAGAAATTACGAAAAAGTACTGAGAAAACTCTTTCTACAATCAAAAGGGAAAGAGATATTTTCAAAAGAGAAATGGATTTACTTACAGAAGAAAAACTCGAATTAAATACTGCAAAGGAAACGATTTCCATGAGTTTAAAACTTTCTGAAGAAAAACTTAAAAAGGAAATTTTGAATCTCAATAAACTTCTGGAAGGAAAAGAGAAAGAAATCAGAGACAAAGAGAGTGATAGACTCAACTGTGTAGCACTTAAAAACTATTTTCAGAAAGAGAGAGAATTTTTACACATTGAACTTCAACGAGAAAAAGCTACGATTATAACATATCCGGATGCACGGAAAGGTTCATGATAAAATTAACACACAAGTAGGAAGATCTGGACTTGGTTTCGAGGACCTAGATCCCTACACGTGTAAGAAAAGGTCAGATCTGAAATCTGTTTTTTGTGTTGGACAAATACAGAAGCCAAAGTTTCCAATTTTGTATGAAAAATCTATTTTTAAAAAATCTAGATATGAAAACCATCATAAAAAAGCAAACTTAAATTCGAAAATATTGAATATTGTTGTAAAACAAATGTTGATCTAAATAAAGTTCAGAAGAAAGATGATATTTTCAATTTTGGTTCAAATAAACATACAATTTTGAATCCAGAGGCAGATATTATTGTTCCAAGTCAGGCAGAGGAAGATCTACGACTTATGTTTGAAAACGATATTCTCTCTACTATGGATAAGTGTTTAAGAAATGAAACTCTTTGTGAGAATCATCCAGAGATCTCTCCTCGTTCATTTGAAGATTTACATCTTTACGAAACTCAAGAAAGCTTGGTCGAGATTACGTATCCATGGGAGAATGACAATAATGATGAAGAATTTTTGATAACTACGAAAATTACCTTTCAAATTTAGAAATTAATTCTTTTAAATCATCAAAAGTTATCACAAATAATTCGAAATTATTGATAAAAAGGATGATTATTTGTATACTGATAAATCTCAAGAAATTAGAGCTTCTGATAGAGATTGTGCTAAACTTTCAAGTGGTATACCTATTCCTCCTGTTTCTGTTCCAGAACCGAGAAAATCAGTATCTATACATCCAGACTTCTTAGATATGTGTCTCAAAGCCAAAACATGTCTTGAACTTGAGAAAGAGGCAGAACTCAAAAACAAAGTGCAAAATCAAAAGATTTTAAACTCTACTCTTCTGAAGTTTACTAATATTCAAAAAGGCAAATGGAAATCTTCTAATTCTCATGTTCCTTTTTCAATGAATAATGAGCTTCCGCAAAAGTAGATCGAGAGGAAGAACACACGAAGAAAAAGCGAACTAAAACAAAAGTCTAGTCTAGATAGGTTCTCTAGAACAACTGATACTAGAAAAGACTTTAGAAAGAATAATTGTAATTACCATTCTCGCAATGAAAATTCAATTCAATCTTCTATGTTTCAGTCTTCTGAATGTTTTTCACTGTTCTTAAAATTAAAACAATTTTTCTCGCAAACCTCTGATCATTCCAATTCACAGTATGTTTGTCACAAAAAGAATAAAACTCAAAAAAACCAAAAACCAAAAATAAAGTCTTTACCTTCTGTTAAATCAAAAAACGAGCATACTCCAAAAGCTAACATAAAAGGACCCATTATGCGATGGGTACCTAAGAAAGTACGATTTTTGATTGCGTAAACGGCGTGTGCATATCTGGTATCTTGACTCTGGATGCTCGAGGCACATGACTGGATCCCAAAATTTACTATCCCAATTCAAGGACAAATCAGGTGGAGTAGTAACTTTTGGTGATAATGGTAAGGGTCAAATAAAAGGCTACGGTACTCTACAAGAAGGTAATATCACCTTATCAAAGGTAGCTCATGTTTCTGGCTTGAAACATAACCTCCTTAGTGTAAGTCAACTTTGTAATGCTAAAATACTAGTAGTATTTGATGAAAAACATTGTTATTTATTCTCTAAGGCAGGTGAAGAACTTTGGAGAGCAGACAGGAAAGGTAACTTGTATATGATGAATTTTATCTCTAAGGATGGTAAGGAAACTTTATGTCTCATCTCCAAAAAGAGTGAAGTTGCGTGGCTCTGGCATCATAAAATGTCTCACTTAAATTTTAATAATCTTGAGATGCTTGTTAAAAACAAACTGGTATCTGGACTTCCAGATATTCATTTTCAAAAAGATCACCTCTTCCCTGCATGTGAAATGGGTAAAATTAAACGAGCATCTCATAAAACAAAAAGTGATCATTCTTGTACTAGACCTCTGCAATTATTACATGTGGATCTCTGTGGTCCAATTGCAATTCAGAGTCTATCTGGTAAAAAGTATATTCTGGTACTAATTGATGAATTTTCCAGATATACTTGGCTTGCTTTCGTTCGTCAAAAGTCAGAAGTCCTAGTGGTACTACAGAATATGATGACTAGAATTCAAGTTCTTCTACATCAGAAGATTCAGCAGCTTCGAAGTGATAATGGTACAGAATTCAAGAACGCCAAGCTTGAATCGTATCTTGTTGAACAAGGAATTACTCAAAACTTCTCTGCTGTTCGCACTCCACAACAAAACGGTGTAGTTGAACGTCGCAACAGAACCTTGGTTGAAGCAGCCAGAACGATGCTCGCAGCTTCTGGTCTCCCAATTCACTTCTGGGCCGAAGCTGTTGCTACTGCTTGTTTCACTCAAAACCGTTCAATCATTGTCATGAGGCATCTCAAAACCTCTTATGAGCTGATTAATAAAAGAAAACCATCTGTAAAATTTTTTCATATCTTTGGTTGCAGATGTTTTATCTTAAACGACAGAGATAATCTTGGCAAATTTGATCCGAAGTCCGATGAAGCTAAATTTTTAGGCTACTCGTTAAATTCAAGAGCTTTCCGAGTTTTTAACTTACGAACAAAAACTGTTATGGAAAGCATCAACATTGACTTCGATGATAACACCCAACTGACTTCCGAACACTCTACTTCAGAACTCAAGCTTAATACTGTTACTTCTGACTATCTTTCAGGTTCCAGAGAATCCGAGATTGATGCTATTTTTCAAGATTTTCTGGGCGACGAAGTTGTGTCACCTCCACATTTGCAGATACCAGATATTCTCCAAGCCTCAGGCATTACTCTCTCTGGTCCTGCTTCTGTTTCATCTGTCACGACTATTTGTCCAGAAGTTCCCACTACTCCTACATCTGCCAGTCCAGAAGCTACTTCTGTTCCATCATCTGCGGGGGAGACACAAGGACAGGTGACAAAACAGATACCAGAAGGACATACAGAAGAGAATAAAGAAGATTTTGTGTTTCCAGATGAAATCATTTCGTCAAATACAACAACCCAATCAATTTCTCAACCCAGAATGACGAAATGGACTAAATCTCACACACCAGATCTTATAATTGGTAGTCCTTTCCGAGGGGGTCGTAACACGATCCGCTATCGCAAATGAAGCATTCTTTGTTAATTTTCTTAGTATGATCGAACCTAAACGTGTACATGAAGCCTTAGTTGAACCAAGTTTGGGTGGATGCTATGCGGGAAGAACTACTTCAATTCGAAAGAAATAAAGTTTGGCGTCTTGTTCCTTTACCAAAAGGCAAAGTTGCTATTGGCACAAAATGGGTATTTAGGAACAAAAAGGATGAAGATGGAATTGTTGTCGAAATAAAGCTCGTTTGGTGGCTAAAGGTTCTTGTCAAGAGGAAGGTATCGATTATGATGAAACCTTTGCTCTGTTGCAAGACTAGAAGCAATAAGATTATTCTTGGCTTTCTCGCATACAAAAACTTCAAAGTCTACCAAATGGATGTTAAATGTGCATTTCTTAATGGATGTCTAAAAGAAGAAGTGTATGTTGAACAACTTTGATGGTTTCAAAGATGCAAGATATCCAGAATATGTTTATCTTCTTGACAAAGCTTTGTATGGTCTAAAGCAAGCCCCAAGAGCCTGGTATGAACGACTATCGAAATTTCTGATCAGCAAAGGATATGAAAAAGGTAAAATCGATACAACTCTGTTCATCAAAAGAGGCAAAGGTATGTTAACTATAGTTCAAATTTACGTGGATGACATAATATTTGGTTCTACTCATCAAACGAAGTTGATTTGTTTTCTAAGTTGATGGAAACTCGAATTTGAAATGAGTATGATGGGAGAATTAACTTTCTTCCTAGGACTTCAAGTTAAACAAAGCACCTACGGTATCTTTATAAATCGTGCAAAATATGTTTCTGACATGCTTAAAAAGTTTCATCTTCAAAACTCATCATCCATGAAAACACCTATCTCTCCAGGTATGAAATTAGGACCTGACTCCTCTGGTAAATCTGTTGATATTACCAGCTACAGAGGCATGATTGGTTCTCTTTTATATTTAACAGCAAGTAGACCTGATATTATGTTTGCCACTTGTCTTTGTGCTCGTTATCAAGCCAATCCTAAAGAGTCTCATTTGTTCTTTGTAAAAGAATTTTTAGGTACTTAAAAGGTTCACCATCGTTGGGCCTTTGGTATCCTAAAAATTCTGGATTTGATTTAATGGCGTATCTGATCATGCAGGTTGTAAGCTTGACAGAAAAAGTACATCAGGTAGCTGTCAACTTCTGGGAAATCGACTTATAAGTTGGACATCCAAGAAACAAAACTGCGTATCCACATCTACAAGCCGAATATGTTGTCTTGCTAGTTGTTGTTCACAAGTTATTTGGATGAAGACCCAACTCGAGAGATTATGTTACGATATACGATAAGATACCCATCCTCTGTGATTCTGAAAGTGCTATCGCCATTACAGAAAATCCAGTTCAGCATTCCAAAACAAAGCATATCGATGTCAGGTATCATTTCATCAAGGATCATGTCGAAAAGGGTACAATCGAAATGTATTTTGTTTCTACTGATTATCAACTTGCTGATATTTTCACAAAAGCTCTTGATGAGAGACGTTTTAACTTCTTAATTAGCAAGTTGGGAATGCTTAATATGTAAAAATGATTTCTTCAGAAGCATCCAGAAGCCTCTGAACTATTCTGACGATACTTCAGAAGTCATCAGAAGTCTCTGATGCTTTCTGAACTCTTCAGAACACTTCAGAAGCCTGCGAGTTACTACGATTTTGTTTCATAATAATATTTTTCTTTCAAGAGAAATCATAAAGTGCGGATTGAGAAACGCGGTAAAGAAGCTACTACGGGGGAGTTCACCATTCAAGGGGAGTTTACCATTCAAGGGGAGTTTCACAATGCGTAGAAGATATTCGTCTAAGTCTAACTCTGGTTAGCTGTCTTCTGATTTACTATTTCACTTAAATTTTATTTGAATCTATCTGCTCTGAGTTTCTCTTGCCGCCAAGGTCTCTTAGACTTTTGATTCATTTCAAATTTTTTTAAAATATAAATCAAGTCGACATGTTTTTCAACTAAATTTTCTATAAATTGATATTACTTATAATTTCCATTAAATATATAAATTCAATCAACTCTTGCCTCCAAGGTTGTTTAAATCTATATGTTTAATGCAAATTCTTCTTTATTATTCTTTTATAGAAACTAAACTCTCATGTGATTTTTGTTTTCACTTGACTGATTTTTAAACTTAAATAAATAAAATTAAGATTAAAATCTGTGTTTATTCAATTAATTCAAAATTAATTGCTTAATTAAACAGATTTTTTTATTACTTTTGTTTATTTCTGCTTTTAAGAAAAACAGCATCTGCTACTAAATCATCATCTTACATGTGTCTCGTCGTACACGTGTCCCCAATCGAAACACTGCATGTGTATACCCGCGTGCTTACATCAGCTCAAATGAACCGTTTTGTTTTTCCCCAAACTTAATAACCCCTTCCCATTCTACAGTTTCTCTCTCACATAAAACCCCCAATATCAACCTTCATCTTCTTCCTCGCAAAAATTCCCTAAATCAGTGTTCATTCTCTTTGCAAAGACAGTTTTCTATTGTCAAGCATTCGAAATTTCAAAATGGCTTCCAACTGTGCCCGTCCTTCCAACAATGATGAAGAAAGAATCATCGATTCCACTGCGGATAGTACTCCCATTGTGAAACTGCCATTGAAGGCGAACAATGTGCAGGTACTGCTCAACCCTAACACTTATCAACCAGAATTTCGCATCATGATCGAGTTTCTACAACAACACCAGTTGAATCGAACCCTAACCCTAACTAACCCAAACATCCCTGAAATCTATGTCCAAGAACTGTGGCAAACAATGATCATCGAAAATGATGACACACTCGCCGGTTCTTTCACCCATCCTGAACAAGTGGAAATTGCTGTTCAAATCCCCATCACCAAAAGAAAACTTGCCAAATATTTCCATCTTCCCCTTTCTGTGATCGAAGTGGATGGGCAATCCATTCCCAATCCTGCCCTAGAAGAAAACCCTTCCACAGAAGCCCTCCTAGCCTTCATAAGTCTTCTGGGTTACAATGAACCTCTTACAAGGCGGTCCGAATTCAAGAGGAAGAAGTTGCCCCCAATGTGGAATCTACTCGTCTCCATTCTCAACAAGAGCCTAACCTGCAAAATAGGTTCTCTGGATCAGGCTAACCGAAACATTCTGACTATAATGTATGGGATGTTCTTCAATCGACCCTTGGACTATGCAAGTCTCATCTTCCAAGAGATCAAAGCAGCTGTGCACACTAAGGTGATCCATCAGAGTCAGGGAAAGCCACTACCAGCACTCATGTTCCCAAGATTTCTATCTCTCATCATTCATCCTGCAATTGGGGCAATCGACGCTCCCCTGATTCAGCCATTCTGCAAAATTGCATCAATGAGCTCCCATAGATCAACCATCGACAGCATCGGCTACTCAGCACCCAGAGAATTATCCAGGTACATGCTAAACCTAATCCCATCTAGCTCTTCTAATCTCCAACTCTATAGAAGCTCTATGGTTTTCTCAGAACAGAGAATTCCTACCCCAGAGCACTTAGAGCCAGGTGTAGGTGGTCAGGGGTCTGGTGAGCATGAGCTTGAAAAAAATAGGAGTGAACATCCGAGTGCTTCTACCCATGCCGACCTTCTATTAAATGAAGGTACAGAAGATGTCCTTAGAGACACATATGAGTGTTCCTCTCCTATTCCCCAAAGGGCAACCACAACTTCTGAGGTTGATGTCACCACGTCTCCACTCATTGACTTAGAACAGCCCAGTTCAAACCACCAAGAAACCAGCCGTTCGAGAGGATACTTCTTCTTGAATCAAATTCATCTGGGGAAAGCACCTCCACTTCATCATCCTCCCAAAAGGATGATGATGATAATATAAGAGTTCATTCGCCCCAGAACTCGCCACTTCCTTCACCACATGTTCATGTCTCCGTGACTGACATACCACTACGCACAGAGGATGAGTCCACATCCTCTCCTAGGATAGATGCTAATGAATTCCCATCAGAGGGGTTACAGCCTAGGAATGCACCTCTTACCGGAGTGTTTACACTTCACCAAGGTAAGCATCTTGTCTTCGACACCTCATCCTCGATGATGAGGATAATGTTGAAACAGTCAGAACAACCGAAGAGGAGCCTGTGAATAACAGCCCTCAAGGACTGGTTGGAAGTCCTTCTACACTCAACGTCAAAACAGTGTAGAAGGCCCCTCTGAACGCGAGGGTAAAGGGGCTCCATGTGTTGGAGATGCACCGGTTACATCTTCTGATTTCGTCACAAATGCAGCGTTCTTGGCATTTGCTGATCAAATTCAGAGATCTGTGGAAGATCTAAAATTATCCGTGACCACTAACAATTCTCTTCTTCTGAGCCTTCAATTTAAAATTGAAAGTCAGAACTCTCTCTTAGCAGATCTTCAGCGCCAAATGAGTACCTCTCAAGAAGATCAGAAGGCCTATTTTGCTGAACAATTTTTGCTATTGAATAATAGTCTTCAAGCAAATGCAGAGGCAATCTCTCAACGTCTAGAATCTCTTCGTGCCTCTGACTACAGCTCTCTGGTGGCCGATATACAGAAGATTATCAAGACCATCATTCCTTCTGATAATCCCTCTGGGTCTACGCTCGTCACGAAATCTGATCTCGCCTCTTTCCAGAAGATTATTCTTGAGCGAATGTCTTCCATCGCTTCAAAGTACTCTTCAAAGCCCTCCACATCCTCAACAGACCAGAAACTTGCTGCAATAGAATCTACTTTATCTCAACTTGTGCCTCTGGTTTCTTCTATTGCTGAGGCGTTTAATGCCAAGAAGAAAGCCAAGGAAGAAAGGGCTTGCAAAAAGGCAGAGCTGAAAAGAAAACGTTCTGAGGATCAGGATCCTGATTCTCAGAAGGGGGAGAAAGGTCCTGAGCCTAAGCAAGCCAAACAAACACCACCAGAACAAAACACGACCACCGCTGACTCTTCAACTCCAACACCTTCACAGCAACCTTCTTCTTCAAAACAAGTGCCAATCACTCCAACACCTCTGGCTACGCATTCTGGGCCTCTACCCAGAGATCCAGATCTAGCTAAGTTTATTCTGGATCTTATGGGAAAAGCGAGAATCCCGAGCTCTCCGAGTTTGAAAGGGCTGAAATAGTCAGAGCTCACGAAGAACGAGAACGAGCTAAAGCTGCAAAGGAAATAGCTAAAGCTGAAAAAGAAGAAAGGGCCAGAGAGGAGGATGAGGAAGTGTTCAGAGCTGAAAAAGAAAAAGAAGAAGAGATAATACGCCAGAGGCTAATTGTTGAAGAACAAATAGAGATAGAGAGGGCTGAAAGAGAGAATCTGGAAAGAGAGAAGGCTAGACTTGAAGAAGAACTACAGAGACAAAATTTTGAAGCTGAAGAAAGAGCAAGAGTCAGAGCAGAGGCCGCTCAGAAGCAGAAAGAGATCAGAAGAGGAGAATTTGAAGAAAAATTAAACAAAGTTGGAAACATTGAACTTCCAACACTTGAAGTTGAAAAAAGGCACATGTATGCTCCAACAGATCAGAAGATTTATCTCATGATGCCTAACTTCGCAAACCAATACAATGTAAGCAATGAAGTTAAAGATAACTTCATGGCTCATAAACAAGACGAAAGACGGTTTTCACTACTGCTCCAATTACAAAGATCACAGCCATGAAACATAAGCAGTTTCAAGATACACCCATTTGGTACACAATCTACGAGGTAGTCAGATCAAACAACAAGAGTTATTACATATGTGATAATGATCTGTTGTCCATCCATCCACCGGTGATCTCATTTTTACGGAAGAATTTATGAAGACTCAGCTTTCTGAACGCAAAGATCCACAAGACCATGTTGCCTACACTAGAATTATTCTATGTATGAAATCATACATTAGATACAAAAGGCAGGTCGACTTTCAGATTGGCTTAAATTTCAAAATGGATAATCTGGCTATCTCTGCACCAAATGAGGAACTTGAAGGGATAAGCAAGTTCAGAGTGGGTAGACTTCTCACTGAACCAGAAGAGGGAATCATCTTCAAAAGACCAAATGGAAAGAGCTTCTTTCGCATCAAAGAAGCTCACAAATACTCTTCTGAGGTAGTCTACATCATCAAGTGCTATGCTAGCTTAGACACGACAAATCCAGATGTTGCAAAGAAAGTAGAGAAAAGACTTGATGGACTTCAGAAGAACAGAGAGCTTATCGATAATATTTCAAGTATTATTGCTGCTGTTGATCCTCTCTGAAGAAAGTTTTTTTTTGACTTCATACTTAGGGGGAGAATGTTAGAAATTAAAGTATGAGTCAAAGAAGAGATGTCTACAAAAATCAACACACTCTTCTTGTTATAACTAATTGTTGTTAGACGCTCCCTTCTAGACACATGGCACTTTGTAATTGGCTAGCATTTTGACTTTCTGTTTTTGTATCTGTATAAATAACATTGTATTGTGTTTGTAAAAGTTGTCGATCAATACATTTACAGTTTGAAGAATACTGTGCGTAATTCATAATTTTGTCTACTTTGATTCAAAGTTATCATTTCATAATCTTTGTTCTTCATTCTGTTTACTGTTCTATTGATTCAAATTGTTAATTGATCTGCTTCCGCATTTCACTTTGATTCAATACTCTCAATTAACAATCGGTTTAAAGGAATCTGGAACCAACATTTTCATTATTAATTTTTCCAGACTATTAGGATGATCTGTCCGGCTTCAGATTTGCACGTCTTACTATATAGAATGACTCGTGGCATTCTAAAGACGAGGGGCTATTTGGTTGGTTTTCTATTAAGTTTTGCATGGATAAAGTCAATGCATGGATTAATCTATCTGTATAGATTGGAGGGTTTTTCATGGATGGAAGGAGCGTGTTTTTTAATTGGGAGGGGCAAGTTTGGAAAAAAAACTTAACTTTCAACAATAGGCTCCCCTTCCGCTAGAAGCTTACCAAATAAGCCACTTTCTATACCATTAAAGGAAGTAGCCACAATTGAACCAGTAAAACTATCAATTAACGATCTGATCACCAAACCAAGGCTACAACTTTTTAATCATAGCACTATCAATCCAAAAACCAAGTAGCACTCATAAAGGCTTGAAATCAAGGCTGTCAATTTATAATCAGTCTCTACAAAAGAACGAAACCAGCAGCCATAAGGATTATCAAAACAATAATCAAATAACTCATAGTTCCAATAAATCCATCCATCTCCCAAAATCGTTGAAATAGACCAAGTTCTGCAAATAAATCCGATAGTTTCTGTCCTGTAGGCACCAACACAAGTACACAGCAACAAAAATGATCATACATAAAAATCAATCCAATCCAAAATTGGGACATTAGCCACAATTGAGCTGGTAAGACCTATTTGGTTATTAATTCTATACATGTGTCTATATATGATTACTCTAATTTGTGATTGGAATTTATACTTGTGACCTTAGGGTGGCTATTACACCAAACAACAATGCTGATTAATGTTACTCTTCCTCGACTCAACTATACAGTGCTTGATTACAAAACGATCAAAACTAGTGTCATTTGAAATGATATTCATATTTAATAGTTCAAACATGTGAAAACTTAGAGGACATTTACCAAATGTCTGGTAAGTTAGGGTGGGTATGACAATGACCAAAAACCTTACCAATAAATGAGGGAGAACTCTAAAATGATAACCTTACACTTATAAACGATCCATTTGATGGTCGAGAAGCTAACCTGATAATGTAAACCCTTTAAGTTGAAGAGCACCTTCTATTTTGTGTCTAAATATTGTGTGCACTACCCTGTTTTGGTAGGTTGGGGATGTTGTTCATCTTAAGAGCATCATAAATACCATGGAGATTGTGGCAAAATGAAGGATTAGGAGTTTAGATCCGGCTGAATTGGTTGTTGTCAAGGAGATTGGTCCAAATTGGTGTGAGGTACATGTTCTAGTTGCGATTAAAAAGGCGTAACTTTTGATTAGACCATATGGATTGTTTCTCACAGTTGAAGACGCAATTGGAGTAACGATCGCATGGCCCTGTCCATTCACTTTGGTATGTCAAACTTTTAAAACTTGTGAGATTTAGTAAGTGTAGAATTTTTTTATCGTATAAGTAAACTCATATATGTGTTCTTTAATTGTAGGTGGTGCATGACGAAGATTGATATCTCTCTTTCGTAGAAGACAATAAGATTTTATGTATTTGCGTAATTCTTGTTCAGTACTTAGTTTGTCAGATTTTATAGGACACTTTTTAGTGTTGGATAGTTGATTTTAAAGGACATTTTTAGTGTCAGTTAGTTGATTTTATAGGACACTTTTTAGTGTCACATATTTATAGGACATTTTTTAATGTTGGATAGTTGATTTTATAGGACACTTTTTAGTCTCACATAGTTGATTTTATAGGACACCCATATTTGTTTGTAAATGTAAACATTTTGTGACAACATAAAGCATCCTATATTATAGTCTATTAGGACACTTTTTAGTGTTGCTTAATCTATTTTATAAGACTATGGCATTTGTATCATAATCTTAGGGTTTATTAGGTCCCACTAACCTATTACAACGCCTTTACATGAGACCCACCTACTTTGTGTCCTATAAACTTTAATGTCCTATTAAGCACCCTATTAGGAAACTTTTGAGGGTCTTATATACCCAATTTCATTGTAGTGACACGTGTTTATGACGTGGGAATTCATGCTCTCCGTGCGTAACTAATTCTGTTAGAGACTTAGATCTTTGAGTATTTTAATCTTTTCAATTGTATAAATAGAGTGACCTATCCCTGTATTATGTGTCAACTGATCCAGAGAGAATCTAAGAGAGTAATTTGTATTTCATATTGTACTCTTTGGCACTCTGAGTGAAATACAAATTACCATTGATACGAATATGTTCATCCATTTCAGTTTACGTATTCTATCTTGATTGTTGAACTAAATTGCTTCCTCTTACTGTTTAATATCTTTCGTGATCAACATTCTATGAGTATTTACGGGATCTGGGTTCCAACAATTGGTCTCAGAGCTAGATAATCAATCTATTGTTTTTTCGATCAAATCCAGTTTGGTGAGAAATCCCTACTCGACTTGAAATGCAGTGGTATTTCAAGTTTGGATCTGAAAATTGTGAATCATTATTCGTTGGTTCAAGTTCAGTGAGATTCATTTCATCTTATTCTCAAATTTCTTCCTAATTCTCAACATTCTGTTTTGTGAAAAATGTCAAATCAAAATTTTAATGCCATGTCAACCTCGGGTTCACTGACAAAACCTCCTACTCTTGTTAGGGATGAATATCCTCAATGGAAAATTAGAATGATCAATTTCTATAAAGGATTAGACTTAGATCTATATCAAACTATTCTGAATGGTCCTTTTGTTCCCTTCACAACTATCCCAAGAGTACCTGCTACAGTTAACACTGAAGAAGTTCCTGCAACACAGATTCCGAAAGAGAGAAAGGACTGGGCTGATGAAGACAAACCTAAGGTGGAAATTGCCAACAAAGCAAAAAGACTTCTCATCATGCCCATTCCAAATGATATATTTCAATCTCTCGACTCCTATGAAACTGCTAAAGAATTATGGGATCAACTTGAAAATCAGCTGGAAGGTGGTGCTAAAATGAGAAAGAACAGATGAGTTTAAGCACTAAATGAATATAATAGTTTTTAAGCACTTCCAGAAGAGACACTCGAGCAGACGTATCACAGATTCAATACACTGATCGATCTGTGCAAACGATGTGATATAGTCAGATCCAAGGAAGACAACAATGTCTTATTCCTAAAACGTCTTAATGTTGAATGGTCCAACTTGTCTATGTCTCAACAAGCAAACCAGGATCTGGAGCAGTGGTCTCTGCATATTGTGTTTGGAACTCCTCAGAAAGTTCAAAAACAGAAAGTGAACTTTGGTGGTCCTTTGGCCCTAATTTCTAAATTCAGAGGGTCAAACAGAAGGACTAGAGAAACATAATAGAAAGGGAAAAGTAAGGCTTTAATATCAGAAGTTGATACAAAAGTTGGACTCTCGGGTTTAGAAGATGATGAGATCAATGCTTTTGCTGAATCCCAAGCCTTGATTGCCAAACAGTATACTAGGAGGTTTGGTAATCGTTCATATCAGAACAGAGGAAGGTATGACAACAGAAGTGAACGACCAAACCAAATCTATGTGCCCAAACAAGAAGGTCAACGGGTAGAGAAGTTAGAGGAAGAGAAGACGAAGAAGAAGAAGAAGAAGAAGAAGAAGAAGAAGAAGAAGAAGAAGAAGAAGAAGAAGAAGAAGAAGGATGTTTGTTATAGGTGTGGCAAACCGGTTCATTTTTCCAAAGACTGCGAAAGATCTCTAGTAAATAATGATTTGTACTACAAAAACAAATACAAGTACAATAAAGACGAGGGAGCCAAATATGTTGAACTAAAGAACTGGTGTTTAGACCAATCAAGTGATGTAGAAGCCATGTTTTGTGGAATGGCTATGGAAAATGATAAAGAAGATGAAATCTCTGAAACACTGGTTTGTTCTACCTCTGAATCTTCTAAACTTGAACAAACAATGTTAAATTTGACTTTTGATTTCGAAACTCTGAAACACAAGCTTCCAAATGAAAAGAAAATAAGAAAGGATCTTGAAAAATCTTTCACTCTTATTGAAAAAGAAAGAAACATTTTCAAAAGAGAAATGGATATTCTGACAGAAGAAAAGCAACAACTCTCTATGGAAAATCAAAACATTTCAAAACTCAAAAATCCACAGAAAGTTTATTAAAAGAAGAAATTGATGAGCTTAATAAACTTCTGAAGGTTAAGGACAAGGAGCTTGAAGTAAAATAAAATGATAGATTAAATTATGTGGCACTTAACAATTATTTTAAAAAAGAAAGGGAGTTTCTGCACATTGATCTTCAAAAGAAGGAGCTCTTGATTAAAAATTATCAAGATGCTCAGAAATTGCTTGAACAAATAAATACACAAGTTGGTAAAACAGGCCTTGGTTTCAATGATCTGGATCCCTATACATGTAAAAAGAGGTCTACATTAGAATCTGTTTTCTGTATGGGAAAAGACAAAAAACCTCTTTCTATGAACAATCTGTCTTCAAAAGATCCAAGCATGAAAAAGGAAACAGAGAATGAAAACTCAAATACGAAAATATAAACTATTTTTCTAAAAAGAAAGTTTGTAAGATAGTTCAATCTGATTTAAAACAACTTCAAAAGAAAAATGAAGTTTTCAAATTTGGTTCATTTACACATCACTTTAATAACAGAAGCAGATGAATTCATCCCCATTAACACAGAAGAAGAACTACGTGTCAAATTTGAAAAAGATTTCCTTAAAACTCTGGATGAGTGTACTATTCAAAATTCTATGGAACTTGAAAGTATTTCTCTTAAAAAGGAAATACCTGATAACTACAAAGTTTTCGAAAACCATCCAGAGATAACTCCCTGCTCTTTTGTTGACTTAAACCTTTGCTCAGAAAAGGATGATCATAAGTCTGATGTTTATCCTTGGGAAACTGTAGATCAAAATTGTGATGATTTCTTTAATATAGAGAAATTTCTTGACAATTTCGAAAACAGTCTGCCCTTTACATACGTCCCTATCAAAAATGTCAACTGTGTGAAGGATGCTTCTTCTGTCTTTTTAGACCCAGAAAAAGTAACATACATTGATATATTAGAAGTAAGGGAATTTGGACCAGAAGTCATTAGACTTCCAAATGATATACCTATGAACTCTGTTACTCCAACTCAACACATAAAAAGGGTTTCCATTCATCCAGACTTCCTAGGCATGTGCATTCAAGCTAAGTCTTGTCTTGATCTTGAAAAGAAGGCGGAAATTATGCAAAAAGAAAAAATTGTGCAACAACATCCAAAGCAACATCCTTAGAAGCATATGAAGTTTACACGGGAACAGAAAGAAAAATGGCAACATAATCATGTTTATTCTTCTGTTTCAGTGAAATCTCCTAAAGGTCAAAGGGAGTGGATCACTCAGAAGAATATTTCTAAGAAGAATTCAGATGTTCAAGTTAATAAGTCTAGGCTAGATAAGAAGTTCTCACGAACCACTGATGCTAGAATAGACAGAAATAAGAAATCTTGTAATTATCATTTAAGAAATGAATATTCAGTGAAATCTTTTATTTTCCAAAACTCTGAATGTATCAATCTTTTGCGTAAATTACAAAAGTTCTTCTCAAGTTCACACTTTATTTTTTTGACTTTAAGCAAAACAATACTTTCAGAGGTCAGAAGAAACAGAAACCTAAGACTAATCCAGGTAGACCAAAAACTTCTGGAAAAACTGGAAATTTATACATGATGAACTTCACTACTAAAGATGGTACAACTATTCTCTGTATCATCTCAAAGAAGAGTGAAGTAGCTTGGCTCTGGTATCATAAGTTATCTCATCTTAATTTTCAAAATCTAGAGTTGCTTGTAAAACATAACCTGGTTGAGGGCCTTCCAAAGGTTCACTTCCAGAAGGATCATCTTTGTCCAGCATGTGAGATGGGAAAAACCAAAAGACCTCACATGTTACACGTTGACTTCTGTGGTCCTATTGATGTGTGAAGTCTGTCTGGTAAAAAGTATATACTTGCCCTAATTGATGAATTTTCTAGATATACTTGGCTTGCCTTTGTAAGACAGAAGTCGGAAGTCCCAACAATACTGATCAACATGATGAAGAGGATTCAAGTGCTTCTACAAAGCAACATTTAAAAGCTAAGAAGTGACAATGGTATAGAATTCCAGAATACCAAACTTGAAGAGTATCTGACCAATGAAGGAATTTCACAAAACTTTTTAGCTGCACGAACTCCTCAACAAAATGGTGTGGTGGAAAGACGAAATCGAACCTTAGTTGAAGCCGCAAGAACGATGCTTGGAGCTTCTGGACTACCCACACACTTTTAGGCCAAGGCTGTCTCGACTGAATGTTTTTTCCAGAACAGATCTATAATAGTCAAAAGACATATCAAGACTTCTAATGAGCTTATAAACGGAAGAAAACCTAATGTTAAATTCTTACACATCTTGCAGGTGCTATATCCTAAATGATCGCGGCAAACTTAGGAAGTTCAAAAAGAAATACGATGAAGCTAAATTCTTGGGATATTCTCTGACCTTAAAAGCTTTCATAGTTTACAATCTCAGAACGAAAACGGTCATGGAAAGCATCAATGTACACTTTGATGATAAGGCATAATTGACTTCTGATTACTCCGACTCAGAACTCAAGCTCAATAATGTTTCTTCTGACTATCTCTCTAGTACCAGATAATCTGAGATAGATGCAATATTTGAAGATTTTCTTGGAGGCCAGATAAATTCTGTAGAAACAGAGGAACCTCGCCTTTCTGAAATTACCATCTCGGGTCCCTCTGGTTCTCACTCAGCTTCAGATGCAGAGCCATCAATTGTGTCCATTCCTACTTTCTCTAGTTCAAATGCAAGTCCATAGGAACCTATGCCTCATCCTGATGCAGAAAGTTTTGTTCTTCATCCTATTTCCTCTGTGCCTTCATTTAAGGGGGAGAGATTAGGCTCCTCTCCAATTCAGAATACAGAAGCAGAAGCTGAACAAGTCATCATAGAAGAAGTTGTACCAGAACCAGAAGTCACAATTGAACCTCCACAAGTCTCCCAAACTTGCATGAAAAGATGGGAAAAAGATCACACCATTGACCAAATATTCGGTAGTCTTTCTGAGGTGTCAAAACCAGATCAACTACTGCAAATGAAGCCTTCTTCTTAAATTTTCTGAGCATGACAGAACCTAAACGAGTTCTCGAAGCCCTACAAGATCCCGGTTGGATAGATGCAATGCCTGAAGAACTTCTTCAATTTGAAAGAAATAAGGTATAAAAGATTGTACCTTTACCAAAAGACAAAACTGCTATTGGCACAACGTGGGTATTTAGAAACAAGAAATATGAGGATGGAATAGTTGTTAGAAACAAGGCTAGATTGGTGGCAAAGGGATATTGTCAAGAAGAAGGCATTGATTATGATGAAACCTTTGCTCCAGTAGCAAGGCTTGAAGCTATTCGATTGTTTTTGTCTCTCTCTGCATACAAGGATTTCAAATTATATCAAATGGATGTCAAATGTGCTTTTCTGAATGGCAAACTCAAAGAAGACGTTTCTGTCCAGCAACCCTGTGGTTTTGAAAGTGCAAATCATCCAGATTACGTCTATTTTTTAGACAAAGCTCTGTACGAACTGAAACAAGAACCATGAGCCTGGTATGATCGTCTTTCGAAGTATTTCACCAAAAATTAGTATGAGATAGGTAACATTGATACAACCCTGTTCATCAAGCATTCCAAAGGTGAGCTGACTTCGGTTAAAATTTGTGTGGATGACATTATATTTGGTTCTATTGATCGAGCAGAAGTTGAGTTGTTTTCAAAATTGATGTTAAGTGAATTTAAAATGACCATGATGGGTGAACTAACCTTCTTTCTAGGGCTCCAAGACAAGCAGACTACTATTGGCAATTTCATAAATCAAGCCAAGTATGTTTCTGACATTTTAAAGAAATACAAACTTCACAATTCCACAACTACGAAAACTCCTATCTCACCAAGTAATTAACTTGACTCTGATCTCTCTGGAAACAAGTGGATGTCAAAAATTACAGAGGTATGATTGGTTCGCTTCTGTACTTAACTGCAAGTAGACCAAATATAATGTTTGCTACATGCCTCTGTGCCAGATATCAAGCTAATCCCAAAGAATCACATTTGGCTGCTGTGAAAGAAATCTTTAGATACCTAAAAGGGACACCTTCCTTGGGTCTTTGGTATCCAAGGCGTTCTAGCTTTGATTTAGTTGTCTATACTGACTCTGATCATGCAGGACGTAAGTTAGACAAAAAAAGTACCTCTAGAAGCTGTCAACTTCTTGGCAACAGGCTAATCAGTTGGACATCCAAAAAGCAAAACTATGTGTTAACCTCTACTACAGAAGGTGAATATGTTGATGATGCTAGTTCTTGTTCACAAGTAATCTGGATGAAAACCCTACTCAGAGATTACGGCCTTTTATATAATAAAATACCCATCCTGTGTGATTCAGAAAGAGCAATTGCCATCACAGAAAATCCAATGCAACACTAAAAAACCAAGCACATTGATATCAGGTATCATTTCATAAAAGTTCATGTGGAAAAAGGTACAATGGAAATGTACTTTGTTCCCACTCATTACCAACTTGCTGAAATTTTTACCAAAGCCTTGGATGGAAACAGATCCAATTCTCTAATCAGCAAGTTGGGCATGCTTAATATGTAATAAAAGATCAAGCTCTATCTCTACATTTGTACTTCTACAAAATCCTAATAAGCATGTCTTTCCTTCTTTCTTTTCCTACGAACTTCTGCATCCGCGAGTGCACCACAAGCATACCAGAAGTTTCTGCCTATACTAACAAAACATTTGCAACTCAAACTCTGTCTATCATTCTTTTTATAGATAAACTTTTTGCACGTTCTTAAGTCATCCAGAATTTCTGTACTAATTCTCACATTCATGGTTACATAGAAACCTCTGCCTTGTCTTGCTAATCTGCTGCATAAATATATCTTTGAAAAATATACATGTCATTTTCTTCTGTACTAACTCTTGTTGTCAAGGTCATATAGAAGTCTCTGACATGTCTATATTTTTCTCCGAAATATTTCTGATTAAAATTAAAAAATCGTTTTTACACGACTAGTTGATTGATTTTAAATTTCCTTTTGGTGACTTCTTTAAAAAATCACAAATTGAGAAGACGCAATTTTTTTTTTGAGAGTTAAGAAGTCATCTATAGCTTTTGTATTAACTCTTTGCTCCAAGTTTATACAGAAGCCTCATGTATGACTATGAAACTTTCTGCCAATATATATTTCTTGAAAACGTAATTAGTCATAATTTCTACACTAACTCTTGCCGCCAAGGTTACAGATGCTCCTGACTTACTTAGTTCTTCCTCTAAAGTAAAATCTTCAAACTTACTTCTGGTACCTAAACGGTTTTCCTATGACCAAATAGATTGAATTTCAAATTTTCCTTTGGGTTCTGATTCTTGGTGAGAAATATCTCTGGAAATGAACGACATTCACAAGTGAGAAGTCGAACAGTGACCATCCGCGCGTCCATTTCTCATTCCCTCTAAATCTGAACCGTCGGACACACGTATAAATCCTATGAAACGTATGCTGGAACGTTTTTAGCCCACATCATAGACGACGGTCCGTAGGCACCCACTCGAGTACTTTCCACGACCACATTATTTAAACTCGATGTTCATCTTCATTATTTTTTTTACCATCTCTGATTATCTAAATCCTATGTGCCCTAACCTCTCTTGCTATTCAACCTACAACCTTCAAAACCCTAATTACTTCAATGGTTGTTCAAAAAGCAAATATAGGTAACGAGAATGATGAGACAAATGTTCACCCATCCCAAACTGCTGAAATTGAGGTACTCGTATTCCTCACAAACAAACCCATTAACTATCAAATCACTCTGAACCCAAACAACATTGACTCTGAGTATCACATTCTGATTGAGTTTCTTCAAACCCATTTCCTCAATCGAGCCCTAACCATAACTGACCCATCCGTCCCTGAAGAATTTGTTTAAGAATTTTGGTATTCTCTAAGGGTGTATGACAATGGAGAGTCATTGAAAGGTGATTTTGACATGCCCAACTCTGAATATGCTTGTGAAGTGAAAATCATTAAGGCAAAGGTTGAAAGACTCTTCCAACTACCAAGCTTGGCTGCCATTCAAATTGCTGCATACGAACCATATCCCACATCTGATGTTCTTGTGTACTTTCTGAAACATCTAGGGTACAATCATGAAATCGACAGAGTCTCTAAATTCATACGTCGGTATCTTCCCCCGATTTGGAATGTTTTGGTCTCGATCTTGAACAAAGGTCTTACCTGGACACTTGGCTCCATGGATCAGGAGAGCACCAATATTCTTATATTGATGTATGGAATCTACTTCCATCGCCCGATAGACTACGCTGAACTTCTATATCGTGAAATCAAAGGGGCTATCTACAAAAAAATTGCATCTCAAGAAAAAGAAAAACATCTGCCCTCCTTGATGTTTCCACGATTTAATCCTTTGCTGCTTCAAAGTTCCATCACCTACAAGCAAATTCAATGCTTGCCTCCTTTCTGCAAATTTCACATCATGAAGACTCATCGCCCAACCATTCTTGATGCTGGATATCCAGAACCCAGACCACTCTCGAGGTACATGCTTGCACTTTTAACTAACCCATCTCCTTCTCTCGAACTCCATAGAAACTCTGAGGTGTTCATAGCACCAAGATCACCAACCCCAGAGTACTTAACATCCAAATAGTGAGTGATGGGTCAAGTGAGCATGAGAATGAAAACAATCGGAGTGACAACAAGAGTGTTTCTAACCAGCCTGAGAGAAAAGAAAGAGTGACAAATGAAGAAGCCTAAAGGGGCACAAATGACAGACCCCAACTAAGTCTATCTCGAGCAACCACATCTCCTAGGACTGGTGTTCAAGCATTAGGACCTATTGAAACATGACGTACGCTCAGTCCGAACCCTAACCTTAAAGCCAGGCGATCAGAAGCTATCTCAAATGATTCTGAATCAAGCACATATGGAGACACCACTTCCTCTTCTTCCTCTCAACAGGAAGAAGATTTTGATATAAGAGTTCAATTGCCCCAGAACTCGCCACCCTCCCAACACGACATTGATGTCGCCTTGACCAATGAAGTTGATTGGATAGAGGTTGTCACGTCCATCGAAAATTCTGATCCAAATGCCAATGAAATCCCGTCAGAGGGGTTATGGCAACAGGATGTGTACTAAGTGTTAAGTCATGTCACACACAAACACGCGCACACAAACCAAAAAGCAAAAGAACATGAGAATTTACGTGGTTCACACGACCGAGGTGATCGTGCTAATCCACGGAGGCAACTAGGGTTTCTGTATTTTATTTCAATGACACAAGGTTTACAAGTACAAGAGATTAATATATATATACTACCGTAATTATGGTAATCTCCTAAACAAAGAAACCAGGGAAGAGGGCTTAGGGTCAACCCTTTTTCTTCTGCGCCTCCCCCTTTCTTTCTGATGGGCCAAAGCCTACATCCTAAAAATCTCCCACTTAGAGGCTTCGAAAACACTTTCACCTGCATTCCTTTGTACTTCTGTAAACACTTAACTGAGCTTGAGCTCCCCCTTAGCTGCCACCTGCCTTCTCAACATTTTTCCTGAAGGCCAACTAAAGTCATACAAAACTTCAGCTTATCCAGCGTCATAAATTTAATGAACATGTCTGCGGGATTCTTTGCACCTAAGATATTCTTCAAGTTTATCGTACCATCACTGATCAATCCTCAGATAAAATGGTACCTCCTCCCAATGTGATTTGTTTTCCCATGATAGACTAGATTTTTTGCAAGTTTGACCGCACTCTCATTGTCATAGAATAACGAGTAATTAGCTTGCCTTTTGCCAATATCTTCAAGAAAATCCTTTAACCAAACAAGCTCTTTACTGGTTTCTGCAACTGCCATATATTCAGCTTCTATTGTTGGTAAGGCCACACGTTTCTAAACGCTGGACATTCGGCTAACTGTTGTTCCTCCCATTTTAAAATGTACCCAGAGATGCTGTTAAACGTCTCTTTGCATCCACCCAAATCAGCATCAGTATATCCTCCGAGAACTGAGTCTTTACCCTTGAAACATAATCCCAACTTTGAAGTACCCTTCAAATATCTAAGCAACCATTTGACTGCTTCCCAGTGTTCTTTCTCTGGATCTGAGATAAAGCGACTAACGACCACCAGGGCATGGGCTATGTTTGGTCTTGTGCAAACCATGGCATACATGAGACTAACAATAGTAGATGCATAAGGTACTTTAGCCATATCTGCTGTCTCGTCTACTATACTAGGAGACTAATCTTTGGTAAGCCTGAAATGACTTCCCAAAGGTGTGCTTCTGGGTTTAGTCCTCTCATCATTCATATGGAATCCCTCTAACACTTTCCCGATGTATATCTCCTGGGATAGTGTCAAAGATCCATCTTTCTTGATTCTAACAATGCTCGTATCGAGTATCTGTTTGGCTGGACCGAAGTCTTTCATCTCGAATTCCTCAAATATTTGCTTATTTAACTTATTTAACTTGATGATCTCTTTCATATCCGTACCTACAATCAACATATCATCTACATTGAGAAGTAGGATGATATAGGAGCCCTTGAATTTCTTCATATAACAGCAATGGTCCATCTCACATTTTCTGTACCCAGTTCACTCCATGAAGTTATCAAACTTCAGGTACCACTGTCTTGGTGCTTGTTTTAGACCATACAAGCTCCTTTTCAGTTTGCAGAACCATCCTTCTTTACCACAACCTGAAACCCCTCAGGTTGTGCCATATAAATATCCTCATCAAGGTCACCATGTAGAAATGGTGTCTTGACATCTAGCTGCTCTAGATGTAAGCCCTCTGTAGCTACAATGCTGAAGATCACCCTGATGGTCGTCATTTACACTACTAGAGAAAAAATTTCATTGTAATCAATCCCCTTTTCTGTTGAAAACCCTTGACCAGTAAAGGAATTTTGTACCGTTTAGACCTATAATGCTCTTCCTTGATTCTGATGACCCATTTATTCTGCAACGCTCTTTTGTTGTGCGGAAGCTTGGTCAAAACCCAAGTTTTATTCTTGTTTAGAAATCCCATTTCTTCTTTTATTGCATGCTCCCACTGCAACGAATCTTTCTACTTACCTTCTTCAAAGCAACTTTCTGGTTCATCATTCTTAGTCAAAAGAAGATAATTGACTGATGGATTGTGTTTTTCAGGAGGTTTAGAAACTCTGGTGGATATCCTGACCCAGTGTGATTCAACTGACTGCGGCTGTATCGGAGAAGACAATTCTTCTTCATCCTCTAAGCTTTCCCTATTGACGGTGTCATCTTCAGACTTATCATTATTCTTAAAATCAGGCCCGGTACTCCCTCTATCCTGAGTATCTTCTGACCCTCTGATTCTGATTTCATCACTTTCAAACTCAACTTGTTCTTTCTGATCATTTGAGTTTGGAATGCCTCTGTCTTTATAAAGCTCCGCCTTGTTGAATGTCGCATGTTTGTTTCGGACTACCTTTCTCCCTTCAAAGTCCCAAAGCCTGTAGCCCATTCTATCTGATCCATATCCAATGAAGGTGTATTTCTTACTTTTGCATCCAACTTGCCACCATCTTTCATTAGTTCGTAGCCACTGCATCCGAAAACCTTCAGATGCTTATACGTGACTGCTTCACCTTTCCATTTTTCCCCTGGTATCTTGAAGTCCAATGGTGCTGATATTCCTTACTTGATAAGATAAACTGCATGTTAACTGCATCAGCCCAGAACGTCTTTAGAATCCCGAAATTAACTCTCATACTTCTGGCCCTATCATTCAAAGTTCTGTTCATCCTTTCTGCCACTCCATTCCGCTGAGGAGTGTCTGGAACTGTCTTTATCATCCGAAAGCCATGTTCTGCACAATAGTTAGTGAACTCTGTGCTAATGTATTCTCCACCATAATCCGACTTCAAGCAGTTTACCTTCAGGTTAGTTTCCAATTCCACAACAGTTTTCCATTTCTTAAAAGTATTGAAAACATCAAACTTATTTTTAAAAAAATAAACCCATACCTTGCTTGAATCATCAATGGAGGTTAGTAGTTTGATCCTCCTAAGGAGGAAACTGGTGTCGGTCAAAAAACGTCCGAGTGAACAAGCTCTAATTCCTGAGCTTTCGGTGTCTGACATGTCTTCACAAAGAATACCTTCTTTTTCTTGCCAAGGACAGAGGATTCACAGAATTCAGAATCCACGCTATTGAAATCTGGAAGCTTCCCTTTGGCAACGGCCATCTTCATTCCCTTTTCACCCATGTGGCCTAGACGTTGATGCTACAGTCTTGAAGGTTTTAGTTCACTAGTTACTACATTCACCTTACTATCACGAACTTCAACCATGTACAAGGAGCCTTGCTTTTCACCCCTGGCGATTACAAGATTTCCTTTGACAACTTTCCATTGTCCCCTACCAAAGGTAACATAAAAATCCCTCTTTGTCCAACTGGTCAACAGAGATTAACATCATCTTGAGCTTAGGAATGACTCGAACGTCCTTCAGTGTCCAAGTGGTACCCAATGAAGTCTTCAAGTCTACGTCACCTAGTCTTGTGATGTCAAAAGTGCGATGATCACCTAAACGAACTTTACCAAAGTTACCTGTTCGTAGATTCTTCATCATATTCATGTTGAAAGTAACATGGAAGGATGCACCAGAGTCCATGATCCACGATTCTGCTGAATTCTCAACACAATAAATAAGAACATCTTCTGAATCATCAATTGATGCATTCACCTCTCCCTTTCCATCTGATTGTTTAGGGCATTGGTTTTTGAAGTGCCCAGTTTCTTTGCACTTCCAATATTGGATGTCTTTTCTTGGTTTTAACTAGCTCCTATTTCTAGACTTTGATCTGCATCTGCCATTATCTTTTTTTTCCCACCTCTCCTTTTAGTGCTTAGCAGAGCACTAGAAGATTCTCCAGAACTCCATCTCCTTATATCTTCTCCTAGGATGAAGTCACGCATGCCTTCAAAAGTGAGTTTAGAGGTTCCAACTAAACCACTAATGGTTGTGACAGTTCCTGACCAACTTTCCGGTAACGAGGATAACAAAAGCAAAGCTTGGACATCATCTTCAAACTTGATATCGACAAATAACAAGCGGGATATAATGGTACGGAAATCATTAATGTGTGAGATACCAGACATGTCTTCTCTCATTATGGTGTTTACTAACTGTCTTATCAGAAATACTTTGTTAGAAGCAGAAGGTTTTTCATACATGTTTGACAAAGCTGTCATCAATCCATATGCTGTAATCGCTTTCACAATGTTAAAGGCCACATTTTTGGCCAATGTAAATTTGATAACTGCTATGGATTTTCTGTCTAGAGTTGCCCATTCAGCGTCCCCCATCTTGTCGGATTTTATTCTTGTCAAGGATTGATCCAAGTCCTTCTGATATAAAAGATCCTCAATTTGCATCTTCCACCATCCAAAATCTTACCCATCAAACTTCAATTCTGGTCTGTCCATCCTCAGCCATTTTCCCAAACTCTTACGATTTACATATCAAATCAAGACTGAAACAACAGTGTTCAAACACAGCAATCGTTGGTTGCCTGAAAATAACGGTTGTTCTAATAAAACACTACCTTCGTAAACAGTCTGGTCGACGATGAAAAACTATTGACAATCAAGGAGTAGAAATTTTGAGCGGTAGCGGATGGCGGCAGCAGGCAGCTGCAGTAGATGTATGCGATGGCAGCAGCGGCGGCCTGTCGTTGGTGACGGTCTAATGACGGGTGTCTGATGACGGCGGTCTGATAGCTGCGGTCTGACAACGGTTGTCTGACGGCGGAGGTTCTTACAGCGACGGTCTGAAAGCGGCAGCAGTGCGGCGGTGTGAGAGCAGTGGCAGTGGCGATGGTTCTGACGGCAACGGTTTTGACAGGGACGGACTGATGGCAGCAGCATCGCCGGCGGCGGGAGAGCAGCGGCAGTGGCGGCAGTTCTGACGGCAACGGTTCTGACAGCGACGGTCTGATGGCGGCAGCAGCGGCGGCGGTACAGCAGCGACGGCATAGCAGTAGCGACAGCGGCGGATTACGAGCCAAATAGTTCTGATACCAGTTGTTAAGTCATGTCACACACATACAATCACGCACACAAAAACCAAAAAGAAAAAGAACACGAGAATGTACGTGGTTCATACGATCGGGGTGATCCTGCCAATCACAGAGGCAACTAGGGTTTCTGTATTTTATTACAGTGACACGAGGTTTACAAGTACAAGAGATTAATATATATAGACTACCGTAATTATGGTAATCTCCTAAACAAAGAAACTAGGGAAGAGGGCTTAAGGCTGACCCTTTTTCTTCTATGCCTCCCTCTTTCTTTCTAATAGGCCGAAGCCTACATCGTAATACTAAGGACCTCTATTCTTAATACGTATCGAGTTACCCACATGTATATTGACTCTTCAAACTATAACGTTGGAGACCAAGTAAATGAGATCAGAACATCCGAAGAGGAAGCTCCTAAGAGCCCTCAATGTCAGTATGGAACTCTCTCTGTACTCAAAGCCATAACATGTACAAATGAGGGCCTCTATGGACGTGAGAGCCAAGCAGCCCCATGTGTTGGGGAATCAGTGGTTCCCCCCCCCCCCCCCCCCGTCCTGAAATTGTCACGAATGTTGCGTTCCAAGCATTCGTTGATCAAGTAAAGGGATCCTTGGATGATCTAAAACTCACAATTCAAACTTCAGAGGCGAACATTAACCATGAGCTAACAGCAGTTAATTTCTCTCTATGTGACAAAGCATACAAAAAAACTTGCTGAATTCCAGAACTTCCTTATCTCTGCTCATGACGCTCAAAGAAATCTAGCAATAGAGCATTTTCAGAAGTTGGAGTGTAACATCCAATTTCGCTAATACTTTGTAATTATCTTCGTTATACGTGTTTAAGTGACCAAAACATGTTAGAATATGTGTTTGAAGAGTTAAAGTTGAGTTAAGTATTAGTGGTGGACTAAAAGGTTATAAAATGAAAGCTCCTGGTCTAAAACCGATTCTTTTTGGAGAAATATTTTCTGGAATATTTTTATTGTAAGCGTAGGTTATCTCGTTACGAATGCATGAGCGAAAACCGCATCAAAAACGAAGGTACGAGCAAAATATTAGGCGATTTTTAGTGATTAATGGTCAAACCGAGTTTTCAGCCAGGTCAACTCGGCCCAACTCGTAAAAGTCGTAATAATCAAAAGAGGCAAAGGTACGTTAAATGTGGTTCAAATTTATGTGGATGACATTATATTTGGTTCAACTGATCAAGTAGAAGTTGACTTATTTTCAAAGTTAATGGAAAGTGAATTTGAAATGAGCATGATGGGAGAACTAACATTTTTCTTAGGGCTCCAAGTCAAACAAACTACCTCTATCATTTTTATAAATGAAGCGAAGTATGTTTTTGACATGTTAAAGAAATTCAAACTTAAAATTTCCACTATTATGAAAACTCCTATCTCTCCTAGTACGAAACTTGATCCTGGACTCTTTGGGAAATCAGTTGATGTTACGAACTATAGAGGTATGATTGGATCTTTTCTGTATTTGACTACCATCAGACCAGATATAAAGTTTGCCACCTGTCTTTGTGCAAGATTTCAAGCCAATCCAAAAGAATCTCATTTGGCTGCGGCAAAAAAAATTGGTACCTAAAAGGAACACCCTCACTAGGTCTATGGTATCCTAAAAATTTTGGATTTGATTTAATTGCATACACTGACTCTGATCATGCAGGATGTACGTTAGACAGAAAAAGCACTTCTGGTAGCTGTCAACTTCTGGGGAATAGGCTAATAAGCTGGACATTCAAAAAGCAGAATTGTGTTTCAACTTCCACAGCTGAAGCAGAATATGTTGCTCCTACTAGTTGTTGTTCCCAAGTTATTTGGATGAAAACTCAACTCAGAGACTATGGTCTGGTATTTGATAATATTCCCATCCTTTGTGACTCAGAAAGTGCTATTGCCATCACAGGTAATCCAGTACAACATTCAAAGACCGAACACATTGATGTCAGGTATCATTTCATAAAGGATCATGTGGAGAAAAGAACAATTGAAATGTATTTTGTCTCCACTGATTACCAACTTGATGATATATTTACAAAAGCTTTGGATGGGAAGATATTTAATTTTCTAATTAGCAAGTTGGGTATGCTAAACATGTTACTAACTTAGATTTTAAAAGACTTTTATATTCTATTTTTAGTTACTCATTTAGTATATCTTTGTCGGTGTACTTGGTAAAATTTTAATTTTAATGAACTAGAGACACCTAGAAGTCTCTGGATACCTCCGTCGGAAGAAAATGGATCAGAGACACTCAGAAGTCTCTAGGTGCCTCTGTTCGCAAAAAGAATATTTGCTTTCACATTCTTTGATCCAAGTATAGGTCAAGGGGGAGGATTACATACAGAAGTCAAGGGGGAGCACAGAATGCTGATTCATTCATAAGGGAAAATTAATCAAGTTTTAAAGCCTAACTCTTGTTAGCTGTCCTCTAAATATGTTTTTCCTTAGAATTTTTTTAATAAGTTACTTCTGAGATAACTCTTGCCGTCAAGGTTATCCAAATTTCTTTTATCCAATGAAATGTTTTCTGAAATACTGTTCATAGGACACACATGACTCTCTTTTGATCCAAAAATGATTTAATTGATCAATTGACTGATTTTAAATTTCTCTTCCAAAATTATTTTCTAAAAACTTTCCTTTAATCCACATTTTTTTGTTGATTAATTGATTCATTTTTTATTTAATTTTCGGAGGTAATATTCAAAATAAATAAACCCTTGAGTGCCTCATCTAACCTTACACGCGTCATTAAATCACTAATACACTCTAGAAAGTTCTTCTACGTGTCATTAATCGACGGTTTGCATGTGAGCACGCTCCATTTATTACGTCAGCACCTAAAAACCGTTCCCCGTCCCCATGTAAAATAAACCGTTGATATTCAAAACCACTCGAGTTCATTTTCACTCTTACTATTAAAACTCGAAGAAAACCCCAAATTAACCTTTCACCGTCTTCAACCTCTCGATTTACTGTGCATCTGCAAACCTTCATCTTCGAATTTCAAAATCCCCAAATCCTCAAATGGTGAACCAAACACCAAACATGAATATTCAAGTAGACGAAGACCGAGTGATCGATTCCACAGCTGAAAGTGCCCCAATCGTGAAGTGACCCCTGAAACCAAACAATGTGCAGGTTCTTCTTGACCCATAAACGTATATCAAAGACTATCGAGTGATGATCGAGTTTCTGCAAAACCATTCCCTGAACCATGCCCTAACCCTTACTGACCCGAATTTCGTGAAATTTACGTTCAAGAAGTGTGGCAGACACTATGCATCAAGGACGATGAAACATTATGGAAGTTTTGGACACCCAACCGATTCTGAGCATGCTGTCGAAATCCCAATCACCAAGAAGAAAATTGCCAGATCTTCCATCTACCCAATCAATCGTCGAAGCCGAAGGCCAACATGTACCCAACCCTGATCTCTAATCAAGCCCCTCAACAGAAGTACTGCTGGCGTTAATCAATTTTATGGGCTACAACGAATGTCTCACAAAGTTATCCAAATTCAAGAGGAAAAAGTTACCCCCGATATTGAATGTTCTAGTATCCATACTCAACAAAGTCTTACTTTCAAGATTGGCTCTCTAGACCAAGCAAGCAAAAACCTCCTTACAATCATGTATGGAATGTACTTTAATCGATCTCTGGACTTTGCAAGTTTGATCTTTCAAGAAATAAAGACGGCTGTGCACCTAAAAGTGTTAAACCAGAGCCATGGAAAAGCTCTACCAGCACTCATGTTTCTCAGATTCCCTGCCTTGTTCACCTATCCAGCAATCTCTGGTTTGAAAGCACCATTCTTTCAACCATTCTACAAAATATCCACAATGATTTCTCATAAACCCACCATCAACAAGGACATATATACTACTCAGAGAGAACTATCCAGGTACATGCTTGACCTTATAACTCCAACCACTCCCTATCTCAATTCTTATAGGAGCTCTCTTTTTTGGTATTCTCAGAACAGAGAATACCTACCCTAGAGCACTTAGAGCCCGTAGTAGAAAGTGAGGGGTCAAGTGAGCAAGAGGATGAAAATAATCAGAGTGAACAACCGAGTGCCGCTACCCATGCCGAGAGATTGTTAAGAGAGAGTGAAAAAGATGTCCACAGAGACACATATGTGAGAATCACGCCGAGTCAATCCAGAGCACCCACAACTACTGTGGTAGATGCCAATACATCTACACTCATTGAAACAGGACTTGTCAGTCCAAACCCTAACCCTCAACCTTACCATGTGGAAGGAATTCTTCATCTCTCCACATCAAGCACAAAAGGGGAAACCACACCATCTTCATCATCCTCTCAAAAAGATGATGATGATATTATAAGAGTTCGGTCGCCCCAGAACTCACCACCTCCCACACACGTTGACTTCTCTCTGACCAACGAAAACTTAGGAAATATAGAGGGTATGTCCATACCCTCTTCTAGACTAGAAGCTGATGAAATCCTATCAGAGGGGTTACAGCAAGAGGATGCACAGCTTACTGGAGTCTTCAGACTTTTCCAAGCTAGGCACACGTTTATTGACTCTCCACCCTCTGATGTTGGAGATAAATTCAATGACGTCAGAACATCCGAAGAGGTGTCTCTTAGGAGCCCTTGAAGAGAGGATGGAAGTCCCTCCACGCTCAACGTCCAAACAGGCGTGAACGAGGGCCTCTCTGAACGCGAGAGTCAAGGGGTTCCATGTGCTGGAGATGCACCAGTTACCACTCTAGGATTTGTCACAAATACAACATTCAATGCATTTTTTGGTCAAATTCAGGGATCTTTAGGGGATAAAAAACCAACCGTTCAAACAGCTGAGTCAAATATTAGATCAGAGATCACTGCTCAAAATTTCCTCATCTGTCTTAAAAAGAACACAGTCAAGCTCTGGATGTTCTTAAAAAGTTGATAACAGACACTGCAGAGGCACAAAAGAATTCTGTAGATGTTCATTTCAACAAATTTGATGTTGAAATCAAGGCTAATGCAGAAGTCATCTTCTACATTCCAGATGATATCCCTAAACAACAAGTCACCATCTCTATCTCAGAGTATGGATTGTTAGTCGCAGGTATTCAGAAGCTCATCAACGCTTTTGTGCCCTCAGAAGCCACCACCCAAATGCCTCTGCTCTCATACGTCAATCGGACTTAGCATCCTTCCAAAAGGCTATAATGGACAAACTAATGCCATTAATGCAAATTTCATATCAAAGAACAACTGGAGCTCCAAAGACTTAGCCCAGAAGGTATCTACCTTAGAAACCTCTGTCTCAAACCTAACTTCCATAATGAGCTTAATCTCTACAGATTTTGAGAAAAAGAAAACGACCAAGGAAGCCAGAGGTTGCAAGAAAGATGAGTTAAAGAGGAAAAGGTCTGAAGATCAGGATCCTGATTCTCAGAAGGGTGAGAATGCAGCTAAGAAGATGAAGAATGAACAATTTGAAGAAGCCCAAGCTCAGAACAAAGGTGAAGCCTCTGAGTCTGCACCCTCTTCCCCACCTTCATCATTAAGCAAACAAGCACCCTTTACACCAACACCTCTGGCCGATAATTCTGGTGCGCTTCCCAAAGATCCAGACATGGCAATGTTTATCCTTGATTTTTTAGGAAACAAGAGAAAACCAGAAGTCCAAACTCAGAAGACCAACCAATCTCAAACTCAAATGCCCACATCTAAACCTTCTGATCAAACAACGTCTGCAAACATCCCAAGGCACAACCTCCAAAACCTCAAGCACAAACAAATGAAGCCATACCCACCAGTGCAAGAACCAGAGCATATCCCGCACCCTCTGCAACTAACCCGCAAATTCCAATCTCTGAACCTACGAAAGATCAATCTGAACCTAAAGCCGAAGCAAAAAGACTTAAGAAAGAGATATCTGATAAAAGAAAGGCCAGCATAAGGGAGGAATTAAAGAAAAATAAGGCATTTTGAATACCTACTACAATAGAAACTGAACACGCAACAACTGAACAAAAGGTCTATTTGATGCTTCCAAATTTTGCCAATGATTACAAAGTGAGCGATGATGTAAAGACAAGGTTCATGAATCATAGGCAAATAAGGAAAGATGCTTACACAACTTCCCAATCAAACGTATAACTGGGGTCAAGCATGTAAATTTTGAAAATACAGAGTTGGTGTATACAACATATGAACTAGAAAGGGAAGATGATAAGAAACATTACTTCTGTGATAATGATATACTGTCAATCAATCCTTCTGATTTAATACCACTGGGAAGGTTCATGGAGAATAAGATGAATCAACGGAAAGATAGTCAAGAAAATATAGAATGCAGGTGGACATTCAAACCGGACTTGATCATAAAGTATCCTTCTTGAGTATCACTGCACCAAACGAAGAAAGAGAAGGAATTGAACATCTCCCAGTTAGGCAAATATTGACGGAACCAGAAGATGGTATTGTCTTCATGAGACAAAGGTGAAAGAGTTTCTTTAGCATAAAAGAAACTCACAAATACTCCGTTGGAATTGTGGAAATAGTCAAAGGATATGCATCTTTTCAGAAGGAAGACATAAGCAAAGAAGCTCAAGATAGAATTGTAGCAACAAGGATGCATAAACAACTTAATATAATGGTAAAGCTTAGGCAAATCACAGATCAATTCCACAAGATTATCACATTCCATCCTGATGATCCTTTTTGAACTTTTCATTTTAATTTTTGATGTATTTATTTGATAATCAAGAAATTAACTTTTGCTTCTTTTATGCAATTCATAGTTCTGGAATTCATACTTAGGGGGAGATTGTTAGAACCTATTTTATGGAAGTATGAACCAGAATTATCGAAGTCCGGAACATCAAAAGACAAACCAGAAGTTCATCTTCTGATTTCTCTCATCCAGAAGCGCCCAGAGACTTGAAGGTCCTCTGGATTTCAACTGCCATTCCACACGCGCTTTGGATGACGTGGCAAGTCACACTTTCCTTGCGTAACAAATTCTGTTAGTCGTACAAGTGACGTGTCACTCAGTGATAGGCTAGTTCTTTGACTTTTTATTATGTAATGGTATATATAGACTTAGTTATCACTCTAAAGTATCGATTATCTGAGAGAGAAACAGGGCTTTTCATTCCAGTATTGTAACTGATCTTCAGATTATTCAATACAAATTCTCAATTGTTCTTCATATTGGTCTTACTATTTTAATTATTGTTCTAGTTACAATCATAGATTTATATTGCTTCCGCTCATATATTGTTAATTAAATCTATTGATTAGTTGAGTTTAAAGGGATCTGGGTTCCAACAATGGGCTTGGGCTTTGCAATTGTAATGGACACCTATAAATATGGTGTTCTAGCTCTTTGATTAAAGAAAACTTGGGAGAAAATACACCTTTCACACACATGGACTTATGAAAGTTGATTAATTCCAATGTGTGGTGTTCTCTACATTTCCCCTCCATATTGATCAATATATGAATATGAGTTGATGATTTGATGATTAATGTTCTTTAATTCTCTATCTTTTCTCTACAATTTATGGAGCTTTCTCAATTGATGCTAGTTTGGGATCTAACAATTGGTATCAGAGCCATCTACTCAATCTATTGATTATTTGATCTAATCCAGTATGGAGAAATCCCTACTCATTTAGAATTGTCTCGATTTTAAGCTACTGTGATTAATTCTACCATGTCTTACGAGTTTTATTGTTCTGACACAAATTTTCTCAAATTCAGTGGTATTTCTAGCCAAAATCTGAGTTTCAGTATTCATCGATATATAAATCCAAGTTTAAGTCAAAAGGAATCGTTCTTCAACCTTTATCGTCTCTTAAAATCTTTCTACTCTGTTTTTTTCTGAAACATGGCAAATCCTAACCTAAATACCATGTATAGCTCCGGTTCTCTCACAAAACCTCCCACTCTAATAAGGGAAGAATATCCTCAATGGAAAATTCGCATGATCAACTTCCTTGAAGGTCTAAATCTCAATCTATACGCCTCTATACTAAATGATCCTTTTATTCCAGTTACCATTATTCCCAGGGTACATGCAACTGCCACTACTGAAGAAATTCCAGCAAGACAAGTTCCCAAAGATAGAGGGAATTGGACTGATGATGACAAAAAGAAGACTGAGATTGACAAAAAGGCAAAGACACTTCTCATTATGACACTTCTCAATGATATCTTCAATCTCTAGATTAGTTTGCTTCAGCTAAATATCTATGGAATCAGTTAACAAACCAACTTGAGGGAGGATCCAAGATGAAGAAAAACAGAAGAGCTCAAGCGCTGAATGAATACAACAGTTTTCAGGCCCTTCCAAAAGAATCTCTTGAGCAGACATTCCATAGACTCAACACATTGATCAATCAATGTAAAAGATGTGACATCGTTAGATCACAAGAAGATAACAATGTGTCGTTCCTCAAATGTCTGAACCCTGAATGGTAAAAAATTTCCATGTCATTACAAGCTAACCAAGATCTGGAACAATGTTCTTTACACGATGTGTTTGGAACTGTTCAAACTCATGAGAAGGAAGTGGTGCTAAAAAAACGCAAGTGTTGGTGGTCCCTTGGCCCTAATCTCTGAATCCAGAGGGTCAGGGAGAAAAACTAAAGATGCCGAGAAGAAAGGAAAGAACAAGGCACTGATCTCAGAAGCTAATACAGAAGTTGGCCTTTCTGGATCAGAAGATGATGAAATTAATTCATTTGTTGAGTCCTTGGCTCTTATTACCAGACAATTCACCAAGAAGTTTGTTAATCGTTCTTTCCAGAACAACAGACGATATGACAACAGAAGTGAATGCCCTACTCTGGTCTACACACCAAGACAGGAAGCTGTGAAAGTAGAAAAGACAGAAGCTGAGAAGAAGGAGGAAGAGATTGTTAATTCCATATTACAACAGATCTGATAGATTGCTCAAGGAATTGTTTTCATATCTTATATACTGAATACAGAAAACACACACTTACACTTTAAACGAGTCTCATATGTGAGGTTCACCAACTAACTGTCTAATACACATTCTATTTATACTATATAAGGAAACCTACGGTTACATGTATTCAGATCATAGCCCAATTACATTAAGACACGTCTTCAAAAACTCTATTAAGAAGTTCTTCAGCACTTCTGAACTGTCTTCAGAATTCTGAACTTTGCTCTTCAGAACCACTTCTGAATTATCTTCATATCTTTAGAACTTCTGAACATTCACTTCATAACTTATTCAGAACTTCTTCAGAACTTCTGAATATATCTTCTGAACGTATTCAGAACTTCTAAATATATCTTTTGCACTTCTGAAGATGAGTTTATTTATCTTTCTAGCACTAGTTCAGAACTTCTGAACTATTCATCTTCAGATTCTGAAGTACATTCCTTTACAAAACATTTCAAACATAGGATCTAAATTTATAGGAATCTTAGGATCCTAACAGAGATGAAGAAGAAGAAGGATGTATGCTACATGTGTGGCAAATCTGGTCATTACTCAAAGGAATGCAAGAACACTCTCATCAAAGATAATAGAAGAACAAGTATAAGTATAACAAAGATGAGAGAGCAAAAAATACTGAACATGAAAACTGGCTCTCTGATCAATCAAGCGATGCAGAGGCCATGTTTTGTGGAATGGCTATGACAAGTGATATAGAGGATCAACCATCTGAAACCAGTTTTTACTACCTCTATATCCTCTGAATCTTCTGAACTTGAGAAAACTATCTTAAACTCAACTTTTGATTTTGAAAATCTGAAACAAAAGCTTCTGAATGAGAAAAATATACGAAAAGATCTTGAAAAATCCTTTACTCTGATAGAGAGAGCGAGAGAGAGAGAAATATTTTTAAACGAGAAATGGATATTCTCACAGAGGAAAGACAAGAACTTTCTGAAGAAAATCAAGAGATTTCAAAACTAAAAGATTCCACACAAAGTACTTTAAAAGAACAAATAAATGAGCTTAAAATCCTTCTGATGGCTAAGGACAAAGAAATTGAGGCTAAAGAAAGTGACAGATTAAATTCTGTAGCACTTAAAAACTATTTTCAAAAAGAAAAGGAATTTTTGCACATTGATCTTCAGAGGAAGGAGCTCCTAATTAAAATTATCAAGATGCTCAGAAGGTGCATGAACAGATAAATACACAAGTTGGGAAAACAGGCCTAGGGTTTGAGGATCTGGACCCTTATACTTGTAAAAAGAAATCTACTTTAGATTATGTATTTTGTCTAGGCAAATAACAAAAACCTGTTTTTCCTATCCTATATAAAATATCAGTGTTTAAAACATCAAAATATGAGAATGAACGTCAAGATCGAAAACTCACATGTAAAAATATCAAGTATTCTTCTGAAAAGATGAGCCAAGTGAATCTTAATCAAATTCAGAAGAAGAACGACATTTTTCATTTTGGTTCATTTACTCAACTAACTTCAAATCCAGATGCTGATGAGTTCATACCCACAAATGCAGAAGAAGAACTAAGACTCAAATTTCAAAATGATATTCTTCAAACTCTGGATGGTTCTGCACGTGCAGAACAAAAATCCCTCTCTTTACAAAAGGAACAAAACAAAATATCTTTACCTTCTAAAAACCATCCAGAGATAACTCCCTGTTCATTTGCTGATTTAAATATAACTCAAGAAAAAGACAATGATTAGTTTGATGTTTATCCCTGGGAAAACGATGATCAACTTTATGATGATTTCTTTGACATGTCAGATAAATTACTCATTAAATTTGAGAATCGTATGCCTACTACTTATGTTCCGGTTAAACCATGTATCAAGAATAGAATTGCTCCCTTCTTATACAGTAATGAACCATATGAAGTAAGGGCAGCTGGACTAGAAGTTAAATGATTTCCAAATGGAATACCCCTTATCTCTGTTGCTCCTAAAGAACAGAGAAAAGAGGTCCCCATTCATCCAAATGGAATACCCCTTATCTCTATTCCTCATAAGACTTGTTTGAAACTTGAAAAGGAGGCTGAAATCAAGCAAAAAGCAAAACTTGTGCAACAATTTCTGAAGCCACAAAATCAGAAGTATACTCGTGAACAAAAAGCAAAATGGAAAACTAATACTCATGTTCCTTCTACGTCAGTAATTTCGTCAAAAGGGTGGATTCCCAAGAAGAAAATGACAGAGAAGAATTCAATAGTTTAGAAACATAAGTCTAGGCTAGATAAGAAGTTCATTCGAACAACTAATACTAGAATAGACAAAAATAACAAATATTGTAATTATCATTCTAGCAATGAAAATTCAAGGAATTCTTTTATGACTCGGAACTCTGAATGCTTCTCTCTATTTTTGATACTCAAACAATTCTTCTCAAATTCTTATAGTTTTTCATATGATTATAATAAACGTTCCAACTCGAATAACCAGAAGAAAAAGAATTTTAAATCTAAAACAGGCAATCCAGAAGCCTCTGGAAGACCTGCAAAATCTTTTGAATCAAAAGAAAAATCAACAAAAAATCTTACATCTAACTATAAAGGACCTATCATGAAATGGGTACGTAGATATCTCTGATTCTAATTGTAGAAACAACATGTGCATATCTGGTATCTTGACTCTGGATGCTTGAGGCATATGACTGGAACAAAAACTTACTCTCCATGTTCAAAGATAAATCTAGTGGAGCAGTAACGTTTGGAGATAATGGTAAGAATCAAATAAAAGGCTACGGTACTCTACAAGGTAACATTACCTTATCAAAAGTAGCTCGTATTTCGGGATTGAAAGATAATCTTCTCAGTGTGAGTCAACTATGTGATGCTAAAATGTTAGTTGTTTTTTGATGAAAAACATTGTTACTTAATGCCTAAGGTAGGACAAGAGATGTGGAGAGCCGACAGAAAAGGTAATCTGTACATGATGAACTTCATTTCTAAAGATGGTACAAAAACACTCTGGCTTATCTCCAAGAAGAGTGAAGTAGCTTGGCTCTGGCATCACAAACTCTCCCATTTAAACTTTCAAACACTTGAATTACTTGTCAAAAATAACCTGGTTGAGAGCCTCCCAGAGGTTCACTTCTAGAAGGATCATCTCTACCCTCTTGTGAAATGGGAAGAATAAAAAAAGCCTCTCATAAAACAAAGAGTGGTCATTCTTGTGTAAAGCCTCTGCAAATGCTACATATTGACCTGTATGGTCCCATTGCTGTACAGAGTCTTCCGGGCAAAAGGTATATACTTGTGCTAATTGATGAATACTCCAGGTATACTTTGTTTGCCTTTGTGCGAAAAAATTCATAAGTCCCAGTGGTATTAATCAACATGATGAAGAGGATACAAGTGCTTCTGGATAAGAAAATTCAGCAGTTGAGAAGTGACAACGGTACTGAATTCAAGAATACCAAACTTGATGACTAACTCCCAAATGAAAGAATCTCTAAAAAATTCTCAGCTGTACGCACTCCTCAACAAAATGGAGTGGTAAGAAATCGCACTCTAGTTGAAGCAGCAAGAACTATGCTTGCAGAAAGAAGAAATCGCACTCTAGTCTTCCCACACATTTCTGGGCTGAGGCTGTCTCTACTGCATGTTTTACACAAAACAGATCTATAATTGTCAAGAGACATCTCAAAACTTCATATGAGCTTATAAATAATAGAAAACCTATAGTTAAATATTTACATATTTTTGGCTGCAAGTTTTTGTTTTGAATGACCGTGACAAGCTTGGAAAATTCGACAAGAAATCTGATGAAGCAAAATTCTTGGGATATTATATGACCTCAAAAGCTTTCAGAGTATACAATCTAAGAACCAAGACAGTCATGGAACCATTAACGTCGACTTTGATGATCAATCACACATGACTTATGATTATTTTGATTTAGAACTCTCCAGCCCCAGAGAATCATACATGACTTTGATTATTTTGATTTAGAACTCAAAAGCTTAACAATGTAATTTCTGACTATCTCTCCAGCCCCAGAGAATCTGAAATAGATACCATCTTCAATGATTTTCTTGGAGAAGAAATTACATCTGAAAATATAGTCAGAAATCCTTAAGTCAATATATCAGAAGTACTGCAAGCTTCTAGAATCACCATCTTAGGACCTTATGGGTCATCAAGTTCAAATGCAAGTCCAGAGGAATCTCTTTCTCCTGATAAAGAGTGCCCCACTCCAATATCCACTTCCTATGTGCCTTCATTTGAGGGGGAGACATTAGGTTCTACTCTAGAAGCTGTCCCGATTCCAGAAGAAAACCAACTCAGTTCAGAAATTGAAGTTGAACCTCCACAAATCACCCAAAAAAGAATGAAAAGATGGACAAAAGCTCATACTTCCGACCAAACCATTGGTGATGCCTCTGTTGGTGTCCAAACAAGACCTGCCACTACTAACGAGGCTTTCTTTATAAAAATTTTAAGCATGGTGGAACCAAAGAAAGGTGATGAAGCTCTGCATAAACCCAGCTGGATAGATGCAATGCAAGAAGAGCTTCTTCAATTTGACAGAAACAAAGTGTGGAAGCTTGTACCATTACCTAAAGACAAAACAACAATCGGCACTAAATGGGTCTTCAGAAATAAGAAGGATGAAGATGGAATTGTGATCAGAAACAAAGCAAGGCTAGTAGCTAAGGGCTATTGTCAAGAAGAAGGCATTGACTTCGATGAAACTTTTTCCCTAGTAGCAAGATTAGAAGCAATTAGATTGTTTTTGGCCTTCTCGACATACAAAGATTTCAAATTATATCAAATGGATGTCAAATGTGTCTTCCTAAATGGCAAACTTAAAGAAGAAGTATACGTTCAACAACCCCCTGGCTTTGAAAATGCAGCTCTTCCAGAATATGTTTATCTTCTGGAAAAAGCTCTGTATGGTTTGAAGCAAGCTCCCAGAGCCTGGTATGAACGTTTATCAAATTTTCTGATTGTCAAAATGAGTATGAGAAAGGTAAAATCGATACAAATTTGCTCATCAAAAAGTGCAAAGGAACAGTAGTTCAAATTTATGTGGATGACATTATTTTTGGTTCTACAAATGAAGCAGAAGTTGAACTATTTTCAAAACTAATGGAAAGTGAATTTGAAATGAGCATGATGAGAGAATTAACTTTCTTCCTAGGGCTCCAAGTCAACTAGAGTGCCTCTGGCCTTTTCATAAACCAACCCAACTATGTGTCTCGCATTTTAAAGAAAAATAAGCTTCACAATTCCACTACCATGGAAACACCAATCTCACCAAACACAAAGCTTGACTCTGATCCTTCTGGAGATCTGGAAGATGTCAAGAACTACAGAGTTATGATTGGATCTCTTCTATATTTAACTGCAAGTAGAAGAGATATAATGTTTCCCACATGTATTTGTGCTAGATATCAAACCAATCCAAAAGAATCTCATTTGGCTGCTGCGAAAAGAATCTTTTGATATCTAAAGAGAACACCCTCATTGGGCCTGTGGTATCCAAAGCATTATCTCTTTGATTTAATTGCATATACTGACTCTGATCTCGCAGGATGCAAATTAGACTGGAAAATCACCTCTGGAACAGGCTAATAAGTTGCACATCCAAGAAGCAAAACTGTGTTTCAACCTCTACAGTAGAAGCAAAATATGTTGTTGTTCCTAGTTGTTGTTCACAAGTCATTTGGATGAAGACTCAACTAAGAGATTACGGACTTCTATATGACAAGATTCCCATCCTCTGTGACTCAGAAAGTGCAAAAGCCATCACAAAAATTCCAGTTCAGCACTCAAAAACCAAGCACATTGATGTCAGGTATCATTTAATAAAGGATCATGTGGAAAATGGTACCATTGAAATGTACTTTGTCTACACTGATTACCAACTTGCTGACATTTTCACAAAGGCTCTTGATGAAAAATGATTCAATTTTCTAATCAGCAAGTTGGGCATGCTTAATATGTGATACATATTTAGAAGTTATTCCTCATAAGCATGTCTTTCTTATCATCTACTGCTTATGAACTCATCTTACTATTGCTAACATACATGAAGCCTCTGATTACATTAAATTTATCTAAGCACAGTTTAATGGGGAGCATAGATACAAAGTATGCTCATTTCAAAGTGAAGAAAACAACAATGCATATTTCAAGGGGGAGAAATTCTGAATCTCTTGACATCTTTCGTATTCCAGAAGATAATGTACCTAGAAGTTTCTGACACGTCTATGATATCTTGTGGTTTGTCAACTTTCAAAATACCTAATTCATTCAAGACTTCTGTTCCACAGAAGCCTCTGATATGACTTAGAAGCCTAATGAATGCATTTTTCTTTGCAAATTTCTGAATTTCATTCTCTTCTGGACTACCTCTTGCCGTCAAGGTTATCCAGAAGCTTCTGAACTAATGGAATTTCCTTTGAAAATTCATTCAAATAGGAACAAACCTTCTCTTGGTCACAAAACAGTTTTCTACGACCAATTGATTGATTTTAAATGTTTTTCAAGAATTAACCTTCTGAATAAATGAAAAAGAAAAATGGCTTGAAGGCAAGAATAGTTATTCAGAACTTGTACACATAGCTCTTGCCTCAAAGGCTATACAAAAGTCTCTATGATAACCATTAAGTCTTCGGAAAGAACATTTTTAAAATAACGACTTAAGAAAAATATTTCCTTTAAATTTCTCTTGCCGCCAAGGTTATTAAAAGAATTATTTTCCATTATTTCTTTATTTAAAAATGTCTCCTTTCAAAACTCTCTATCTGGTCCTTAAATGTTTTTCTCTTTAAACCAGATGGATTGATTTTAAATCTGTTTTCTAAAAAAAATGATTCGAAAATCAAAAGAAAACGTTTGGGTTTGCTACGCACAATTCATGCTCACGCCTGACAGGGGCACGTGTCAAAATCCTATTAATGCCAAATACGAATCGTCTAGACACTCGTTATCTCTCTAGGGTCCGCATGATAAATTATGCGCACCCCACGTCAGCAAAACCGATCCCTATCTTTTCACCACTCGAGTACGATTGTCACTCACAGTATATAAACTCGAATTACAATCATTTCAAACTTTTTACCGTCTCCTTGCTCTTGAAATTCTTGCTTTACACGAATCCCCTTTCCAACAAACCTGCCAGTTCACTAAAACCCAAACCTGCAGATGGCTGCTCCATGTGGAAATCCTGCAAATGTGCACACTGAAGACGAACAGATGGTCGATTCAACTACTATAATCCCTCAATTGGTGATCCTACAGAGCAAACCCAACAACTCTTAGGTAATCCTCGATCCCAATTCCTTTCCTGAAGACTATCGCATCGTGATTGAAGTCCTTCAAAATCACCCACTAAACAGAGCCCTAACCATAGCCAACACCAACATCCCTGATATTTTCATCCAAGAAGTATGGCAAACCCTCTCCATCCAAGATGAATGTACTCTAATTGGTAATTTTGGTTTACCAATTGATGAAGAACAAGGGGTAAATGTGCCAATAACAAGGAAAAGGATTGCCAAATTCTTCCAGCTCCCTGATTCGCATATCTGGGAAGACAATGTTCCTACACCAAATCCTGACCTCGAACAGAACCCATCTTCCGAAGTTTTGGTGAAACTTCTGGAATTCCTAGGGTATAAACATAAGCTTACTCGACTTTCTGATTTCAAGAGACACCGCTTACCTCCAATGTGGAATGTTCTAATTTCCATTCTAAACAAGAGTCTCACATGCAAACTTGGATCCATGGATCAAGGCAGCACAAACATCATTACAATATGTACGGAATGTTCTTCAATCGCCCACTAGACTACACAGCCTTGATCTTTCAAGAAATATGTGGAGCTGTACACAACAGGTATCTTTCAATCAAGAGGAACAAACCCCTTTATGCACTATTGTTTCCTAGGTTTACAGCATTGTTCAATCAAGGAGCAATAACCAGATTCAAAATCGCTTGTGTCCAACCCTTTGGAAAGATTCATGTGATGAAGTCTCATCGTCCCATGATAGAGAAGGATGGCTACACAACATAGCGTGAAATCTCTAGGTATATGCTTAACCTTGTACCTTCCACATCTTCTCTTCTTCACAACTATAGAAACTCTATGGTAATCTGAGAACAGAGATTACCTAACCCTGAGTACTTAGAAGACTATGTAGAAAGTGAGGAGTTGAATGAGATTGAGATTGAAAAGAATCAGAGTGAAAACCCAAGTGATTCTTCCTATGTCGAGCGTCTTTTAAAAGAAAGTACAGAAGATGTCCTCATGGACACAACTAAGCTACCACAATTACTAGGGTTGATGCCAACAAATCTTCATCTATTGAAATAGGACTTGAGCTAAGTCCAAACCCTATCCCAGAAACTGTCCGAGCAGAAGATGTTTCTTGTTCTTCTGACTCAAGCACACCTGGGGAAACCTCCTCATCATCTTCCTCTCAAAAGGATGATGATGTAAATAAAAGAGTTCATTCGCCCCAGAACTCGCCATTACCTATACACATCGATGTCTTTATGACCGATGAAGTAGACTAGATGGCAGTTGGTACGTCCATACTAACTCCCAATCCAGAAGCCAACGAATTCTCATCAGAGGGGTTATGGAAATATAGCACAAAAAGTACCTCACCTTTTGAATTATACAAAGGTATACACACTGTTTTTGACTCTCGATCCTCTAATGATGAAGATGAAGTAAATAAAGTCAGAGCATCCGAAGAGGTGTCTCTTAGGAGCCCTCAAAGACAGGATGGAAGTCCCTCCACACTCAACGTACAAACATGTGTGCATGAGGGGCCCCTCTAGATGCGTGGGAAAAGAGGCTCCATGTGTTGCGGAAGCATCGGTTACCCCCCCCCCCCCCACCTGATTTTGTAACAAATGATGCGTTCCAAGCATTTGTAATCAAATGAAGAGATGTATGGGGGATCTTGTTAGACCTAAGAAGTATGAACCATAAGATGGAAGTATGATATGACGCGGCACACTCTTATCTCATGCGTCTTCATTTACAACTCTCGGATCATCCAATGCATGAAGTCCCTCATCAGATACAAGAGACAAGTAGATTTTCAAATTGGGATCAATTACAAGGATGATAATCTAGCAATCTCTGCTCCTAATGAACACTTAGAAAGTGTCAATTCTCTAAGAACTGGCAGAGTATTTATTAAACCAGAATAAGGGGTCATCTTCAAAAGGCCAGATAGAAGGAGCTTCTTCAGGATCAAAGACGCACACAAATATTCATCAGATGTTGTATACATTGCAAAATGTTATATCTCTGTTGATATCAACAACTATGATCCTGAAGTAACTGAGAGGATGGTAAAAAGACTCGATGGTCTCTTACAGCTTAGAGGAATCATCAACAGAATTTCAAAGTTCATTTCAACGGTTGATCCTCTCTAAAAGTAGACAAAACAAGGATCATATTCCAAAACTCTTGTTTCATACTTAGGGGGAGATTGTTAGACCTAAGAAGTATGAACCATAAGATGGAAGTATGATATGACGTGGCACACTCTTATCTCATGCGTCTTCATTTACAACTGAATTCTGTTTTACGCTCCTACCTGCCTATGTGTCAGTTTGTAATTGGTTAAATTGTTGACATTACTTTCATTGTAATAGTATAAATAGATCAGGTCTTTGAATGTAAAGTTTGTCGATTGAAAAGCATTCTTTTGGAGATCATACTGTGCATCTAATTCCTGTATCTGGTAATCGATCTTCAAGGTTATCAATACAATCTCAATTTTTTCTTCATCTCTTATTACTTACTGTTTGTTTGATAATTACTGTTGTTAATTGAGTTGAATTGCTTCCGCTTATACTTTGATTCTCAAATCTCTCAATTAACTATTTAGAAAGGGATTTGGGTTCTAATAATTGGTATCAGAGCCATCTAATCAATCTATTGATTAGTTGATCTCTTCCATTTGGAGAAATCCCTCTTCTACAGTACTGTATCTTTCAGTTTTATACTATTGTTCATAACTCTACCCAGTTCTACGAGAATTTGTTAATATCATAACACTTTTCTCCAAAATAGTGGTAATTGTGGTTAATTTTGAAGGATATCGACCTATTTTTCGATTCAATTGGAATTTAATTGTTCTAAATTTCATATAATCGTCAATTTTTTTTATCTCGTTTCTCTGTTCTCTATCACAAATGGCAAATTCAAATCTGAATGTTGTTTACACCTCCGGTTCACTGACCAAACCTCCTACTCTAGTTCGTGGTGAATATCCACAATGGAAAATTCGAATGATAAATTTCTATGAAGGATTGGATATAGAACTCTACCCTATTGTTCAAAATGGTCCCTTCATACCAATGACCACAATTCCAAGAGTTCTTGCCACTACCAATACTGTTGCATTACCATCTCGAAAAGTTCCAAAGCTGAGGGAAACTTGGTCTGATGAGGAAAAGGCCAAAGTTGAACTAGCCAAAAAGGCAAAAACTCTTCTTATCATGGCTATTCCAAATGAGATTTTTCAATCTCTGGATTCGTGTGATACTGCCAAAGAATTATGGGATCAATTAGAAAACATTTTGGAAGGTGGTGCTAAAATGAAGAAGAACAGAAGAGCTCAAGCTTTGAACGAGTATAACAGCTTCCAAGCCAATCCTGAAGAGTCTTTGGAACAGATCTATCATAGATTTAATTCTTTAATAAATCTATGTAAAAGATGTGATATTATTCGATCACAAAAAGACAACAACGCCCTATTTCTTAAACGATTGAATTCAGAATGGTCAAATCTTTCTATGTCCATTCAAGCAAATCAAGATCTTGAGCAATGGTCTCTGCATGATGTTTTTGGTACATTGCAAGCCCATAAGAAAGAGTTTGTTCAGAAGAAAACAACTATAGGTGGACCTCTGGCTTTGATCTCTGAATATAAGGGATCGACTAGAAGAAGAAATGAAGAAAGGAGTGGAAAAAGCAAGGCATTCATATCAGAAGCTATTCCAGAGAGTGATTCTGACTCTGATGATGAAATCAAAGCCTTTGCTGATTCTTTGGCTCTTATTACCAAACAATTCACTAATAGGTTTGGGAATAGATCATTCCAGGGAAACAGAAAATCTGATCGATCTACTACTTATTCTCCTAAACAAGAGATTCAGAGAACTAAGAGATCAGACGCAGAGAAGAAAGAAGATGTGATGAAGAAGAAGGATGTACGCTACGGATGTGGCAAGCCATGACATTACTCTACGGATTGCAGAGGAACTCTAGATAAAGACAAGACGTACTACAAGAACAAATACAAGTACAATGTCATTGACAGAGCTCACTATGCTGAGAAAAAAACTGGCTAGGAGATGAGTCTAGCGGTGATGAGGCCATGTTTTGTGGAATGGCAAAGACAAATGAGTCAGAAGATCAACGTCTGAATCACCGTTTAGTACTTTCTCTAAATCATCCGAACTTGAAAACACAATTGTGCTTTTATCAAACAATTTTGAAGAACTAAAACAAAAACTCACAATTGAAAAGAAATTACGAAAAGGCATTGGAAAAAACTCTTTCTTCAACACAAAGGGAAAGAGATATTTATAAAAGGGAGATGGATATTTAACAGAAGAAAAAATGGAACTAAGCACTGAAAAAGAAAAGATTTCCATGACTCTAAAAATTACTGAAGTTAAGCTTAAAAGGAAAACTTAAATTTTAAAAAACTTTTGGAAGAAAAAGATAAGGAGATTCAAGCTAAAGAGAGTGACAGATTAAATTCTGTAGCACTTAAAAATTATTTTCAAAAAGAGAGAGAATTTTTACATGTTGAACTTCAAAACAAAAAGCTGCAAATCAAAACATATTTGGATGCACAAAAAGTTCACGACAAAATTAATACACAAGTAGGGAGATTTGGACATGGTTTTGAGGATTTAGATCCCTACACGTGTGAGAAAAGGTCTACCTTAGATTCTGTCTTCTGTATGGGACAAGAAAAGAAGCCAGTGTTTCCAACTTTATATATAAAATCAATCTTCAAACGATCAAAATATGAAAATGGTCATCATCAACGAAAACTCAAGTTCAAAAACATTGAATATTCATCTGGAAAAACAAACGTTGATCTGAATAAAATTCAGAAGAAGGATGATATTTTCAAATTTGGTTTGAATGGTCATATAACTTTGAATCCAGAAGTTGATGCTTTTATTCCTACACAAGTAGAAGAAGGGTTACGAATTAGTTTTGAAAATGATATTCTCTCAACTCTGGATAAATGTTTCAAACTTGAACATGAAAATATTGTGCAAAGTTCTTCAAAGAAAAATCCAGAGATATTTCCTTGTTCTTTATTAGACTTACATCTTTCTGAATCTCAAGATAATTTGGAAGTAATCACATATCCTTGGGAGACTGATGATCAAGGTGAAGATTTCTTTGATAATTCTGAAAAATACTTTTCTAATTTAGAAAATCAATCTCCACCTATTTACTGTAAGTCTCCAGCGGTCATCAAAAATAAAGATGCTCCTTTCTTATATACTAATGAATCTCTGGAAATCAGAGCCTCTGATAAAAATGTTGAAAAACATTTCAGTGGCATACCGATACTCTCTACTTTTTCAAAAGGACAGAGAAAATCTGTATCTATTCATCCAGACTTCATTGGGATGTGTATTAAAACCAAATCTTGTCTTGAACTTGAGAAAGAAGAAAATCTCAAAAAAGGTTTGAAAGATAAACAGTCACCAAAACTCAATCTTCCAAAGTTTACTTATGTTCAAAAAGGAAAATGGAAATCTAATATCTCTGCTCCTGTTTCAGTAACTCTGAAAGCTCCTAAGAAGGTAAATCAGAGGAAGCCTCCGCTGAAGAACATTTCAGATTTTGAAAATAAGTCTAGTCTAGATAGGAAGTTCTATAGAACTACTGAAACTAGCAAAGACAGTATTAAGAAAAATTGTAGTTCTCATTATCTTAATGAAAATTCAATGAAATCTTTTTTGTCTCAGAATTCTGAATGTTTTTCTATGTTCTTAAAATTAAAACAATTTTTTTTTGAGGACCTCTGATCAGTCAAATGCTAACTTCTCTAACTGCAAAAATAAACAAAAGAAAAACAATAAGATTAAAACTGCAGAGAAGACTCCTAACCCCCCTGCTAAATCAAATCAAGAGCCAATTAAAAGAATTGACAAACCCAAAACTAACATTAAAGGACCCATAATGCGATGGGTACTTAAAAAACTCTGATTGATTGCAGACGCAACATGTGCATATCTGGTATCTTGACTCTGGATGCCCGAGGCACATGACTGGAACGAAAAACTTACTCTCCCAATTCAAAGACAAGAGTGCTGGAGCTGTAACGTTTGGCGATAATGGTAAAGGTCAAATAAAGGTCTACGGTACTTTACAAGAAGGTAATATTACCTTATCTAAAGTAGCTCATGTTTCTGGATTGAAACATAACTTCCTAAGTGTAAGTCAACTCTGTGATTCTAAAATTGTTGTGGTATTTGATAAAAAACGTTGTTACTTATTTTCTAAGGCAGGTGAGGAACTCTGGAGAGCTGACAGAACAGGTAATTTATATATGCATTTCAAGAGAGTCAAAGTTTAAGTGAGATATTTTATGATGCCAAAACCATGCAACTTCACTCTGTTTGGAGATAAGACAGCTTTTCAAACAAAAGTTAGTAACTGGTCTTCCAGAAGTTCACTTTCAAAAAGATCATCTCTGTCCTGCATGTGAAATGGGCAAAATTAAACGAGCTTCTCATAAAACAAAGAGTGATCATTCTTGTACTCGACCTCTGCAATTGTTACATGTTGATCTTTATGGTCCCATTGCAATTCAGAGTCTCTCTGGTAAAAAGTATATTCTGGTACTTATTGATGAATTTTCCAAGTATACTTGGTTTGCATTTGTAAGACAAAAGTCAGAGGTGTCTATCGTTTTACAGAATATGATGACCAGAATCCATGTTCTTCTACATCAGAAGATTCGACAGTTCAGAAGCGAAAACGGTACTGAATTCAAGAATGCCAAGCTTGAGGCATTCTTTGTTGAAAATGGAATCACACAAAATTTCTCTGCTGTACGCACTCCTCAACAGAATGGTGTAGTTGAATGTCGCAATCGAACCCTGGTAGAAGCAGCCCGAACGATGCTTGCAGCTTCTGGTCTTCCTATTCATTTCTGGGCAGAAGCCGTAGCCACTGCTTGTTTCACTCAAAATCGTTCCATAATTGTCAAGAGGCATCTCAAAACCTCTTATGAGCTTATCAACAAACGAAAACCCTCTGTCAATTTTTTTCATATTTTTGGTTGCAGGTGTTTTATCTTAAATGATAGAGACAAATTTGGTAAATTTGATCCAAAGTCAGATGAAGCTAAATTCTTAGGATATTCGTTAAACTCTAGAGCCTATCGAGTTTTTAACTTACGTACTAAGACTGTTATGGAAAGCATTAACATTGATTTTGATGATCAGACCCAACTAACTTCTGAGTATTCTACTTCAGAACTTAAACTTAATACAGTGACTTCTGATTATCATTCAGGCTCTAGAGAATCCGAGATCGATGCCATTTTTCAAGATTTTTTGGGCTATGAATTATTTTCAGAACAATTGCCTCGTACCCCATCCTTAAGTATTCCTGAAGTTCTTCACACCTCTGGGATAACTCTATCTGGTCCTACTGTTTCTGCAACACGTTCCCCTGTCATTTCTGCTCCAATCTCATCACATACCAATCCAGAAGATACTTCTGTACCTTCATATGAGGGGGAGAATTCAGGCACTAATGCTTCAGATTCAACAATTCCAGATGAGGTTATTCAATCTTCTGAAATAGAAACAGAAGTTCTGGCTCAACACATACCACAAACAAGGATGACAAGATGGACTAAATCACACACCCCAGATCTCATCATTGGTAGTCCATCTGAGGGTATTAAAACAAGATCAGCTACTGCTAATGAAGCATTCTATGCCAACTTTCTTAGCATGATCGAACCAAAGCATGTTCATGAAGCCTTCATAGAACCATGTTGGGTGGAAGCTATGCAAGAAGAATTACTTCAATTTGAACGTAACAAGGTATGGAACTTAGTACCTTTACCAAAAGGAAAAATTGCTATTGGTACTAAGTGGCTATTCAGAAATAAGAAGGATGAAGACGGAATACTGATCAGAAATAAGGCTCGTCTGGTGGCTAAGCGATATTGTCAAGAAGAAGGCATTGACTATGACGAAACATTTGCCCCTGTTGCAAGACTTGAAGCAATAAGATTATTTATGGCTATCTCTGCATACAAAATTTTTAAAGTATATCAAATGGATGCTAAATGTGCTTTTCTTAATGGTTATCTCAAAGAAGAAGTGTACGTTGAACAACCTGCTAATTTTAAAGATGCAAAACATCCAGAATATGTCTTTCTTCTCGACAAAGCTTTATATGGTTTAAAGCAAGCACCCAGAGCCTTGTATGAACGCTTATCCAAATTTCTGATCAGCAAAGGTTATGAGAAAGGTAAGATTGATACCACACTGTTCATCAAAAGAGGCAAAGGTATGTTAACTACTGTTCAAATTTATGTGGATGACATAATATTTGGCTCTACTCATCAAATTGAAGTAGACTTGTTTTCTGCATTGATGGAAAAGGAATTTGAAATGAGTATGGTGGGAGAACTAACATTCTTTCTCGGACTCCAGGTTAAACAAAATACCGATGGTATCTTTATTAACCAAGCCAAGTATGTTTCTGACATGCTAAAGAAATTTCATCTTCACAATTCATCACCTATGAAAACACCTATCTCTCCTAGTATGAAACTAGGTCCTGATTCTTCTGGGAAACAAGTAGATGTCACGGGCTACAGAGGTATGATAGGGTCTCTTCTATATTTAACTGCTAGTAGGCCTGATATTATGTTTGCCACATGTCATTGTGCTCGATATCAAGCCAACCCAAAAGAATCTCATTTGGCCGCTGTCAAAAGAATCTTTAGATACTTAAAGGGAACTCCTTCATTGGGTCTCTAGTATCCAAAAAATTATGGGTTTGATTTAATGGCATATATAGATTCTGATAATGCAGGATGTAAGCTGGACAGAAAAAGTATCTCTTGTAGCTATCAACTTTTGGGAAATAGACTTATCATCTGGACATCCAAGAAACAAAATTGTGTCTCAACATCTACTACAGAGGCTGAATATGTTGCTGCTGCTAGTTGCTGTTCACAAGTTATTTGGATGAAGACTCAACTCAGAGACTATGGATTGATATATGATAAGATTCCCATCCTATTTGATTTAGAGAGTGCCATTGCCATTCCCGAAAACCCAGTTCAGCACTCCAAAAAAAAGCATATTGATGTCAGGTATCATTTTATCAAAGATCACGTAGAGAAGGGCACCATAAAAATGTATTTTGTCTCTACTGATTACCAACTGACTGATATTTTCACAAAAGCTCTAGATGAGAAGCGTTTTAATTTTTTAATCAGCAAGTTGGGGATGATAAATATGTAAATCGTATTTTTCATAATCTCAGAGCTGTCCAGAGACCTCTGATCGCTTCTGATAATTTTTTTTCAGAAGCATTCAGAAGTCTCTGACCATCTATGTTTCTTGAGCTTTTAATTCTTTTATATCCAAGTGTCAACAGAAAGAAAACATTTCTTGAAAAGCAAAGGGGGAGAATGGTACAACTTCTGAGGGGGAGCTCCGAGCTTGTTTCCAGGGGGAAAATGGTACAACTTCTGAGGGGGAGCTCCGAGCTTGTTTCCAGGGGGAGAAAAACTAAGTCTAACTTCTGTTAGCTGTCTTCTAAACATTTTCTTTCCTTAAAAGGTTGTTTTACATCTGCTTCTTCTGATTAACTCTTGCCGTCAAGGTTATTCAGAATTTTCAGATTTAACTTAATCTTTTCTTGAAAAAAATTGTTCTTTTGACATTTTTGGGTCAATTTCTTTTTGACCTATTGTTTGTTGACTTATTTTTCTTCAAGGTTAATTTAAAAATTGCTTATTATTTATTAATTTCTTAGGAAACATCTATCAATGAATATTAAACTTTCATTTGGATCTAAACTGGTTTATTTCTACAAATGTCTGATTTTAAATTCATTAAAAATATATAATCTCAAAAATTAGTTTAATCAATTAAAATATTATTTTTCTTGATTAAATACTAATTTTTCTTGTTATTTTCTTTTTAATTATTTTTCTGGGATAATCAAACGGTTTACCTTCGATAAACCCTTCAGTGACTCATCACACCTGTGCTAAGTCATCATTTACACGATTTTATTCTTTACACGTGTCTTTCATCGTGTGATTGCATGACTACACGCCTGCGTGGTTACATCAGCATAACTGAATCGTTTTTCCTTTTCCCCAAATTCAAAAACCCTTCTCATTCCACATTACTCTCAAACTCTTTCATATATAAACCCCATAAACAGTACTTCATCTTCTTCCTCGCGATTTCTACAGTAATTGCTTCCCTACTTTCCAAATATCCCAAGATTTTCTAACCATCCATCAATGGCTTCCCGACTTGCAAACCAAAGTATCAATGATGATGAAGGTCGTCTTGTTGATTCCACAGCTGATAGTGCTCCAATCGTCAAAGTGCCTTTCAAGGCAAATAATGTGCAGGTTCTCCTCGATCCCATCACCTATTTGGCCGAATTCATGGTCCTGGTCGAATTTCTTCAACAACATCAACTAAACCGAGCCCTAACCTTGACAAATCCAAATGTTCTAGAGCTTTATGTCCAAGAGGTGTGGCAGTCAATGTACATCGCAGATGACGATACCCTGCGTGGAAATTTCAGTCATCCCAATGCACCTGAAAATGCTGTGGAAATACCTATCACAAAGAAGAAGATTGCTAGGTATTTTCACTTGCCTTCCTCTACACTTGAAAATAATGGTGAGATTGTGCCAAACCCTGCCCTAGACCAGAATCTATCATCTGAAGCCCTGCTCTCCTTTGTTCAATTCTTGGGTTATAATGAGCATTTATCTAAACTCTATGAATTCAAACGCAAGAAACTGCCTCCAATGTGGAACACGCTTATCTCCATTCTCAACAAAAGTCTCACATGCAAAATTGGATCCCAAGACCGAGCCAGCAAAAACATCCTTACAATTATGTATGGAATGTACTTTAATCGACCTCTGGATTATGCTAGCCTACTCTTTCAAGAGATCAAAGCCGCTGTTCACACTAAAGTATCCCTCCAGAATCAAGGGCAACCACTACCTGCCTTGATGTTTCCCAGGTTTTTGTCTCTGTTCACCTACCCAGCGATTGGTGCTCTTAAAGCTCCTCTGATTCAACCGTTTTGCAAGATAGCTTCCATGAGCTCCCATAAACCAACTATCGATGTCAACGGTTACTCATCTCCAAGGGAACACTCCAGGTATATCCTCGACCTTATTCCTTCCTCCTCTCTCTATCTCTTATCTTATAAACGCTCTATGGTATTCTCAGAACAGAGAATACCTACCCCAGAGCACTTAGAGCCAAATGTAGGAAGTGAGGGGTCACGTGAGGCTGAGTTTGAAAAGAATCAGAGTGCACAACCGAGTGTTTCTACCCATGCTGACCTCTTAATGCAAGAGGGTACTGAAGATGTCCATAGAGACACATATGAGCGCAACTCTCCTTTTTTCCAAAGGGTTCCCACATTTGCTGAGGTAGATGCCAACACATCTACTCTCATTGACCAAGGACCACCCAGTCCAAACCACCCTGTAACCATATATCAGAGGATATTTCTCAATCTTCTGCATCAAGCACTACCGGGGAAACCACATCCTCCTCATTCTCTCAAAAGAATGATGATAATATAAGAGTTTCTTCACCCCAGAACTCGTCACAATCCACACCAAATGTTGTTGTCTTCATGACCAACAATGTCATAGGAACCTTAGAAGATAAGTCCATATCTTCTGATAGTTTAGACGCTGAGGAAATCCCATCAGAGGGGTTACAGCCACAGGACGCACCTCTTACCAGAGTGTTTACACTTCATCAAGGTAAGCACATTGTCTTCAGCACCTCATCCTCTGATGATGAGGACTCTGTTGACACAATAAGAACAACCGAAGAGGTACCTGTTAATAACAGCCCTCGAAGACAGGTTGGAAGTCCCTCCACACTCAACGTCAACACAGGTGTGAATGAGGGCCTCTTTGAACGCGAGAGAAAAGGGGCTCCATGTGTTGAAGATGCACCGGTTAGACATTCTGAGTTCGTCACCATTGCAGCGTTTCAGGCATTTGGTGATAAACTTCAGAGATCTATGGAAGATCTAAAACTATCCCTGGATTCAAAAAATTGCCATTCTTCTTGCCATCCAAAATGAACTAGCAGAGCATACTCAAACTCTGGAGGCGCTCAGAGAGCTTATTTCTACAACTGCAGAAGCTCAACGATCATAAGCTTCTGATCATTTTTCTTCTCTGCACAAAGGCATCCAGGCGAACTCTGACGCTATTTTCTTTATTCCTGATGAAATTCCAACTCCAGAGGTCACCATCTCTGTTGACGAGTATGGCTCCTTAGTGGCAGATCTTCAGAAAATCATTAAGGTTGTACAACCTTCAGAAGACACTTCTGGATCATTCCTAGTGAAGAAGTCCGACATGGCTATCTTTCAGAAAGCCATGCTTGACAGAATTAATACTCTCACCTCCAAATATGTTTCAAAAACCACCGCCAACACTTCAAATGTGGATTAGAAGCTAACTTCTCTCGAGTCCTCTATTTCTCAATTGTCTTCAATGGTAAGCTCTCTCTCTCTACTACATTCACTGCTAAACAGAAAGCTAAGGAAGAAAGAGCATGCAAAAAGTCTGAACTCAAGAGAAAAAGATCTGAGGATCAAGATCCTGATTCTCAGAAGGGGGAGAAAGTGCCAGAAACCAAGAAGGCTAAGACTGCTATGGGCACGGATACTTCTTCTCAAGATAAAGGAAACGCTCCTGCTTCATCTTCATCTGCACCTCCATCTTCAAAACAAACACCTCTAACTCCAAGACCTCTGGCCACACATTCCGGCACTCTTCCTAAGGATCCAGAAATGGCTCAATGTCTTTTGGATGTCATTGGCAACAACAGAAGTGTTCCCTACTCTCCAGATGTTGAATTAGAAATTCTTAAAGCTAAGATTGCCAAAGCTAAAGCTGAAGCTTCAAAAGCTATTGAAGCCTTAAATAAAAGATAAGAAGAAGAAAGAATAGAAGCTGAACTCCATGCAAGAGCTGAAGCAGAAAGAGCCTTTACAGAAAAAGCAAGAAAACAAGCAGAAAAGGAAAAGGAAAAAGCTGAAAAAGCAACTACTGAAGTATCATCAAGTCGAACAACTGAAAACAGAGAAAAACTGCAGAGACTTGGAAAGATCGATCTTCCAATTCTGGAAGTAACAAAAAGATACATGTATGCTCCTATAGATCAAAAGATTTATCTTATGCTGCCTAATTTCTCAAATGGCTACAATGTCAGTGATGCTGAAACGGATAAATATATGAGTCACATGCAAGCCAGAAAGGATGTCTATACAACAGTGCCAATCAAGAGGATTTCTGCCATCAAGCATACTCCTTTTGAACAGACAGAGATTTGGTATACCATATATGAAGCTATCAGAGAAGACAATAAAACTAATTACTTCTGTGATAATGATTTACTGTCCATCTTTCCTTCTGATCTAATCTTTCTGGAGAACTTCATGAAGATTCAGATGACCAAATGAAGTGATAACCAAGATCAAGTTGCCTACTCTCGGATCATCCAATGCATGAAGTCCCTCATCAGATACAAGAGACAAGTAGATTTTCAAATTGGGATCAATTACAAGGTTGATAATCTAGCAATCTCTGCTCCTAATGAAGACTTAGAAAATATCAATTCTCTAAGAACTGGCAGAGTATTAATTGAACCAGAAGAAGGGGTCATCTTCAAAAGGCCAGATAGAAGGAGCTTCTTCAGGATCAAAGAAGCACACAAATATTCATCAGAAGTTGTATAGATTGCAAAATGTTACATCTCTGTTGATATCAACAACTATGATCCTGAAGTAACTGAGAGGATGGTAAAAAGACTCGATGGTCTCTTGCAGCTCAGAGAAATCATCGATAGAATTTCAACGGTTGATCCTCTCTAAAAATAGACAAAACAAGGATCATATTCCAAAACTCTGGTTTCATACTTAGGGGGAGATTGTTAGACCTAAGAAGTATGAACCATAAGATGGAAGTATGATATGACGTGGCACACTCTTATCTCATGCGTCTTCATTTACAACTGAATTCTATTTTACGCTCCTACCTGCCTATGTGTCAGTTTGTAATTCGTTAAATTGTTGACTTTACTTTCATTTTAATAGTATAAATAGATCAGGTCTTTGAATGTAAAGTTTTTCGATTGAAAAGCATTCTTTTGGAGATCATACTGTGCATCTAATTCCTGTATCCTGTAATCGATCTTCAAGGTTATCAATACAATCTCAATCTGTTCTTCATCTCTTATTACTTACTGTTTGTTTGATAATTATTGTTGTTAATTGAGTTGAATTGCTTCTGCTTATACTTTTATTTTCAAATCTCTCAATTAACTATTTAGAAAGGGATCTGGGTTCTAACAGATCTAAAACAAGCCGGTGATAACTGTAACTCAAACTTCAATGCAGAGCAAACCCATGTAAATTTCTCTGTGAATGAAATCAAAACTCTGGATCAATTAAAGAACTTCTGGATCACGGTTCATGACACTCAAAGAAACTTAACTATTGAGCAGTTCCAGAAGTTGGAAAGCAGTCTAAAGTCCAGTGCATAAGCTATTTCTAAAATACCCTATGATATTCCAAATCCACATGCTACTATCTCTACAGAGGAATTTGGCTCCTTCACTGCAGATATAAAGAAAATTCTTGATGATGTTGTTCCTTCGGATTTAGCCTCGACCTCTGGATTGATTACAATGGTTGACTTAGCATTCTTTCAAAAGTTGATGCATGAAAAGTTCAATGATATTAATGCTAAATTTGTTTCCAAAATCAACACTACTAATGATCAACCTTCATCTCAACCATCTACAGAAAACAATCTGAATTTCCAAGAGAAACCACAAGATGAAGCTCCTTCAGTGCCAATTTCTGAACCAGTTATTGCAACCCCAACTCCTTTGACTACGTGTCCTCAACCACAATGTCTAGTTATGGCCAACTTCATTCTAGGGCTAGAAAGTACAAGAAGACAACCTTTCAGTATTCCTACTCCCAAAAGGCCAAGAAACACAACTTCGAGACGCATGAGATAAGAGCTCCTGCCTCTGAGCAACCATCAACCTCAGTACCTCCAAATCAAGCATCTATCTCAAGCCCAACAATACAAACCATTCCAGAAGCAAATATGTCAAAAGCCTCAACTTCTGCAATCCCAGAAATTTTTCTTCCAATTCCAGAAGTGACTTCAACACAAAATGTTCCTATCTTTGTGCCTAATACTGAAGCTTCAATAAGTCAACCGGAAATTGATCAAAGAATGAAGGATCAAATGATTGATCAATCTGAAGATCAGATCATGGGTGAATCATCTCTTCAATCTGAAGACCAACGTATGGTCGAATATTCTCACCAGGTCAACTAGAGTGTAGCTGAAGCTTTATTCAACTCAATGGATCTAGAGCAACATGAGAGGATAACAAGTGCTCGAGTGATTACATCCAGAGAAATTATACATAAACATCTTTACTCAGATAGAGAAGAAAGAGTTTGCATGATTGCTCTAAACTTTGCTGAGGGTTCTGATGTGCGCACAGTAGCCATATTTGCAAGATTCAGACAACAAAGAGAGAATGTGTTTGCCACTTTTTTGAAGATACTGATGTTATGTATATATACTGTCTACAGAGTTGAAAGGGTCAATGGACAAGTAAATAACTTTTCTGACAATGATCTTCTGTCATTAAATCCTTCTGACTTGATTCCTCTTGGAAGATACATGAAACAAATTAGAGACAGAAGTCCAGATGATCACATTGCATACCTTAGAATTCTGACAAGTATGGAAGTGTTTGTTGACTTCAGAACTAAAGTAGAGTTTCAGATAGGGCTTGAGAGGCTTGTGGAGAAAGTATATATATCTGCTGCAAATGAAGAACCGGAAGGAATTATTTCAAAGAGAGTTGGTGATCTGGTGCTTGAACCTGAAAGAGGAATTGTATTTCATAGACCAACGGAAAAGAAGTTTTTCAAGTTTACTGAATCATTTAAGTATTCTGATAAAAGTTTATTAATGATAGAGGATTGATAGATCTGAAAAAGAGTGATATGAATAGAGCTATCAAAGTAGCAGCATTTGACATGGAGAAGCATCTTGAAAGGGTTTCCAAGATAAGAGAAATTAGTAGACAATATCTTAGAGTTCTTAGTGGGCATCCAGAAGCTCCTTTCTAGTTAATCTCTATATTACTTTTGTAATTTCAAATTTCTTGTAATGATTTTTTTTAATCTTGTGTCTTTCTAAGTTTGTATGGTATAATTCTGACTTCCCACTTAGGAGGAGATTGTTAGAAGTTAAAACGGTGAATCAGATCTTGATCAAGAAGAAACAAGATACTCTTCAGAAGCAAGCACTTCAGAAGTTCAACTCTTCAGAGGTGATAGTCCAGAAGCTACAACGTCAATCCAGAAGATTTGGCATCTTCTGGATTTTACTTTGTGGACTACACTTGCTTCAATGACGTGGCATGTCATGCTCTTTGTGCGTAACTGATTCTGTTACTAGTACAACTGATGTGTCCACCAGTGATAGGCGAGCTTGTTGACTTTTCCTATGTAATAGTATAAATAGGGATACCCTTCACTATTTAAAGTGTCGATTGATGAAGTGAGAACACGTGAGAGTAATTTGATCATTATAATCATTGATATATTGAGTGATATACAAATTACTATTGCTCTTTATATTGTTCTTCGTAATGGTCCATATTCTCTTACAATTATGTTATGTTGATTAATTGCTTCCGCTTTTTACTCTTACCATTCGTATTCTAATCAACTTATTTGAGTATTTGGGGATCTGGGTTTCAACATCATCCTTCTTGTTCCTAAAGATCCACTTGGTGCCAATTGCATTTTTTATCTTTGGTAAAGGCACTAGTTTCCACACCTTCTTTCTTTCAATTAGTACAAGAATATACTTTTTGCCAAACAGACTTTGCACAACAATGGGACCACAGAGGTCAACATGAAGCATGTGCAGAGGTCTGGGACAAGCAGGATCACTCTTTGTCTTGTGAGAGGATCTTTTGAGCTTTCTCATTTGACATGCTGGACAAAGTTGATCTTTCTGGAAGTGAACCTCCGGGAGGCCCTTAACCAGGTTATGTTTCACAAGCAACTCAAGAGTTTGAAAATTAAAATGAGAAAGCTCATGATATCAGAGCCAAGCTACTTTACACTTTATTGAAATGAGATAGAGGGTTTGTGTTCCATTCTTAGAAGTGAATTTTATCTTATACAAATTACCTTTTCTGTTGGCTCTTAGCACTTCTTATCCCGACTCTATAAGTAACTGACAATGCTTTTTATCGAAGAGAACTTTAACAGCTTTCAAATTTGAACTTCCAGGTTAGCTCTTATTTAGTCTATTAGTGATATTATAGTTAAGTATAAGAATATGAGTTAGTTAGATTAGATTGACCGAAAAATTTCAAGAAATTCCGATTGTTGCTTAGAAATTCCGGTTCCGACCCGTCTCATCCTTTTCTTGTCAATTTTGAGTGAAAAACTCACTTTTTCTTGCAGTTTCATCACTCTTCTACTAACTTCTATAAATTCTTAGTTCTTAGGGTAGATTATACACCAAATATATGTAAAATATCTCTATAATGGTGATAATCCTTGACCCAAACAAATAGAATTCAAGAAATCTAAGCAAAAACCCATTGCATGTGGGATTGGTTCATGAAAATGGTGATATTTGGTGCTGACAGAATATAAACTTGTGTTTCTTTCGTTCATTTTGGATATCACTGTAATTGGATCAGTTCTGGCACTTATAGTTTCTGTCCAAAAGTGAAATTTTGGAATTTGTTTGAATCCATGAAATTTGTTCACTTGAAGGATCATAACATTACTTTCAGTATAAATTATCATATTAAAGAGCATATGTGTATTATGTATAACGGGACTATAGATATTCAAGTTGGACATATAAGGACTTATAAGTATTCTCTTGGTAACCATTGGACTTATAGTAATCATTTGAGTACTTTGCCTTGATAGGAAAGCGCTAGCCCGGTAAACAAGCGTCTTTGGTATCTAATTTGAAGCTTTTGCTATAAGTTGAGTATTCACAACCCCATTTGTAAAGTATTATTATACGTTTTGGGGTGAAAAGTATGATTAAATGTAATATCTGAGCTATTTTCATTACCGAATGTGAAACATTATGAAAATTGTTGTTTTGGGCACTAAGGCATGTACACTAATAGATTGTATTGAGTAAAATGTTCCATAAAAGTTTGTACACTATTATTAACTCAAGTGAGGAGTCGAGGGTATTTGTGGATAGCGCTATTGGACGGACAATCCCACCTAAAAACCGACAAGAATGGTGCGGATAAAAAATCCCACCTAAAAACTACAGGTAGGGGTGCACTATACTTAAAGTAAAGGTCCTAGATACGTGGTCGAAAGGTTTAGTGGTGGCTCATTACTTACTATTAATTAGGGTACAAAATGCCTTGAACGTTTTAAGATGTAAAGATTTACTAAATGCCATAAATGTATTTTGCTCAATATTCATTTATGCAAAGGATGATTATAATATAGAAAACCTGTGAACTCACCAACTCTTTGTAGTTGACCTTGTTTTATTCCTGCTTTTCAGGGGTAAGAAAGGTTAGCTAAAAATGCTTGTGTTTTGGGAGCATCAAAATCAACATTTGAAATCGTTTTGTTGAACACCTTGTTTCTTTTATTTTGTTAAAACTTTGAACTTGTATGATCTAATGTTCAGTTTTATTTTGTTATGTATTTGAATGGACAATTGGTGGTGTTTTCGCTCTATCGCTATGAAATCTTGAACTATCACTCCCCGTGTTTCCGCTTTAGTGGGGTGTGACAGACTTGGTATCAGAGCCATGGTTATAGAGAACACCGGTTTTTCTATAAAACCAAATAATATAACCAAAAGTTTTCAAAAACTATTTTCCTAAACTAATTTTAAAAAGCTTACTACTGGTATAATTGGAATAAGTGTCGACTTAGCATATTATAATTAGGCAAAGCCTAATCACCTATGTCAAATTTAATATGTATAAGGAGGGACATGGAACAATTATATTGGAGTCGGCTAAAATAAAAGCTTTTTGCCCAAATGAAAAGCATGGTCATAAGTGTGAGTTTGCATAAGTATTTTCTTTTTGGGAACTGATTATTTACTAAAGTACATTTAGTAATTAAGTTTGTTACTGTCGCAGTTTAAAAATGTCTCACTCATCCTCACTCCCCGAGCACTCCCCCGACGAATCCGGTTATTTTACTAGCCTCCCTAGGAGGAACCAACCCATCCATGAAGAGAGTGATCCGTCCGAGGAAAGTGACGCGACCGCCCGAGAGACTACTGTTGAATCTTTTGTCGCGAGGACCTAGGACAATGAGAACCGCCCGAAATCTTGTTCTCCCTCCTAGGAGGGTGACTATCACAGTTCCCTCCGAACCTTCAAGCGAGCCAGCCGGATCGCGAACCTAGTCGCAGAGCGGGACCTCTCCATCCCCAGAAGTTGGTGTTCCCGTGTCGCAGCCTCAGGGCATGACTGCAGCGGAGAACTTTTGGGTCTCGGGCATGGCTAATGAAGTTCAGACTCACCGACTTAGGTTGGACCATTTCCAGCATTCTCTAGATGCCGTTTTGGCAATCCTGAACTCGCAGGATGAAATTACTGGTAGAGTCATGGAGGTCACCTTTGAGACTAGGAGGGCAATCAGGAGGTTGTACTCGTACTTAGCTTGGGGGATAGGAGCTACGATAGTGATGATAAGACTGTTGGTTTGGGTGATGATGCATTAGTGATCCTCTGTTGTTATGAAGCTTTTGGATTGATAATACTTTCTTTTGAGGCTTATAGCCTACATGTTTAAGTTGTAAACAATTTAATGTCTTTTTGGGTTGTACTTGAAACTGATGTTTGGTATGTTTTGGTTTATTTATGAAAATTATGCATGTTATCTATTTATTGTATGTTACTTTGAGTTTACGTTTTCATGCATAGTATTCGATGTATGTTATAAGATGCGCATAACTTAGTAAGTAGATTTTTTACGGCCATAGTAATATAAAGTTGACCAAAACTCAATTTGAAATTGTGTTTTAGAACAATGCCTCCAAGAAAGAGAAAATCCCGAAGTTGCACGATTTGTATCCGAGCAACTCATGGCTGCACATCCAAACATTGCTAGCCAAGTGGCAGCTGGCCTGAGCAATAATCAAAACAACAATCAAGGATCGGGAAATAGAGAATGTACATACAAATCCTTTAGGAGTTGTAATCATAAGGAATTTCATGGAACTGAGGGAGCCGTGGGATTATTGACTTGGATAGAGAGCATGGAGTCTGTGCTCCATATTAGCAAATGTACCAAAGGTAAGAAAGTAGAGTTTGCTACATGTCTATTACAAGGACGAGCGTTGACTTGGTGGAATACCCAAGTACAAAGTCGGGGCGGAGAAGCCGCTAACAGTCTTACGTGGGTAGATTTCAAGAGAATGATGAAAGAAGAGTATTGCCCAAGGAGCGAGATCCAGAAATTGGAAGCAGAATTATGGAATCATGAAATGAGAGAAATGATATAGACTCTTATGCTGCACGTTATCATGAGTTGGCAAAAATGGTACCGCATCTAGTAACATCTGCAGAGAATCGAGTTGATAGATATGTTTGGGGTTTATCTCCGGAGATACGTGAGGACGTTACTTCGGCAAACCAAAACCCCTACAAGAGGCAATGAGTTCGGCAACCAGACTCACAAATAATGCTACTCGTTTGGGAATGTTTGCAAAAGACAAGGCTCAAGGGAAAAGAATGTCACACCCCGCTAAAGCGGAAACACGAGGTACGACAGTTCTAGGTTTCACAACAATAGGAATATAAACACCAACCATACATACATAATTAAAACATCAACGTTTAAAGTTTAAAGGTTTACAATTTGACAACTTTGTCGTAACAAACAAATTACATCGAAATAAAAAGATATATATAAAGTCTTGATTGGTGTTCCACAAAAATAAACTAAGCTTGATCGGTTACCTTCTTATCTTCCTGTAAAGCATGTTAAAACAAAGTGTCAACTACAAAGAGTTGGTGAGTTCACAGGTTTTTCATATGCACAAAACATTTTATATGCAAGGTATAGAAATAGCGAAGCAGAAGTTCGCATCAACTTTAAAGTTTTAAAAATTCATGAGCAAAAATACAAATTTACCATTACACATGATATATAAATATTGAGCCACTACTAAGTCTACTCGACATTCTACGCCCCTCGAACTGCCTCAGCGGTGGACCTAAAGTCCACATGTGTAGAGCATTCTTAATTGATAAAGTGCACCCCTACTTGCCAGTTAGGTGGGTATGTCAACCAAATAACGCTATCCACAAATATCATCGGCTCATTTAGAGTTAAATAGTAGTGTACACGGGGACTTTACATAACTCAACATATCATTTTGTGTAATAAAAAGTTGGTCATCACAATGATTTATATACTTTTCGTTAAATCAATATAAATCAATTCAATTTCCATTAAAACAACATGCTTTACACCCCAAACGTATAAACATTTAAAAAGTGGGGTCGTGAATACTCACCTTTGCAAGCTCCGCTACTCAGAAGCACGATCCAATCCCCACCAAAAAGGCCTAACGATTCCCTAACAAAGAGAAATGCTCAAAACCATCACTTATAGGTCTAAAACTACTTATGGAGGTGAATAAATCTTAAGCTTATAAATGTCCACATACATCAAACTTGATTGTCTATAGTCCAATTATACATAATGCACATATGCTCGTTAATATAGTAATTTATACCGTAAGTTGTGTTATAAACCAACAAATGATCAATAATTGTTAAAATCAAGAAATTACAGAATTTCACTTTTGGACAGAAACTTGTAGTATTCAAAATGATCAAAATGTAGAGACTTCCAAAATTACATAACTTCCCATATTTTTATATGTGATATAGTACTGGGTTATGGTGATTGTGACGAAATCTGATGCATTTTGGACATGTAAAAATGATTCAAATAGTTTATGCAATACAAAGGGTCACAACTGGCATGACAGATTACACCATGTTAGTAAATCACTCATTTGAGGAGTTCTACTCAGTGTTTTCTAGAATTTTCAGTTGATTTGGAATCATAACTCATAAATGAAACTTTTGAGATAAGAATCAGTGATTTTGAAGAAGTTATGAAGGAGATATGGCACTACAAAGTTGTGTAATAGTACGGATGCATGATGACTGTTTCCTGCTTCCCGACCTCTAGTTTGCACTTGTGTGTTCCACCAAGTCAATGCTCGCCCTTGCAATAAACATGTAGCAAACTCTACTTTGTTTCCTTCCGTGCATTTGCTGATGTGGAGGACGGACTCCATACCCTCAATCCAGGCTAATAAACCGACGACTCCTTCAGTTCCATGGAATTCTTTAGGATTACAACCCCTGAAAGATTTATATGTACATTCCCTATCTCCCGGTCCATGATTGTTATTTTGATTATAATTTAGGCCAGCTGCTACTTGGCTAATAATGTTTGGAAGTGCAGCCATGAGTTGTTCGGATACCAGTCGTTTCTGGGTTCTCTCTCCTTGGAGGCATTGTTCTAAAACACCATTTCAAATGGAGTCTTGGTCAGATTCTAATACTATGGTCACATATAGTCTACATACTAAGTTATGCCTATCTTATAATATTCATTCAATAATAATCAAATAAACTCATACAGGAACAATCATGTGGTAAATAAGACAATAAAGTGTTTTAAACTTAACATCTAGGCTACAAGCCTAAAAAAAAATAACTGTTGTCATCCAAAAGATTCATAAAAACAGAAGTCTCTTAGTGCATCAATACCCAAATCAAGACTCCTAGCAACACCATCAACGCTCCTAATGCCCAAGCCAAACATGTGTACAGCCTCCTAATCGCCCTTCTAGACTCAGAGGTGATCTCCATGATCCTAACGGTAATCTCATCTTGTGAGTACAGGGCTGTAAAAATGCCGTCTATGGACTGCTGGAAATGGTCCAACCTCAGCCGATGAGTGTGTACTTCGTTGGCCATGCCCGAGACCCAATAGTTCTCCACTGCGGTCATTCCTCGAGACTGGGGCACGGGTACTCCAACTGCAAGTGAAGGGGGAGTCACACTTCGCGATAGAGTTTTCGATCTGGATGGGTCGCTCGGAGGTTCAGAGGGAACGACAATAGTCACCCTCCTAGGAGGGAGAACACGCTTTCGGGCGGTTCTCATTGTCCTAGGTCCTCGCGACGGACCAGCCACATCGACTGGAGGTGGCGCAGGTACAGAAGTTTCCACAAAAGGATCGCTCTCATCATGGATGGATTGGTTCCTCGTAGGGAGGCTAGTAAAATACCCGGATTCGTCGGGGGAATGTTCGGGAAGTGAGGATGAGTGAGACATTTTTAAACTCCGACAGTAACAAATTTAATTACTAAATGTACTTAGTAAATAGTAATTTATAAAATGCTTATGCAAACTCACGCTATTTTTCGATTTGAAATAAGAAGTTTTCCCGATCTATGCTAATGTTTAGTATAACTAGTCCAAGTCCCTTCTTACTCATACCATATTTAGACATAGGTGATCAGGCTTTGCCTAATTATAATGTGCTAGAAACGATGCTTATTGTAGTTATACTAGTAGTAGGTTTTTAAATTTTTAAGTTCATCTAAGAAAATAAAATTTTGGTTATAGTGCATGGTTTTTATTAGAAAACCGGTGTTATCTATAACCTAAGGCTCTGATACCAAGTCTGTCACACCCCGCTAAAGCGGAAACAGGAGGTACGACAGTTCTAGGTTTCACAACAATAGGAATATATACCCCAACCATACATACATAATTAAAACATCAACATTTAAAGTTTAAAGGTTTACAATTTGACAACTTTGTCTTAACAAACAAATTACATCAAAATAAAAAGATATATATAAAGTCTTGATTGGTGTTCCACAAAAATAACTAAGCTTGATCGGTTACCTTCTTATCTTCCTGTAAAGCATGTTAAAACAAAGTGTCAACTACAAAGAGTTGGTGAGTTCACAAGTTTTTCATATGCACAAAACATTTTATATGCAAGGTATAGAAATAGCGAAGCAGAAGTTCGCATCAACTTTAAAGTTTTAAAAATTCATGAGCAAAAATTCAAATTTACCATTACACATGATATATAAATATTGAGCCACTACTAAGCCTACTCGACATTCTACGCCCCTCGAACTACCTCAGCGGTGGACCTAAAGTCCACATGTGTAGAGCATTCTTAATTGATAAAGTGCACCCCTACTTGCCAGTTAGGTGGGTATGTCAACCAAATAACGCTATCCACAAATATCATCGGCTCATTTAGAGTTAAATAGTAGTGTACCACGGGGACTTTACATAACTCAACATATCATTCTGTGTAATAAAAAGTTGGTCATCACAATGATTTATATACTTTTCGTTAAATCAATATAAATCAATTCAATTTCCATTAAAACAACATGCTTTACACCCCAAACGTATAAACATTTAAAAAGAGGGGTCGTGAATACTCACCTTTGCAAGCTCCGCTACTCAAAAGCACGATCCGATCCCCACCAAAAAGGCCTAACGATTCCCTAACAAAGAGAAATGCTCAAAACCATCACTTATGGGTCTAAAAGTACTTACGGAGGTGAATAAGTCTTAAGCTTATAAATGTCCACACACATCCAACTTGATTGTCTATAGTCCAATTATACATAATGCACATATGCTCGTTAATATAGTAATTTATACCGTAAGTTGTGTTATAAACCATCAAATGATCAATAATTGTTAAAATCAAGAAATTACAGAATTTCACTTCTGGACAGAAAATTGTAGTACTCAAAATGATCAAAATCTAGAGACTTCCAAAATTACATAGCTTCCCATATTTTTATATGTTATATAGTACTGGGTTATGGTTATCGTGACCAAATTTGATACATTTTGGACATGTAAAAATGATTCAAATAGTTTATGCAATACAAAGGGTCACAACTGGCATGACAGATTACACCATGTTAGTAAATCACTCATTTGAGGAGTTCTACTCAGTGTTTTCTAGAATTTCCACTTGGATTGCAATAATAACTCATAAAGGAAACTTTTGAGATAAGAATCATTAATTTTGAAGAAGTTATGAAGGAGATATGGCACTACAAAGTTGCATGCACAATTCTGTCATTAGCTGACAGATTGCACACTTAATTTAATAAATTGGTTAATGCCTCAAAACTTCATATTTTTGAATGAAACTGGATTCATATGAATCCTAACTCATAAAAGAAAGTTTTAGAAGAAGAATCATGCATTAAAGACAAATAACAAAGGAGATACTAACACACAAAATAGAGTTTAGCTGCTGGTGGTTTCACATATTGCACACCTAAAGTATTTTAGGTGTTTGTCCAAGAAGTGAAATTCAGAAATTAGAAGCAGAATTATGGAACCATGAAATGAAAGGAAACGATATTGATACTTATACTGCCCTTTTCCATGAATTGGCCAAACTGGTACCACACCTGGTAACACCTGAGGAGAATAGAGTCGACCGATATGTATGGGGTCTGTCTCCGGAAATTAGAGGGGACGTTACTTCAGCTGATCCAAAGACACTTCAAGCAGCAGTAAACGTAGCCACACGACTCACCAACAATGCGAACCGTACAGGAACGTTTGCAACCAACAAGGCATTGGTAAAGAGGAAGGTGGATGAACCTGCACGAAGACAGTTTGGAAAGAGGACGGGCAAGGAGCAAAGAACGTTAGGAAATTATGGAATTCAGGCATCGACAACAGATAAAAGAAAAGGGATGTACCCGAGGTGTGATAAATGTAATGATTATCATCAAGGGAAATGCATTACTTGTCTCAAGTGCAACAGGAGAGGCCATATTGCGAAAGATTGCAGGGTTGGTGAGAAGAGAGCATGTTAAGAATGTGGGAGCACAGATCATTTCAGGAACAGGTGCCCAAGACGGAATTGGAGGCCAGTAACTAGGCAACCGCAACTAGCAAATCAAGGGAGCCAAGGAAATCAATCACGAGGTCGGGTATTTGATATTGGAGCGGAAGAAGCAAGACAGAACCCAGATGTAGTTACAGGTACGTTTCTTCTAAACGATCATCATGCATCCGTACTATTTGATTTTAGAGCAGATAGGAGTTTCGTGTCATTAGATTTTAAAGCAAAGATAAATCTAAGACCTAAAAAGTTGAAGGAAATATATGTCATTGAATATGCCAACGGTCAAGAAATTAGGACCAAAGACGTAATAATGAATTGCACCTTAAACTTGGTTAATAGAGAATTCAGTATAGATCTAATCCAGATTAAGTTAGGAAGTTTTGACATAATTGTGGGAATGGATTGGTTATCCAAAAGCCAAGCTGAAATATGTTGTTCCAAGAAGATCGTTCGAATTCCACTATCTGAAGGAGGAATGCTAGGAGTACACGGAGAGAAGCCAAGAAGGAATATTAAAATGGTGACGTGTATGAAGATGCGTAAATATTTGAGAAAAGACGGCATTGCATTTTTGGCTCATGTGGTAGATAAAAAGAACAAAGACAAGAGCATTCAAAATCTTTCTATAGTATGAGATTTTCCTAAAGTATTCCGAGATGAATTACCCGGGTTACCCCCGCAAAGACAAGTTGAATTTCACATAAAGTTAGTTCCCGGAGCCGCACCTATAGCAAAATCACCTTACCGGTTAGCGCCGTCAGAAATGCAGGAATTATCGGAACAACTTCAAGAATTACTCGATAAGGGATTCATCAGACCCAGTTCTTCACCTTGGGGAGCTCCAGTTTTATTTGTCAAAAAGAAGGATGGATCTTTTCGAATGTGCATTGACTACAGGGAACTCAACAAGTTGACAATCAAGAACCGATACCCTCTTCCTCGAATCGATGACTTATTCGACCAACTTCAAGGTGCTACATACTTTTCGAAGATCGATCTTAGGTCTGGATATCACCAAATGAGAGTCCGAGAAGAGGATATTCCCAAAACAGCGTTTAGGACTCGTTATGGTCATTACGAGTTCCTAGTAATGCCTTTCGAGCTAACAAACGCAACGGCAGTCTTATAGATGATATGCTCATTTATTCTCGGGAGAAGAAGGAGCATGAACAACATTTAAGGTTGATACTAGAATTGCTCAAGAACGAAAAGTTGTACGCCAAGTTCTCCAAATGCGAATTTTGGATTCATTTTGGATTCAAGTTGTACGCCAAGTACATTTTCTTGGCCACGTAGTAAATGAAAAGGGAATTCATGTTGACCCAGCAAAAATCGAGGCGATTAAGAATTCGGAAGCCCCAAAGACACCAACGGAGATCCGCCAATTTCTGGGATTGGCAGGTTATTACAGTCGATTCATCGAGAATTTCTCTAAAATTGCGCAAACAATAACAACTCTAACCCAAAAAGATAAAAAGTATAATTGGGGAGAAAAACAAGAAGAAGCCTTCCAGACACACAAACACAAGTTATGCAACACACCGATTCTGGCTCTACTCGAAGGAGTAGATAACTTCGTAGTCTACTGTGATGCTTCACAGCAGGGAATGGGCTACGTGTTAATGCAAAAAGACAAGGTTATTGCATACGCATCAAGACAACTGAAGATTCACGAGAAGAATTACACTACTCATGATTTGGAGCTAGGAGCGGTGGTATTCACACTCAAGATCTGGAGACATTATCTCTACGGTACTAAGTGAACTATATTCACAGATCACAAGAGCCTTGAACATATTATTGACCAGAAAATGTTAAACATGAGGCAAAGAAGATGGGTTGAACTACTTAGTGACTACGAATGTGAAATAAAGTACCATCCAGGCAAAGCTAATGTGGTAGCCGACGCGTTAAGCCGAAAGGAAAGAGTAAAACCGACAAGAGCATGTGCTATGGGAATGATGGTTCAGACAAGTCTAAAACCTCAAATTCTGGAAGCACAAGGAGAAGCTTTGAAAGAAGAGAACTTGAAGAATGAAACCCTGCAGCACATAGAGAAGGAATTTGAAATGCAAACAGATGGGGTACATTATTATAAGAATAAAGTATGGGTACCGAAAGTTGGTGATCTACGATCAATCATTTTGGACGAAGCCCATCAATCCAGATACTCGATTCACCTAGGAGCAGCTAAAATATATAAGGATTTGAAGGAGTATTATTGGTGGCCAGGAATGAAGAAAGATATTGCCGTGTTCGTAAGCAAGTGCCTGACTTGTGCTAAGGTAAAGGCCGAACATCAGAAACCATCTGGTTTACTCCAACAGCTTGAAATACCACAATGGAAATGGGAGCAAATAACCATTGATTTTGTAACCAAGCTACCCAGAACCGGAAAGGGGCACGATACTATATGGGTTATAGTGGACCGACTCACCAAATCGGCTCCTTTCATTCCTATTCGCGAAGATTTTATCATGGAAAAACGTGCCCAAATCTACATCAACGAGATAATTGACAACGCCCAATATTATTCAGGAAACCACTGATAAGATCTCGACCATCAAAGAAAGACTCAAGACAGCAAGAGATCGTCAGAAGAGTTATGCGGATAATCGGAGAAAGTCGTTGTAGTTTCAAGTGGGAGATAAAGTGTTATTAAAAGTGTCCCCATGGAAGGGACTGGTACGCTTCAGGAAGAGAGGCAAGTTGGGTCCAAGATACATTGGTCCATTAGAAATACTCGAAAGAATCGGACCAGTGGCGTACAAGTTGAAGTTACCACCGAATCTAAGCGCCATCCACGACACATTTCATGTGTCGAATCTAAAGAAATGCCTAGCAGATGAAACGTTGATGTTACCCGTGGACGACGTTCAGATTAACGATCGGTTAAACTTCGTTGAAGAACCAATTGAGATATTGGACCGAGAAGTTAAACGCTTAAGGCGAAGTAAAATTCCTATTTTTAAAGTCCGTTGGAATGCGAAACATGGTCCAAAGTATACATGGGAACGCAAAGATTTGATGAAGCATAAGTATCCCAGCTTATTTGCGAACACCTCGGAGAAGGCTAGTTCTTAAATTTCGGGACGAAATTTCTTTAACGGAGGAAGACTGTGACAACTGTCAAAATTCGAGCTTTTAGGTTAGCTTCTACTAAGTTTATTAGTGTTTATATAGATTAATTTTAAGAAGAGGAGTTAGTTGGTTTAGAATGGCCGAAAAATCCCTAGCATTTCCGGTAGTCGCTTAAAATGTCCGGTTCCGACCCGTAACTGTCCGAAACGTCCAATACAGTGCCAAATGCTCTAATTTATACCCAATTTATATAAAATATATAGTTTTAGTATTTTATTTATGAAACTTTTTATTTTGTTAGAAATTAACCATTTTAGGGCCTACATTTTGAGAAAAAAGGCCAAAAATTGAGAAAAATGACATTTTATTCTTAATTGGGCTTGAGTTTGTTTTGTTTTAAAAAAAAATATAAATTTTGAGAGGAGTGGGCCCCCATGGCCGGCCCCCCTTCTCCTCCCATATATAAACAAATTTGTTTCAAAATCTTCATTTATACTCTCAAATTCTAACCCTCTCTCTTTATAGAACTAAAGAGGCATAAATACCTCTCTCTTTTCCCTCTCTTTCTTTTCTTCTTCTTCATATCTCCAGCCATTATCTATTCAAAAATCCATCATAGTAGCAAGATTTCTTGAAGATATTGAACCTCAATCATCACTCAAGTAAGTGACAACACCGTCTTCATCATCTTCTTCATTTTTCTTAACATTTTTGGGGAAAACCCACTTTTTCATGCATTTTAAGTGTTTTTCTTCTAACTTCTGTAAATTTTGAGTTTTATGGAAAGATTATACACCCAAAAACATATAAAAATGTTTACATAATGGTGATTTGAGGTTCCAACTAATTGAAACAAAATGAGTGTGCAAACTGTCAACCAATGATAGATTTGTGCATGCATGTTCAAATGGCCATATCTCTTTCAAAACTCAATGAAAAAGGATGATTTTTCTTTTGGGAGTTAGTTGTATGAGTTTTATTCAGAAATTATATCCTTCTATATATTTTATATAAATTGGGTATAAATTAGAGCATTTGGCACTGTATTGGACGTTTCGGACAGTTACGGGTCGGAACCGGACATTTTAAGCGACTACCGGAAATGCTAGGGATTTTTCGGCCATTCTAAACCATCTAACTCCTATTCTTATAATTAATCTATATAAACACAAATAAACTTAATAGAAGCTAACCTGAAAGCTCGAATTTTGACAGTTGTCACAGAGAACGATGGAGGAACCTACACGAAGACAATCTGGGGGAAGAATGGGAAAGAATATGAAGATATCAGGAAACTACGGGATTCAGGCTCAATCAGCAGAGAAGGAGAAAAGAACTAATCTAAAGTGTGACAAGTGCAATAGAAAGCATGTTGGACGGTGTATTATCAGCCAGAAATGCAACATAGGAGGTTTATATGCCAAAGATTGTAAAAGTACAGGAAGGCGGTCATGTTTCGAGTGTGGAAGCCCAGATCACTACCGGAATGCATCTCCAAGATGGAACCAGAGACCAAACACTAATCAAACGCGACCAACCAATCAAGGAAATCAAGGAGGTTTGGCAAGAGGTAGAGTGTTCGAGATTGGAGCTGAAGAAGCAAAGCAGAATCCGGATGTAGTCACAGCTACGTTTCTTCTAAACGATCATTATGCATCAGTATATTCAATTCTGGAGCAGATAGGAGTTATGTGTCGACAGATTTTAGACCAAAGATAGATCTAAAACCTCAAAAGTTGAAAGAAATATATGTCATTGAATATGCCAACGGACAAGAATGTAGGGCCAAAGATATAATAATGAACTGTGTTAAATATCAGAAGTAGCTTCAAAAGAAGACTAGGTTCTGAAAAGAAAGATTCAAAAGTCTGAAGATAAAAGAAGGAAAGCCTAAGGCATAACTTCTGAAGTGGCTACTTCAGAAGTTCTGAAGATTCTGAAGAAGTTTTGAAGAGGTTTCTGAAGACACTTCTGAATAAGTTCTGAAGATGTTCAAAAGTAGTTCTGAACATGTTTGTCACCTTTGTACTGTAACTTTAGTCTTTCTAATTGTATATAAATAGATAGTTTGATTGTTTGTTATAACTAACGTTGATAGATAGAACTTGTAAAGATACATACATTGTAATACAGTTGAGTAATCAATACAACATACAACTTCAGTGATCCAATTCTTGTTCTTGTTCTTTAATCTACAATCTTGATTGTTTGGGATCTAACAATTGGTATCAGAGACTATTCATCTGTTCTTGAAACAATTTCTTGATCGATAAATTCAATATTCAATATCAGGTGAATTCTCGATCTAAATCAAATCAAGATGTCTAAAGAAATCGTCTCCATCGGATCAGAAACAAAACCACCAACCTTGTTTATGGGCGAGTATCATCAATGGAGAATCAAAATGATCCAGTTCTTGGACAACATCGATGAAGCTTTAATGCAATCAATCATAAATGGCCCTCTGGAGGTCTATGTGGATATTCCTGCCGGCCTCGAGAATCAAGAAAAGTCCAGGTATGTATAGTACTACTGAGAAGAATCAAGCCAAAATCGACAGAAGAGCATTAACCCTACTTACTATGGCTATTCCAAATGAAATCTTCAATAGGGTTGATAGTCTAACATCTGCCAAAGCTATGTGGGATGAGGTTGAAACTCAAATGCAAGTAAGCACTAAAGCTCAAGCTCAGAGGTTAAATATCTGTGTTGGAACATATGAAAACTTCAGAAACAAAGAAGGTGAATCTATTACTGATACATACAACAGATTTAACAACATTCTGAATGACCTTAGAAGAAATGGTTTTCAAAATCCAACTCAGAAATCAACAATAAATTTCTTAATAACCTGGGTAATGAGTGGTCTAGTTTTTCTGATAATATGGTCACAAGAAATTTGTCCAGAAAAACCATACATGAAGTGTATGGAATTTTGTTCCAACAAGAGGACAAAATAAAGACAAGACAAACTGAGCTGAAAAAGGCAAATGATACTGGGGCCTTATTAGCAAGAAACTAAATAATTCAATGACCATCTCATCAAAAAACAAGGTGAGTGAAGTTTCTGAGGTTTCCTTGTGTGATGCAGATGAATCTGATGAAGAACTTAAGAGAATTTCTGATAATATTGATTTTATGACAAGGCAATTTACTCAAAGATATAATCAAAAATTTCATAATAAACCAAAGTCTGAAATAGGTCTCAAGAAAAGTCAAGATGCTGGTCAAACTAAGACATCTGAACCAGCAAGATGCTTTAATTGTGGAAAGCCTGGTCATTATGCAAGATGGTGCAAAATGCCCAAAGTAAAAAAATTAGGCTACTATGAGAAAAAGCATCTTCTTGCTAAGAAGAAGGAGCTTAATCCAGCTTTGGTAACCAAATATGAAGAAGATTGGTTAAACTGGAGTGATGTGGAATATGATGAAGAAGTAGATGACTATGCCTCAAACTGCTATATGTGCCAAATGGATCCAGAAGACAAACATGCACATGATTCTGAGGTAATTTCTTCATCTTCTAAACTAAATTCTGAAATAAATTACTCTTCTGAACCAAATTCTGAACAACATTCTGGAGATTCTGAAATGCAAAATCAAGTCCAGAATATGTATTCTGAATTTGAAAATCTAAGAAACAGAATTAAAGGTGAAAAAATATTGGTAAATCAATTCAGAGCTGAAAGTCAAATCTATAAACAAAATTTCCAAGAAGCTGAACAATCTCTTGAGAAAATTTCTGAAGAAAAATCTTTGTTAAAAGAAAAGATGCAAAGTTTACAAAAAGATATCATAAATAAACAATCTGAAAAATAAATTCTGAATGTTAAAATGAATTTTCTGAATCAATAAAGACTTGATCTTTACAAAAAGATTAAGGAATTGGAAGATCTGAACTTTAAAAGAGGACAAACAGAACAGATTCTGAATATTTTAACAACTCAGGCTCAGAATTCAAAATTTTACAACATCAAGGCAGGTTTGGGATATAATGAAAGTCAAATTCTGAAAAAGGCACCTACAAATCTTTACGAATATCCAAAAATGAAATTTTTTAATGAAACTAATACATGTATCAAATCCAAACCTGTTAATTTCTCTTTGCCTGAAAGAATTTATTTTATAAAATCAGAGACTCTATTTTCTTCAGAAAAATCTCTCAATCAGAGACAATTTCTGTTGAAGAAGTAATGAATAAAAATATTATAAACATTTCTGAACTTACTTCTGTATCAGAAATTTTTTCTGAAGAAAAATCTGAATCATCTATTAAACATGAGAAAATTTCTGAATTATCTTCTGAACCTATTTCTGAAAGTTCATATGTTCTAAAAGAAGATAATTCTGACAATAAATCAGAACATGAAGAAAAATATGATCAATTCTCAGATGTTGAATCTTTACAAGATAATAATGAGAATTCAAAAATTATTTTTGATAATTCTGATGATGAGTCTGAAAATATTTCAAATCAAAAATCTTTTGCATCTAGCATGACTCAGAATAAGTTCTCAGATTTAATGAATGCTTCAGATTCAGAAGATGATGATGATCATATGGTTCAAGTTATTGATAAAGATGGATATTTGATATATAAATTACAATCAAATATGATTGAAGGAGAAATTTTAAAATCAGAAGCACCAAAAGTTTCTTCTGACCAGTTAATACCGTTTTTCTGAAACCTGCAACCTTTTCTACTTCATCAAAGAATACTCTTATATCCACAAAAACACCTATATCATCAATATTATCATCTGATTTTGCAACCAGAATTAAAAGGTTTGAAAAAGGACAATCTTCAAGTTCAACTTCTACAGTTCGGAATTCAAATCCTAAATCTGAAGTTACATCTAAAGTAAGTAAAAGAAGTTCTTATACTAATCCTCATTTCGTATCTTTTACAGAGTTATCCACTTTAGTTTGGAGAAAGAAAGGAGAAAGACTATCAAAGAAAGACAAATTAGATTGTTTTTCAAATTCAAAGAAAAGTGATGTACCAAGAGTTAATAAAGTGAATAAAAGAAATTCTGTTGACAAACCAAACAATGTTGATTCTTGTTCATCTATTGCTTTACTAAATATTTTGAAGAATCATATTCTCTGCGTTAACTATGGTCATCATAATTTTCATCTAAACTCCAAAACAAATAAGACTAATCGTGAGAAATCAATTCAGCAATTTTCAGCTACATTGGCAAACAAATACAAAAATAAAAAGAAATCTCAAAGTAATACTAAAATTGACTTCTGAAATTCAGAAGATGCAGTCAAAATTCAGAAATTCAAAATTTTTGACTAATCTCACAGGACCCATTCTTAAATGGGTACCTAAATCTCAATAATCATTTTTGCAGATATGTCATCTGTGGGTCTTAGATTATGGATGTTCATGACACATGACACCTTTGAAAGAACTTTTAACTGATTGCCATGAAAGATATGGAGGAACAGTTAGCTTTGAAAATAATGCAAAAGGTTATGTGAGTGGATATAGAACTTTTTCCAAAGGAGATGTTAAAGTAATGAAAGTTTTTTATGTGGAAGGTCTTAAACATAATCTCTTCAGTATAAGTCAATTATGTGACAAATATTGGAAGGTAAATTTTGATATAGACTAATGTCATGTTCTGAGTTCAGCAAACAAAAATGAGTTAACTGCTTATAGAGATGGAGATATCTACACTGCAACTTTCACTTCAATGGTCAATTACAAGGAGTGTGCTATATTTCCACAACAATGAGAATGATAGTTGGCTTTGGCATAAACGAATGTCACATCTGAACTTCAAAGCCATTTATGAACTAGAAAGACACAACACTATAAGGGGACTACCAAAGATCAGATTTGAAAAGAATTCTTTATGCTCTGCATGTGAACTAGGGAAAATCAAAAGAAGCTCCCATCCTCTGAAAATGCTATCTTCATGGAAAGCTCCACTTGAGATGTTACATATGGATTTATGTGGACCAATGAAGCTGCAACGACTTTTGAACAAGACAGTTCAGAAATCAAACTTAAACATGTTTCTGAAGTTTTGGATTCAGAATGCAACAAAACAAATCTCACTTTTGACTCTAAAACTTTTCTTAAAACAAATTTAGGTACCTTGTGTCAAGACTTATTTGATATTTCTGTGAATGTTTCTACAGATTATCAAAATCCTTCTTTACTCAGAAGTATTCCACAACAAGAAACAACAGAACCTACAATATCAAATACTTCTGGACCACCACTCTCAACCTCAAATTCAGAATTTTCTATTTCTGAACCTGTACAAATTATTTCAGAAACAGTGCAAGTCATTTCTGAACCTATTATTCCTGTTTTTGAACCTGTGCAGATCATTTTTGAACCAGTACAGAATGTTAAATTTGAGGGGGAGACTTCAGATCTACATTAAGCTATTAATCATGATACTGAAACACAAGTAATCATTTATGATTATGATTCATTCAACAATGTTTCATCTGTTCAACCATTGCCAAATGTGAACAAATGGACATCAAGTCATCCAATTCATCAGATTATTGGTGATGCATCAAAGGGTGTACAAACAAGATCAGCCGCAGCAAATGAATGTCTGTATGTGAATTTCTTAAGCAGTATGGAACCAAAAAAGCCATGTGAAGCACTTCAAGATCCAGACTGGATTTTAGCCATGCAAGATGAGCTAAATCAATTTGAAAGAAATAAAGTCTAGAGATTAATTCCTAAACCAAAAGGTAAATCAATAATTGGCATGAAATGGGTTTTCAGAAATAAAAAGGATGAACATGGAATTGTTGTGAGAAATAAAGCAAGACTTGTTGCTAAGGGGTATTGTCAACAAGAGGGCATTGATTATGATGAAACTTTTGCTCCTGTTGCAAGACTAGAAGCTATTAGAATGTTTCTTGCATATGCTGCTCATAAAAACATGAATGTTTTTCAAATGGATGTTAAGTGTGCATTTCTGAATGGAATTCTTCATGAAGAAGTGTATGTTGAACAACCAGAAGGCTTTGTAAGCAAATGCAGATCATGGTGGTTGCAAACTAGACAGAAAAAGTACATCTGGATCCTGTCAATTTTTAGGTGATAGACTTGTGAGTTGGTCTTCAAAGAAGCAAAATTGTGTTTCAACTTCTACTGCAGAAGCTGAATATGTTGTTGCTGCAATATGTTGCTCACAAGTTATTTGGATGCAAACACAATTAAAACACTATGGCTACACATTCAAAAAGATTTCTCTTTATTGTGATTCAAAAAGTGCAATAGCAATTACTGTAGATCCAGTCCAACATTCAAAGACTAAGCACATTGATGTCAGATATCATTTTGTCAAAGATCATGTTGAAAAAGGTAATATTAATTTTTTTTTTGTCCACACTGATTATCAACTAGCTGATTTATTTACCAAAGCACTTGATGAAAAACGGTTTAATTTTTTGGTAAGTAAATTAGGCATGATGAATATGTCTGTGTAAGTATTGAGAATCAATTCAAACTTCAAAATTTTATGTTCTGAGTTTATTTTCTTCAAATTCTGAGAAATCTTATCTTTAGAGTTTCTGTAGTTAAGCTTTCAGAACTATATTTTTTAACTCAGAGGCATAATTTTTCATAAACAAATTGATTGCTTTCTAAATACTTACAATTTTTTTTTTCATTTCTCTATCTTTTATTTCTAACAATTTTTGATGTCTAGCATTTTTTAAAGGGGGAGAATCAAACTGTTTCTTGATTCAAGGGGGAGTTAAAACTCTAATTCAAGAATTTACCACTTCTCTATAACATTCAAGATCTGAAATGGTGGATACCACATTCTGTTGTCTGCATCTGAAGAATCTAAACAAAATTCTGAAGATAAACTATTTTTCAAATTGTTCAAACCTACTTCTGAATTATACAAATGTTTTACATTTTTCAGAAGTTTGTAGTTTTAAATGAGTTTTGTGATTTTAAAGGATTCCAAGTCAAGTTCTGAACTTATTTCGAAAGTTCTGAAGTATTTCTGAATCATCTCATTCAAACTTCTGAACTTATTCTCAGAAGTTCTGAACTTTTTCTGAAATTTTTTGAACTTGTTCTCAGAATTTTTCTTCCCGTTATAATGCCACGTGTTTTATTTTCATTGGATAATCCTTAAGCACGTCGATTAAACGGTTCATATATCCGAATAAATGATTATTACTACACTAATCACTCTTACTTTTGGCCACGTGTCCATCCACGGTTCTTCAGTCATTTATAATCCATGTTTTCATCTTCGTCTTCACTTTCCCTGTTCATTGATGTACATTCAAACTCAAGCTTTTCTTCATTCTCAACTATGTCGACTTCCAATGTTCAATCTGCCAAATCCCGTTTCAGTGACAGTAATGGATAATCAAGCAATGATTCATTCAAAATAGTGCCTAAAAAGATAATGGTTGGATTAATGGAGATCAATCTCGATGATGAACTGATTTTAAAAGACACTGCTACTACTGTGATTTCTGAAGCTGGACCTTCAAATCCAAAATCAAACCCTAACCCTAACCAACGAACTGACAAAATTGGGGAAACTCAAATCGAGCCTATAGATGTGGCCTCTGAATCAAATGTTGGTGTTGCAGACTCTCAATCTCGTGCACAAAGCAGTGATGGTCCTGATTTGTCCAAGCTATATGTCCCTGAAGATAAAATCCTTGAAATAAAGAAGAACAACTATGCTCTAAATCTCAAGTCTACTGATTTCAATGACAATCAAATGATTTTGATTGAAATTCTGAAGAAACATCCTCTAAGAGCTTTATTATCCAGGAAATTTTTGATCCCTGCCTCTTATCTACAACAATGGTGGTTTCACGCAGAGGTTGATAAAGAAGCAGATGATATTTCTTCCTATGTTCATGGCTACAAAGTCTGCATTTCTGTTGAAGACATCGAAGTATCCATTTTTTACTTAAGGAGGATGAAGTTGTTGGGAAAACTTCATTTGATCCTCTTCCATCATCTTTTTAGATGATTTCAGATTTTATGAAGTTAGGATACTCTGAGCAACTCAATGCATTAAGTTCCTTCAAAAGGAAGTGTTTACTTCCTATCTGGTATTGTTTGTTTACAATTCTGAATACTTGTCTTTTTGGCAAAAGCTCAAGTCTGGATCAAGCATCAACAAATGGGAGAATAATTTTTCATGGAGTAGCATTCAACAAGCATTATGATTATGCTTCTCTTACTTTTGATGAACTCAAGTCTGCAGTTTTGAAGAAGTCCACTTACAACTACATACCCTTTCAAAGATTTTTTTCATCAAAAGGGGCAATGAAAGTTGTTCCTGCCATTCCAGTTCTCACTCATGAGGTACCTGTTCCCCTTTTCTCAATGGATAATCTCAGACCACCAAATGCTAAACTACAATTCCCAAATGCTAAACTACAATTCCCAAATGCTTTAGCTTTACCATCTTATTTACTTGCACTTGTAAAAGCATCAAATAGGTATTTGAATGAGTACTATGAATCTATGGGACTACTTAAACCAGTAGTCTCTTCCCCAGATTCAAACAAAAGTGGTGAGCATTGTGAGGTGTCTAGAATTCCTAGGCAGAGTGGGGAGGTTGTTCATCGGGGAGAACAACCTCATGGTGTGAAGAGGAAAAATGTAAATGAGAGAGTGGGCAGACAAGTAAGAAAAAGAATTGAAGAGGGGAGACCACAAGTAAACGATAAACAAACTTGTGAACTAACTGTTCTGAGCCGGGCACCCACATCATCTATTACTCCACATCTTATGGTGGTTAGTATTGAAAATGCCAGTGAGCCTATGGCAACTCTTGTTAACCCCTCCAGCCACTCACCCATCGCTCAACAGAAGGGTGTTTCATTAACACAAATGGGGCACACAACTAATCTACCAATAGGTTCCCACTTGGAAGAACCTATTGTTGAAAAAGAAGGACATATGTCCCCGCTTCATAGTTTTCTGCACTTTGAGTCTGAGAGTCCACTCAACTTTGAGCCTTCTGACCCACTTCATGTGGATTTTATTCACACAAGCACACATCTTTCAGATGTCCACAAGCAAAGTGTTAGTCACCTTTCCAGAACAACCATAGATATACCTATTACAGGGTATCAAGGATTGGTTGGAAGACCTGGTGGAGTGAATATCACTAAAGCTCCATTAACAGAATCACAAATGATTCATGATGCTGTGGCATCTACAGGCCAGCCTTCTTCTGAAGGACTGCAAACAAGACCATTTTTTGGTCTTGGACATTTACCCACATCTTCTGAATTCTCAGAATTCAAAGATTTCTGTACTTCTGAATTTGCAAAGATTCAGAAGGACATAAGGGAATTGACGGATAACAACAATAAGGTGATGGAGGATAGGTTAGATGGACAGGAGAAGAAAGTGGTGGATAAGCTAAATGAATTTCAACTTGCAACTGCTTCTGATCTAAGCAACTTTCAAAAAGCCATTCTGGATTCTTTCTCTGAAGTTATTTCAACAATTCAATCTTTAAAGACTTCTATGGCATCTTCTTCTACTCAGCCAGCAGTTTCTGAATTTGCAACTAAAGCTGACATCTCACAGATTCTGAACCAATTAACCACTATTCAGAATTCTCAGGTATCCTTGAACAATCGTCTTTCTGCATTGGAGTGTGGTTCACAAGCAAAGACTTTAAAACGTAGTCTTGATGATCAGGATGATCCTGAAAATCAATAGGGGAGAAGAGACAGAAAGTCTTTGAAGATGTTGATATTCCACAGGGTAACACTTCTGAAAAATCTTCTGAAGAAGCTCAAGTTCAGGCTTCTGAACGATCTTCTAAGAAGACTTCTGAAGAAGTTGTTGATCATAACTCCTCTCAATGATTTGAATATGATTCCTTTTGTATACTTAGTGAAATTCCATTGTATAAGCTTATGTTAATATTCAACGATAGCACACGCTGATCACCATCAGCGATCACTGAAGATCAAGGAACAACAAGCTTATCTCTGAAGACCTGAAAGTCGAAGACCATAGCTGAAGAAAGAGATAATCAGCTAAGTGAACTAAAGCGGTTCGGCGATAGCAGCGATTATCTACTCAAAGTGTGAAGTCTTGTGAAGCCTCAGCGATACTGAAGTTCATCCTTGAAGATTCAGTATCAGCGATCAAATGAAGCTTCCTTTGCAAGACTAAAGATTGATCTTATCCTCGATGCACAAAAGTCAAACCTAGAACCATGTCAGAAAAGGACGTACGACTTGTCTCTTATGTCCCCATCATATCTGATACGGTACTGTTCATATTCGGCCAAAAGCATGGCTGTCTTATTAGCAAGGACAAGCTTCTTATCCAAGCTTGACACGTGGCATGTACCTTTTGTCTTACATTACATGCAAACGGGTATAAATAAGATGGATATATCTTCTTCATCTTAATGCATGCTTCTTTCTAGCCTATACCCTCTTCATTCTTTCTTTCATCTTCTTGTGCATCAATCTTAGTGTTTCTTAGTTACAATAGAATAGGTTTTAAACTTGTTCTTATTCCACTTGTAACTGTAAATTTGTTTATTATCTATAAACTCATTTAAAAACCAAAATCTGTGTGTGTTTGTATTCAACCCCCCATCTACAAACTGTTTACTATTGATTGAACTCTTGTAGACCCTTTAGGGACCAACAAGTGGTATCAGAGCAGTGTTTGTTTATCTTAATCATTAAAATATTTTTCTAATAAACTATTTTAAAATGTCAAACCCTAATACGAACTACAATGACAATGAATCTTTAGCTAAACCTCTTAGATTTAGCCATGATAATTTTCCATTATGGAAGGAAATAATGTCTCTATTTCTAGAGGGATTTGACCCAAAGATTCCCTACTATCTAGAAAATGGACCATTTGTTCCTACAACTATAGTAGCTAGTGTTCCTACCACCACTGCTACTCCAGCCATCCGTAAGAGGATTATTGTTAAAACTCCTAGTAGATGGACTAAAGAAGATAAGAAAGAAATTGCTATTGATTCTAAAGCTAGATCTATAATAGCAACGGCTTTACCAGATGAAGTCTATCATTCTGTCATGAAAATGAGAACTTCTAAGGCCATGTGGGATACTCTATGTATCCAATATGAAGGAACTTCTGAGGTTAAAGTCACTAGATGCATAAACCTTGTAAGAAAATATGAGAGCTTTATGTATCAAAATGGTGAATCTCTTTCTCAGTTTCACCAGCGTTTCAACTGTTTATTGATTGATCTTAAATCATTCGACAGAGTGTATCCAAACGCTGAAATACTGACAAAATTCATGGAGGCACTACCCGATCAATGGGCAATGTAGACTACATGTCTAAAGCTTTCAAAGAATCTTGAAACATTGTCCTTAAGTGCGTTATATGGAAGAACCTCATTAATGAACTCAAAGGTGCCAAAAGTACTTCTTTGGCACTTGTGACTTCTGAAGGAACTCCTTCTAAAAATGTTTCTTCTTCCACTATCACCTCCATCACTGAATTAGGTCACACTGATTCAGAAAATCAACTCACTGATGCTGACATCTCTGAGTTTGATAACTCTCTAGCTCTCTTAACTAATAACTTTAAAAGATTTGCTAGAAAGAACATTTTTCGAAAACCTTCTAACCTCTCTGACTCTGGAAAGCAAAAAACATTGCCCGCTGAGAAAGCCTCAGCGATATGCTTCAACTGTCAGCGAAAGGGTCACTTTGCTAGTGAATACAGGTCAAAGATAGTTGCAGCTCCTACTACCTCCCAGACCTCTGATAAAAAGGAGAAGTATTTGAAATTAAAAAACAAATACAAGGATCTGAAGAAACACCAGCAAAAAGGCAAAGGCCTTATCGCTGAAGAAGTTGATTGGGATGTTGAAAATGACTGGGCCAAGACCTCTGAAGAGTCTGGTTCAGATGAAGAAGATTTTGTCTTTCTCTGTCTAATGGCAAAAATTGAGGACGCTGAAGAAGCCACTGACGCTATGACTGTTGATTATTATGATGCCTTAAATGGAAAAATTAAGGCCTAGAGAATTAACACTGACTTATCTGAACAATTAAAAAATTGCCATATAAGAATCAAAGAACTTTCTAAAATTGAGGAATCTCTCAAGGACCAAGTCTTTGCAAATCAAACAATAAGCATCGAGAAACAACAAGCTATCGCTGATAGGGAAAAGGCTATCGCTGATCTCAAGTCTGAAAAGGCAACCATCGAAAGATGGTGTAAGGCTTCTGATAAAGTCAATGACATCATCAATGCCCAAATACCTATGAAAGTAAAAAGTGGGTTAGGCTATAACCTTGAAAAGGAAGAATCAGAGAATGATCGTTCCATGCTCAAATTTGGAATGTTTGTCTCTTCTATCCATGATCCTTCTTCTTCTTCAGCTTCTTCTACCTACTCTTCTAAAGAGAAGATTTCTGTGATTAATTCTAACAAAGTGATCAAGAACGAGTTTCTTGATCAAGTTCCTAAGAATAAGAAAACTCAAGATAGGAACAAGAAGTCCTCAGAGAAAGTTTCTAAAACTGGGATGAAGGTCCCTGACGTTTCTCAGAGACCAACACCCAGAATTAAAATCGATCTCACTCCTACTCCTGAAAAGGTTGTTATACCTCCAAGGACCATGGATAAAGGAATTCTTGGACCTATCCCTAAGAAAGTTCATGTTCCCTCTCTGATTTCCAAACCCTTTAAGTATAGGAAGTGTTATCACTGTGGTGAAACTACCCACATTTCAAGCAAATGTCCTAATGCTACTAGAGCTGATAAACTAGCTCATGGAAAGAAAGTAGCTCAAGCTGATAAATCAGGGAGAGTGAAATCCACCAAAGTTGCTAAACCAAGTAAGGTGAGGATATCCACTGAAGAGAGTTCTTCAGCTAGTAGCTCCTCCGCCAATCCTGTATCTAACCAAGCAGGACCCATAGTAGTATGGGTACCTTTAAACAATTAATCATTTGTTGTATGCAGAGTGCCAAAGGTATCTGGTATCTTGATAGCAGATGCTCAAGGCACATGACTGCTGAAAATCTCTGCTCTCTGATTACAAAGAAGAAGCTGGTCCATCAGTGACCTTTGGTGGAAATGGCAAAGGATACACTAAAGGTTATGGAATTCTATCCAACGGAGCCACATCGTTTTCTCGTGTTGCCTACGTCGAGGGACTAAAACACAATCTCTTGAGCGTTAGTCAGTTATGTGACAAAGACTTCAAAGTTCTATTCTTAAAGAATAGATGTGCTGTCACTGATGGAAATGATAAGCTTGCCCTTACAGGCAAAAGAGTGGAAAATGTATATGTCATAAATATGAACAGTTCTCACTCTGAGAACATGTGCTTTATCTCTAAAGCATCCACTGACATAAACTGGTTATGACATAAAAGACTCTCTCACCTCAACTTTAAGACAATAAATGAATTGTCTCAAAAAGATCTTGTCAGAGATCTCCCAAATCATACCTTTACAAAGGAATCTCTTTGTTCAGCGTGTGAAAAGGGAAAGCTGACAAAAGCCTCCTTCAGGTCAAAGCAAGTCTCTTCAGTGACCGCTCCTCTTCAGCTACTCCACATGGATCTATTTGGACCTGTCAATGTCCAATCTATCTCTGGGAAAAAATATACTTTAGTGATTGTTGATGAATACTCCAGATACACATGGGTGTTCTTCCTTCGATCCAAAAGTGATACCCCTGATATGATAATTTCTTTTATCAAAAGAATGGAAGTGTTGTGTTATCTAATTGTTCATTCCATAAGAAGTGATCATGGTACTGAATTCAAAAACAGTTCTCTGGTAAACTTCTTTAAAGAAAAAGGCATCTCTCACAACTTCTCCTCTGTGAGAACCCCTCAGCAAAATGGTGTCGCTGAAAGAAGAAATCGAACTATCATTGAAGCGGCTCGCTCAATGCTCAGCGAATCGCGTCTACCTACTTAGTTTTGGGCCGAAGCAATCAGTACAGCGTGCTTCACTCAAAATCAATCTCTGATAGTTAAGCGATTTAAGAAGACCCCCTATGAACTGTTTCATGGGAGAAGACCTACTCTGAAATATTTCCACATTTTTGGATGTAGATGTTACATTCTGAATGAGATAGATCATTTGGGTAAATTTGATCTAAAAGCTGACGATGGTATATTTCTTGATACTCCTCTGTATCTAAATCATTCAGAGTCTTCAACAAAAGAAGACAACATGTTGAAGAATCCATGCATGTTAACTTTGATGAATCTCGTCCCATTCATGCTTCTCATTCTCATAATGATGATGAAGAATTGAATGCCTGGATGAGATCTCATCATGGGGAACCTGAAACATATTTCAGCAATCATCCTGCTGCTGAAGAATGTGATGATGAAATCCCTGTAAATCCTTCAAGTGACAATCATTCATCTTCAGGGATGAATGTTACTCCTCTTAATCAGATTCCTGTTGCTGATTCCTTTCTTGGAAATTCCTCAGTGAACAATCAAAATATATCTGAAAATCAATCCCCTGAATTGATTCTAAATGAAGTACCTGTTGCTGAAACAACAAGTCCTATTCCAGAAACTAAAGAACAAGCCGCTGAATCTGCCGTTGATCTCTCTCCTCAACCACCAACTCAGCGATGGAATGCAAATCATCCAATAAATCAAATTATTGGTGATCCCACTGTAGGTATCACAACACGTAGAGGTACAGGTAATATTTGTCTTTATGTTAACTTCATTTCTCTCTCTAAACCTAAGAAGATAGATCAAGCTATCTCTGATCCAAGCTGGGTTTCAGCTATGCAAGAAGAATTGACTGAATTTCGTAGAAATAAAGTTTGGAATCTTGTTTCTAGACCCTCTAATAAAACCGTCATAGGAACCAAATGGGTTTTCATAAATAAGCTAGATGAAAACGGGACTATAATTCGCAATAAGGCTAGACTTGTTGCTCAAGGTTATAGACATGAGGAAGGAATTGACTATGATGAAACCATTGCACCTGTAGCTCGTTTAGAAGCCATAAGACTCTTTTTAGCTTATGCTTCCAATAACGACTTCAAAGTTTTTCAAATGGATGTTAAAAGTGCTTTTCTAAATAGAAAACTCAGCGAGGAAGTTTATGTTGAACAACCCCCTGGTTTCTCTGACCCTAACCATCCTGGTTATGTTTTTAAACTTGAAAAAGCTCCGTACGGGTTAAAACAAGCTCCTAGAGCTTGGTATGATACTCTTTCTAAATTTCTTCTTAAAGAAAAATTTGTCCGTGGAAAAATTGACCAAACCTTGTTTCTAAGAAAATATAAAGGTCACACTATTCTCGCTCAGATATATGTTGATGACATTATCTTTGGTTCCACAAGACCCAAACTTTGCACTCGTTTCGCTGAAAGAATGCAAAAACAATATAAAATGAGTATGATGGGTGAACTAACATATTTTCTAGGTCTGCAGATTAAGCAATCTGACAAAGGAATTTTTATTTGTCAAAGCAAATATATTAAAGACATGCTGAATAAATTCGACATGAATCAATGCTTAGCGATGAAAACCCCTATGGTGCCTCCTCTGACTTTGAACAAGGATCCCAATGGGAAACCAGTCAATGTCACTGCCTATCGAGGAATGATTGGATCTCTGCTATATCTTACAGCGACTAGGCCAGACATCATGTACGCTACCTGTCTCTACGCTCGGTATCAAGCTGAACCGAAGGAATCCCATCTTATCGCTATAAAGCGAATCTTCAGATATCTGAAAGGAACTTCAAATCTTGGTCTGGTATCCCAAAGGCTTAGGATTTGATCTTATTGGTTACTCTAACAATGACTTTGCAGGATGTAAGATAGATAGAAAGAGCACCACTGAGGGTATCAGTTACTAGGTGGAAAGTTAATAAGTTGGACAAGTAAAAAGCAAAACTCAGTGTCCACCTCCACCGCTGAAGCTGAGTATGTAGCCGCTGGTAGTTGTTGTGCTCAAATCTTTTGGATGAGAAATCAACTTAGAGACTACGATCTCAAGCTCTCTAAAATTCCTATCTATTGTGATAGTACTAGTGCTATTGCCATTGCTAACAACCCTGTACTTCACTCCAAAACCAAGCACATTGAGATCCGATATCACTTTATCAGAGATCATGTGATGAATGGTGAAGTTGAGCTCCATTTTGTACCCACCGAATATCAGCTCGCTGATCTTTTCACCAAGCTTCTTGATGAAACTAGATTCAATCTACTCATTAGCGAACTTGGTATGTTGAACGCTGAATAAATTATTATTCAGTGACCAACAAGGGATACAAATAAAGCCTTCAAACTTTCCATTCATTAAACTCTGATTCAACGATATATGGGCCATCTCCTCAGGTATTATCTTCTATTGTTTATTACTCTTTGATATCTTTTCTCATCAAAGAATGACTCTCTTAAAATTAAAACTCCTCACTGACAATCCTTTATTATTAGTGATGAAGATTTCTCTAAAATTAATAATGATAAACTTTCCTTATGAATAATTATCATTATAATCTTTTAAAAATAAAGAAAATGACACGTCAGACCTTTTTCTGACATACGACGGACCGCGACCTTTCCATTCCAACTCCTTTCTTGGAACGTGCGCTAGGTCATCATTTCTTTTTCAAAAAGCTAAAACCGTTGTTTAGCACTCCTATCTTTCTCTCTCCTCTTGCTATTTAAGCAATTCTTTTGCCTTACTTGATTCCTTCCGCTTTTATAACTCTCCTAAAGGCAAAAGAAACCTTCGAATCTTCAAGTTTTCTCAAGAACACCAAGAACACTCATTTGTGTGTTTTTCCTTCTCGAAATCAACTAAGGTTTGATCTAAACCATTACTTAAGACTGGAAACTTCTTGTTTCACATTCTCTTCTCCTTAAATCTTCTAATATGATGTAAAAAAATGTTTTAAATAGAAAAAAAAACTAATCTGGATTAAACTTAAAAAGCTTTCTATTATCAAAACCCTGTTCTAAGTTCTTTCCTTAGAACAGAAGACTTTTTTCTTAAAAGTTTTATCCATCTTTATTTATCTTCTCATATTTTTTTAATAATCTTCTATTTTTTATTATTGCTTTTATAACATGCATTTTGATCTTGTTCATCAAAATACTTGTTTCTTTGAATCTTTCATTTGGTACTCTTTATACCAAACTCTGGTTTATACAATCATGTATAAAACCATGATTTATCTCTTTGGTGTTCCCATTTTTACTATAGAAATAACCTCTGCAAGTAAGACCGCTGCAACCTCTGCTGCTGAAGACACCACCTTGGTCGCTGCACCAACCTGCCGTTTTCCCATGGAAAAAGCCGTCTTCAAGTCCTGCAATTACATTGCATTGGTGGACATCCTTGCAGACCACCCTCACTTCGCTGAAGGTGCTACCTTCATCAAGGCGTGCCCACTGATGTACGATTTCGTCCACAACCCAGTGGGCATCTCCTCAACTACGCTGACTACATCTACAGCGACATGGTCAGTCGCATCAGCGCCGCCACCAGACATCCCGTCATCCCCTACCCTCGTTTCTTGGCATCCATTATGGAGGTTGCCTTCGGGGAAGAATACCCGAAGGTCGGCGATCACTCTTTCTCTGTAGTAGGGAAGAAGTCCCTGGACATTGAAGAACGTCCAGGTGATGCTCTTTTCACGACCTATATGCTAAAAGTGATTGGAGCCCCTCTCTCTGTGTCTACCTCGCTGCCCAACCCAACAGCGAGCATCCCGGACACTGCTACCGTTGATGCTGCCACCAAGAGGAAAAACCCATCTGATGGTCATAAAAAGACCATTGCATCCAAGAAGCCAAAGAAGTTGGTCTCTCAAAAGACCACCCTCTCTGATTTCGGTGTACTACCAACACCAACTGCAGCCACAACCACTTCAACGGTCTTTACATCCGTTGTTGCTTCATCAGCACTACCTACATCATCAGCGACTACGGTCACTAAGGGTGTTTTAGCCGGCTCTGCTGAAGCTGGATCAGGTACTACTCTCACAGCCTTCTTATCTACTTCTATCTCCTCTTCTTTTATCCTCACCTCAGCACATGACTCAGTGATAGTTGTCTCTATCCCTGATAATGCGGAAATGCACGCAGTCCAAACCTCAATATTGTTTAGGCAATCTGAGTTTTGGAAGGCCAAATTAAAAGGACCTCACAGTATCTCTCTCAGATACTCTAAGACACTGGTCAGTGATCCTCAAGACACTTGCTTTGCAAATGTAGTCCCTACGAGTAATCCTCATGATACTCTCAGGGAGAAAAATAAATTTTTTCGTCCATCTTCTAATCCGGATGTGTTTTTGGCATCTTTATCTATGTCATCATCAGGTGTCGCTTCTCTTTTCACTTCAGCAACGACAACCACCACCACCAGCGCTCCTCCCCTCAGCAAGGAAATGGGGAAGTATCCTCAAGGACCTCCCAGCGCTGCCCGACTCAGAGACGTGAAGCAAGAAATGGGACCTCCCAAGCTACCAACTCCCATCACTGATCTGCCTCCCATTGTCCTTCCCAACCCTACATTCCCTGTTGTTGACTATTTGGTCAGGGAATGTTCTCTCACTAGGGCCAGGGTGGACAACCTTCAGACGTCAGCAGAACTGATCTTCAAGCGAATCGTTGGGACTCCAGCGATCAAGTCCAACGTCAACAATCTTATCGCTGACGTCTCCTCTCTAAAAGAGGACAACAGGGCCCTTCATCAGACCCTGACCAATCTGGAGCTGAAGGTCGCTCCTTAAGCGAACGTTCTTGAGTCTATTCAAAAGACTCAATCCGACATGATGCAGATGCTCTACAAGATCTCTGAGGCAAGTTCCTCTTTCACTGCTGTTGATCGGACTACGCTTCACGAGAATGAAGCGAAGCTCAAGGACGTTTAGACCAACGTTCGCACTCTGATGGTGCATTGTCTACCTCCTGATAACATCGAGGGGGAGAGATGTGCCAAAGAGTTTGCAGACGAACTCATCTCGGAGCACAACCAAAGGTTCCTTGGAGAAAAGACTTCTCCTTATATCCAGCGAACGGGATCTTCCCTTCCTGAAGGGACTGTTGAAGATGATGATGATGATGCTGATGAAGAAGAAGAAGATGAAGAAGAAGAAGAACCTATCCCTTACTATGGGGAGATGGATGATGATGAAGACGACGATGACATTGGAAGTGTCTTAGAGCATTTCAGAGCCCTTGGGGGACGGACATCATCCCTCTTTGGGACAATCCGGCTCCTCAAGGAAAGGAAAAGAAATGGTAGATCTGGATGCCACTATTCCCATATCTGAGGGGGAGACCACAGTTGAGGTATCTCTTCCTCTTATCCCTTACATCACTCCTCTCTCTGAAACCCCTACACCTCCTTTACCTAGAAAAACTCTCTCTGGTAATTCTTTCTCCTGCTCTCCTGCCCTCAGTGATCCCCGTTCCCCAAAGGACTCTACTTCATGGAAGGAACCTTCCTCTGAAGAGCAGTTTATGTACATAATAGAAACTGACTATGAAGAAGAAGAGGGCCTTATTCCCAGGCGTCGAGTTCAAAAGCCAATCAAAAGCGAGCCTGAAGAAGAAGAAAGGCGAATAAAATTCCTTAGGGAATTCGAAGCTAGAAGAATAAGGGTGCATGAAGCTGAACCCATTCAAGCCGTACCAATAAGGATAGTAGATGAATTCTACTTTCTGTCCAGAGAAGAGAGAGAACAAGCATTGGAAGCACAAATAATCAGGGATGAGGAAATAAAGCAAACTGAGAATGATCTTGCTTTAGCAAGGAAATTGCTCAGAGAAGACTCTGCAAGAGATAACGCGGCCAAAGATCAACTGAAAAAAAGAGTGAAAGGGTCGCTGAAGCTCTTGTATAGAGAGAATTTGCACAAGAAAACTTACACGTAGATCCAATTCTCGCTCAACAGAAGATTCTAAGTGCACTGTCCGCTGAAGCCACTATGCAGAAAGACAAAGAGCTTGACTGGTGTACTGAAAGACTGAAATTTCGAAGATCTGAAGCCAAAATCATTCATGCAACTATCCAAGGGCGACACTCCAACAGAGGTGGTCCAAAGGTATATGTAAGAATGACAAGGACAAACAGAACTGAGAGAGAAGAAGCCAAGTTCTTAGGGATTTATGGATACACTGAATGGTTAGAAATCAGAGACGCCATTCAGGGTTCCAAATCCAAATTCAAGGATGTGGTGGAAAGTGTGCTGGATCAGTTGCTGCAGAGAATGTCACAACATGTGCAAGTTCCTCCTCTCCCTGAGCCAACAAAGAAGAAAAGATCAACTGCTGAAGGTGGTTCAAGTTCTAAGAATGAGCATGAAACTAATTTTGATTATCAAAGCATTCTTGGTCATCTTGAGCTCCCTGATATATCAATGCTTTGTACCTCTCTCCCTCAAGACCGAAGATATCAAGAAGACGAAATCATTACACTACCTAAATCTGGTATGGTATTCTTGGATAATGAAGGGTTCTTAGGACCCTTCAGAAACCAAGAGATTCGCAAGGCCCCATCCTCTCTCATAAAGATTATGCTTTGGCGCTGCTGGTCAGATACCCCTCTGATGAATCGACAGAAGACGCTTTATGAGAATGAGTTGCAAAGAAGAAACGTAGATATCTCTGATTAGTTATAGATTTCTATTTCCTTTGTAATATTCCTTCAGTGTACAAGTACTTTACTATTATCATTGTAATTTCATTTTCCTGTAATTCCTTCAGATTATAATTAATGAAATACAATTAAAGTACTTTACTCCATCCATGTACTGAAAAGATCCCTTAAAAGAGTAAAAGGGACAATGAACATAAGAGTTCTATTTTTCTTCAAACTACTTTACTCACTGATTTTTCACTTTGAAAAACTCATCAGTGAATGTACTTTAAGCTTATTTACTTGTAAAAATTGGGCTTTCATATCCTTATAAATGAAACTCAATTCAGATAGTAGACTAGCTGAAAAAGATTACACAGATTAGTACTTACAAAATTTACTTCAAATTTTTCTTAAGTCCTTACAAGTCTCTTAAAGCAATTTTCCTATGTTGCTTAATCATAATCAAATAGGGGGAGATTTTTTATCATAACTCCTCTCAATATTTTGAATATGATTCCTTTTGTATACTTAGTGAAATTCCATTGTATAAGCTTATGTTAATATTCAGCGATAGCACACGCTGATCACCATCAGCGATCGCTGAAGATCAAGGAACAACAAGCTTATCTCTAAAGACCTGAAGATCAGCTATCACACCAGAAGTCCATTCAGCGAAAGTCGAAGACCATAGCTGAAGAAAGAGATAATCAGCTAAGTGAACTAAAGCGGTTCAGCGATAGCAACGATTATATATCTACTCAAAGTGTGAAGTCTTGTGAAGCCTCAGCGATACTGAAGTTCATCCTTGAAGATTCAGTATCAGCGATCAAATGAAGCTTCCTTTGCAAGACTAAAGATTGATCTTATCCTCGATGCACAAAAGTCAAACCTAGAACCATGTCAGAAAAGGACGTACGACTTGTCTCTTATGTCCCCATCATATCTGATACGGTACTGTTCATATTCGGCCAAAAGCGTGGCTGTCTTATTAGCAAGGACAAGCTTCCTATCCAAGCTTGACACGCGGCATGTACCTTTTATCTTGCATTAAATGCAAACGGGTATAAATAAGATGGAGATATCTTGTTCATCTTAATGCGTGCTTCTTTCTAGCCTATACCCTCTTCATTCTTTCTTTCATCTTCTTGTGCATCAATCTTAGTGTTTCTTAGTTACAATAGAATAGGTTTTAAACTTGTTCTTATTCCGCTTGTAACTATAAATTTGTTTATTATCTATAAACTCATTTAAAAACCAAAATCTGTGTGTGTTTGTATTCAACCCCCCCATCTACAAACTGTTTACTATTGATTGAACTCTTGTAGACCCTTTAGGGACCAACATAAATTCAGAACACTACAAACGATGAAACTAATAGAACTTCTGAAGCAATAGAAGATATCATTCCTGACTCAAATGAAGAAATGTTGAATGAGTATCTTGCCTTTGAAGACATCATTGGAGAGCCAAGTGATTTATCAGATGTAATTCTCTTTGATGAAGAGATGGAAGTTAATGAAAAAATAAATGAGAACAGAGAACTGATTATATGGGAACCTCAACATCTGAGAATAGTTGAAAGAAATGAAGTTTCTGAAAATTTTTATATATTGATTAGTCAATACTGTTGGAGAGACATTGTTCTGAATCATCCAAGGAATCTGGAGTGTAGATTATTGGATAAAAGACTATCAATTTCAAAGAATTCATCAATCAACCAGCTGAGTGGTTTGAAATTGAAATGATTTAAGTCATATGGAAGCTTTTGACTTTAAAGATGAAATTCTGATGATTACAGCAGATAAGCTACGTGTAAGATTCAGAAACTGCATAAATATCCCTCAGATTGATTTTCCTATTCTTGAAGAACCTGTAGTTGATCAAGTCTATGAAGGTGATATGATTTTTGACATCTCTGGAGAAAGTCAGCTTATCTTTCTTGAAGATACTTATCTCAGCATGTATAGAAGAAATTTCAGGTATGCAACCTTACAAGACTATGTGAATGATGAATGGTCTAAGGAGTACATTTCAAAGGTGAGATCTTATGTACAAAAATGTGGGGTACAAGAACTGCATGATTTAACTTTAATCAAGAAGATCAGGTGTATATCTAAAGCTTTTGAAGGTGATATGTATATAATAAATTTTGGAGCTGAAAGAAGAGATGGCACTTTAACAAAATTTTCATTATTTGATTTTTACAAGTTGAGATTGCAAGATAAACTTACTGTTTTGAATTTCTGTGTCAAGAGGAGAGATTCTGAATTTGTTTATGAGATAAGGAGAATTCTAGGATTCTATGTCAGAAATATAATTAAACATGATTTCCAATTGGAATTAGAATTCAGATTAAAGAGTGTCAATCTTTTGGAGCCTTAAAATATAGAAAGACAAGAAATTACAAAGATTTTCACAAATCCAGATTTGGGATTCACTTACAGGATAGGAGAATTTCTGTCAAAGACATTTATAGTTTCAGACATACCGAAGTACTCAACTTCTATTCTAAAGTGGTTAGTAGAATATGCTGAACAATACCTTCCTTCTTCTGATATTGTAAAAGAAATAATATACTTAATCAAGGAAAGGATATCTATCAGAGAGTATGTAAGAAAGAGTGCTTTGGCTGGGCCCACAAGAATAAACCAAATTAAAGGAGTTGATTATCTTCGGAGCAATGTCTATGATTTTCATATTCATACTAAGAAACAAGACATTGAAGAAATTCAGAAGCTCTCTCAGAAGTTGGAAATCTCATAAGTCAAAGAAGCAGAAAAAGGAAAAGAAAACGTTTCTGAAAACACTCTAGATGAAGTTGTTCCTATTCCTCAGAAGTCTGAATCTGAACAATTACAAGAGCAAAGAATAGAAGAACATGCTTTGATAATGTTTCTTGAATACTTTCATCCTGAAATGTTCATGGAATATGAACAAAAGTTCAATTACATTGACTATTGGATTCAGAAATCTTTTGGATGGAAACAATGGTATTCAGACATCATCAGAAAAATCAGACTTCCTGTAAGTGAAGTAAGAAAAGAGATCCCAATAATGAAGGTAATCATAGCTGATCTGAAACAGAAAAACCATTACAAGCAGGCTTTCTTCACTATTGAGAGAAAAGATGGTGAAATCTCAACTTCTATAGAAGCAGATTTTCAAAATGTCTATCTCAGAGTTTGATAAGAGTTTACAGAAGCTTATATCCTTTTAATGATTCTATTACTAAGTTTAGAAAAGCTTTCCCAGTTCTTAGAGATGGTTTGTACAGAGAATTCATTTGGGCAGCCAAGACAGATTTCCAAGTGGCCTATGTAATGAGCAAAGAGAAAGTACATATGAGTGCTCCAAATCTAAGCTTACCAAATATTGAAAATCTCAAGAGCAGTACTCTAGTCATTCAGCCTCCAGGTTTTGTTTGCAAATGCTTTGATAGATTACTCTTTGTAAGATTTGAAGAATTCCACAAGTGCTGTAATGGAACTCTCATGATTATAAGGGATAAACTGGAGAAGAAGAAAAACAAAAGACAGAAGAAGCTTAGTGATGAAGAATGGGAAAATTACAGAAAACTGGCAAAAGAAATGATAAGGATCATTGAATTTATTCTGGAGTACAGAAAGCTTATTCTTAAGATGTTAGAGAAATTCTGAACTTCTGGAAATATGATTTAGACTTTTGAAGCTAAGGGGGAGATTGTTAAATATCAGAAGTAGCTTCAAAAGAAGACTAGGTTCTGAAAAGAAAGATTCAGAAGTCCGAAGATAAAAGAAGGAAAGCCTATGGCATAACTTCTGAAGTGGCTACTTCAGAAGTTCTGAAGATTCTGAAGAAGTTCTGAAGAGGTTTCTGAAGACACTTCTGAAGAAGTTCTGAAGATGTTCAGAAGTAGTTCTGAACATGTCTGTCACCTTTGTACTGTAACTTTAGTCTTTCTAATGGTATATAAATAGATAGTTTGATTGTTTGTTATAACTGACGTTGATATATAGAACTTGTAAAGAAACATATATTGTAATACAGTTGAGTAATCAATAAAACATACAACTTCAGTGATCCAATTCTTGTTCTTGTTCTTTAATCTTTCTACAATCTTGATTGTTTGGGATCTAACAAACTGCACCTTAAACTTGGCCAGTAGGGATTTTAGTATAGATCTAATCCCGACTAAATTAGGAAGTTTCGACATAATTGTGGGCATGGATTGGTTGTCCAAGAACCAAGCTGAAATATGCTGCTCCGAGAAGATCGTTCGAGTTCCACTACCCGACGGAGGAATACTCGAAGTACACGGAGAGAAACCCAGAAGGGGTATTAAAATGGTGACGTGTATGAAGATGCGAAAATATTTGAGAAATGATTGCATTGCCTTTCTAGCTCACGTTATGGATAAGAAGGCCGAAGAAAAATTTATTCAAGATATCCCTATAGTTCGGGATTTTCCCGAAGTATTTCCAGACGAATTACCTGGAATACCCCCGCCAATACAAGTTGAGTTCCACATAGATTTAATTCCCGGAGCGGCGCCCGTAGCAAAAGCACGATAGCGGTTAGCACCATCTGAAATGCAAGAACTATCGGAACAACTTCAGGAATTACTTAATAAGGGATTCATCAGACCCAGTTCTTCACCTTGGGGAGCTCCAGTTTTATTTGTTAAAAAGAAGGATGGATCCTTCCGAATGTGTATCGATTATAGGGAACTCAATAAGTTGTCTATCAAGAACCGATACCCTCTTCCTCGAGTAGATGACTTATTCAATCAACTTCAAGGTGCTACGTATTTCTCAAAGATCGATCTTCGATCGAGGTATCATCAAATGAGAGTTCGTGAAGAAGACATTCCTAAAATAGCGTTTAGAACTCGTTATGGTCATTACGAGTTCCTAGTTATGCCTTCCGGGTTAACAAACGCACCGACAGTCATCATGGATTTGATGAATAGAGTATGTCGACCATACCTAGACAAGTTCGTGATCGTGTTTATAGATGATATACTCATTTATTCTCGTGATAAGAAAGAACATGAACAACATCTGAGGTTGATATTAGAAATGCTCAGAAACGAAAATTTGTACGCCAAGTTCTCCAAATGTGAATTCTGGATCCAAAAAGTACACTTTCTTGGCCATGTAGTAAATGATAGAGGAATTCATGTTGATCCAGCTAAAATCGAGGCCATTAAGAAGTGGGAATCCCTGAAGACACCAACCGAGATCCGTCAATTTCTTGGATTGGCAGGCTATTACCGGCGATTATCGAAAGTTTCTCCAAGATCGCACAACCACTAACGACTCTAACCCAAAAAGATAAGAAGTTCATTTGGGGAGAGAAACAAGAGGAAGCATTTCAGACACTCAAACACAAGTTATGCAATGCATCGATTTTGGCTTTACTAGAGGGAGTGGATAACTTTGTAGTCTACTGTGACGCTTTACATCAAGGGATGGGATGTGTACTGATGCAAAAGGGTAAAGTTATCGCATATGCATCACGGCAACTAAAGGTTCATGAAAAGAATTACACCACCCATGACTTAGAGTTAGGGGCGGTGGTGTTCGCACTCAAAATCTGGAGACACTATCTCTACGGCACTAAGTGCACCATTTTCACTGATCATAAAACTCTTCAGCACATTGTTGACCAGAAAATGCTCAATATGACGCAAAGAATATGGGTCAAGCTACTTAGTGACTACGATTGTGAAATAAAGTACCATCCGGGCAAGGCTAACGTAGTAGCCGACGCATTAAGCAGAAAAGAAAGAGTGAAACCGATGAGAGCACGAGCTATGGAAATAATGGTACAAACGAGTTTAAAGACTCAAATTCTTGAAGCCCAAAAAGAATCTTTAAAAGATGAAAATTTGAAAAATGAGACCTTGCATCACTTAGAAAAAGGATTTGAATTACAATCAGATGGAGTGCATTACTTTAAGAATAAAGTATGGGTACCAAAGGTTGGTAATCTACGATCAACTATCTTGGATGAAGCCCATTGATCCAGATATTTAGTTCACCCAGGAGCGGATAAAATGTACAAGGATCTGAAGGAATATTATTGGTGGCCAGGAATGAAGAAAGATATTGCTTTATACGTAAGTGAGTGTTTACCCAGTGCTAAGGTCAAGGCTGAACATCAGAAACCATCCGGTCTACTTCAGCAGCCTGAAATTCCTCAATGGAAGTGGGGGCAAATAACTATGGATTTCGTAACCAAGCTACCGAGAACTGGAAAAAGGTCACGATTCTATATGGGTTATAGTAGATCGACTTACAAAATCAGCTCATTTCATTCCCATTCGTGAAGATTTCAGTATGGAGAAATGTGCGCAAATTTACATCAATGAAATAGTTACACGTCACGGTGTGCCTATTTCCATTATTTCAAATAGAGACACTCGTTTTATATAACGATTTTGGCAGTCTCTTGAAAAGGCATTAGGTACACGGTTGGATTACAGTACTGCCTATCATCCTCAAACGGATGGACAATCAGAAAGAACTATTCAAACACCAGAGGATATGCTGCGTACGTGTGCGATATATTTTGGTGGGAGTTGGTCTCATATAACAACAGCATTCAGTGCTACCACACCAGCATTCAGTGCGCGCCATACGAATCCCTATACGGACGAAAATGTAGATCACCACTTAGCTAGTTAGAAATCGAGATAGACAACTGACCACGCCCAATATTAATCAGGAAACCACTGACAAGATCTCAACCATCAAGGAAAGACTCAAGACAGCAAGAGACCGTCAGAAGAGTTATTCGGATCATCGGAGAAAGCCGTTAGAGTTCCAAGTGGGGGATAAAGTGCTTCTGAAGGTATCACCATGGAAGGGACTAGTACGTTTCCGGAAGAGAGGCAAACTGGGTCCCAGATACATTGGTCCATTCAAAATACTCGAAAGAATCGGACCGGTGGCATACAAATTGAAGTTACTACAGAATTTAAGCGCCATCCACCAGACCTTCCATGTGTCGAATTTGAAGAAATTTCTAATGGATGAAATAATAGTTCTACCCCTGGAAGACGTTCAGATTAACGATCGGTTACACTTCATTGAAGAACCAATCGAAATACTCGACCGAGAAGTCAAACAACTGAGACGCAGTAAGATCCCTATTATCTTACTTCGCTAGAATGCGAAGCATGGCCAAGAGTATACATAGGAATGAGAAGATTCCATGAAACATAAGTATCCTCGCCTGTTTGCGAACGCCTCTGAAAGATCTAGTTCTTAAATTTCAGGACGAAATTTCTTTAACAGGGGGAGACTGTAACAGCTGTTAAATTTGAACTTTCGGGTTAGCTCTTATTTAGTCTATTAGTGTTATCATAGTTATGGTATAAGAATAAGAGTTAGTTATAATAGATTGACAGAAAATTTCTAGAATTTCCGATAGTTGCTTAAAAAGTCCGGTTCCGACCCGTAACTATCTTAAACGTCCTACATAGTGCCAAATGCTCTAATTTATACCCAATTTATATAAAATATAAAGTTTTAATGTTTCAAATATAAAATTTCTATTTTATATAATTTAACCACTTTTGGGCTTACGTTTTGAGGAAAAATGACAAAATTGAGAAAATTGACATTTTAATTTCATTTTTTTGGGCTTGAATTTAATTTAAAAAAAAAATATTGGTTTGGAGTGGGGCTCATTTTCAACTTTCAAATTTCTAAACTCCTCCTTCTCTCTCTAGAAATTAAGGGACGCATTCCCTTCACTCTTTTCCCTTCTTTTCTCTCCAAAAACTCCAGCCAATTTCTGCATATTTAATCCATCAAATAGCAAGATTATTGAAGATTTTGGTGCACACTTCATCACACAAGTAAGTATAAACACCATCTCATCCTTTTTTTATCAATTTTGAGTGAAAAACTCACTTTTTCTTGCAATTTCATCACTTTCCTACTATCTTCTGGAATTTGTTAGTTCTAAGGGTAGATTATACACCAAAGATATGTAAAATATCTCTATAATGGTGATGATCCATGACCCAAACAAATAGAACTCAAGAAATCTAAGCAAAAACCCATTGCATGTGGGATTGGTTCATGAAAATGGTGATTTTTGGTGCTGACAGAATATAAAGTTGTGTTTGTCTCGCCCAGTTCTTGCAAATAACACGTCCAAATGGTATGATTCTTCTTCTAAACTTTTAATTTATAAGTTTGGGTGGTCTTACTAAAAAACATTGAATTTTGATTCCCCCAAATGCTCATAACAAGTTGGATGTGCATCTGGAAGTTTAACAGTAGGTAAACCCTACTTTGAACAACCATAACTCACAAAATAATCGTCCAAATTACTTTATTTTTCTTCTAGAATTAATTTAAATGAGTTACCTATCAAATGTCACTGGTTTCACTCAAAGATGTGGTGATTTGGGGTATCAATTAATTAAAACAAAATGAGTGTGTAAACTGTCCAAAGCTGACAGATTTGTTGATGCATGTCCACTGGTTTCAATTAATTAAAACAAAATGAGTGTGTAAACTGTCCAAAGCTGACAGATTTGTGCATGCATGTCCACTGGTTTCACTCACAAAAACATTGAGTTTTGACCCCCAAATGCTCATAACAGTTGGATGTGCATCTGGAAGTTCAAAAGTAGGTAAACCTTAGTTTGAACAACTATAACTCACAAAATAATCGTCCAAATTACTTGATTTTTCTTCTAGAATTAATTTAAATGAGTTACCTATCAAATGCCACTGGTTTCACTCAAAGATATGTGGATTTGGGGTTTCAATTAATTAAAACAAAATGAGCGTGTAAACTGCCCAAAGCTGACAGATTTGTACATGCATGTTCAAATGGCCATATCTCTTTCAAAACTGGATGAAAAAGGATTATTTTTCTTTTGAGAGTTAGTTTTCTAAGTTATCTTCTATTTTCAAGTGGAATCACATGAAAATATGGAGTTTTGACCCTCCAAACACCTAAAATATTTTAGGTGTGCAAACTGTGAAATCACCAATAGGTAAACCCTATTTTGCATGTAAATATCTCTTTGAATATTTGTCCATAATGCATAATTCTTCTTCTGGAGTTTTCTTTTGTGAGTTAGGGTTCATATGAATCTAGTTTCATTCGAGAATATGAAGTTTTGAGGCATTAACCAATTTATTAAAGTTAAGTGTGCAATTTGTCAACTAATGACAGATATGTGCATGCAACTTTGTGGTACCATATCTTCCTAATAACTCATTCAAAATGTATGATTCTTATCTTAAACGTTTCCTTTATGTGTTATGCTTATAATCCAATGGAAAGTTTCCAAAAATACTTAGTAGAACTCCTTAAATGATTGTTTTACTAACAGGGTGTAATCTGCCATACTTGCTGTGACACACTGTTTTTTATAAATTATTTGAACCCTTTTTATATGTCCAAAATGCATGAAATTTGGTCCCAATGAACTTAACACAATAATGTATCACACATAAAAAATGGTAGATTTTGTCATTTTGGATATCACACTAATTGGATCAGTTCTAGCACTTATAGTTTCTGTCCAAAAGTGAAATTGTGGAATTTGTTTGAATCCATGAAATTTGATCACTTGAAGGATCATAACATTACTTTTCGGTATAAATTATCATATTAAAGAGGATATGTGTGTTATGTATAACAGGACTATAGATATTCAAGTTGGACATATAAGGACTTATAAGTATTCTCTTGGTAACCACTGGACTTATAGTAATCATTTGAGTACTTTGCCATCTCGGGTATCTAATTTGAAGCTTTTGCTATAAGGTGAGTATTCACATCCCCGTTTTTAAAGTATTATTATACGTTTTTGGGTGAAAAGCATGATTAAATGTAATATCTGAGCTATTTGCATTACCGAATGTGAAACATTATGAAAATTGTTGTTTTGGGCACCAAGGAATGTACACTAATAGATTGTATTGAGTAAAATGTTTCATAAAGGTTTGTACACTACCATTAACTCAAGTGAGGAGCCGAGGGTATTTGTGGATAGCGCTATTGGAGGGACAATCCCACCTAAAAACCGACAAGTAGTGGTGCGGATACCAATCCCACCTAAAAAGTACAGGTACGGGTGCACTATACTTAAAGTAAAGGTTCTACATATGTGGGGTTTTAGTCCCACCGCTAAGATAGAATTAAAAAGAATTTTGTGGTCGGAAGATTTAGTGGCGGCTCATTACTTACTATTAATTAGGGTACAAAATGCCTTGAACGTTTTAAGATGTAAAGATTTTCTAAATGCCATAAAAGTATTTTGCTCAATATTCATTTATGCAAAAGATGTTTATAATATTGAAACTTGTGAACTCACCAACTCTTTGTAGTTGACCTTGTTTTATTCATGCTTTTCAGGGGTAAGAAAGATTAGCTAAAAATGCTTGTGTTTGGGGCGCATCAACATCAACCATGTTTAAATTTGAAATCCTTTGTTGAACACCTTGTTTCTATTATTCTGTTAAAAATTTGAACTTGTATGATGTATTGTTCAGTTTTATTTTGTTATGTATTTGAATGGACAATGGGTGTTGTTTTCGCTCTATCGCTATGAAATCTTAAACTATCATTCCCCGTGTTTCCGCTTTAGCGGGGTGTGACAACAACTTTAATGTCTGCATCACAAAGTTGACTTACACTCAGTTAGTTATGTTTTAGTCCAGAAACGTAAGCCACCTTTGATAGCGTAACATTTCCTTCTTGTAATGTTTCATATTCTTTTATCTGTCCTTTGCCGTCATCACTAAACGTTACTACTCCTCTGTTAGAACTTATTTTTATATGGAAAAGTATGAATCCAAATTTCATTCTAAAAGAACAAGTGTTCCTCTCTAGAAGACAAACACTTCGTAAATGTAGTTCAGAGGCTTTAGTGACGATCCAGAATATTGGACATCTTCTGGATATTGCTCAAGGAACTACACATGCGCTTTAATGACGTGGTAAATCATGCTTCCTATGAGTAACTGAATTTGTTAGATGTCTGGCTTACGTGTCAATACGTGATAGGTAGCTGATTGACTTTTCTATTTGTAACAATATAAATAGAGAATGCCATCAGTGTATTAAGAGTCGATAATATTGGAGAGAGCTTGTAAGATTAATTTGTATTTTTCTAGTACTATATTCATTAGGATCTTGAGTCAAATACAAATTATCGTTTGATTTATATTGCTATTCTCTTCCATTACTATTTATATTCTAGTTGGATTGTCGGTCATATTTCCTTCAGCTATCTGCTTATTTTATATTCATCATCAACATCAATTGAGTATAAATGGGGATCTAGGTTACAACAATTGGTATTAGAGCCATATAATCAATCTATTGATTATTGATCTAATCCAGTATGGGGAAATCCCTACTCAGCTAGAATTGTTCTCGTTTTTAGATTATTGTTCTTCATTCTACCATGTTCTACGATCTTTTATTGTTCTTAAACAATTTTTCTCAAAAACAGCGGTATTTCTAATTTAAAATTTTGAGTTTTTCTATACATCGATCAATTGTTTCAAGTTCAGTGAGTTAAATCACATCCCATTGCGAATTTCTTCTCAAAATTCTCATACTCTGTTTTATTGCAAAATGGCAAATCCAAATCTGAATGCTGTGTACAGTTCCAGTTCACTGACTAAACCTCCCACTCTACTTAGGGATGAATATCCCCAGCGGAAAATTCGGATGATCAATTTCTTTGAAGGTCTAGATCTCGATCTATACTCTTCTGTGCAAAATGATCCTTATATTCCAATTACCACAATTCCCCGTATACCTGCTATTGCCAATACTGAAAAAATCCCAGCAAGGCAGATTCCAAAGGATAGAAAGGACTGTAATGAAGAAGATAAAAAGAAAAAAGAAGTTGATCAAAAGGCAAAAAGACTTCTCATCATGACACTTCCCAATGAAATCTTCCAATCTCTGGATCAATGTGAGTCTACTAAAGACCTATTGGATTAGTTAGCTAATCAACTTGAAGGAGGATCCAAGATGAAGAAAAACAGAAGAGCTCAAGCACTGAATGAGTACAACAATTTCCACGCGCTTCCAAAAGAAACTCTTGAGCAGACATATCGCAGATTCAACACACTGATAAATCAATGTATGGGATGTGACATCATCAGATCAAAGGAAGATAACAATGTTCTATTCCATAAACGTCTGAATCCTGAATGGTCAAACTTGTCAATGTCACTACAAGCAAATCAAGATCTGGAGCAATGGTCTTTGCATGATGTGTTTGGAACTCTTCAGACCCATGAGAAGGAGGTGTTATTGAAAAAAGTAAGTGTTGGTGGGCCCTTGGCCCTTATATCTGAAACCAAAGGGTCAGGGAGAAGGAATAGAGAAGTTGAGAAGAAAGGGAAGAACAAAGCCTTCATTTGTGAAGCTGATACAGAAACTGGGCTTTCTGGATCAGAAGACGATGAGATCAATATTTTTGCTGAGTCTCTGGCTCTTACTACCAACCAATTTACTAGAATGTTTGGTAAACGTTCGTTTCAGAGTAAAGGAAGGTATGATAATAGAAGTAACGCCCAATTCAAAATTTTGCGCCCATACAAGAAGCTCTAAGGATTGAAAAGACATAAGTTGAGAAGAAGGAAGAGAAG